>CM044398.1:57501250-58165000 GCA_024322285.1 Musa beccarii
GCTACATTTTGGAAAGAAAATAAAATAAAATGGTAACCATTAGCAATGCGTTTTCTTGAGAGTAGTTACCTGCTTGTTTCGGCTTAACGTTGTAATTCATGTCTTTCTCGTGCATCACATATTTACATAATCTAACATTTTCATTGCAGATCATTTGTAAAATAAATATAAAAAATATGATTGCATAGAAAAATGATGAATATTTATAAATAACTTATGATTTGATTACATTTATAAGATTTTCTATATGTTAAAAATTTTAGTATAACTCATCACAATAAATCAAAATTGTTCCAAATACAATAAAAATTAATTACAATAATACCATGTGCAACTATATTTTTGTTAGAATAATGTCATCCATAAGTAAATACAATATAATAATCAACAAATGTTTTATTTTGTTAAATATTAACATAGCATATGAAGATAGAGATAAATGATATATTTTAATTTATATAATTTAATATTAGCTATTTTATTTAACTAATATTCATAATTTCGTTACTATTTTTTACAAGATACTTGATTTGTGAATTGGAGAAATCAAATTGTCTTCTTTGCTTCTCATGAGCAAGAAGAATATAGTTAGTTTCAATATTTATGACGTAAAAGGTCATATAATAATCAATTTTTACGTTCATAACTTTGACAAATTTAATTCCCTAGTTCTTCAAGGTGGAAGTATAAAGAACAAAACGAATATTGTTAATTATCAAAAATCTGAAAGAAGATCAAGGGCCACATATTTCCTTAGTAACATGACAAAAAAATCATGTTCCCATCAATAGCATGATTGCAAGAATAATTAAGTTTCTTTATATTTTCTATTGTAAATAGTAATTGTTTGATGATACCAAGCATGAAACATATAATTTATTTAAAAATTAAACCCAAATATTAGAAAGTAACCAATTTTAGAGCAAAAGACCTCATAGGCATACTCTTCAAATTCCTTCTCATTCATTGAATCAAAATGAGATCCAACATATTAATTTTCTAAGTCTTTTTTGTATTCACAACCATCACCTATTGGTTCGTTCAATAGATGAAAAATCTCATCTTTTGATGAAATGATGGTTTTTGAATTTAGTATCTTGATTTCTTATCCAACAATGTCTTAGAACCATAATCTCATCCTCTATTACCATGACCTCCTATTATATAGCTCTTGTTCTAGAAAAGAATAATATTCATGTCAACTTGTTACCTAGGGTGGAAAATTATATATTGATTACTATACTAAATTTAATATCCTTTCTCAATTAAGATGATGAATACATATACAAAGGATGACATAATAAGTCTCTTAGTAAATTTTTAAATAAAATAAAAATTTTATAATATGAAATTTTGATATGATTAAAATTTTATTTATTTTCATCCTCATCTTCTTCATTATCATCCTCCCTCAATATAATTTTGTTAGTATTTGTTTAGCAACAATAAAGCATGCGATTAAATCATAAATAATGAAATTTAGAGTATCATTTCATTAAACAAAGATGAAGATGTAGACATAAGGTTATGGTAATTTGAGTTTAAATAGTTTACTAATATATTTTATAATTTATTCAATCCTATTGGGTATTGGATCTCCATCTAATTATCCAAGCCTCTTAGATTAGTGGATTTCTACCTAATAACCTCTCATTGGCCCTTATTAGATCTCATCCATATGATCCAATAATTTAGAAGTTTACTAGATATCCATTAGGATAGTGGCTCTAGTGGATTTCTCATATTTGAACCTCTACTCATCGCAACACCTACTATATCTATGTGACCATCTAGGCCTAATATCGAGTTGGCTATGAATCATACTAGTTCAACTCCTTCTGACTCAATAAATTATTATCTCCATAATTCACTCGACTCATCGATTACGGATATACTAGACTACTCTACCATAGTCTACAAATGATATAGAGGAATCCAATCAATTAGACTTGTCTATCCTTAATTAATATATATCTATGTTCCTCATCAATCTAATATCCCAAAGACTATATACTAGGCATGGTGCTATCAGGCCCATATGGAATCTACTCGAGTCTCGCTCTAATTAGATTCTTCCGAAGAATTCTTTCACTCTCAATCTAAATGACCCTAGCTAGAGATTTGCTTGAGCAAGAACATATAGGACATTCCTCTCATGATATCGAGAGTGGATGATCCTCTATCGATACTCAATAGCTATTGTAAGATTGGCTACCACTCTCGATGACCGATTATAATAAATTTAGAAATTCCAGACCTATAAGTCTAGTATCAAAGAATGGAATACTCATAGAGAACATCCTGTTGTCTCAAGTCTAAGGACTAGATACATAATTGGGATGATGAAATTGTCATCTGACAATGAGATATCATCAACCATCTAGTATTCTATGAGCGGATTAATTAGTGAACTCATTCTCCAATAAGCATATGCACTACATTCATAGTATCTCCATACGAGCAATTATGAGTAAGCTACCGCCATTATATGGATGGGTATAAAATATACAAATCTGTCTGGTTATCTCGATGTCCCTCTTGAGTTACTTATGATCGAAATTATTTCGAATATGTGTTTAAATATAAATCAATCTCATTATCGTGATCTCATCATGATCTAATTCACATTGCATAGATTCATAGACATCATAATATATACAACAAGCAACCTAAAATGAGAAAAAAAAAATAATAATAATAATAATAATAATAATAAAGAGTATGTAACGTGTCATAAGTGTCATCACTCATGAGATTAGCTTGCAGGGTACTTGTGACTAGTAAACTCCCACTTGACCTAAAGCTAATCACCTGTGTTTATGTTAGGATCAATTTGGCACTAAGAGGGGAGGAGGTGAATTAGTGCAGCAATAAAATATGATAGGTTTAAGTGATTTCCAAAAACCCAATATGATAAAATAATATTTCGATGAAATCCAATTTTGATTGAATCGTATTTAACTTAAAAGTGTTTAGAGAAGAAGATGAGGAAGTAGAGTAAGTAAAGTAAAGGCCTGCAACAATGATAAATAACAGTAAGTAAATGCAAACCCAATTTTATAATGGTTCAGTCATTCGACCTACGTCTACTCTCAATTCCTCTTCACTTGAGACAACCGGCTTCTACTAGTCATTTTCCTTCCAACGGGCGAAGACAAGCTCCCTTATAGAACCTTCTCCTTTTGATGGGTTCAGAAGATAACCCTTACAAGCACTCACTCTTTTCTTTAAGTTGAAATCTATCTAAGACTAGAGGAGGGATGTTTTGAAATGATTTTCATAGCATTTTGCTTCTTTCAAAGTTGTGTGCTTGTGTGTTCTACCTAGGGATGAGAGGGGTATTTATAGGCTCCAATTAGATTCAAACTTGAAATAAAAAACCATCTCATTCTTGGTTTTCCAAGTACTAGCGGAACCACCGCTAGTGGGTTCCGACACTAAGCGGTACCATTGCCAAGTTTGGATGGTACCACCGCTAGGGCACACTACCTCTATTAGTGTACTAGGTAGTACCACCACCCAGCTAATGGTACCACCGCCCAAGTGCACTGATATTGGGCAGTACCACTGCCTAGTCTAGGCAGTACTACCACCTAGACCACCTCGGAGACTGAACCTTGGGCGATACCACCATCCCAGTCTAGCGGTGCCACCACTAGACAGGGTTCAGCAATCCTGTTTGAGCCTTGAGTCTGGCCCAAACTTGTCCGAGTATGGGCCCAACTGGCACTAACTGGATTGGCCCATTGGCCCAATTACAACCTAATTAAACTACTCCTACTTTGATCAAGACAATTTTACAATGTGAATCAACATCTTGTTGCCCGACACATCATTGGTCAGTGCTTCGTCTAGTTCTTCGGTGCATTGTCCTCTCTTGTGGACTATTGCCTAATCAGTAGTTAATACCTATAACCTTGATCTCCTTGGTGTAACTCTACTCTTCTTGGCTCGATACCCGATTTCTTTGTCTTAAGTCTTTTGCCAATCGTTGACCGTACCTTCAGCATGACGTCCAATCTCTTGATGTGATTTTCTTTGGCACAATATTGATTCTTCCTGCGTTAATCATCTAATCTTGATCGAGAGTAGACCTACGTGACTCAAAACATAGTTAGATTATTAAACAATAATCAATTAGTTTCATCATCAAAATTTGAGATTCAATAATCTCCCCCTTTTTTATGATAATAACTAATTGATGATAGAGTTAACCTTAACTCCCGGAGTTTAAACAAACTCTGCCTATCAATATGCCATATTGATAGTATCCTTGGATTTTAAAAATCCATGCAACATGTTATTAAAAACATTCATGCAAAATCATAATTTTAATAACCACACAATGCATGAACATCAATCTACTTCTCCCCCTTTGTCATCAATAAAAAGGAGAAGTTGCATCTAGCTAGTTTAAAAGATGTACAAATTTTACATCATTCAAGCTAGATTTACAATGTTCAATCACTTAAAACATGCAAGATTTCAAAGATGTTCAAATTTGCTTCTTGAGATGTGCAAGTTTAAACTTTTCCTTCTAGAGATAGGCAAGATAGCCATTTTTCTTCTCTTGAGATTGCAAGCTTGCAATCTTTTTGTGGTGTTCATGATAACAAGATCTCTCTTTTATAGGCTAGCAGTTTGTTTTCTTTGTGATAAGCCAAGTTAGCACTTTTTACTTCAAGTTAGTAATCTTACTCCCCGTTTATCATTGTCAAAAAGAAGGGGGGGAAGGAATATAATGATACAAAAAATTTCTTTACAACGATTTTCAAGTTATGACAAATGAGGCATCACAAATTTTATCGATACTTCAATCATGTCATGAGCATCAAGAAGTCAAATGATATATTATGATTAATTCGTCTCTTCTTTTGCAAAGAAGAAACATAGGATAGCAAACAAAAATCATGATTCATGCGTAAGAGTTCTCAAATTATTAAAATCATGAATTCATAAAAATTCAAGTAATGAGTTTAGTGAAATCAAAAGACAAGTTGCATTTCATTTGAAAAATTCTCTTTTTATAAATGGAAGAAGCATAGTAAACAATATTGATTTATAAAATACTTCAAGTTATAATTGTCAAGATCATGATTTCAATAAAAAAAATTTATAAGAAAATAAAATCTTTTAGAACTTGATTCAAGCATTATATGTATCTCAAAATGTCATGATTCCAAGAGATTAAGAGAAGAGTAAAAAATTCTCATTCAAATTCAACTCGACAACTCCATATACATCATTAAAATTATTTATATAAATGAATTCTTTAACACATCATCAAAATCTCATTCATAATTCAAGAGATTCACAAAACATAATATACATGGATTCACCATTTGCCTTTCATTGAAAAATAAAAAACTTTAGAGATAGAAGGATTTTCAAGAGACATGTATTTCTCTTTTAGTGATTTCAATTCATGTATTGATTTCATATGAATATACCTTTGCCTTTTTAAGTCAAATAAAAATAAGCTTGACCATTCAAGACTTAAAGGTAAATTTTGTTAAAAAGATCATCAAGAGCAAAAAATATAACACATTACACATATGACATCTTTAAAAGATTATCATGATAATGTGTTTCATTTTAAGTTGTATGTTTCATGTAAGTGTACTCATGTTTTAAAAGATGAGTTTCATGTTTAAATCCAAGACATGAGTTTCGTCATAAAATATAACACCCTCAAATTTTCATCCATGATATCATTAAGCATGATAACAAACTCTTAATATTTTCATTTCATCATTATCAAGGATGATTTCATAAGGTATGTTCAAAATTTTCATTTGAAAGCCATGTATCATGTTGAAAGTCGAAAAGTAATTCAAAATCATCGATATATGAGCTTATATCTTTTAATCCTATTTGGTGTGCAAGAATTATCATGAAATATGCAATTATCATGATGATTAGTTTTTGTGTCAAAAATCATGCATCTTGTTTGAAACCAAAAGCAATACAAAATCATCAAGATTCATGGATTCATCATGATCACATACTTTCCTTCTCCTTTCTTTTATGTGTTTAATTTCATGTAATTGATTTCATATAAGCATGTTTAAATATTTCATGCAAAGGTCAAGCATTATGTTTAGAACTCAAAGCATCATCAAAACCATGTTTCTTTAATTTGAAAAGTTTATTTATAGTAATGTTGCTAGTTATAGGGACCTTACAAGCCAATCACGTGAGTGATGGCACTTGTAACATGTTGCGTCAATCTTTTAGCTTATGATTATTGATATTATCTGAATGTATATTATGATGTCCTTGGATCTGTGCAATGGGAATCAGATCATGATGAGATCACAATAATGAGACCGATTCACCTTTAAACACAAACCCTCAATAATCCTGGTCATAGGTTACTCGAAAGAGACATTGAGATAGCGAACAGACTGGTGTGCTGTATACCCATCCATATGATGGAGGTGGCTAGTCTCATAGCTACTGGTGTGGGGACACTAAGGATACAATACAAGTGCTCCTGGAGAATGAGTTCACTAATTAATCCACTTACGGAATGCTGGATAGTTATTGATACCTCACGTCAGACAACGATTCCGTAGTCCCATTAGTGTATCCAATCCTTAGACTTGAGATATCAAGGATGTCCCATATGAGTACACCATTCTATGATACCAAACTTATAGGTTTGGAAGTTTCAAATCTAGTACAACCGGTTATTGGGAGTAGCTGCTAACCATACGAGGGCTATTGAGTGTCAATAGAGGATCATTCACTCTCGATATCATAAGAGGAATATCCTGTGTTCTTGCTTAGGTAAATCCTTAGCTAGGGTCATTCGGATTGAGAGAAAAAGAGTTCTCCGAGAGAATCTGATTAGAGTGAGGCTCAATTAGAAATAGTATGGGCCTGATAACACCATGCCCAATATACGATTTCTGAGATATTAGATGGATGAAGAACTATAGGTATATGGTAATTGAGGACAGATAGGTCCAAAGGATTAGATTCTCTTGTATCGTCTGGGGACTGCAGCGTAGTGGCCTAGTATGTCCGTAGTCGATGAATCGAATAAATTATTATGGAGACAATAATTTATTCAATTAGAAGGAGTTCTGACAGGTATGACTCACGGCCAACTCGATATTGGGCCTAGAGGGTTACACACATATGGTAGGTGTTGCGACGAGTAGAGGTTCGGATATGAGATATCTGCCGGAGCCCCTATCTTATTGGATATCCAATAAGGCCGTATATTATTGGATCCCATGGATGAGATCCAATAAGAGCTAGATTATTATGTAGAGACCAATTAATCTATGAGGCTTGGGTAATTAGATAGAGATCCAATACCCAATAGGGCTAAATCCATTAGGGTTGACAAGGGGCCTCTATAAATAGGAGGGAACCAAAGGCCCATAGGCTAGGGCTTCTTGGTGGTCACCTCCTATTCTCTTCGCTCAAGAGAGGAGCATTGTCGTAGTCCTTGCCGTGTGGATACCGCTAGAGAGGACGGTGCTTGACCTGTTTCATCCTCCCTCATGGATCTACAGGAACTCAAGGAAATATGATCTCCCTAGGTATTATCTTTCTAACATACATAGTTTTCGGATTTGCGGATTTATTTTTACGTATCGATCTTTGCACAACGATAGAACCTTTTATGGAAATCTAGGGTTTTATTTTCTATTCTTCTGCTACGCATGAGATGTAGCCCCTGGATTTCCCAACAAATGTGGGTTAGGTCTTTTATTTTTGAAATTGAATTTATAAAGACATGTATCATCATATAAATCCAAAACAAGGTTTTGTCGAGACCATCAAGACCAAAAACATATTATTCCAAAACATATAATTTCAATTATCATTACTTCAAACCCTCATTAAGCATGATACAAAAATTTAAATTTTCATTACACTATTATCAAGCATGACTTCATAAGGTATGTTCAAAAATATTTATACAAACGCAAAGTATCATGTTGAAAACTGAAATCAACAAGATACACAATCATGGATTAATATTATCATGTGACATTTTGTTTCTTTATCATACAAGTGTTATTTTAATTTTAAAAATGCTAGAAGTAAAAGCATGATATATTTTTGCAAAATAATTTTTTATTTTCTACTAACTAAATTAAGCATTCTCATGGCAAGCATCAAGTAATTTCATAAAGTAAGGGGGCTTTGTTTGAGTTGCTTACCTTATAGTTGAAGGTCGTCAAAGCATAATTTGTCTCTTCGTTACTTGATTCTTCTTTGCTTGCTTTCCTCTTCTTCACTTTAGTGCACTGGTCTTTAGAGTGTTCTAGCTTCTTGCATTCATAGCAAGAGTTGGTGTTCTTTTTAAGTTCATTTGTGTTTTATAATTTTTGTTTTATGAACTTTTTAAATTTTAATATCAAAAGTTCAAGGTCCTCAACAATGTCCTCATCACTTAAGTCATCACTCAAGTGGCATTCACTTGTTCAAAGTGCCAAATCCTTTATATTCTTTGTAAGGTGATTCATGTGTTCATCGAGTTCCAAAAAGCTCATCTCATAGGTCATTAATGACGCGATTAATTCTTTCAATAGAAAGTCATTTCGATTTTTAGCTTCTTGTATAGCGGTTACTTTTGGATCCCACCTTTTTGGAAGGGATCTTAAAATCTTGTTTACGTGATTAAATTCTAAAAAAGATTTACTAAGGGCTCTTAGACTATTGATAACTTCCATGAAATGGGTGTGCATGTCACCGATAGTCTCGCTCAGTTCCATTCAAAAAAGCTCAAAATCATGCATCAACAAATTCATTTCTAAGTCCTTGACTCTACTAGTGCCTTTGTGTGTGACTTCAAGAGTGTCTCAAATATCGAAAGCCATTTCGCAAAAAGAAATCTGATTGAATTCGTTTTTATCTACGGCACAAAATAAGGCATTCATAGCCTTTGCATTTAAAGAAAAGATATTTTCTCTCAAATCGACCATTCATTCATCGGTTTAGATGATAGTTGAAAACCATATTCGACAACATTTCATAAATCCAAATTCAAAGAAAGTAAGAAAACTCTCATTTGAGGTTTCCAATAAGTATAGTCTAACTCATTAAATAAGGGACGATGAACGATCGAAAAACCTTCTTAAAATCTAAAAAGAGTCATTTCTCTTAGGTGTAAATCCAAATGAGAAATACCATGCTTTGATACCAACTGTTAGGATCAGTTTGGCACTAAGAGGGGGAGGGGGGCACGGTGAGTGAATTAGTGCAGCGATAAAATATGATAAATTCAAACGATTTAAAAAAACCCTATATGATAAAATCACGTTTCGATGAAATCTGATTTCGATTGAAGCATATTTAACTTGAAAACATTTAGAGAAGAAGATAAGGAAGTAGAACAAATAAAGTAAAGGCTTGCAACAATGATAAATAACTGTAAGTAAATGTAAATCTGATTTTATAGTGGTTTGGTCATCCGACCTATGTCCACTCCCGATTCCTTTTCACTTGAGGCAACCGACTTTTGCTAGTCATCTTCCTTCTAACGAGCAAAGACAAGCTCCCTTACAACACTTCTCCTTTTAACGTGTTCAGGAGATAACCCTTACAAGTATTCACTCTTCTCTTTAAACTGAAATCTATCTAAGGCTAGAGGAGGGATGTTTTGAAGTGATTTTTACAATGTTTTGCTTCTTTTAAAGTTGTGTGCTTTTGTGTTCTACCCAGGGATGAGAGGGATATTTATAGGATCAAATTAGATTCAAACTTAGAGTAAAAAACTATATCATCTCGGGTTTTTCGAGTACTAGCGATACCACCGCCAATGCTAGCGGTACCACCGCTAGTGGGTTCTGATATTGGGTAGTACCATCGCTTGGGCACACTACCACTGTTAGTGTACTAGGTGTTGGAAAATCTAAAAGGCGATATAATATGTACAATTGAAGAACTTGAAAATAAAACACCCTAGATTTCCGTAGAAGGTTCTGTCATCGTGCGAAGATCGGTGCATCAAAAATAAATCCGTAAATCCAAAAACTACGTGTGTAAAAAGAAAGTACCTAGGGAGATCGTATATCCCTGAATTCCTATAGATCCATGGGAAGGATGAAGGAGGTCAAACATCCTCCTCTCTAGTAGTATCTACATGGTAAGGACTGCGACAATGCTCCTCTCTCAAGAGAGAATGAAGGTGGCTACTAAGAGAACCCCAGCCTATGGGCCTTTGGTTCCCTTCTATTTATAGGGGCCTCTTGTTAACTGTTGAATCTCGGATTTTGATGAAGAAACTAATTGATTGTATTTTATGGTCTAACTATGTTTTGAGTTACGCAAGTCTACTATTGATCAGGATTAGACAGTTGACGTAGAAGGAATTGACGTTGCGCCAAAGGAAATCACGTCAGGATATTGGACAATCGATAGAAGGCTTTGGATGTCGGGCATCGGGCCAAGAATAATGGAGTTGTGCCAAGGATATCGGAGTTATGGAGGTCAACCGTCGATTGGGCAACAAGCCACAAGAGAGGATGATGCACTGAAGAATTGGATGAAGCACTGACCAATAACGTGTTGGACAACTAAATGTCAATTCGTATTGTAATAACTGTCTAGATCGAAGTAGAGTTCTTTTGTTTATGTACGTGTAAGATTAACTATGATAATGATGAAGACATAAAGCGAAATAAAGTGTCAGAGTTAAGTGCAATAGAATCGTTGGAAGTTCGAGAGTTCGATGGAAGTCTGAAGGTTCGTCGGGAGTGCTACCGGAACTACTGGTCGAGAACGAGTATGGAGCTTGCCGAAGGGTTTTCGAAAGTTCGCCAGAAGGTTCGTCAAAAGTTTGCATAGCTCATCGAGAAAGATCGGAGCTTACCGAAGAAGCTCATTAGAACTCACCAAGATCATCGAGAAGTCCAAGAGCTTGCTGGGAGCCTGCAGAATGATCTTTGAGTGTTCGTCGGAAGATCGCTGGAAGTTTGCCGGAAGCTCACCGGAAAAAGACTTGACTTGTGGACCTTGTAATAGCTTAGGAAATATCTTTAAAATTTATAGTTAGCAAGAAATTTGATTTAGGATTAGGTGTTAACTCTATAAAGCAAGTAGGGGCCAATTAGGCCCAATAACGGACTAGTTTGGTTCGGGTTTAAGGCCCAACTATTAAGCTGGAACCTGTCTGGCGGTGGCACCGCCTAGGTCTTGGTTTCCAAGCGGTGGTACCGCTCAGGCTAGGTAGTGGCACTACTCAGGTACCGAGAGCCCAAGTGGTGGCACCGTCGGGCTGGGCGGTGGTACCGTCGCTAGGTAGAGAGCCCAGGCGATGGCACGGCTGGCTGGGCGATGGCATTGCCCAATACACTGATCAGTGTCAATGTGTCAGGTGGTGGTACCACCCAGTGTCAGTGTTAGACTGGCAGTGGTACCGCTAGTGTCAAGCGATGGTACCGCCAGTATCAGGTGGTAGTACCGCTAGCAGCTTAGAAAATCGAGAAGATTCAAATTTGGGCTCTAAATTTGAATCCTCTTAGAGCCTATAAAAACCTCTCCCATCCTTGGGTTGAGACAAAAGTACATATACTTTTAATGAAAGAAAACTCTATAGAAATCTCTCTAGAAATCTCTCCTTTAGTTTTCACTTGTATTACACAGAAAGAAAGGAGAGAGTGCATGTAAGGGTTACCTCTTAAGCCCGTCAAAAGGAGAGTGTTGTAAAAGGGAGTCAATCCTCGCTCATTAGAAGGAGGATAGCAAGTGGAAAAGCCGATGGCCTCAAGCGAAGAAGAATTAGGAGTGGACGTAGGTCGTATGATCGAACCACTATAAAAATTCTGGTTTGTGTTTCAATATTGTTATTTAGATGTCTGCAAACTTATTCATTTACTTACTCTGCTTCCTCCTCACTTTCTTATGAATTATTTTAAGTTTATATGCAATCGAAACCAAATTTTATCAAAATGTATTTTTGTGACACAAAGTTTTTGAAGTTGTTTTAAATTGCCAAAAAGTTATCATTATTAACTGTTACACTAATTCATCCCCCCTCCCCCCCTGTCTTAGTGCCACTCGATGAAATCTAATTTCGATTGAAGTGTATTTAACTTGAAAACATTTAGAGAAGAAGATAAGGAAGTAAAGCAAGTAAAGGCTTGTAGCAATGATAAATAACAATAAGTAAATGTTGCTAGTCGTATATGCCCTGCAAACCAATCACATGAGTGATGGCACTTGTGACTTGATATGCACTTTATCTCTTTGCTTATGATTATTGGCATTATATCACTTTATCTTGCATGTTGCATATATTGTGATGTCCTTGGATCTGTGCAATGGGAATCAAATCGTGATGAGATCACGATAATGAGATTGATTCACCTTTAAACACAGACCCTAAATTATCCTGGTCATAGGTTACTCGAGAAAGACATCGAGATAACCGAATAGACCAGTGTGCTGTATACCTGTTCATATGATGGAGGTAGTTGGTCTCATAGCTACTCATGTGGGGACACTAAGGGTACAGTGCCGGTGCTCATTGGAGAATGAGTTCACTGATTGATCCACCTACGGAATGTTAGATGGTTATTGATACCTCATCTTAGACAGCGATTCCGTAGTCCCAATAGTGTATCTGGTCCTTAGACTTAAGACACCAAGGATGTCTTGTATGAGTACTCCACTCTTTGATACCGAACTTATAGGTTTGGAAAGTTCTAGATCTAGTACAACTGGTCATTGGGAGTGGTAGCTAATCTTACAAGAGCTATTAAGTGTCAATATATGATCATTCGCTCTCGGTATCATGAGAGGAATATCCCATGTGTTCTTGCTCAAATAAATCCTTGGCCAAGGTTATTTGGATTGAGAGAGAAAGAATTCTCCAAGAGAATCTGGAAGGAGCAAGACTCGAGGAGTGACCGTATGGGCCTTACAGCACCATACCCAGTATAGGGTCTTTGGGATATTAGATGGATGAAGGACTATATATACATGATAACTGAGGGCAGATAGGTCCAAAGGATTGGATTCCCCTATATCGTTTAGGGGTCATGGCGTAGTAGCCTGGTACGTCCGCAATCGATGTGTTGGGTGAATTATTATAGAGATAATAATTCACTAAGTTAGAAGGAGTTCTAACAAGTATGACTCACCGTCAGCTCGATATTGGGCCTAAAGGGTCACACACATATGGTAGGTGTTACGACGAGTAGAGGTACGGATATGAGATATCTGCCAGACCCCCTATCTTATTGGATATCCATTAAGCCCCTGAATTATTGGATCCTGAGATGAGATCCAATAATTGCTAATAAGAGATTATTGGGTAGAGACCCACTAATCCAAGAGGCTTCGGTAATTAGATAGAGATCCAATACCCAATAGGACAAAGATCCATTAGGGTTTATAGGGGGCCTATATTCATAGGAGGGAACCAAATCTCTATAGGCTGAGGGTTTTCTTTTGGTAGCACCTCCTGTTCTTCTCTCCCTAGAGAGAGAGGTGTATCATCATAATCCTTGTCGTGTGGATACCGCTAGAGATGAGGACGCTTGACCTCCTTCATCCTCTCCCACAGATCTATAGGAATTTAGTGATATACGATCTCCCTAGGTATTTTCTTTAACACATGTAGTTTTCACAGATTTATTTTTGGCGCATCGATCTTCACATGATAATGGATACTTTCTATGGGAAATCTGAGGTTTTTATTTTCTGTTCTTCTGCTACGCATGTGATGTCACTCCCTTGAAGGATTTCCCAACAGTGGTATCAGAGCCAAGTTGTTCGTGTGAATATCGAATCTTAAACTGCATGTGTTGTATTTTAGATATGCTTTTGATACCAAAATCGTTTGCGCGAAAGGTGAGAAAGGGCAGCAACTGTAGTTGCTCGCTCGTGCAGCAACCACAAGGCTGCTTGCAGCCCTACTGCCTACATTGGTAGCAGTCGGTGGTAGGCAGCCTGCGTATAAGCCGCAGCCGCCGCCAGACAAAGACTGGCGGTCGCTACGCCGGGCTCGCTGCAGGAGTCGGCACCACTTGCGGACGCTGCGACCACGGGCAGAAGCGCTCGCATAAGCAGGGGCGCTGACAAGCGTTGCACCCGCAAGGGGTAACGCCACTCGCGGTTAGCCCGCAAAGGGTAGTGTCGCTTGCGGGTGACCTGCCCACAAGTGTGGGTGCACCCGCATGGGGCACCGCTGCTGGTAGACAGATCGCCTACAGGTGCTGCGCCCGCGAGTAGGGGCGGCGCGCCCGATCGTAGTGGCCGTCGCTGGCAAGGTGGCAACGGCCGCAACTCTGCAGAAGGGAAAGGTATTACGTTTTTTAGGCAAAAGATAGTTTTGCCTCATGAAATTTCAAAAATTCCAATTTCTATCCCCTTTGACAAAATGACCAAAATACCCATAGGAATTTCTAAAATTCCAATTTTGTCCCTTATGATCGAATGACTAGAATGCCCTTGGGAATTCAGAAAATTCCCTCTATGTCCTTGGTTTTAGAAAAATATATGTTAATTAAATATTTTAATTAACTATTATTTTTATTATTTTTTATCTAGTAGTCCTATAAAAAACCATATACATGTGACATATGATGTGAACAGATGATCATGGACCTGTGATTATTATTATTGGGGCCTGTGAGCATCTATTTTTCTCGTTTATTGTCGGGCCTGCGTGTTTTTAATTATGTTAAAATTATATAAGGAGGCGCAGCGAGAGCGGGACCTATGAGGTCGAGATGGACGATCCGATGTATGGAGATGCGTTGAGATGCCGACGGATTTGACAAAGAGAGATGGACGATCACAAGGCATGGAGATGCATCGAAGCACACATAGATCTTGATGTGAGTGATTGGGCCCATTGGCTCAGGACTGATCACATTAGGATGTGGTCCATGATCATCTGGTGTGATTGCTCATGTGATGTGTGATTAGTTATGCACCTACTAAATATACTATATATATATATGCATGCGATGTAGATATATATATATTAAATATGTATGTGTGTGACATATTATGTTAGGAGACCAAATCAAAAACCCCCTCTATAAATAATATTAAGTCCATAAATGTGAGGCAATAAGATTGACCCACGTGGCCTTTCATCGTTATAGCTAGGAACTGATTCCCGGTGTAGGTTGAGTTGGTCGAGTCCCTTGAGACTCATCTATATCATGTTTCGCTATCTTATCTATGTTATAGAGATGTTATTGGTGACTTAAGGACATGGTATGCTTGGTCGAGTCCCTCGAGAGTATATCATCGAATTAGACTCATCTGGTAACGATGGTAATGACTTAACCGAACATCATGGTTGGTCGAGTCCCTTGAGGCCATGGTGGTTCAGAGGCCAAATAGGATGGGAATCACAAGGAGTTGTGATCGGCAAGAGTTGTCTACCTTTACGGGCTTAACATGAATGGTCGAGTCCCTCGAGGTTACGTTAAGATGTCGATTGGATCTCGATGCCCACTAGAGATCTGTCGGGAGTCTCCAATTCATATACCGGAGGGTGTTGTGTGTCTCACGAAAAATTAGTGGGAATGCATTAAGATAGAAGTCCTTATCTTAATTGTTTAATTTTTGTAAAGCCTGCATGTTATTTATTTTTGCTATATCTTTTAAGAAAAATATCGCTTTCAAATCCTTTACTAGGTGTACTTGATGCTGTTAGGGATCGAGCGACACTAAGAGGGGGTGGGGGGGTGGGGGGTGAATTAGTGCAGCGGTAAAGAACGATAGATTTTTTAGCGATTAAAATAAGTTCGAAAACTTCGTACGAATGAATGCATCGTTTCGTTTAAACCCGGAAAGATTGCATTTTAACATTAAAGCATACGTAAGAAGATGAAGATAAAGTTGAGTAAATAAGGTAGCAAATGAAGATGGTTTGCAGTAAAGTAAGTTGCGAGAAAGTAAATGCAAACTGATTTATAGTGGTTCAATCATTCGACCTGCATCCACTTTCGAAGCCTTCTCCGATGAGGCTCCCAACTTCCATTAGCAAATCCTTTTGAAGGGAAAGGTCCAAACACCCCTCTTACAACCATTTTACAAGAAGTTCACACTCTTACAGATTTTTCAAAGAGAAAGAAGGAGGTGAACACAAGCTATTGAAAACTAGACTTTCCTAAGCCTTTTTCTCAATTTCTAACTATAAAAGGGTGCCCTTTCAGTTGAGAAAGGGGGGTATTTATAGATCCAAAATGGATTCAAATTTAGGCTCCAAATTTAAAATTAAATTGGAGTTCCCGGTGCTGGCGGTGCTATCGCCTGTCAGAGGTGGTTCTACCACCTATCAGTCGTCAGACTGACAATGCACAAGTGGTACTACCGCTTGGAGCAAGCGGTACTACCGCCACTGTTCACTATAGCCAAGTGGTACTATCGCCACTATTCACTATAGCCGGGTGATAATACCACCCCAGGCTGGGCGATAGCACCTCCCAGCACACGACTGCCAGGCGATGCTATCGCTTGGCCTACTGGCTACTGGGCAGTGCTACCGCCTAGCATAATTCAGCCTTCTGGTTTGGGCCGAAAACTCAGCCCAAACCGAACCCAAACAAGGCCCAATGGGCCCCCTACTTGAGTTATAGGATTAACACCTAATCCTAACCCAAATTAACATGCTAACCATGAATTTAAAGATATTTCCTAAGCTATTACAAAGTCCAACAAATCAAGACTTCTTCCAGGGTGCTTCTGGTGAACTTTTGTCGGTCTTCCGATGAACCCTCGGAAACCATTTAGTGGACTCCCGGTAAGCTCCCGGACTTCACAATGATCTTGGCGAGTTCCAAACGAGTTTTATTGGCAAGCTCCAATCTTTCTTGGCAAGCTCCGCAAACTTTCGATGAACCTTCCGGTGAACTTCCGAAAACCCTTCGGGAAGCTCCCTACTCATTCTCGACTGGTTCCGGCAACACTCCCAATGAATCTTCGGACTCTCGTCGAACTCTCGAACTCCCAATGATCCATCCCACTTGACTTCTGGTACTTTGTTTCACTTTATGTCTTCATCGTCATCGTAGTTAATCCAGCACACAAACAACAAACACTCTACTTTGATCTAGACAGTTATTACAATGTGAATTGACATTCAGTTGCCCGGCACGTCATTAGTCGGTGCTTCATTTGATCCTTCGGCACATCATCCTCTCTTGCGGTCTGTTGCCCAATCGGCGGTTGACCTCCGTAACCCCGATATCCTAGGTGCAACATGCTCTTCTTGGCTAGATGCCCGATGTACAAAGCCTTCTACTGATTGTCGACCGAATCTCTAGCTCGACATCTAATATCCTGATGTGATCACCTCTGGCACAATGTCAATTCCTCTAGCATCAACTATCTAATCCTAATGGATAGTAGACCTGCGTAACTCAAAATGCAGTTAGACCATAAATCACAATCAATTAGTTTCATAATCAAAATCTGAGATTCAACAGATGCCAACCACCTCACTGGTCCAAATTATACAGATTGGCTTCGCAATCTGATAATTGTTCTTAGGGTGGAGAAAATCATGTATGTCCTTGATACAGTGATTCCTACACCCGACGAGGGGGCAAGTGAGGATGAGATCGCTCGTTATGTGATGTACTTAGATGATTCCACTCTTGCTCAATGTTATATGTTGGCCTCTATGACTACTGAGTTACAGAGACAACATGAAAATATGGATGCTAATTCCATAATCCTGTATCTCCGCAAACTGTTTAAGGAACAGGGAAGAACTTAGCGATATAAGATATCAAAGAGTCTTTTTCGTGCTAGGATGACTAAGGGGACACCGATTCAGAACAATGTCCTTAAGATGATTGAGTGGATTGAGAAACTCACAGGTCTAGAAATGGTCTTAGAGGATAACCTGTGTGTAGATCTTGTACTTCAATCCTTACCAGATTCCTTTTCGAAGTTCATAATAAATTTTAATATAAACAAACTTGAGGTTACCCTCCTAGAGCTCCTCAATATGTTAAGAGAAGCAAAGAGCACCATCAAGAAAGAGAAGCCAGTTCTCTATACTGGTAAGACCAGAAAGAAAAGGAAGGCCGAGAAGAACCTTAAGAAGGGTAAGGGTAAGGGCAAAATGGGTAAGGCAAAGGTTGCCAAGAAAGACCCAACAAAGGACAAAGTTCAGTGCTTCCACTGTGGCAAAGATGGGCACTGGAAGAGGAACTGCAAAGAGTACCTTACAAAGAGGGCAAAATAGAAGCTTGCAGAAGCTTCAGGTACATTCATGATTAGTCTCCATTTATCAGAATCTTATGATAACACATGGGTATTAGATACCGGGAGTGTTTATCATATCTACAATTCATTGTAGGTTCTGGTAGGACCTAGAAGATTGAACAAAGGCGAGATGGACCTTAAGATGGGCAATGGAGCAAAGATTACTATAGTGGTTGTTGGCAAGGTCACCTTACATCTGCCTGGTGGAGTTATTATTGCATTAGATGCATGCTATTATGTTCCTTATATTATCAAAAATATTATTTTTATTTCATGATTGATAGTTAATGGATATAAATTAGTTTTTGTGAACAATGGTTGTTCAATAATATTAGATGATGAGATCATCACGAGAGGAACAATGCATAATAGTTTATTTATACTAAATACAGCTCCATATATCATGAGTGTAAGTGAGTCTAAGAGGAAACAAGAAGTGGAGAACCAGATAGGAAAAAGTATTAAAAACCCTTCGATCAGAATGAGGAGGTGAGTACTTGAGTACAGAGTTCACCTAGTTCCTCAAAGACTATGGGATATTATCCCAATAACACCTCCTTATACACCATAGCATAATGGTATATCAGAAAGGAGGAATCGCACACTGTTAGACATGGTGCATTCCATGATGTGTTTCGCTAACCTACCCATCTCATTCTAGGGATATGCCCTAGAGACCATAGCTTACCTACTGAACAGAATTCCAACTAAGTCAGTGATGTCAACTCTATATGAGATATGGAATGAGAAGAAGCTTGATCTTAAGATTGTTAAGATTTAGGGCTGCCCTGCCAAGTTGGAATCCAGGACGGAACGGTGCAAGTTTGTGGGATACCCCAAGGAAACTTGTGGGTATTATTTTTATCACCCTGAGGACTAAAAGGTCTTTGTAGCCAAGAGAGTAGTGTTCCTTGAGAAGGAACACATTCTTGGTGGAGATAGTGGGAGCATGATAGAGTTTAGCGAGGTTAGAGAACCCAGCTCAAGCACCATTCCAGAATCTGTTCAGATACCTAACACACAAGTTTCAACTTTACGTAGGTCCGATAAAATATCTTATTCTCTTGAGAGATATGTGGGATATATCAGAATAGAGGATGTTGAGGATATTGATCCTCAGACCTAAGATGAGGCTATTATGAGCATAGACTCTGGGAAATGGCAAGAAATCATGAATTCAGAAATGGATTCCATATTCTCTAATAAGGTTTGTGTTAGAACTCTTGCGGATTCTAAGCTTCGAGTTAATCTCTATAGGGGATTGGCCTCCTTGGAACTCTATAGGGGTTCCTTCCTCCAAGTTGCTACTCAAAGGCTGCTAAAAGTTTGATCTATTCCTTGATGAAAAGAGGATGAATACATGGCTATTTATAGGGCTTCTAAGCCCTAACTCCTAATAGGAATCTTACTCAAGACTCATACTTCTAACCAACTCTTAATTAGGACTCCTTCTATAATAGGACTCCTACTTCTAATAAGACTCTTTTCTCTAATAGGACTCCTTCTTCTAATAGGACTTCTTCTCTAGCAGGACTCCTACTTCTAATAAGACTCTTTCTCTAATAGGGCTACTTCTAATAGGACTTCTTCTCTAGTAGGACTCCTATTTCTAATAGAACTTTTTTTTCTAATAGGATTCCTATTTCTAATAGGACTCCTTTTCTAAGAAGCAACCTAACCCTATCTTAGCCGGCCTCTTCACCTCTTTAATAGGGGTCGACTAGATAGGATTTACATGAATGCCCTTATCAATGAAACTAAATTAGGACTCTCTTAACTAGAGTCCCAACAGATTAGGACTCTCCTAGCTAGAGTCCTAACAGACCTGCCCTTTTCACATCAGCCTTGTCCTCGAGGCAGACACTCTATGAATTCTTAGAGTTTGATATTCAAGTCATCATAGTTCTCCCAAGTGGCATCTTCTGTTGGAAGGTTCACCCATTGTATTAGCACTTCAATAGCGGGTCGTCGCCGTCGAGTCATGATCCGTCGATCAATAATAGCGCTTGGTTGGGTCTAGAGCTCTCTTTGGGTAGTCATATTTGGTAGATTGCTTTGAGCTATCTCATTTTGTCCCAACTTGAGCTTCAAACATGACACATGGAAGACTAGATGGGTTCGAGGGCTGGTGGGTAAGTTCAATCTGTAAGCTACTACTTCGATGTGCTCCAAAATCTGGTAGGATCCATAGAACCGAGGTGAAAGCTTCATAGATGCTCTGGTCTTTAGATCATCTTGCCATTCCCTCCTAATATCCTTAGGGAATTCACTGGTTGAAAGTGAAACGATTGAAAATTTAGCTTGCTCGGGTAGTCACGAAAGTGCATCTGTAACAACATTCTCTTTCCCCCTTTATAAGTTATTTCATAATCATATCCAAGAAGCTTTGTTACCCATTTTTGCCACTCAGGAGAAGATATCTTCTGCTCTAAGAAATATTTTAGGCTTTTACGGTTTGTCTTGATTTGAAAGCAACGCTTGATCAAGTACAATCTCCATTTGGCCACCATATGCATAATCGCGAGAATATCCTTATCGTAAATAGTCATCTTGAGATGGGAAGAAGATAATGCCTTATTGGTATAAGTGAGGGGGTGACCGTCTTTCCTTAGTACAACACCAATTCTAACTCCGGAGGCATCGGCTTCAATAATAAAAGCCTTGCCGAAGTTGGGTAACGCTAGTACGGGCGTAGTTATCATTGCGACTTCAAGTTCATTGAAGGCGGTGGTGGCTTTGTCCGACTATTGAAAAGCATCTTTTTTTAGGAAGAAAGCAAGGGGTGCACTGATCTTTCCATAGTTTTTCTCTAACTTACAGTAGTAACCTATTAAATTGAGAAAGCCACGTAGCGATTTTATGTTTCTCGGGGTTAGCCAGTTTTGCATTGCTTCACTTTTGGAGGGGTCTATAGCCACCCCTTCCTTTGATATGATAGGCCCAAGATATTCCACCTTTTGTTGAAGAAAGTTACACTTTATTTTTTTTGACAAAATGAACATATTCTCACAAAATTGTCAAAATAAGTCATAAGTGTTGAATATGACTTTCAAGAGAAGGGTTGTAAATAAGGATATCATTGAAGAAAACCAGCACAAACTTATGAAAATAACTGTAGAAAATATCATTGATAAGGCTCTGGAAGGTGGAGGGAACATTAGTGAGACAAAGGGCATTACCAGAAATTCATAGTGATCGCTGTGCATTCGAAAGGCAGTTTTCGGTATGTCTTCTTTGCACACTCGTATTTGGTGATACCCGGATCGAAGATCCAGCTTTATGAAGACTCATGCTCCCTTTAATTCATCAATAAATTCATCTACTACTAGAATAAGGTACTTTTCCTTGACGATTATGTCGTTAAGAGCTCGATAATCAATGCACAGTCGCCATGTTCCGTCTTTCTTTTGTACGAGAAGCACCGATGAAGAGTAGGGGCAACAACTTGGCTGAATAACTCCTATTTCAAGCATCTCTTTTACAATCCTTTCTATTTCATCTTTCTAGAGATGTGGATACTGATATGGCCAAGTATTTGCTCGAGGTTTGCCTAGAAGAATCGGTATATGATGATCATGCCGATGGTTAAGAGGTAGGTTGCATCGTTCGTCAAATATATCTGAAAATTCAACAAGTAAGGGAAGTAGGTTTGGATCTTCAAATTCAGTTGGCTCTCCCTTAGATTGCTGCTCAAGTTCTACCAAAAAGCTGCTGCATGTTTTGTGTAAAACTTTCTCCATTCGTTGTGTGCAAATCGTCATTACGTCGCCCCCACGTTTCCCGCATAGTATCACCTATTTTCCCTTACTATAAAATTTTATAATTAATTTTAAAAAAATTCCACGAAACATCACCTAATGTTGTCAACCATTTGATGCCGAGCACAGCCTCATAATCATCGAGAGGAAGGAGGAAAAAATCTATAATTATCTCTTGGTCCTGCAGCAACATTTTCACCCATGGGCACCTATGATCATACTTCAAAATTCGTCCATCTGTGACCTTAACATCAAACCTGCTACAATTCTCAATAGGTAAGGCCATCCAGATAGCAACCTTGCTATTCATAAAATTATTAGTGCCCCCGGTGTCAATAAGAATGGTGATCGGTTGTTGCTTCAGAAATCCTCCCACTTTCATTGTTTGCGGGTTTGTGTAACCGACAAGGGCATGCATCGTAATATCAATTGGCTATTGTTCTTCATCCGTGACCTCTTCCTCATGCTCCTGACCTCCTCCTCCATGTCTTCAAGAGGTTCAATCAATAGGAGCCGGCCCCTTTTGCAGCGATGATCGTGGTTCCACGGTTCGTTGCAATGCCAATAAAGACCCTTTGATGATCGGTCATGTAGTTCTTCCCTTGTCAATTTTTTTGGCAGTGAAGGATGGCTAGGAGTAGAAGGGGGTTTATATGTTGAGATTCTAGGAGTGGTTCTCATCCTTCGAGCATCTTGGCTGAGTCGTTCTTCTTCTATTCAGGCAAAAGAAATCGCAGCCATCACGGTACGAGGCTGTCGCGCCTTAACTTCCCCTTTTTCTCTGGCTTTAGTCCTTCAATGAATGTTCCTAACAATTGATGGTCAGTCCAATCACGAGCAAGGTAGGATAGCTTCTCAAACCTGGTTTGGTACTCTTGAATCATAGAGGTTTGTCGAATCTTTGCGAGTTGGCCATCGATATTTTCATACTCCATAGGTCTGAAATGGTTCAGCAGTGCGTTCTTAAATTGATTCCATATCAGAGACCCATGATTATATTCCAGCCAATTGTACCATTGAATAGTATCTCCTTCATGGTGGATGACAGCAATCTCCACCATTACATTATTTGACGTTAGTAGCGAAAGTAACATTCGACGCGCGAAATCCACCCCGCCGGGTCTCCTTCTTTCCATCATGAAAAGTCCACCCTCATGTGTGGTTGAAGCATGTCTGAGAGCTCTCCACCTTCTCTAGGGTCCTTTTTAAATTCTCTCCTTGCTGCAATTTGGTTGGCTTGGTGGTTGTCCAATTATGAATTCTGCAAACAAGGCACGCAATTTGTCTTCCAAGCATGATTCAAGCCGTTAGTCAATCCGAGATTCCCATACTACAAATTTGGTATCAATTGGATCTTGAGAAGTCATAGCATATGCCTGTAGATCAGAGATGCCCTTGTCTTTTTTCTATTGACGGGTTAATGGCATGGGGTGGTGGAAGGTTCAGATAATAGATAGGTGATAGAAGGGTTCGGCTGTAATGGTTTACTATTTTGGGCTACAATTTTTTATGCTGTTAGGGTTATAAAACTAGGTTATGATGGCTGCATCTTAAGGCTAGAGGGATGCCCTAAAGATCTCTTAGTGTGTGGCAGCAAGGTGGCTAGGGTTTGGTAGGTTACGGAAAAGAAAAAAGGACAATGGTGCAACACCAGATTTTTTGTCGAAAAAATTCCAATAGTAAAGATGTAATTTTTTCTAGAAATTTTCAAAAGAGATTTAAGTAAAACTCAAAGGGAATCTACTGATAAGGGAGAGGTAATACTATTAAAAATTTTATAGAAAGAAACGACAATAAGAGATTCGGCAAAATTGAGGATCACAGAGAGGTACTATAGCAGATTTTTACGTCTAAAGTGCAGTAATTTAGACGTAAAAGATAAGCAGTTTATATTAAGAATGTTTTGACAAAACCAAGGGAAAACTACTGTTAGGAAGTGTCAAAGCTGTCATAAAATTTTTATAGAGATTTGGATAGAAAAAACATAGTAGCAATATCAAAAAGACAGTGCTCTGCGGCTGAAATTTTGCAGTGCAACTTTCATTGTAGAGATAAAAACTTTGTGACGAAAAGTTTATGCAGCAATATAGGAACGAATATTTTGGATTTTTTTAAATAACGATAACTAAATTGCAGCAGCAATAAGGTAGATAACCAAAACCTGTTGCAATTTACGGGAAAATCAAAGGATGATTTATGGTGGTGGAGATGATGGTGGAACTCGGTAATGATCTTTTAAGCAATTATGGGAATTGCTTTGGGCGGTTGTGGAGGGCTGGTGGATGGCTGTGGAAGGGCAGTGAGATGCCAAGAACGCTGCTCTGATACCAAGTGTTAGAACCCTTGTGGATTCTAAGCTTGGGGTTGATCTCTATAGGGGATCGGCCTCCTTGGAACTCTATAGGGGTTCCTTCATCCAAGTTGCTGCTCAAAAGCTGCTAAAAAATTAATCTATTCCTTGATGAAAAGATGATGAATACATGGCTATTTATAGGGCTTCTAAGCCCCAACTCCTAATAGGAATCTTACTCAAGACTCCTACTCCTAACAAACTCCTAATTAGGACTCCTTCTGTAATAGGACTCCTACTTCAAATAAGACTCTTTTCTCTAATAGGACTCCTTCTAATAGGACTTCTTCTCTAGCAAGACTCCTACTTCTAATAAAACTCTTTTTCTAATAGGACTCCTATTTCTAATATGACTCCTTTTCTAAGAAGCATCCTAAACCTATCCTAGCCGGCCTCTTCACCTCTTTAATAGGGGTTGGCTAGATAGGATTTACATTAATGCCCTTATCAATGAAACTAAATTAGGACTCTCCTAACTAGAGTCCCAACAGATTAGAACTCTTCTAGCTAGAGTCCAAATAGTTTGGAACCTAATTGATGCACCCGAGGGTATTGTACCCATTGGTTACAAGTGGATCTTCAAAAAGAAGATTGGAGTAGATGGAAAGGTAGAGACCTATAAAGCAAGGCTAGAGACTTAGGGGTATCGTCAAAGACAAGGTGTTGACTATGATGAAACTTTCTCACCTATAGCCATACTAAAATCCATTCGAATTCTATTGGCTATTGTAGCACACTATGATTATGAGATCTGGCAGATGGACGTCAAAACCGCATTCCTCAATGGCAACCTCGAGGAGGAGGTGTATATGATATAGCCTAAGGGATTCGTATCCAGGGATAACCTAGATAAGGTGTGCAGGTTTCTTAGGTCCATTTATGGATTGAAGCAAGCTTCCCGAAGTTGGAACATAAGATTTGATGAGGCGAGCAGATCTTATGACTTCGTTAAAAATGAAGATTAACCTTGTGTGTATAGGAAATTAAGTGGGAGCATTATCACCTTTTTGGTAGTATATATGGATGACATCCAGATCATTGGGAATGATATAGGAATACTCTCCATAGTAAAGACTTGGTTATCTAGACACTTCTCCATGAAGGGCTTAGGGGAAGCATCCTAAATATTGGGGATACAGATCTATAGAGATAGATCCAAGAGGATGCTTGGCTTGTCCCAGTCCAAGTACATAGACACCAATGTCAAAAGGTTTGGCATGAAAAATTCCAAGAGATGTCTCATACTAATGAGATATGGAATATCACTTTCTAGGAGTATGTCCCCAAAGACTCCTGAAGAAAGGGCACACATGGATATGATACCATATGTCTCAGCGATAGGATCTATCATGTATATTATGCTATGTACTAGGCCTGATATAGTGTATGCTCTAAGTGTCATGAGCAGATATCAAGTAGATCTAGGCTTGGAGCACTGGAAAGTAATAAAATGTATCCTTAAGTACTTGAGAAGGACTAAGGATCTTTTTCTGATATATGGAGATAGTAGCCTCAGGGTTGAGGGCTACACGGACTCGAGCTTCCAGTCCGATGTTGATGATAGTAAATCTAATTCAGGATACGTGTTTACCTTGAATGGAGGAGTAGTATGCTGGAAGAGTTCCAAGCAAGACACTACTGCTGACTCGACTATAGAGGCGTAATACATTGCTGCGACAGAGGCAGCAAAGGAGGGAGTCTAGATGAAGAAGTTCATCATAGAGCAAGGAGTTGTCTCAAGTAACGAGGAGTTGATTCCCTTATATTGCGATAACTACGGGGTGATTACTCAAATAAGGTAACCTGGGTCTCATCAGAAATGTTTTGAGGAGGTTCTAGCTTATTAGAGAGATCATGGCCCGAAAAGATGTAGTAGTGGAAAGAGTTCCATCCAAAGATAACATTGTAGATCCACTAACAAAGTCACTGACTCAAATTGTCTTTGAGCATCACAGAGGTCTGATAGGGAACAAACATGTTGGTTATTGGCATTAGGTCAAGTGGGAGATTGCTAGTCATATATGCCCTGCAAGCCAATCACATGAGTGATGACATTTGTGACTTGATATGTACTTTATCTCTTTGCTTATGATTATTGGCATTATATCACTTTATCTTACGTGTTGCATATATTATAATATCCTTGGATCTGTGCAATGGGAATCAGATCATGATGAGATCATGATAATGAGACCGATCACCTTTAAACACAGACCCTAAATTATCCTGGTCATAGGTTACTCGAGAAGGATATCGAGATAACTGGATAGACTGGTGTGCTGTATACCCATTCATATAGTGGAAGTAGCTGGTCTCATAGCTACTCGTGTGGGGACACTAAGGGTACAGTGCAGGTGCTCATTGGAGAATGAGTTCACTGATTGATCCGCCTACGAAATGCTGGATGGTTATTGATACCTCATGTCAGACAGCGATTCCGTAGTCCTAGTAGTGTATCTAGTCCTTTAAACTTGAGACACCAAGGATGTCCTGTATGAGTACTCCACTCTTTGATATCAGAATTATAGGTTTGGAAAGTTCCAGATCTAGTACAGCTAGTCATTAAGAGTGATAGCCAACCTTACGAGGGCTACTAAGTGTCAATAGAGGATCATCCGCTCTCGGTATCATGAGAGGAATATCCTATGTGTTCTTGCTCGAATAAATCCTTGGCCAAGGTTATTCGGATTGAGAGAGAAAGAGTTCTCCGAGAGAATCCAACAAGAGTAAGACTCGAGGAGAGACCGTATGAGCCTAACAGCACCATGTCTGGTATAGGGTCTCTAGGATATTAGATGGATGAGGGACTATAGATACATGGTAATTGAGGACAGATAGGTCCAAAGGATTAGATTCTCCTGTATCGTCTGGGGGTCGCGGCGTAATGGCTAGTATGTCTACAATCGATGAGTTGGGTGAATTATTATAGAGATAATAATTCACTGAGTCAGAAGGAGTTCTGACAAGTATGACTTATGGCCAGCTCGATATTGGGCCTAGAGGATCACAAACATATGATAGGTATTGCGATGAGTAGAGGTACAGATATAAGATATTCGCCAAACCCCCTATCTTATTGGATATCCATTAAGCCCCTGAATTATTGGATCCTGGGATGAGATCCAATAATTGCTAATAAAAAATTATTAGGTAGAGACCTACTAATCCAAGAGGCTTAGGTAATTGGATGGAGATCCAATACCCAATAGGGCAAAGATCTATAAATAGGAGAGAACCAAAGCTCTATAGGCTGAGGGTTTTCTTTTGGTAGCCACCTCCTGTTCTCCTCTCCCCAGAGAGAGAAGTGCATCATCGCAATCCCTGTCGTGTGGATACATCTAGAGAAGAGGACGCATGACCTCCTTCATCCTCTCCCATAGATTTGCATGAATTTAGGGATATACGATCTCCCTAGGTATTTTCTTTAACACATGCAGTTTTTACAAATTTATTTTTGATGCACCGATCTTCGCACAACGATAGAAACTTTCTACGAGAAATCTGGGGTTTTTGTTTTCTGTTCTTCCGCTGTGCATGTGATGTCACTCCCCTAAAAGATTTCCCAACAAATGTAAACCTGATTTTATAGTGGTTCGGTCATCCGACCTATGTCCACTCCCGATTCCTTTTCACTTGAGGCAACCGGCTTCCATTAGTCATCTTCCTTCTAATGGGCAAAGACAAGCTCCCTTACAGTACTTCTCCTTTTAATGGGTTCAGGAGATAACCCTTATAAGCACTCACTCTTCTCTTTAAGCTGAAATCTATCTAAGGCTAGAGGAGAGATGTTTCGAAGTGATTTTTACTGTGTTTGCTTCTTTAAAAGTTATGTGCTTTTGTATTCTACCTAGGGATGAGAGGGGTATTTATAGGATCAAATTAGATTCAAACTTCGAGTCAAAAACCATCTCATCTCGGGTTTTTCGAATACTAGCAATACCACCGCCAGTGCTGGCGGTACCACCGCTAGTGGGTTCTGACATTGGGCGGTAACATCACTTGGGCACATTGCCATTGTCAGTGTACTAGGTGTTGGGAAATCCAAAGGGTGACATCACATGCATAGTGGAAGAACATGAAAACAAAACACCCTAGATTTTCGTAGAAAGTTCCGTCATAATGCGAAGATCAGTGCGTCAAAAATAAATCTATAAATCCAAAAACTATGTGTGTAAAAAGAAATTACCTAGGGAGATCGTATATCCCTAAATTCCTATAGATCCATGGGGAGGATGAAGGAGGTCAAGTGTTCTCCTCTCTAAAAGTATCCACATGGCAGGGACTGCGACGATGCTTCTCTCTCAAGAGAAGAATAGAAGGTGGCTACCAAGAGAACCCTAGCCTATGGGCCTTTGGTTCTCTCCTATTTATAGGGCACCCTATCAACCCTAGTGGATCTACCTCTATTGGGTATTGGATCTCTATCTAATTACCCAAGCCCCTTAAGTCAATGGGTCTCTATCTAATAATCCGGATCTTATTAGATCTCATCTATGGGATCCAATAATATAGGGGCTTATTGGATATCCAATAAGACAAGGGCTTTAACAGATATCTCATATCTGAACCTCTACTCGTCGCAACACTTACCATATGTGTGTGACCCTCTAGGCCCAATATTGAGCTGGCCGTGAGTCATACCTATCAGAACTCCTTCTGACTTAGTGAATTATTATCTCTATAATTAATTCACTCGACTCATCGACTACGGACATACTAGGCTACTATGTTGTAGTCCCCAAATGATATAGGGGAATCCAATCCTTTGGACCTATCTGTCCTCAGTTACTATATATCTATAGTTCTTAATCCATCTAATATCCCAGAGAACGTATATCGGGTATAGTGCTATCAGGCATATATGGTTTTCAATCGAGTCTCACTCTAATCGGATTCTCCTAGAGAACTCTTTCTCTCTCAATCCGAATGACCCTAGCTAGGAATTTTCTTGAGCAAGAACATGTGGGATATTTCTCTCATTGTATCGGGAGTGGATGATCCTCTATTGACACTTAATAGCCCTCATAAGGTTAGCTACCACTCCCAATAACCAGTTATACTAGATCAAGAACTTTCAAACCAATAAGTCTGATATCAAAGAGTAAAGTACTCATATAGGATTTTCTTGGTGTCTCAAGTCTAAGGATCAGATACACTACTAGGACTACAAAGTCGTTGTCTGATGTGCGGTATCAATGACCATCCAGCATTCCGCAAGCTAATGAATGAGTGAACTCATTCTCCAATGAGCACTTGTATTGTACTCTTAGTGTCATCACATGAGTAGTTATGAGACCAACCACCTTCATCATGTGGATGGGTATACAATACATCACTCTGTCTGGTTATCTCGATGTCCCTCTCGAATAACCTATGACTAGAATTATTTAGGGTCCATGTTAAAGGTGAATCGATCTTATTATTATAATCTTATCACAATCTGATTCTCATTGCACAGATCTAAGGACATCACAATATACATCTAGATAATATGAGAAAATACCAATAATCATAAGTAAAGAGATTGATGCAGCATTTTACAAGTGCCATCACTCACATGATTGACTTGTAGGGTACCTATAACTAGCAATCTCCCACTTGACCTAGAGCCAATCACCTATGTATCTAATCCCCATCAGACCTCTGTGATGCTCAAAGACAATCTGAGTCGATGGCTTTGTCAATGGATCTATAATGTTATCTTTGGATGGAACTCTTTCCATTGTTACATCTTTTCGGGCCATAATCTCTCTACTAAGCTAGAACCTCCTCATAACACTTCTAATAAGACCCGGGTTCCCTTATTTGAGTAATCACCCTGTTGTTGTTGTAATATAAGGGAATCAGCTCTTTATTGCTCGGCATAACTCCTAGATCTATGATGAACTACTTCATCCAAACTCCCTTCTTTGCTGCCTCTATCACAGTAATGTACTCCACCTCTCTATAGTCGAGTTAGCAGTAGTGTCTTGCTTAGAACTCTTCCAGCATACTGCTCCTCCATTCAGGATGAACACATACCCTGAATTATACTTGCTATCATCGACATTGGACTAGAAGCTCAAGTCTATGTAGCCCTCAACCCTGAGGCTACTTTCTCCATATACTAGTAAAAGATCCTTAGTCCTTCTCAAGTACCTAAGGATACACTTTACTACTTTCTAGTGCTCCAAGCTTAGATCTGCTTGATACTTGCTCGTGACACTCAGAGTATACACTATATCAAGCCTGGTACATAGCATAGCATACATGATAGACCCTATCTCTAAAGCATAGGGTATTCTATCCATGTGTGCCCTTTCTTTAGGAGTCTTTAGGGACATACTTCTAGAAAGTAATAGCATATATCTCATCGGTATAAAGCCTCTCTTGAAATTTTTCATGTCAAACTTTTTGACAATGGTGTACATATAACCTGGATTGGGACAAGCCAAGCATCATCTTGGATCTATCTCTATAGATTCGAATCCCCAATATGTATTATGTTTTTCCTAAGTCCTTCATTGAGAAGTGTCTAGATAGCCAAGCCTTTACTGTGGACAGCATTCCTATATCATTCCCAATGATCAGGATATCATCCGTATACAACACCATAAAGGTGATAGTACTCCCACTTACCTTCCTAGACACACAAGGCTCATCTTCGTTTTTAACAAATTCACAAGATCTGATCGCCTCATTAAATCTTATGTTATAACTTTAAGAAGCTTGCTTCAGTCTATAGACGGACCTATGCAACCTGCACACCTTATCTGGACTGTCCTTGGATATGAATCTCTTAGATTATATCATATACACCTCTTCTTAGAGGTTACCATTGAGGAATACAATTTTTATGTCCATCTGCCAGATCTTATAATCAAGGTGTGCTATAATCACCTAATAGAATTTGGATGGATTTTAGCATGGCTACGGGTAAGAAAGTTTTGTCATAGTTAACACCTTGACTTTGATGATACCCCTTAGCCATTAGCCTTGCTTTATAGGTCTCTACCTTTCCATCTACTCCGATCTTTTTCTTGAAGATCCACTTGCAGCCAATGGGTACGATACCCTCGAGTGCATCAACCAAGTTTCAAACCTTGTTGAAATACATGGAATCCATCTTTGAATTCATGGCTTTTTGTCACTTCCCAGATTCTATACTCGCAATAGCCTCCTCGTAGGTCTGAGGATCAATATCCTCAATATTTTCTCCTTTAATATGTATCACATATCTCTCAGGAGGATGGGATACACTTCCAAACCTACGTAAAGTTGAAACTTGTGTGCTAGATACCTGAATAGACTTTAGCAATGGAATGATGCTTGAGCTAGGTTCTCTAACCTTGTCAACTCTATCATGCTCCCACTATCTCCACTAAGAATTTGTTCCTTCTCAAGGAACACTACTCTCTTAGCTGCAAAAATGGGGTGATAAGAATAATACCCACAAATCTTCTTGGGGTATCCCATGAACTTGTACCATTCCATCTTGGATTCTAACTTATCAAGTATGTGTCTCTTAACGTGGGCAGGGCAGCCCTATATCTTAACAACCTTAAGATTGAGCTTCCCTTTTTATATCTCATATGGTATAAACACTATCGACTTAGTTAGAACTTTGTTTAGAAGATAAGCTATGGACTCTAGGGTATATCCCTAGAATGAGATGGGTAGGTCGATGAAACTCATCATGGACTGCACCATGTCTAACAGGGTGCAATTCCTCCTTTTGGATACACCGTTGAGCTAAGGTGTATAAGGAGGTGACCATTGGGACAGAATCTCCTGGTCTTTGAGGAATTGGGTGAATTCTGTACTCAAGTACTCACCTCCTTGATCTGATTGAAGAGTCTTGATACTCTTTCCAATCTGAACCTCTACTTCATTCTTATACTCCTTGAATTTCTCGAAGGATTCAGACTTATACTTCATCAAGTACACGTGTCCATACTTAGAGAAATCATCGGTGAAAATAATGAAGTAGTAATAACCACTAATTGCCTGAGTTGACATAGGACCACATACATCACTATGTATAAGTACCAACAACTCAGTGGCTCTCTCTCTAGTTCCACTAAATGGAGAGTTGATCATCTTTTCATGAAAGCAAGGTTCGCAAGTTGCATATGACTCATAGTTAAATGGATCTAGATATCTATCTATCAGTAACTTTTGAATCTTTCCCTCATGGATATGACTTAGCCTACAATGTCATAGGTATACACTCTTCACCTCATCTCATTTCCTCCTGGACTCACTCACACTCATGATATATGGAGAAGTTTCTAGCATAATTAAATCATTATGTACTGTTCCTCTAGTGATGATCTAACATCGTCAATAGTTGAACAACTATTATTCTCAAAAACTATTTTATAACAATTCAATGTCAAACATAAAATGAAAATAACGTTTTTGATGATAAAGAGAACAAAATAAAATGCATCTAATGCAATAGTAGCTCCAATAAGCAAATGTAGGGTCACCTCGATAATAGCAATAGTAGTAACTCTTGCTTTATTACCTATCTTGAGGTGCATCTTGCCTCTCATTAATCTCCTATATCTTGCCAGAACTTACAATGAATTGCAAATATAATAAACATGATCAGTATCCAATACCTTTGTCTTATCATATGAGTCTAACAAATAGAGATTAATCATGAATGCATATCTTAAGCTTCTCTAAGCTTTTGTTTCACCTTCTTTGCAATGTACTCTTTGTAGTTCCTCTTCCAGTGCCCGTCTTTGCCGTAGTGGAAGCAATGACTTTTGTCCTTTTCTGAGTCTTCTTAGCAATCTTTGCTTTACCCGGTTTGCCCTTGCTCTTGCCCTTCTTAAGGGACTTATTTGTCTTCATTTTCTTTCTAGCCTTACCAGCATAAAAAACTGTGAAAAGAAATCTAAAAGGGACTATATCATAAGATCTACACAAAGGCTATCATCTAGGACCATTGTGAGTTTCTCTATCCACTCAATCATCTTAAGGATATGGTTCTGAACCGGTGTCCTCTCAGTCAACCTAGCACGGAAGAGACTCTTCAATATATCATATTATTGAGTTCTTTCTTGTTCCTCAAACAATTTATGAAGATGAAAGAGTATGGATCTGACATCCATCTTTTTATGTAATACTGAGCAAGAGTGGAGTCATCTATATACTTTATGTAGTGAGCGATCTCATCCTCACTTGCCCCTTCTATGGGCATAGGCATCACTATATCAAAGACATACATGATTTTCTCCATCATGAGAATGATTCTCAGCTTGTGGAGTCAATCCATATAATTTGGACCAATGAGGCGATTGGCATCAAGTATGCCACATAGAGAGTCTAATAGTGACATTTTCAAAAGATGCATCAATAAATAAATAACATGTTGATTTTATAGAAATATAAATAATCAATATATAGACTTCTATCTTGACATGCTCCTACTATTTTTTTAGCGAGTCACGCGACACCCTCTGCACGTAAAACGGAAGTCTCTGGTAGACTTCTAGTGGGGATCGGGATCTAATTGACATCTTAGTGTAACCTCGAGGGACTCGACCAATCACACTAAGCTCAAAAGGTAGGTAACTCTTACCAATCACAACTCCTTGTGATTCTCATTTTGTTCGGCCTCCGAACCACCATGGCCTCAAGGGACTCAACCAACCATGATGTTCAGTTAAGTCATCACTATCATTACAAGATAAGTCTGATTCGATGATATACCCTTGAGGCACTCGACCAAGCATACCATGTCCTTCGGTTATTGGTGATATCTCTATGTCGAAGACAAGATATCAAGATGCGACATAGATGAACTTGGCTTTGATACCACTATTGGGAAATCAGGAGATTCAGCATCACATGTGCAGTGAAAAATAAAAATAAGATTGAATTTCCTATAGTTACGTACTTGGCCATTGTGCGACGATTGGTACATAAAAATCACAAATCTGAAAAATCCATATGTATCATGTCAAAAGCGTTACTTGGGGAGATCATATATCCTTAAAAATTTCAGATTCGATGAAGAGGATGAAGGAGCACTAGCGTACTCCTCTCTAGCGGTAATCCACACAGCGGATACAACAACGACGCTCCTCAGATCACCGTGAGATCACTCTCCACGTGTACCACAAGGCTACCAGAGCCAAGGAGGAGGAAAGGAGATTGAGGAGAATATGAGGATGACTACCAAAACCTCTCAGCCTATGAACTAGGAGGTTCCTCCTATTTATAGAGGTGAATGAAGGTTATCCTTAACAGATCCTGTTCATACTAGATCTCTATCCAGTTGGATCTCATTGGATCTTATCCAAAAGATATAATTTGATCTCATCTAATTAGATCTTATCCAATCATTTAATTGGATATCATCTGATTACCCAATTGGATCTCATCCATAGGATCCAAACTAGGGGCTTCGTAGATATCTCAAATCTGCACCTCTACTCGTCGCAACATCCACCTTATGTATGTGACCCTCTAGGCCCGATACTGAGCTAGCCGTGAGTCACTTCTATTAGAACTCCTTTTGACTTAGAATACCTTCTGATATAGTGAATTATTATCTCGACTCATCAACTATCGACGTACTAGGCTATTACGCCATAGTCCCCAAACGGTATAGGGGGATCTAATCCATCGGACCTATCTGTCCTCAATTACCATGGATCTATAGTTCCTCTTCCATCTAATATCCCAAATACTGTATATTGGGCATGGTAAAGTCAAGCCCATACAGAATCTTGTTCGAGTCTCGCTCTAATCGGATTTTCCTAGAGATCTCCTTCTCTCTCAATCCGAATGACCTTGGCTAGGGATTTTGCATGAGCGAGCATACGCGGGATATATCTCTCAGAATACCAAGAGTGAATGATCCTCTATTGACATACAATTACCTTCGTAAGGTTCACTACCATTCCTAAGAACCAGCTATACTAGATCTAGAGCTCTCCAAACCTATAAGTCAAGCGTCAAATAATGGAGTACTCAAACAAGGCATCTTTGGTGCCTCAAGTCTAAGGACCAGATATACTACTGGGACTATGGAATTGCTGTCTGACATTAGGTATCATTAACCATATAGCATTCTGTAAGAGGATCAATTAGTGAATATATTCTCCAATGAGCACTTGCACTGTACCTCTAATATCCCCACACAAGTGACTATGAGACCAGTCGCCTCCATCATATAGACGAGTATATAGCACATCAGTCTATTGGTTATCTCGATGTCCTCATCGAGTAACCTATGACCAGGATGATTTAGGATCTGTGTTTAAAGGTATATCGGTTTCATTATCGTGATCTCATCACGATCCAATTCCCATTACACAGATCCATGGACATCATAATATTTATCCATATAATATGAGAAAATATCAATAATAATATACAAAGAGAACGACGTAACATGTCACAAGTGCCATCTCTCACGTGATTGGCTTGTAGGGCACCTACAACCAATAGGACGGATTACATATATTAAAAAACTAGGATGAGAATCTTTATGATTTATGGATTTTAAGTTATAGAACATCATCGAAAATGATTTCAAAAGTCTTCTTTTCCAATGAACGATTGGAATGATTTGGAGAAGAAGACTTCTCTTTAAATACCAAGGCTATGAATGTCTTATTTTGTGATTTAGATAAGAATGAATTCAATCGAGTTTCTATTTGCAAAACAACTTTTGACATTTGGCATATACTTGAAATCACACACAAAGGCACTAGAAGAATAAAGGAGTCTAAAATAAATCGTTTAGTTCTTAGTTATAAATTGTTTCACATAAAATCAAGTGAGACCATTGAGACATGTACACCCAATTTACAAATGTCGTCAATGATCTAAAATCTCTTGGTAAAAGTTTTTCTAACTTTGAACTTGTTGATAAAATATTAAGATCCCTTATAAAGAGTTAGGAACCTAAAGTAACGGTCATTCAAGAGACCAAGGATTTGAACAACTTTCCACTTGAAAAGCTTATCGGGTCTTTAATAATTTATGAAATGACATGCAATGCACATGAAGAACTTGAGAACAACCTTCTAAAGAATAAGAAGGGTTTGGCACTTAGAATCGATGAAGACCACTTGAGAGAAAGCTCAAGTGATGAGAACAATGATAATGACTTGGCACTCTTAACAAGAAAATTCAAAAAAATTATAAAAAAATATAAATCTAAAAATGACACCAAAAACAAAACTGAACTCAAGAAAGAACAAATCATTTGCTACGAATGCAAGAAGCCAAGATACTTCAAAAGTGAATATTCCCAAGTGAAGAAGAAATAATTGAAGAAGAAGAAAATGCTTAAAGCTACGTGGGATGATTCGAGCGCTTTCGAATACAGGGAGCAAAACAACATAGAGATTGCTAACTACGCGGTAATGACAATTGATAATGAGGTAAGTAGTTCATTATATGCAAATTTATCTTTCAATGAATTATTGAGTGTTTTTTATGATTTATTTGATGAATATAGATTAATTAACAAAAAGTATAATTTATTGAAAAAGGAGCATGCCTTTTTAAATTATGAATTTGAAAAATAAAAAATTAAGCATGACAATGCTTTATCGCCTCCATGCACCAAGTGTGAACACTTATAGGCATTGAAAAAGGAATACTTGCTACTAAATGAAACTATAGAAAAATTTAAGATTAGTAGCAAATCCTTGAACATGATCCTTGCCAATAAGGGTCACGTTCATAGAAGAGATGGAATCAGATTTATAACACTCATCAAAAGCCAACCACCTTTGTTAAAGGCTCTACCTTGCTTATTTCACCCCACACCAAATGCAATTTTTGTTACAAACTTGGACATTATGCTCATAAATGTCCATTTAAGAAATATAGTCCACACAAGTTAATTGGGTTCCTAAAGGAACTATAAAGGACTCTATGCAAAATGATAAGTTAGGTAGATCGATTTTTGAGACACCCAAAGTCAAATGGGTACCTAAAAGACCACTTTTCTTATAGATGTGTCTATAATCACAAGCTAGGAGCGAGAAATAGTACCTCAATGATGCATGCTCATAATCAAACTCACTAGCTCAAACAACTATGAAAGATCATTTATTGCCAAATGATTGAAACATGTTGATTATTTATATGTTAACCTTCGACCTTGATTAACGATGCTAAAACATACTAGTGTTTAGACTAAGGGACACTAGCTAAATTATTTTCATTAGATTTCCCGAAAGATGATGACCTTGATTTCACTTATAATATGTTGGTATTCAAGCTTTTATGATTCTCGAAAATACTTATCCAAACTTCTATCTTGATAGTCAAATTAAATTCTCAACTTTGTCATTAACTGTTCTTCCTTGATCCTCCTAATAGACTAAAGAAAATGTTCATGAACCTTTTAATGATCATGAAATCTCATCATGTAAACCTCTTTGGATGATTGAATCTTAGTTGAAAAGGTTTGATGAGTTATGTCTCTTGAAAGAAATAAAAAAGTTCACTCTAATTGATAGAAAAAGGGGAATTTATTTGATTTAAATAATATTATTTTACTTGATTAATTGCATAATAATTAAGTCAAACATTTAATATTAGACTCATTGTAAATAGATGTTAAATGGTAAAGATCAATTGATCAAGTGATGAAAGTGTCATAGCCCAAATGAGCCTAAGGGAGTGCAACAGCGATGGCACTACTAGAATTGGCGGTAGCACTGTCGGAAAATCCATGGGGGGGAGCAACATCTCATGCGCAGCGGAAGAACAAAAAACAAAACTCCCTAGATTTCCCGTAGAAAGTTCATCGTCATGCGAAGATTGGTGCGTCAAATCAAATTCGTGAATTCAAAAACTACATATGTAAAGGAAAGTACCTAGGGAGATCGTATATCCCTAAATCCCTATAGATCTATAGGAGAGGATGAAGAAGGTCAAGCATCCTCCTCTTAACAGTATCCACACGATAGGGGCTGCAACGATGCTCCTCTCTTAGGAGAGGAGAATAGGAGGTGGCCACCAAAAGAACCCCCAGCCCATGGAGCTTTAGTTCTCTCCTATTTATAGAGGCCCCCTATAAACCCTAATGGATCTTGCCCTGTTGGGTATTGGATCTCCATCCAATTACCCATGCCTATTGGAATAGGGGGCCTTTACCCAATAATCTCTTATTAGCAATTATTGGATCTCATCTTAGGATCCAATAATTTAAGAGCTTAATGGATATCCAATAAGTTAGGGACTCTAACGGATATCTCATATCTAAATCTCTACTCGTCGTAACACCTACCATATGTGTGTGATCCTCTAGGCCTAATATCGAGCTGGTCGTAAGTCATACTTGTCAGAACTCCTTTTGACTTAACTCATCGACTGCGGACATATTAGGCCACTACATCACAGCCCCTAGACGATACAAGGGAATCCAATCCTTTGGACCTATTTGTCCTTAGTTACCATGTATATATAGTTTCTCATCCATCTAATATCCTAGAGATCCTATACCGAGCATGGTATTGTCAAGCCCATATGGTCTCTCCTCGAGTCTTGCTCTTGTCGGATTCTCCCGAAGAACTCTTTCTCTCTCAATCCAAATAACCTTGGCCAAGGATTTGTTCGAACAAGAATACATAGGATATTTCTCTCATGATACCGAGAGTGGATGATCCTCTATTGACACTCAATAGCCCTCGTAAGGTTGGCTACCACTCCCAATGACCAGCTGTACTAGATCTGAAACTTTTCAAACCTATAAATCTGGTATCAAAGAGTGGAGTACTTATATAGGACATCCTTGGTGTCTCAAGTCTAAGGACCAGATATACTATTGGGACTACAGAATTATTGTTTGATGTAAGGTATCAATAACCATCCAGCATTCGTAGGTGAATCAATTAGTGAACTCATTCCCCAATAAACACTTGTACTGTCCCCTTAGTGTCCCCACATGAGTAGCTATGAGACCAGCCACTTCCATCATATGGACAAGTATACAGTACACTAATCTATCTGGTTATCTCGATGTCCCTCTCGAGTAACCTATGACCAGGATAATATAGGGTTTATGTTTAAAGGTGAATCGGTCTCATTATCGTGATCTCATCACGATCCGATTCCCATTGCATAGATCCAAGGATATCACAATATATGTAACACATTGGATAAAGTGATAAAACGCCTATTAATACGTAAATAAAAAAAGTGTATATCAAGTCACAAGTGCCATCACTCATGTGATTGGCTTGTAGGGCACATATGACTAGCAATCTCCCACTTGACCTAAATCCAATCACTAACATGTCTGATCCCCATCTGACCTCTATTGCGCTCAAAGACAATCTGAGTCAATGGCTTTATCAATGGATCTAAAATGTTATATTTGGATGAAACTCTTTCCACTTCTACATCTTTTCTAGCGACAATCTCTCTTATCAAGTAGAACCTCCTCAGAATGTGTTTTGACTTTTGATAAGACCTATGTTCCTTCACTTGAGCAATTTGTTAGGACTCTAGCTATGAGAGTCCTAATTTAGTTTTATTGATAAGGGCATTCATGTAAATCCTATCTAGCCGACCCCTATTAAAAAGGTGAAGAGGCCGGCTAGGTTAGGGTTAGGTTGCTTCTTAGGAAAGGAGTCCTATTATAAGTAGGAGTTCTATTATGAAAAGAGTCCTATTAGAAGTAGAAGTCCTATTAGGAAGAGAGTCCTATTAGAAGTAGAAGTCCTATTAGGGAAAAAGTCCTATTAGAATTAGGAATCCTACTAGAGAAGGAGTCCTAATTAGAAGTTGGTTAGAAGTAGGAGTCTTAAGTAAGAGTCCTATTAGGAGTTGGGGCTTAGAAGCCCTATAAATAGCCATGTATTCATCCTCTTTTAATCAATGAATAGATCAATCTCTTAGCAGCTTTTGTGCAGCAACTTGGAGGAAGGAACCCCTATAGAGTTCCAAGGAGGCCGATCCCCTATAGAGATCAACCCCAAGCTTAGAATCCGCGGAGGGTTCTAACACTTGGTATCAGAGCAACGTTCTTGGCATCTCGCTGCCCTTCCACAGCCATCCACCAGCCCTCCACAACCACGTAAAGCAATTCCCACAATTGCTTAGAAGATCATCGTTGAATTCCGTCGTCATCTCCACCACCGTAGATCATCCTTTGATCTTCCCATGAATTGCAACAGTTCTGGTTATCTACCCTACTGCTACTACAATTTAGTTATCCTTATTCAGAATATCCAAAAAATTCGTTCCTATAATTGCTGCATAAACTTTTTATCGCAAAGTTTTCATCTCTACAACGAAAGTCGCACTGCAGAATTTCAGCCGCATAGCACTAACTTTTTGATCTTGCTACTACATTTTTTCTATCCAAATCTCTATGAAATTTTTATGGTGGCTTTGACACTTCCTAATAGTGGTTTTCCCTTTGTTTTTGTCAAAAAATTCTCAATAAAAATCACTTATCTTTTACGTCCAATCTGCCGCACTTTAGACGTAAAAATCTGCTATAATACCTCTCCGTGATTCTCAATTTTGCCAAACCTCTTGCTGTCGTTTCTTCCTACGAAATTTTTTACAGCATTACCTCTTCCTTATCAGTAGATCCCCTTTGAGTTTTACTTGAATCTCTTTTGAAAATTTCTGGAAAAAATTACATCCTTGCTGCTGGAATTTTTTTGGCAAAAAATATGGTATTGCACCTTTGTCCTTTTTTCTTCTCCGTAACCTACAAAACCCTAGCCACCTTGCTGCCAAACTAAGACATCTTTAGGGCATCCCTCTAGCCTCAAGATGCAGCCATCATAACCTAGTTTCATAACCCTAACAACATAAAAATCCACAGCCCAAAATAGTAAACCATTACAGCTGAACCCTTCAATCACCGATCTATTGTCCGAACCTTCCACCACCCCATGCCATTAACCCGTCAACAGAAAAAAGACAAGGGCATCTCTGATCTACAGACATATGCTATGGCTTCTCAAGATCCAATTGATGCCAAATTTGAAGCATGGGAATCTTGGATTGAATCACGGCTTGAATCGCGCTTGGAAGACAAATTGCGCGCTTTGTTTGCAGAATTCAGAATTGGACAACCATCGAGCCCAACCAAACTACAGCAAGGAGAGAATTTAGAAAGGACCCCAGAGAAGGAGGGACAGCCCTCGGACATGCTTCAGCCACGCATGAGGGTGGACTTCCCACGATGGGAAGAAGGAGACCCAGCGGGGTGGATTTCACGCGCAGAACGTTACTTTCGCTACTACCGAACGTCGGATAATGTTATGGTGGAGATTGCTATCATCCACCTTGAAGGAGATGCTATTCAATGGTACAATTGGCTGGAATATAATCATGGGGCTCCGACATGGAATCAATTTAAGAATGCACTGTTGAACCGTTTCGGACCTACGGAGTATGAAAATATCGACGGCCAACTCGCAAAGATTCGACAAACCTCTACGATTCAAGAGTACCAAACCAGGTTTGAGAAGCTATCCTACCTTGCTCGTGATTGGACTGACCGTCAATTGTTAGGAACATTTATCGAAGGACTCAAGCCAGAGATAAAAGGGGAAGTTAAGGCATGACAACCCCGTACCGTGATGGCTGCGATTTCTTTTGCCCGAATACAAGAAGAACGACACAACTAAGATTCTCAGAGGATGAGAACCACTCCTAGAACCTCAATATATAAACCCCCTTCTGCTTCCAGCCATCCTTCGCTGCCCAAAAAATTGACAAGAGAAGAACTACGTGATCGATCAACAAAGGGTCTTTGTTGGCATTGCGACGAGCCGTGGAACCACGATCATCGCTGCAAAATGGGCCACCTCCTATTGATTGAACCTCTTGAAGACATGGAGGAGGAGGTCCAGGAGCATGAGGAAGAGGTCACAGATGAAGAACAGCAGCCAATTGATATTATGATGCATGCCCTTGCCGGTTATGCGAACCCGCAAACAATGAAAGTGGGAGGATTTCTGAAGCAACAACCAATCACCGTTCTTATTGACACCGGGAGCACTAATAATTTTATGAACAGCAAGGTTGCTGTCTGGATGGCCTTAACTATTGAGAATTGCAGCACGTTCGATGTTAAAGTCGCAAATGGATGAATTTTGAAGTGTGATCGTAAGTGCCCACGGGGGAAACTGTTGCTGCAGGACCAAGAGATAATTGCAGATTTTTTCCTCCTCTCTCTTGATGATTATGAGGCCGTCCTTGGTATCGAATGGTTGACAATATTAGGTGATATTTCCTAGAATTTTTAAAATAAATTATGAAATTTTACAGCAAGGGGAAATAGGTGATACTGTACGGGAAACGTGGGGGCGACGTAATGACAATTTGCACACAACGAATGGAGCAAAAGATATCTTCCCCTGAGCAGCAAAAATGGGTAACAAAGCTTCTTAGATATGATTATGAAATAACTTACAAAAAGGGAAAGATAATGTTGTTGCAGATGCGCTTTCACGGCTACCCGAGCAAGTTGAATTTTTGGCTCTTTCACTTCCGACCAGGGACTTCCTTGAGGATATTAGGAGGGAATGGAAAGATAATCTAGAAACAAGTAAGATCATAAAAAAAATAAAGGAAGCACCAAGCTCTATGGCTCATTACAGTTGGGACTCAAAGGACTTGTGGTATAAAGGACGTATTGTGCTTGTGCCAAATTCTACTTGCATAAAGACCATCCTTCAAGAGATGCATTCCACACCTGCGGCCGGGCACTCCGGGTTCCTTAGAACCTATAAAAGAATTAAGCAAAATTTTTATTGGATAGGGATGAAAAATATTATTGCTGAATTTGTAGCACAATGTGATATATGTCAACGACACAAAGGTTAGACAGTAGCAAGTCCCGGAAAGTTACAACCTCTACCCATCCCAGAATCAATATGGACTGATATATCAATGGATTTCATTGAAGGGCTTCCCTCATCACAAGGAAATGGTACAATTTTTGTCGTGGTTGATCGCCTTACAAAGTATGCTCACTTTTGTGCCATCCGTAATCCCTACATTGCTTCTAGTATTGCTCGAATCTTTATGGAGAATATTATAAAATTACATGGGATGTTGAGATCTATTGTAAGTGATCGTGATAGGGTCTTCACGAGCAAATTTTGGACAGAGTTATTCTAGATGCAAGGCACTAAATTAAAGATGAGTACGACATATCACCCACAAACCGACGGTCAAACTAAAGTGGTGAATAGGTGTTTGGAGACATACCTTAGATGCTTCACCAGTAACCGACCAAAAGAATGGACAAAGTGGCTTCCCTGGGCTAAGTGGTGGTATAATACAACTTATCATTCCTCCATAAAATGTACTCCCTATGAGGCCATGTATGACCGACCCCCATTGTAATTCCAAAATATGTGTTGGGCACCTCGAAAGTAAAACTAGTAGATAGGGAACTACAAGATAGAGACAAAATGCTAAAGTTGCTAAAAGATAATCTCACTGCAGCGCAAGCAAGGATGAAACAATAATATGATCAACATAAAGGCGAAAGAGAATTTTCAGTAGGAGATTGGGTCTTCCTACAGCTCCAGCCATACAAGCAAACATCAATCGAAACCAGAGCGTCTATGAAGCTTTCACCTCAGTTCTATGGACCCTACTAGATTTTGGAGCGCATCGGAGCAGTAGCATATAGATTGGACTTACCCGCCAGCTCTCGGATCCATCCAGTCTTCTATGTATCATGTTTGAAGCTCAGGTTGGGACAACACGAGACAGCCCAAAGCCATCTACCAAATATAACTACCCAAGGAGAGCTCCAGACCCAACCAAGTGAAATTATTGATCGACGAATCGTGACTCGACGACGACGACCTGCTACTGAAGTGTTAATACAGTGGGCAAACCTACCAGCAGAAGATGCCACTTGGGAGAACTACGATGACTTGAAGATCAAATTCCCAGAATTCATGGAACGTTAGCCTCGAGGACAAGGCTAATTTGAAGAGGGTGGGTCTGTTAGGACTCTAGCTATGAGAGTCCTAATTTAGTTTCATTGATAAGGGCATTCATGTAAATCCTATCTAGCCGACCCCTATTAAAAAGGTGAAGAGGCCGGCTAGGTTAGGGTTAGGTTGCTTCTTAGGAAAGGAGTCCTATTATAAGTAGGAGTTCTATTAGGAAAAGAGTCCTATTAGAAGTAGAAGTCCTATTAGGAAGAGAGTCCTATTAGAAGTAGAAGTCCTATTAGGGAAAAAGTCCTATTAGAATTAGGAATCCTACTAGAGAAGGAGTCCTAATTAGAAGTTGGTTAGAAGTAGGAGTCTTAAGTAAGAGTCCTATTAGGAGTTGGGGCTTAGAAGCCCTATAAATATCCATGTATTCATCCTCTTTTAATCAACGAATAGATCAATCTCTTAGCAGCCTTTGTGCAGCAACTTGGAGGAAGGAACCCTTATAGAGTTCCAAGGAGGCCGATCCTCTATAGAGATCAACCCCAAGCTTAGAATCCGCGGAGGGTTCTAACACAATTGCCTCATTGTTGTTGCAATATAAGGGAATTGACTCCTCGTTGCTCAGGACGACTCCTAGATCTGTGATGAACTTCTTCATCTAGACTCCTGCCTTTGCTTCCTTTACCGCAACAATGTATTTCACCTTTGTGGTCGAGTAAGTAGTAGGGTCTTATTTAGAACTCTTCCAGCACACTACTCCTCCATTCAGGGTGAACACATACCCTAAATTAGACTTGTTATCATCGACATCGGACTAGATGTGTCTAGATAGCCAAGTCTTTACTATGGAGAGCATTCCTAAATCATTCTCAATGATCAAGATGTCATTCACATATAATATCAAAAAGGTGATAGTGCTCCCACTTACTTTCTTGTACACACAAGGCTCATCTTCGTTCTTAACGAAGTCATAAGATCTGATCGCCTCATCAAATCTTATGTTCCAACTTCGAGAAGCTTGCTTCAGTCCATAAATGAACCTAAGCAACCTGCACACCTTATCTAGGCTATCCCTGGACATGAATCCCTTAGGCTATATCATATACACCTCCTCGAGGTTGCCATTGAGGAATGCGGTTTTAACGTCCATCTATCATATCTCATAATCATAGTGTGCTGTAATAGCTAATAGAATTCGAATAGATTTTAGCATGGCTATAGGTGAGAAAGTTTCGTCATAGTCAACACCTTGTCTTTAATGATACCCCTTTGCCACTAGACTTGCTTTATAGGTCTCTACCTTTCCATCTACTCCAATCTTCTTCTTAAAGATCCACTTGCAGCCAATAGGTATAATACTCTAGAGTGCATCAACTAGGTTCCAAACCTTGTTGGAGCATATGGAATCCATTTCTGAATTCATGGTTTCTTATCATTTTCCAGAGTCTAATAGCCTCCTCGTAAGTTTGAGGATCAATATCCTCAACATCCTCTCCTCTGATATGTCCCACATATCTCTCAGGAGGATGGGATACTCTATCAGACCTACGTAAAGTTAGAACTTGTGTGCTAGGTATCTAAATAGATTCTGGCTGTGGAATGGTGCTTGAGCTAGATTCTTCAACCTCGCTCAAATCTATCATGCTCCTACTATCTCTACCAAGAATGTGTTCCTTCTCAAGGAACACTGCTCTCTTGGTTACAAAGACCTTTTGGTCCTCAGGGTGATAGAAATAATACCCACAAGTTTCCTTGGGGTATCTCACAAACTTGTACCATTCCATCCTGGATTTCAACTTGTCAGGGTTGTATCTCTTAACATGGGTAGGGCAGCCCCAAATCTTAACAACCTTAAGATCGGGCTTCTTCCTATTCCATATCTCATATGGAGTAGACATCGCTAGCTTAGTTGGAATTCTATTCAGAAGGTAAGCTGCGGTCTCTAGGGCATATCCCCAGAATGAGATGGGTAGGTCGGCGAAACACATCATGGAACGCACCATGTCTAACAATGTGTGATTCCTCCTTTCTGTTACACCATTAAGCTGTGGTGTATAAGGAGGTATCCATTGGGATAAAATCTCATAATCTTTGAGGAACTAGGTGAACTCTGTACTCAAGTACTCACCTCCTTGATCTGATCGAAGGGTTTTAATACTCTTTCCTGTTTGGTTCTCTACTTCATTTTATATTCCCTGAATTCTTAAAAGCTTCAGACTTATACTTTATCAAGTACACATGTCTATATCTTGAGAAATCATCAGTGAAAGTAATGAAGTAGGAGTAACCACCTATAGCATGAGTTAACATGGGACCACATACATCACTATGTATGAGTTCTAGTAACCCAGTGGCTCTCTCTCCAGTTCCACAACCATTATTCTCAAAAACTAATTTATATCCACTATTGTCAAACATGAAATAGAAATAATGTTTTTGATAATAGAAGGAACATAATAGCATGCATCTAATGCAATAATAGCTCCACCAAGCAGATGTAAGGTGACCTTACCAATAGCCACTACAGCAACCTTTGCTCTATTGCCTATCTTAAGGTCCATCTCGCCGCTGTTCAATCTCCTAGGTCCTACTAGAACCTGCAAAGAATTATAAATATAATAAGCACTACCGGTATCCAATACCCATGTATTATCATAAGATTCTAACAAATGGAGACTGATTATGGATGTACTTGAAGCTTCTCTATGCTTCTATTTCGCCCTCTCTACAAGATACTCTTTGTAGTTCCTCTTCCAGTGCCCATATTTGCGTAGTGGAAGCACTAGCCTTTGTCCTTTATTGAGTCTTTCTTGGCAACCTTTGTCTTGCCCATTTTGCCCTTACCCTTGCCCTTCTTAAGGGTCTTCACAGCCTTTCTTTTCTTTTTGGTCTCACCAGCATAGAGAACCAGCTTCTCTTTCTTAATGGTGCTCTCTGCTTCTCTCAACATATTGAGGAGCTCTAGGAGGGTCACCTCAAGCTTGTTCATATTAAAATTCATTATAAACTAAGAAAAGGAATCTGGTAGGGAATGAAGCACAAGATCCACATACAGGTTATCCTCTAGGACCATTCCTAGACCTATGAGTTTCTCGATCCACTCAATCATCTTAAGGATATGGTTTTGAATTGGTGTCTCCATAGTCTCCTAGCACAAAAAAGACTCTTTGATATCTCATATCGCTGAGTTCTTCCTTGTTCCTCAAATAGTTTACGGAGATGCAGGAGTATGGAATTAGCATCTATATTTTCATGCTGTCTCTGTAACTCAGAAGTCATAGAGGCCAACATGTAACACTGAGCAAGAGCGAAATCATCTATGTACTTCACATAATGAGCGATCTCATCCTCGCTTGCCCCTTCGTCAGGTGTAGGGATCACTGTATCAAGGACATACGTGATTTTCTTCGCCATAAGAATGATTCTCAAATTGCGAAGCCAATCCGTATAATTTGGACTAGTGAGGCGGTTGGCATCAAGTATGCCACGTAAAGGATTTGAAAGTGATATTTTTCTGAAATTAAAGATGTAGTAGAAATAAATAATATGCAAACTTTGTAAAAATTAAATAGTTAAGATAAGGACTTCTATCTTAATATATTCCCACTAATTTTTCATAAGACACACAACACCCTACGATATGTGAATCGGAGACCCCCAACAGATCTCTAGTAGGGATCAGGATCCAATTGACATCTTAACGTAACCTCGAGGGACTCGACCAGTCATGTTCAGCCCGTAAAGGTAGGCAACTCTTGCCAATCATAACTCCTTGTGATTCCCATCCTGTTCGGCCTCCGAACTACCATGGCCTCGAGGGACTCGACCAACCATGATGTTCGGTTAAGTCATTACCATCGTTATAAGATGAGTCTGATTCGGTGATATACTCTTGAGGGACTCGACCAAGCACACAATGTCCTTAGGTCACCGATAACATCTCTATGTCATAGATAAGATAGCGAAATGCGATATATGTGAGTTTTGAGGGACTCGACCAACTCAACCTACACCGGGAATTGGTTCCTACCTATAACGATGGAAGGCCACGTAGGTCAATCGAATTACCTCATGTTTTACCAACTTAATATTATTAATATAGGGGATTTTTGATTTTGTTTCCTAACATAATGTGTCACACACAAACATATTTAATATATATTTCTACATCGCATGCAAATTTATATATATATATATATGTATTAGGTGTATAACCAATCACACATCACATGAGCAATCACACTAAATGATCATGGACCACATCCTAATGTGATCAAGCCCAAGCCAGTGGGCCCAATCACTCACATCAAGATCTATGTATCCTTAGGTGCATCTCCATGCCCTATGATCATTCTTCTCGCTTCGTCGGTTCCATTGGCATTTCAACACATCTCCATACGTCGGATCATCCATCTCGGCCTCGTGGGTCCCACTACCACTATGCCTCCTCATGTAATTACAACATAATTATAGGCATGCAGGATCGACAATAAATAAGAAAAATAGAGTCTTGTAGGCCCCAATAATAATAATCACATGTACACACATCACATCATAAATCCATGATCATCTGTCCACATCATACATCACATGTATATGTTATTTTATAGGACTACTAGATAAAAAAATAATAGTTAATCAAACTATTTAATTAACATATATATATATTTTGAAATCAGGGACATAGAGAGAATTTTTTGAATTCTCAAGGTGTATTTTGGTCATTCTATCAAAAAAGATAGAAATCAGAATTTTTGAAATTTTGAGGGGTATTTTGGTCATTCGATTGCAAGGGATAAAATTAGAATTTCATAAATTCTCAAGGGCAAAATTATCTTTTGCCTAGACCCTAATCTTCCCTCTATTGGCTACATTGTGGCTGTTGCCACCCCCACCCTACCGACGGCAGCATTGTGGGGAAGTGCCACCATTGCCAGCGGGTGGCTAGCCCATGGGCATTATACCTGCGGGCAGCGACACACGCGGGCCTACGGGCAGCAACACTGTAGCAGGATAGTGCTCGTGGGCAGAAGCGTCGGCCCGCTAGCATTGCCCTTGCAGGCGTAATGCTTGTAGCGGGACAGCGCCCCTATACGGGCGAGCGCCGCTACGGGCGCCGCCTTCCCTTGCAAGTGAGCGTTCGCAGGTGGCTCTACCACTTGCTTGTAGGCAAGTAGGCTGCCCAACACTCGATGGCTGCCCTTGCAACGGGCGCAGTGCTCGTGCACAAGCCGGCCATCACCATTGCGGTTGTAGGCAGCAAGGCTCCAAGTAGCCTTGCGACTACTACACGAGCGCAGTGGGCAGCAACAGTTGCTGCCCTTCCTCACACTTTGCATCAACGATTTTGGTGATAAAAGCTGATCCAAAGCACAATACACATTGTTTAAGATCCGATCTTCGCATGAACAACCTGGCTCTGATACCACTATAGGGAAATCCATGGGCGGGAGCGACATCTCATGCGCAACAGAAGAATAGAAAACAAAACACCCCAAATTTCCCATAGAAAGTTCATCGTCATGCGAAGATTGCTACATCAAATCAAATCCATGAAACTGAAAATTGCATGTGTAAAAAAAAGTACCTAGGGAGATCATATATCCCTGAATCCCTACAGATTTATAGGAGAGGATGAAGAAGGTCAAGCGTCCACCTCTCTAGTGGTATTCACACGGCAGGGGTTGCAACGATGCTCCTCTCTTGTGAGAGGGGAATAGGAGGTGGCCACCAAAAGAACTCCCAACCTATGTAGCTTTAGTTCCCTCCTATTTATAAAGGCCCTTGTAAACCCTAATGGATCTTACCCTGATGGGTATTGGATCTCCATCCTATTGGAAAATTTGAGGGGGGGCGACATCTCATGCATAGTAGAAGAACAAAAAACAAAACACCCCAGATTTCTCATAGAAAGTTCATCGTCGTGCGAAGATCGGTGCATCAATTCAAATCCACGAATCCGAAAAGTGCATGTGTAAAAAAAAGTACCTAGGGAGATCGTATATCCCTAAATCCTTTGAGATCTATAGGAGAGGATGAAGAAGGTCAAGTGTCCTCCTCTCTAGCAGTATCGACAAGGCAGGGGCTATAACGATGCTCCTCTCTTGGGAGAGGAGAATAAGAGATGGCCACCAAAAGAACCCCCAGCCTAAGGAGCTTTGGTTCCCTCCTATTTATAGAGGCCCCTGTAAACCCTAATAGATCTTATCCTATTGAGTATTGGATCTCCATCCAATTACCCAAGCTTGTTGGATTAGTGGGCTTCTACCCAATAATCTTTTATTAGCAATTATTGGATCTCATCTTAGGATCCAATAATTTAGGGGCTTAATGGATATCTAATAAGTTAGAGACTTTAACGGATATCTCAGATCCGAACCTCTACTCATCGCAATACCTACCATGTGTGTGACTCTCTAGGCCCAATATCGAGCTGGCCATGAGTTATTCTTGTTAGAACTCCTTCTAACTTAGTGAATTATTATCTCTATAATAATTCACCCAACTCATCGACTACGGATGTACTAGGCCACTATGCCACAGCCCCCAAACGATACAGGGGAATCCAATCCTTTGGACCTATCTGTCCTCAGTTACCATGTACCTATAGTCTCTCATCCATTTAATATCTCAGAGATCGTATATTGGGCATGGTGCTATCAGGTCCATACGTTTTCTAATCAAGTCTCGCTCTAATTGAATTCTCCCAGAGAACTCTTTCTCTCTCAATTCGAATGACCTTGGCTAAGAATTTGTTCTAGCAAGAACACATAGGATATTCCTCTCATGATACCGAGAGCGGATGATCCTCTATTGACACTTAATAGCCCTCGTAAGGTTGGCTACCACTCCCAATGATAGGCTATACTAGATCTGAAATTTTCCAAACCTATAAGTCTGGTATCAAAGAGTGGAGTACTCATACAGGACATCCTTAGTGTCTCAAGTCTAAGGACCAGATACACTATTAGGATTACAGAATTATTGTCTGACGTGAGGTATCAATAACCATCCAGCATTCCGTAAGCGGATCAATTAGTGAACTCATTCCCTAATGAGCACTTGTACTGTACCCTTAGTGTCCCCACACGAGTAGCTATAAAACTAGCCACTTCCATCATATGGATGGGTATACAACACACCAGTCTATCTGATTATCTCGATGTCCCTCTCGAGTAACCTATGACTAAGATAATTAAGGGTCTGTGTTTAAAGGTGAATCGATCTCATTATCGTGATCTCATCACGATCCAATTCCTATTGCATAGATCTAAGGATATTATAATATACATCCAGATAATACGAGATAATATCAATAATCATAAGCAAAGAGATTGACGTAGCGTGTTACAGGTGCAATCACTCATGTGATTGGCTTGTAGGGCACCTATAACTAGCACATTCAAATACCCAAGCCTATTAGATTAGTGGCCTTTACCCAATAATCTCTTAATAGCAATTATTGGATCTCATCTTAGGATCCAATAATTCAAAGGCTTAATAGATATCCAATAAATTAGGGGCTCCAACGGATATCTCATATCCGAACCTCTACTCGTCGTAATACATACCATATGTGTGTGACCCTCTAGGCCCAATATCGAACTGGCCGTGAGTCATACTTATCAGAACTCCTTTTGACTTAGTGAATTATTATCTCTATAATAATTCACCCAACTTATCGATTGTAGACGTACTAAGCCACTACGCTGGTGCCCCCAAACGATACAGGGGAATCCAATCCTTTGGACCTATCTATCCTCAGTTACCATGTATCTATAGTCCCTCATCCATCTAATATCCTAGAGATCCTATACCGGGCATGGTACTATCAGGCCTATACGGTCTCTTCTCGAGTCTTGCTCTTGTCGGATTCTCCCGAAGAACTCTTTCACTCTCAATCCGAATGACCTTGGCCAATGATTTATTCGAGCAAGAATACATGGGATATTCCTCTCATGATACCGAGAGTGGATGATTCCCTATTGACACTTAATAGCCCTCGTAAGGTTGACTACCACTCCCAATGATCGGTTGTACTATATTTGGAACTTTCCAAACCTATTAGTCCGGTATCAAAGAGTGAAGTACTCATACAAGACATCATTGGTTTCTTAAGTCTAAAGATTAGATACACTATTGGGACTACAAAATTATTGTCTAACGTGAGGTATCAATAACCATCCAGCATTTTGTATGCGAATCAATTAGTGAAATCATTCTCTAATGAGCACTTGTACTGTACCCTTAATGTCCCCACCCGAGTAGCTATGAGACCAGCCACCTCCATCATATGGATGGGTATACAGCACACCAGTCTATTCGGTTATCTCGATGTCCCTCTCGAGTAACCTATGACTAGGATAATTTAGGATCTGTGTTTAAAAGTGAATCGGTCTCATTATTGTGATCTCATCATGATCCAATTCCCATTGCATAGATCCAAGGACATCACAATATATATAACACGCAAGATAAAGTGATAAAATGCCTATTAATACGTAAAGAGAAAACGTGCATATCAAGTCACAAGTGCCATCACTCATGTGATTGGCTTGCAAGGCACATATAACTAGCAAGCACCACCAGGGCACTATATTCTTAGGTGGTGGTTGTTGGTTGTAGGTGCCCTACAAGCCAATCACGTGAGTGATGACACTTGTGACATGTTACATCGATCTCTTCGCATATTATTATTGGCACTTTCTCACATTATCTGGATGAATATTATGATGTCCATGGATCTATGCAATGGGAATTGGATCATGATGAGATTATGATAATGAGACTGATATACCTTTAAACACAAATCCTAAATCATCTTGGTTATAGGTTATTCGATGAGGACATCGAGATAACTAGATAGACTGGTGCGTTGTATACTCGTCTATATGATGAAGATGACTAGTCTCATAGTCGCTTATGTCGGGACACTAGAGGTACAATGCAGGTGCTCATTGGAGAATGAGATCATTGATTGATCCGCTTATAGAATGCTGTATGGTTAATGATACCTAATGTCAGACAGCGATTCTATAGTTCTAGTAGTGTGTTTGGTCCTTAAACTTGAGGCACCAAAGATGTCTTGTTTGAGTACTTCATTATTTGACATCGAACTTACAGGTTTGGAGAACTCCTGATCTGGTATAGTTGGTTCTCGAGAATGGTAGCCAACCTTACGAAGGCAATTGCGTGTCAATAGAGAATCATCCACTCTTGGTATAGTAAGAGATATATCTCACGTGTGCTCGCTCAGGCAAAATCCCTAGCCAGGGTTGTTCAGATTGAGAGAGGAGTTCTTCGGGAGAATCAGATTAAAGCGAGACTCAAACATGATTCCGTATGGGCCTGACTTTACCATGCCTAATATATAATCTCTAGGATATTAAATGGATGAGGGACTATAGATTTATGGTAATTGAGGACAAACAGGTTCGATAGATTAGATCCCCTTGTACCATTTGGGGACTATGGCGTAGTGGCCTAGTATGTCTATAGTCGATGAGTCGAGTGAATTATTATAGAGATAATAATTCACTATATCAGAAGGTATTCTAAGTCAGAAGTTCTTACGGGAGTGACTCATGGCCAGCTCGATATCGAGCCTAGAGGGTCACGCACATAAGGTGGATGTTGCGACGAGTAGTGGTGCAGATATGAGATATTTGCGAAGTCTCTAGTTTGGATCCTATGGATGAGATCCAATTAGATAATTGGATGAGATCCAATTAAATGATTGGATAAGATCCAATTGGATGAGATTAAATTGGATCCTATAGATAAGATCTAATGAGATCCAATTAGATAGAGATCCAGTGTGAGCAGGATCTATTAAGGATAAGCTTCCTCCACCTCTATAAATAGGAGGAACCTCCTGGTTCATAGGCTGAAAGCTCTTGGTAGTCATCCTCCTATTCTCCTCAGTCTCCTCTCCTCCTCTCCTCCTCCTTGACTCTGAACCACTATAAAATAGTTTACATTTCTATTATGCTGTTTATTTTTGCTGCAAACCATTTTATTTTACTACAATCATTTAGCTTCTTCTATATTCACTTACGAATCCTTTTAAGTTAAAGCACAATCGAAATCAGTTTTCATCGAAATGAATTTTTTTATCGTGTGAGTTTTGTGAAATTGCTTGATTTCGATGTTTTAATAATTAAAAAACTAATTTACCACCCCCTTCCTCTCTCTCTCTTAGTTCCAAACTCGATCCCAACATTCATTTTCTTTTTTATCCACTCATTATAATGTTTTTTGCTTGAAATACAAGCCATGGGTATAATTTCCTTTGATTTAATATATACTTAGTTTGGGATATTATCATTCCCTAGATTGCTCAGTCAATAGGTTCAATCTAGAGTAACTTTGATAATTTTATAGAGTCCCTCTAAATTTAGTAATTACTTTCCCCTACATGAGTTAGGTCATTAATATTAGCCTTTCGAAGGACCAAATCACCTAGGCTAATGCCTCAAGAATAAATACCTCAGTTGTAAGGCTTAGTAAACTTATAGTTTGAGGATGAGCCACTAAGCTGAATTTGGGCATTATAGCATATAAATGATAGAACACTTTGAACTTGGTGTTGTTGAACTAAACTCTATTGTCCATAATGATAGCCATCAATATCCTAAACCTTGTGATAATATTCCTTAATATGATTTTCTCCACATGCCTTTTGGTAATGGAGGCTAGTAGTTCAACTTCCTTTTACTTCATGTAGTCAATCCCAACAATTAAAATTCTACCCAATGAGTGAATGGTCAAACATAGTCTATTAGGCTTAGAGGAATTTCTAATTGATGCTAGATTTAGGTAGATCATTGGCATCAATTATACTTCTAGGCATATGCTATTGCATTCTTTTTTGGCATTGGCTAGTAGTAGCATTATTAGAGGACTTTGAATATCAAGATTTAGTTGTTGATGTGCTCTCCATGTAGCCCCTCATATATCCTAGTTAACAAAACCCTCTTAGCCTCTTAAGGGGCCAAATATATGAGCACCTTCAATCGGGGCTTAATATGTGGTGTCCTAGTTAACATAAGAAGACCAAAGCCCATGATTGTTACCGAGACCAAGTTAGCATCCATCAAATATAAATTGTTTAAGGAACATTCCTCTCACTTTGTGGAATATTCCTCCTAATCACATGGGATACTAACTATAAAAAGTGAGCCACACCATAGTTATTGAGATTAGGCTCTATTCACCCATGCTTCCCTTTATTCCACTTCAGGATCTGATTTGAACTTTAGAGGGATAAAGTCAAAAATCACACTCAACATCGATTTTAATATAAGTGAGTGATTTCTAGATGTAATTTTCCTTGAATTGGGTCAAGCTTTGACTCTGATGAGCTGCGTCCATGTACAATAGAGGCAGCATGTGCTTCACACATCTCATTTTGTAATCATGTAATAGCTTGTGTCCTTGTCAATTTGATTCATAAGCCTTCTTAATTATCGGAAAGGTCACATGACATATCTATGTATATGTCAACGGAAACTTTGTTGATCTTATGGAACTTTAGATCATTCTCTTTTTTCCTTAATGTATTTGTTATTTGCTAAGCATCACTAAGTCCAAGATCGTCTGTATAAATAGAAAAAAGAAAGAGTAATTTTAATATACTAGGAATATTTCATTACAACAATTATGATGGGAGTTCAAATCATACAAACTATCTCACGGGTGTGAGACTATATATATTCATCCTCCTATGATAAAAGTCTTAAACTTTTTGCATCACAATTTGGAACGAAAATCCTAGGTGTGAAAAAACAAGAAAAGAAAAAAAAGCAAGATTAGCAACTTGAGATAAAGAAAAATATCTTGGTGTCATAGTATAATTATTCTTTTAAGATTTGATTGGTCGTAAGGCTTTATTAGCAATTGATTTCATTTTCTAAGTCTTGGTTATTAGATTACACATGGAAACACCATGCAAAAATGTGGAATCCTCAAAATAAGCTCTAACCAATGGGTTGCCTTGTAAGGGGAGAGACAGAGTGAAAAGTGTTAGCTAACATCATCAATTTTATTACTAGCTATTTTATTTAACTAGGTATTTTATTTAATTCATACAAGTTGGGATTAGCTATTTTATTTAACTAACATCATCAACTTTTTTACTTTTTTACAGGACTTTCCATTTTTGTATTGGAGAAATCAAGTTCTTTTCAATCCTATTCGTTATTAAGAAGAATGCAATAAGTTTCATCATTAGCTTTATTTATTTTGCACCTTAAATCTTTATGTTTTTTATTGATTTAATTAAATTACTTGTTTTAGATTGTTGTTGGGCAATAAGTGCAACAACAGTGACAGAAATCATGTGTAACATAAAATGTCCAATGAGAGCATCGTTTGAGTACAGGAATTAATTCATTAATGCCATAAAGATATTAGTTCAATCTTTCAAGATAGTAGGGTCTGCCGTACGTCAAGTATGAATCAACTTCTCCAATGAATTATAGAAATGTGATTTAACTAGAGGGTGATTCCTTTCATTAAAGAAAAACAAGAATGTGGACCTAAAAGCATAATATTATTTTTTTAAGTTTATTGATATATTTTAATATTTTCAACATGTTCGTGATCCTCACTACTTATTATTTATTTATTTAGTTCTAGAAAACTTTTCGAATAGAAGGTCTTAAGAATTTATAAAATGATAACAAAGAAGAGTTAATTGAACTTGTTAAACAACATTTGGTCTGTGATTGTATTGGTATAACCTGAGAACTACAAGTACTTGGCACCATATACAAAATTTTCTCATAAAAATACTTTTTTATTATACAATCATGTCTTATAACAAATTTTATTTTATAATATAAGAAATATATTTTTGTGGTGATAATATTGAAGGAAAACATGTCATTGTCAAAGTTGGATGTGGAACCAAGGATAACATTAATTATTGGTTAGTTAAAAACTATTGGGCTATGACATGGGGTGACAATGGCTATAAAAAAATTGCACATGATTCTTTGACACCCAAAAAACATAATCTTATAATAACTCAAGTATCTTACCCTATACTTAAACAAGAATACGATGATGAAGAAGAAGACAATGAATACAATGTAGAATATGATGATGATGGTGATAAAGGTGCTAACAATAATGATGAAAATGATGAAGATAGAGAAGATTAAAATTTTGATTTAGAAATTTTATATATGCTAAAAATTTTAGTATACCTCATCACAATAAATCAAAATTGTTCCCCATAAAATATAGATTAATTGTAGTAATACCATTTGCAGCTATAGTTTTGTTAGAATAATGTCATCCATAAGTAAATACAATATAATATTAATTAAATGTTATATTTTGTTAACTATTCATATAACATATTAAGAAAGAGATAAGTGATATATTTTATCTCAATTTTAATTCATATAATTTAATATTAGCTATTTTACTTAATTATATTCATAAATTTTGTCACTATTTTTTATAAGATACTTGATTGTGGATTGGATAAATCAAATTGTCTTTAGTCCTACTCATGACTAAGAAGACTATAGTTAATTTCAATGTTAATAGTGTCAATGGTCATATAATAATCAATTTTCACCTTTATAACTTTGGCAAATTTAATTCCCTAGTTCTTCAATGTGGAATTATAAAGAACAAAACAGATATTGTTAATTATTAAAAATCTGAAAGAAGGTAAAGGGCTACTTATTGCCTTAGCAAAAAGACAAACAAATACTGTTCCTTTATATTTTCTATTGTAAATAGCAATTTGTTTGATGATACCAAGGATGAAACATATAATCTATTTGAAAATTAAACCCTTATATTATAAAGGAACCAATTTTAGAGCAAAACACCCACACATATTATAAGATTTTTATTAAGAAGGGATGATAAAGGATAATACTTACGTTGCTCTCATTAACCTCATAGACATACTCTCTTGATTCCTTCTCATTCATCCAATAGAAATGAGATCCAACATATCAATTTTCTAAGTCTTCTTTGTTTTCACAACCATCACTCGTTGGTAACTTCAATAGACAAAAAATCTTATCTTTTCATGAAATATTATCTTTGATTTCTTCTCCAAGAATGGCTTAGAACCATAATCTCATCCTTCATCACTATGACCTCCTATTATATAGCTCTTTCTCTAGAAAAGAATAATACTTATGAAAATTTGTTGCCTAGGCTAAAAAATTATATATTAATTACTAGGCCAAAACTAATATCCTATCTCAATTAGGATAGCGAAAACCAATACAAAGGATTACACGATAAGTCTCTTAGTGAGTTTTCAAATAAAATAGATACTTTATAATATGACATTTTATTTCTTTCATCCTCATCTTCTTCATCATCATCTTCCCTCAATATAGTTTTGTTATTATTTGTTTAGCACCAGAAGAGCATTTGAATGAATCATAGATACTAGAATTTAGAGTATCATTTTGTTAAACAAAGGTGGAGATGTAGACATAAGATTATGGTAATTTGAGTTTAAATTGTTTACTAATATATTTTATAATTTGTTTCTAATATGATTTTTATTTGATTGTTTATGTCCTTGAAAGTTTTTCAGATCAAAAGTTATGATATTGATATATGATTGTTGTAGTAATTTTAAGAAGAACTCCAAGAGGTATATAAAATTTTCCTATAAAATACAATAATTTTATAGTAATTTATTCTCTTAAATTTTACTTTATAGGAATAATATATTGGTGGCAAGGAAATAAAAGCAACATATGTCCTTAGCCAAATAGGATATAGTACCAACAAAATAATCAATTATTGATTGATATGAAATTCTTGAGGTAAGAGATGTGATATTAAGCTATGAACAAATTGCTTATAATTCCATAATATGATTTCACAATGCCTCTGGTGGAATCATATATAATTTTTTCATAGCTTTATTTCACATCTCTTATCACAAGAATTTCATATTCGCAACAACTAATGTCATTTGCTTCCATATCCGACTATGAAGATAACATATATTGCTTCTCTTTTGCTTTTTTATTAAATAATTCTTATAAAACAAAATAAAGTTCATTAAAAGATATTTTATATAATAAAATATTACTTTATAGAAAAATTATCTGCCTCTCAAATTGTTCAAGTTCTCAACTTAGGATAGTAAAACCATACACTAGGTATTTTTCAACAAGTTTAACTAAGTTCTTTTGTCAGCATCTTTTAACTTTTCATAAAATTTTATCCAAAAAACTTTTGATGACAAAAAAAAAGAGTAGAAATCATAGTGAAATACATAAAATAAAAAAAAATATTATTAGAATTATTTAAACTCAAGTTTTATGTCTACATCCCATCAGTTTTTAACAAAAGTTATTAGCTCTCTCATTGAATTCCATTATCCATGTTCCATTTAAATGCTTTTTTGATGCGTAACAAATAACAACCACAACTATGATCACTATGGAGAAGTTCAGATGAAGAAGATGATAATAATTTTAATTATACAAAAAAAATTATAATATAGTGGATCTATTTTTTAAAATATTTACAAAAAGATTAGGTTAGTTAACAAACAAACCCAGTTTATTATGTATTATCCTAGTATATGCTAGTTCAACATGGTTTTGATATAAGCTATGAATGAGACCTCACAAGTTAATGGTTGCAATGAAGGATATAGATGATTCCAAGTTTAACAACTATCAGTTGTTGGGGTCATACTTTCGTTTTGTTCGACATATCATATGAAAAAAAGAATACTTTTATCAAACAAAACCTAAGACAAGTTACGTAGTAGCTAAGCTTTGACACACTAGATCATATATTTTAATTTTATATATTTTTGTTGGCATAAGCAGCACATTAATTTTACATATTTTTGTTGGCATAAGCAACACAATAGATTAAATAATAACTTCACAGTTTATTGATTTAACTTTTAAAATTCATAAAGAGAGGGAGATAACATGCAACCCAATCTAGCTAAGCCTAAGGTAGGCTAGTTCAAATCGGTTGAGGGGTTTCAAGCCAGTTTTAAATCAATCTAGATTAGTCTAAAGTAGATGAGCCAATACAAGTCCAAGCTTGGGTATATTCTCATTTTGATTAAGAGAACCTCAATTATAATATTTTCTAATTAGAAACTTTTTTTTACTAAAAGATAAAAAAAATCATATATTAGTATAAAGAGCTAGTAAGAAAGCACTGTGCAAGCGAGCACCAAAAAAGTAGAGTTCCGAAGGCCATTTACTCATCCATAAATGACCCTTTCCTATTGGTTAGTATATAGTGCAAGTCAATTAGAACTTCTACTTTTCTCTCTTTGTATATGTAAAATTTATAATCAATAAAATATTATAAATCATCAAAATGGATCAGATATTGCTTAACAAGTTTATACATTTATTGATAACTTTTATGAGACTTTTTTCTTAGTTTTATTCTATTTAATTATAGATGGACCCTATATTGGGCCTGAGTTATGGATTAACAAGAGTGAATATATAGTCAATGTCAATTTGTCAACTAATGGATCCTCTTGTGGTATTCACTTAGCTTAAGATTCAATTAAGTTTTAGTGACTTGGGTGATCTAGTACTATGCTAAGTGCTTAAACATGATTTTTGTTTGTGATTTAAACAAATACTTATGCTTCTACTAGAAATTAAAATTTGAATAGCCACTCTTTAATAGAATTTACCTTGGTGTCTAATTGGTGATTTACATACAATCTAGAATTTGAAAAGAAGTTTATAATTCATATATTGCCTAAAAAAAATTCTTTCAATCATAAAAAAAAGTACATAATGGAAAACCTACCATCTTGCAAAAGTAACGAACTCTACCTATTTGTCCCTTGCGTCCCACTTTTACTTGTACAAATGTTAAGATAAAAATGAAGATATTTTCTTGGGTTTATATAGATGATGAGTAAGAATGTACATTTGTACGAAGAGATCTATTCCATATTTGTTTTGTCTATAAATAGAAACTAAAAAATATATTTTTTTATTATGGCATTTAAGAATAAAAAATAATGACGGTTAAAATATGTTCTATATTTGATTTTTTAAAATTAAGTAAAAATGAAGATAATTATAGTAAGGAAGTAGCTCACAGTCCCACTTGTTTAAAAGTCCAAAAATAATAACAATAATAATATAGGTTTTTTTACACAATTGGTAGAAAGGTATTTTCAGTAGTTTTATACTAAATAAATATTATCACTTTGATTTCATCACTTCCTTTTTAGTAACGTCTTTGTGGAATAAAATTATATCCATTCTATTTGAAAGAACTACATTTTGGAAAGAAAATGATGAAATAAAATGGTAACCATTAGCAAAGTTAATAACTGTACTTATTTTGTATTTTATTTCTTAACATATTTGCAATAACAAATCAACGACATTCTCGTGAGCAGATCAAATTACTCTTTTGCACTTCAAGTTCCATATGATTATAATGTTGCATTTCTTACAAATAAATATCTTGATAAAATAATTTTCAAAAATATCCTAATATTGATGATGCTAATGATTTAGTTGGTGTATCATTCATGCATTTCCTTGCTTTACAGGAATACGCATTTCCATTTTAATCTTATCTTCTCATCTAAGAGGGTAGGCATCGCCCAGTCCTTGTGACCAATTGGTTCCTATGGATCAATTCAAAAGAGAGGAATTGCTCCTTGTCGCCAATTATTCTCAAGCCTGACCATGTATTTCCTAGGATGACCATGATCATAAGGCAATAAGCCAAAATTTTCCTTTCCCTGTTTCTGGGCGGACCAAAGCTGAGTTGTTTCTTAATAGTATAGTAAAGAATTAGATTCGTAGTTGAATGACACTACTGTGGACGAAAGAACAGACGAGAATGCAATAAGTTGGAGACAAAGAATATGTCATGGGATGGAAGACAAAGAATACCTCATATTTGCTTCACTTTTTTGCTTGCCAATGGGAATTGTACTCGGCTAGTATTCTTGTGTGCACACCTAAGTCAATTATTCTCTTTCTCTTGGAAAAAATAAACTTGTTTAAGGTATTACTTGCTCCATCCCAAAAGCAATAAAAGAAATAGAAAAGTAACATTGGACATTCTTAAGATTTTTATTGCCATATGTTCGGTAATTGAAAAATTAATTAAACACTATATATGTAAGTGCCCAAATTCTAATTTCTCAATTGATAACAAGAATGACATGATCATGTTTACATATTGGTACGTATGAATTGATGTTGAAAAATAGTTTGACATGCATAGATCATTAATGGAAGCATATATAGTCTGGTTTTTCTTACAATCTACTTTTACCTGTACCAATATTAAGATGAAAATGCAGGTGTCTTCTTGGGTTTATATAGACGATGATTGTGAATGTTAATTAATGTAAGGAGATTTATTCCATATTAGTTTTATCTATAAATAGAAACCAAAAATATATATTCTTTATTGTAGTATTTAAGAATAAAAAATAATGATAGATAAGATGCATTCATATTTGATTTTTCAAATTAAAGAAAATGAAGATAATTATAGGAAGAAAGTAGTTCACGGATCTACTTGTTTAAAAGTCCAAAAACAATTAGTAGTAATTAATATATATTTTTTACACAATCAGTAGAGAGGAATTTTCAATTGTTTTATGCTAATCTAAATATCATCACTTTGATTTCATCACTTCTTTTATAGTAAGTAATATATATCATCATCTTGTCAAATAAAAGCATATGCATTTTATTTGATGGAGCTACATTTTGGAAAGAAAATAAAATAAAATTGTAACCATTAGCAATGCGTTTTCTTGAGAGTAGTTACCTGCTTGTTTCGGCTTAACGTTGTATTTCATGTCTTTCTCGTACATCACATATTTACATAATCTAACATTTTCATTGCAGATCATTTGTAAAATAAATATAATAATACGATTGCATAGAAAAGTGATGAATATTTATAAATAACTTATGATTTGATTACATTTATAAGATTTTCTATATGTTAAAAATTTTAGTATAATTCATCACAATAAATCAAAATTGTTCCAAATACAATAAAAATTAATTACAATAATACCATGTGCAACTATATTTTTTTGTTAGAATAATGTCATCCATAAGTAAATACAATATAATAATCAACAAATGTTTTATTTTGTTAAATATTAACATAGCATACCAAGATAGAGATAAATGATATATTTTAATTTATATAATTTAATATTAGCTATTTTATTTAACTAATATTCATAATTTCGTTACTATTTTTTACAAGATACTTGATTTGTGAATTGGAGAAATCAAATTGTCTTCTTTGCTTCTCATGACCAAGAAGAATATAGTTAGTTTCAATATTATTGATGTAAAAGGTCATATAATAATCAATTTTTACCTCCATAACTTTGACAAATTTAATTCCCTAGTTCTTCAAGGCGGAAGTATAAAGAACAAAACGAATATTGTTAATTATCAAAAATCTGAAAGAAGATAAAGGGCGACATATTTCCTTAGTAACATGACAAAAATATCATGTTCCCATCAATAGCATGATTGCAAGAATAATTAAGTTTCTTTATATTTTCTATTGTAAATAGTAATTGTTTGATGATACTAAGCATGAAACATATAATTTATTTAAAAATTAAACCCCTAATATCATAAAGGAACCAATTTTAGAGCAAAAGACCTCATAGGCATACTCTTCAAATTCCTTCTCATTCATTGAATCAAAATGAGATCCAACATATTAATTTTCTAAGTCTTCTTTGTATTCACAACTATCACCTATTGGTTCCTTCAATAGATGAAAAATCTCATCTTTTGATGAAGTGACGGTTGTTGAATTTAGTATCTTGATTTCTTATCCAACAATGTCTTAGAACCATAATCTCATCCTCTATTACCATGACCTCCTATTATATAGCTCTTGTTCTAGAAAAGAATAATATTCATGTCAACTTGTTACCTAGGGTGGAAAATTATATATTGATTCCTATGCTAAATTTAATATCCTGTCTCAATTAAGATGATTAAGATGATGAAAACATATACAAAGGATGACATAATAAGTCTCTTAGTAAATTTTTAAATAAAATAAAAATTTTATAATATGAAATTTTGGTATGATTAAAATTTTATTTCTTTTCATCCTCGTCTTCTTCATTATCATCCTCCCTCAATATAATTTTGTTAGTATTTGTTTAGCAATAATAAAGCACGTGATTGAATCATAAATAATGAAAATTTGAGTATCATTTCATTAAACAAAGATGGAGATGTAAACATAAGGTTGTGGTAATTTGAGTTTAAATAGTTTACTAATATATTTTATAATTTATCATTCCCTATTGGGTACTAGATCTCCATCCAATTACCTAAGCCTCTTAGATTAGTGGATCTCTATCTAATAACCTCTCATTGGCCCTTTTTGGATCTTATTCATAGGATCCAATAATTTAAGAGTTTACAAAATATCCATTAAGAGAGTGGCTCTGGCAGATATCTCATATCTGAACCTCTACTCGTCGCAACACCTACCATATCCATGTGACCCTCTAAGCCTAATATCTAGTTGGCTATAAATCATACTTGTTCAACTTCTTTTGACTCAATAAATTATTATCTCTATAATTCACTCGTCTTATCGATTACAAATATACTAGGTTACTATGCCATAGTCCATAAATGATATAGAGAAATCCAATCAATTAGACCTATCTATCTTTAGTTACTGTGTATCTATAGTTCCTCATCAATCTAATATTCCAAAGACTATATACTAGGCATGGTGCTATCAGGCCCAAATGAAATCTACTCGAGTTTCTCTCTAATTAGATTCTCCTAGAAAATTCTTTCTCTCTCAATCTAAATGACCCTAGCTAGGGATTTGCTTAAACAAGAATATATAGGACATTCCTCCCATGATATCGAGAGTGGATGATTCTATATCGACACTTAATAGCCATCATAAGATTGGCTACTACTCTCGATGACTGGTTGTGCTAGATTTGGAGCTTCTAGACCTATAAGTCTAGTATCAAAGAATAAAATACTCATAGGGAACATCCTGATGTCTCAAGTCTAAGAACTAGATACATAACTGGGATGATGAAATTATTTTTTGGCAATGAAGTATTATCAACCATCTAGCATTCCATGAGTGGATTAATTAGTGAACTCATTCTCCAATGAGCACCTGCTCTACATTCATAATGTCTCCACACGAGCAGTAATGAGATAAGCTACCACCATTATATAGATGGGTATACAATATACATATTTGTTTGGTTATCTCGATGTCCCTCTCGAGTTACCTATGCTTAGAATTATTTAGGATATGTGTTTAAAGATGAATCGATCTTATTATCGTGATCTCATCATGATCTAATTCTCACTGCATAGATCCATGTACATCACAATATATACAATTGGCAACCTAAAGTGAAAAAATATTAATAATAATAATAAACAAAAAGAGTGTATAATGTATCAGAAGTGTCATTACTTACGTGATTGGTTTTCAGGGCACTTATGACTAGCAAACTCTCACTTGACCTAAAGCTAATCACTCATGTGTTTGTATTAGGATAAGTGCAGCAGTAAAATGTGACAGGTTCGAGCGATTTCAAAAAACCTAGTATGATAAAAATCACATTTCGATGAAATCCAATTTTGATTGAATAATGTGTAACTTGAAAGTGTTTAGAGAAGAAGATGAGGAAGTAGAGTAAGTAAAGTAAAGGCTTGTAATAATGATAAATAACAATAAGTAAATGCAAATCTAATTTTATAGTGGTTCAATCATTCGACCTATGTCTACTCCCGATTCCTCTTTACTTGAGGCAACTAGCTTCCACCAGTCGTCTTCCTTCCAACGGGCAAAGACAAGCTCCCTTATTACACCTTCTCCTTTTGATGGGTTCAGGAGATAACCCTTATAAGTACTCACTCTTCTCTTTAAGCTGAAATCTATCTAAGGCTAGAGGAGGGATGTTTTGAAGTGATTTTCATAGCGTTTTGCTTCTTTCAAAGTTGTGTGCTTGTGTGTTCTACCTAAGAATGAGAGTGGTATTTGTAGGCTCTAATTGGATTCAAACTTGAAATAAAAAATTATCTCATCCTGGGTTTTTCGGGCACTAATAGTACCACCACTAGTGCTAGCGGTACCATCACCAATGGGTTCCGACACTAGGTGATACCATCGCTAAGTTTGGATGGTACCATTGCTTAGGCACACTACGACTATCAATGTACTAGGCAATATCATCGCCTAACCAACGATACCACCGCCTAGGTACAGTGACACTGGGTAGTACCACCACTTGGACCACCTAGGAGACTGAACCTTGGGCGATATCACCACCCTAGTTTAGCAGTGCCACTGCTAGATAGGGTTTAGCAACCCTGTTTGGTTCTTGAGTCTGGCCCAAACTTATCCGAGCATGGGCCCAGCTAGCCCTTAACTAATTTGGTCAAATTATAATCCAATTAAGCTACTCCTACTTTGATCTAGACAATTTTACAACGTGAATCAATATCCTATTGCCCGACACATCATTGGTCGGCGCTTCGTCTGGTTCTTCGTTGCATCATCCTCTCTTGCGGCCTATTGCCCAATCAACAATTGATACCTATAACCCTAATCTCCTTGGTGCAACTCTACTCTTTTTGGCTCGATGTCCGATTTCTTTGTCTGAAGCCTTTTGCCGATCGTCGACCAAACCTCTGGCTCGACGTCTAATCTCCTAACGTGATTTCCTCCGGCATAACATTGAATCTTCCTGCGTCAATTGTCTAATCCTGATCGAGAGTAGACCTACGTGACTCAAAACACAGTTAGATTACTAAACCATAATCAATTTGTTTCATCATCAAAATCCTAGATTCAACAATCTTCCCCTTTTTTATGATAACAACTAATTGATGGTAGAGTTAACCTTAACTCCTAGATTTTAAACAAACTCCCCCTATCAATATGCCATATTGATAGTACCCTTGGATTTCAAAAATCTATGCAACATGTTATCAAAAACATTCATGCAAAATCATAATTTCAATAATCATACAATGCATGAACATCAATCTACTTCTCCCCCTTTGTCATCAACAAAAAGGAGAAGTTACATCTAGCTAGCTTAAAAGATATGCAAATTTTATACCATTCAAGCTAGATTTACAATATTCAATCATTTTAAACATGCAAGATTTCAAAGATATTTAAATTTACTTCTTGAGATGTGCAACTTTATACCTTTTCTTCTTGAGATAGGCAAGATAGCCATTTTTCTTCTCTTAAGATTACAAGCTTGCAATCTTTTTATGGTGCTCATGATAACAAGATCTCTCTTTTGTAGGCTAGCAATTTGTTTTCTTTGCGATATGCCAAGTTAGCACTTTTTGCTTTAAGTTAGCAATCTTGCTCCCCCTTAATCATTGACAAAAGGAAGTGGGGGAAGGAATATAATGATACAAAAAAAAATTTTATATCGATTTTCAAGTTATGACAAATGAAGCATCACAAATTTTATCCATACTTCAATCATGTCATGAGCATCAAGAAGTCAAATGACATATCATGATTAATTCGAATAAGTTTCTTCTTTTGAAAAGAAGAAACATAGAAGAGTAAACAAAAATCATGATTCATGCGTAAGAGTTCTCAAGTTATCAAGATCAAGAATTCATAAAAATTTAAGTAATGAGTTTCGTGAAATCGAAAGACAAGTTGCATTTCATTTGAAAGTCTCTTTTGACAAATGGAAGAAGCATGGTAAACAATATTGATTTATAAAGAACTTCAAATTATAATTGTCAAGATTATGATTTCAATAAAAAAATTTTATAGCAAATAAAATCTTTTAGAGCTTGATTCAATCATTATATATATCTCAAAAAGTCAAGATTCCAAGAGATTAAGAGTATTAGGGATCGAGCGGCACTAAGGGGGTGTGAATTAGTGCAGCGGATAAAGACGATAGATTTTCAGTGATTTAAACGAACTTTGGAAACTTCGTACAAAAAGAATAAACATTTCGATTAAAACCATTTCGATTGCATACGTAAGAAGGAAACAATGAAGTAGAGCATCAAAGTAAAGATGGTTTGTAGTAATGTAAATGACAATAAGATAAATGCAAACCGATTTTATAGTGGTTCAGTCATCCGACCTATATCCACTCCTGATTCTTCTTCACTTGAGGCCACCGGCTTTCCACTAAGTGTCCTCCTTCCAATGGGCAAGGATGAACTCCCTTACAACTCCTCTCCTTTTGACGGGTTTAGGAGATAACCCTTACAAGCACTCTTACCCCTCTCTTGGACTAGAACACTCTTAAAACTTAAAGGAAAGATTTGACACACTTTCAAGAGAGTTTCCCCCTTCTTTTTATTAGTTCTAGACACCCTTTCATCCATGAATGAGAGGGGTATTTATAAACCTCAAGAGGATTCAAATTTGGAGCCCAAATTTGGACCACAAAATTTGAATCACCTTGGTTTTCACATTCTAGCGGTACTAGGCGATGCCACCACCCATCCAGCGGTGCCACCACTAGTGCCCTCAGGTGCTAGGCTGTGCCACCGCTAGCCTAGGGCGGTTCCATCGCCCAAGGTTCGGTCACTGGGCGGTGCCACCGCCCAGGTCATTTCAGCACACTGGTTTGGGCTGAAAACTTGGCCGAAATCGGTTCAAATGAAGTCCGAATTGGCCCAAATTTGGTTTATAGGATTAAAACCTAATCCTAAACTAAATTATGTGCTAACTATGAATTTTAAAGATATTTTCTAAGCTATTACAATTTCCATAAGATAAGACTTCTTTCGGTAAACTTCCGGTGGTCTTCCGATGAACCCTCGGAAACCATTCTACGGACTCCAAGCAAGCTCCCAAACTTCATGATGATCTTGGCGAGTTCCACCAAGCTTCTTTGGCAAGCTCTGATCTTTCTTGGCAAGCTCCGTGAACTTTTGACTAACCTTCTGAAGACCCTTCGACAAGCTCCCTACTCGTTCTCGGTCAATTTCGGTAACACTCCCAACGAATCTTTGGACTTCTATCAATCTCTCAAACTCCTAACGATCCATCACACTTGTCTTCTAGCACTTTATTTCGCTTTATGTCTTCATCGTTATCGTAGTTAATCCTGCACACACACAAACAAAAACTCTACTTCGATCTAGACAATTATTACAACACGAATTGACATTCAGTTGCCCGACACGTCATTGGTCGGTGCTTTGTCCGATTCTTCGGTACATCATCCTCTCTTGTGGCTTGTTGCTTAATCGACAGTTGACCTCCACAACCCTGATATCCATAGTGCAACTTCGCTCTTCTTGGCCCGATGCCCAACATCTAAAGCCTTCTGCCGATTGTCGACCGAACCTCGGCTCGACATCCATTATCCTGACATGATCACCCAGCACAACATCAATTCTTCCAATGTCAACTGTGTAATCCTGATCGATAGTAGACCTGCATAACTCAACATGCAGTTAGATCATAAAACACAAATAATTAGTTTTATCATCAAAATCCAAGATTCAACAATCTCCCCCTTTTTTATGATGACAACTAATTGATGACTAACAGAGTTGATCATAACTCCCCAGAGTTTAACTAAACTCACCTTATCAATATGCCATTGATAGAAATCCAAGCAACATTCATCATAGAATATGAGAATTATCAAACCATCATGTAAATATATAAAATATTCAATATAATGTATGAAGTCATCAATCTACTTCTCCCCCTATGTTATCAACAAAAAGGAGAAGTTGCATCATAGCTAGTTTAAAAGAATATGTAAATTTTACAATCATAGTAGCTATTAATCACATCATACAACATTTAAGCATAGCAAGTTTCTCATGATAGGTAAGATAGCACTTGTCGTGATGATAGCAAGTTTTTCTATATTCCTTTGAGAAGTGCAAGCAAATTGTATTTAAAGATGTGCATTTTCTTGACTTCTTTTGCGATATGCATACAATTTTGTAATTTCTTTCTTCTCTTTTGAGAAGAGCAAGCTTGCAAGTTTTGCTTTCTTTGTATGCTAGGACTTTTGCATTCATTTGTAATATGCAATCTAGCAAAAGCCTTCTCCCCCTTTAATAATGTCAAAAAGAAAGGGAGGATTAATACTTCAAATAATCTTGTATAAAATTCAATAATAATTTGTAACAAAAATGCAAGCAATTTGTTGAAAAAGTGAAGTTGAGCAAGATTTTTGCCTCTCTTGTGATAGCAACTTTTGCTTCATAATGTTTAAGTTAGCAAAATTTTCTCTTTTGATGCACAAGCTAGAAATTTAACTCTCCCTTTATCATTATCGAAAAGAAGGGAGGAACCAATGATCAATTTTAAATTTGCATCAATTAATATATCAATCATCACATGATGCATACAAGACAACAATGCAAAGAAATCATGTCATAAAAGATATCAATTTGTAAATTCAACAAGGATCAAAACCAAAATATATCATTCATGATTCATAATTTTCTCTTTAGCAAGATCAAGATAAATGTATCAATTTTCAATTCAAAATAAATGTCATACAACCAAGAATCATGATATATAAAAGAATACCAATATCAAGGATCAAGTCATGATTACAAGTGCTAATATATTTTCTTTTCATTCATTTTTAAGACATGACAAAAGAATAAATCAATGATTCAATCATTAAGCACATTTCTTTTTCATCAAATTTTCAATCATCACATAAGGAAGTTATGTCAAGAAGGATCAATTCATGAATAAACAAGAATTATATATATTTATCATGAAGAAAATATGTAAGAGTTTTTAAATCATTACAATGATGATTTTGTAAAAAAAAATCTCAAATATATAGTTCCAAGAAATCAAAATCATGATTTATAAGACTCATACAAATCATCAAAATAACTCAAGAGATTCATACAAGGTCATGAATTCAATAAAATTTCTTTCTAGTAAAATAAAATCTTTTAGAACTTGATTCAAGCATTAAATACATCTTAACAAGTCATAATTCCAAAAGATTCAAGAATCACTAAAAGAAAAATCATTTAAGTTCAATTTGACTACTTCATACATATCATTAAAATCATTTTCATAGATTCATATAGATGAATTATTTAACACATCATCAAATCTCATTCATAATTTAAATGATTCACAAACTATCATAAATGAATTCATCACTTGTATTTCATGAAAAAATAATCGAAAATTTCAAGAATCATACATTTCCCTTTTTGATTAAATTCATTTAAGCATGTCTTTGACTTAAAAGGAAATGTCAACATTCAAGATGGAAAGGCATATTTTTTCATAAAGATTATCAAATCACATTAAGCATGTGACATTTTCCAAAAGATTTAATTCAAGAGATTCACATGGATTCATCAAAACCGAAAACTTTTGAGATAGAAAAGTTTTCAAGATCATGCATTTCCTTTTTATGATTTATTTCAAATAAGCATGTCTTTGTCTTTTAATATCAAATTGAGACAATCATGAAAGTTCAAGACGTAAAGGTAAAATTTCATAAAACAAATCATCAAGCATGATTCCATAGCTTTCAAATATGATAAAATCCATTTTCAAGCCAAAAATATAGCACATTACACAAGACATCTTCCAACAAAAATTTGATTCAACATGATAATATGTTTCATTTTAAGTTGTCTGTTTCATGTAAGTGTGCTCATGTTTCAAAAGATGAATATCAAATTTTAAAACCAAACATACGTTTGTCATCAAGATATAACACTTTAAATTCTTATGATATCATAAAATCATTAAGCATGACAACAAACTTTTAATATTCTCATTTTATCATTATCAATGATGATTTCATAACATATGTTCAAATGTTTATATGAAATTCATCATTGTATTACTTTGAAATACAAGTTGTCATTGAATCCATCAAGATCAAATGCATCAAAAATATTTCATACAATCATTTTATTAAGATTAATGGAGATGGTTTACATGTATCATTGAAAGTAAGTTTTAGAGAAATTTATTCAAATCAAATGCATGATACACTCATTTATTTTCAAAATATTCATCATGATTATTTTCATGAGATTCACAAGATTGGTAAAATAAATTCATTAATCTCAATAGGATAGAAAATACATTTCCATTTCATACAATTGTTTTCATGTGAGCATATTCAAATCTTTTATGAAAACATGTATCAATAAGATATAAGTTTAGTCATAAACTCATCAAGTCCAAACACATCAAAAATAAAACATCATGATAACACATTTCAATTTTTATGTGTTTTATTTTATGTGGTTGATCTCATATAAGCATGTTCACATTTTCACACAAAAGCCAAGCATCATATAAAATTGAAATTATCATCAAAATCTTTCATTCCTAAAATTTGTTAGGAGTAAAGTACATTTATTAGAGGTAAGCATGCTCAATTCTTTTGTATAAATGATATGTATCAAGTTTAAAACCGAAAAACAGATTTTGTAACATAAATCAATAAGATACACATGATTTCATATTTTCATTATGTTATTATGAAAAGTAATATGGAATTCATCAAGAAAAATATTCATTGAATTTAATATTGTTAGGTGTACAAACATGAGATACAATTATCATGATATTTATTTTTATGTCGAAAACATACATCAAGATTGAAATCGTAAACCGATACGGAAGTCATAAACATACATTCAGTTTATCATGACAAATAATTTTTATATATCAAAAACATGCATCTTGTTTAAAATTAAAAGCAATATCATGAATTCATCATGATTATATACTTTCCTTTTTATGTGTTTCATTTTTTCATATAGGTATACATCATCTAAAATTTCATCATAAAAATGTTTAATAGCCATTAATCCAAGATAGAGATTTTCAAATCATAAGCATGATACTATAAAATTATCATCAAAACATTTTCAAGAATAACATATAGTTGATGTACAATCATTATTACAAATCATTCAATCATCATTCATAATTTGCATACACCATTCAAAAATTTTACTTTTCAAAAGTACTAGAAAGAAATGCATGATATAATTTTTAAAATATTTTTTTAATTTCCAAAAACACAAGAGAAGCATGAAAATATTCCTACTAACTAAGTTAAGTATTCATGGAAAACATCATGTAATTTCAAAATAATTCAAGGGAGATAAGTTACATACCTTATAATCGAAGCCCGTTAAAGCCCAATTTATCATTTCGTCATTTAGTTCTTCTTTGCGCTTCTTCTTCATCTTTAGTCTCTTCCTCCGTTCAAGTTCATTGTTCATTTTAGATTTTTATTTAATGAACTTATTAAGATTTAGTGTTTGAAGTTCAAAATTCTCATTGTCCTCATCACTTGAATCATCACTCAAGTGGTATTCATTTGTCCGAAGTTTCAAATCCTTCTTGTTCTTTAGAAGGTGGTTCATATGTTCATCAAGTTCAAAGAAGCTCAATTCATAGGTCATTAATGACCCAATTAATTCTTCCATTGGAAAATCATTCAAATTTTTAGCTTCTTGTATAGTGGTTACTTTAGGATCCCACCTTTTTGGAAGGGATCTTAAGATCTTGTTTATGCGTTCAAAATCTGAAAAACTTTTACCAAGACTTTTCAAGCTATTGACAACATCCATGAAGCGGGTGTACATATCGTCGATAGTTGCGCTTAGTGTCATTCAGAAGAGCTCAAAATCATGCAACAAGAGATTTACTTTTGAGTCTTTGACTCTACTAGTTCTCTCGTGCATGATTTCAAGTGTTTTGCCAAATATCAAAAGCAGTTTCGCAAGAAGAAATCCGATTGAACTCATTTTTTTATGAAGTGCAAAATAAGGCATTCATAGTCTTTGCATTTAAAGAAAAAGGTTTTTTCTCTAAGTCCGACCATTTGTTCATCGGTTTAGAGGGAAGTTGAAAGCCATTTTCGATGATATTCCACAAATCTAAATCCATTGAAATTAAGAAAACTCTCATTCGAGTTTTCCAATATGTGTAGTCCGAACCGTTAAACAACGGTGGACGAAAAATTGAAAAACCCTCTTGAAAGCCATGAAGAGCCATTTCTTACGGGTGTAAATCTTAAAAAGAAATAACGTGGCTCTGATACCAATTGTTAGGGATCAAGCGGCACTAAGGGGGGGTGAATTAGTGCAGCGGATAAAGATGATAGATTTTCGGTGATTTAAACCAACTTCAAAAACTTCATACGAAAAGAATAAACGTTTCGATTAAAACTATTTCGATTGCATACATAAGAAGGAGACAATGAAGTAGAGCATCAAAGTAAAGATGGTTTGTAGTAACGTAAATGACAATAAGATAAACGCAAACCGATTTTATAGTAGTTGAGTCATCCAACCTACATCCACTCCCGATTCCTCTTCACTTGAGTCTACCGGCTTTCCACTAAGTATCCTCCTTCCAATGGGTGAGGATGAACTCCCTTATAGCTCCTCTCCTTTTGACGGGTTTAGGAGATAACCCTTACAAGCACTCTTATCCTTCTCTTGGACTAGAACACACTTAAAACTTAGAGAAAAGATTTGACACACTTTCAAGAGAATTTCTCCCTTCTTTTTTTAGTTCTAGACACTCTTTCATCCATGAATGAGATGGGTATTTATAAGCCTCAAGAGGATTCAAATTTGGAGCCCAAATTTGGACCACAAAATTTGAATCACCTTGGTTTTCGCATTTTGGCGGTACTGGGCGGTGCCACCGCCCATCCAACGGTGCCACTACTGGTGCCCTCGGGTGCTAGGTGGTACCACCACTAGCCTGGGGTAGTTCCACCGCCCAAGGTTCGGCCATTGGGCGGTGCCACCGCCTAGGTCATTTCAGCACACTGGTTTGGGCCGAAAACTCAGTCGAAACCGGTCCAAATGAAGTTCAAAGTGGCTCAAATTTGGTTTATAGGATTAACACCTAATCCTAAACCAAATTATGTGCTAAATATGAATTTTAAAGATATTTTCTAAGCTATTACAAAGTCCGTAAGACAAGACTTCTTTCGGTGAGCTTTCGGCGGTCTTCCGACGAACCCTCCGAAACCATTCTGTGGACTCCCAGCAAGCTCCCGAACTTCACGATGATCTTAGCGAGTTCCATCAAGCTTCTTTGGCAAGCTCCACGAACTTCCAACGAACCTTCCGAAAACCTTTCGACAAGCTCCCTACTCATTCTCGGTTAGTTCCGGCAACACTCCCAATGAATCTTCGGACTTCCGTCGAATTCTTTAACTCCTAACGATCCATCACATGTGTCTTCCGGCACTTTATTTTGCTTTACATCTTCATTGTTATCATAGTTAATCCTACACACACATAAACAAAAACTCTACTTCGATCTAAACAATTATTACAACGCGAATTGACATTCAGTTGCCCGGCACGTCATTAGTCGACACTTCGTCCGATTCTTCAGCACATCGTCCTCTCTTGTGACTTGTTGCCCAATCGATGATTGACCTTTACAACCTTGATATCCATGGCGTAACTCCGCTCTTCTTGGCCTGATGTCCGACATCCGAAGCCTTCTGCCGATTGTCGACTGAACCTCAGCTCAACATCCAATATCCTGACCTGATCACCCAGTGCAACGTCAACTGTCTAATCCTGATCGATAGTAGACCTGCGTAACTCAACATGTAGTTAGATAATAAAACACAATCAATTATTTTTATCATCAAAATCTGAGATTCAACACTAAGAGGGGGGGTGGGTGGGTGAACTAGTATAGTGGATAAATATGATAAATTTTTGATGATTAAAAATGTATTGAAAACTTGGTACAATTAAAAATAATGTTTCATTTAAACCTAGAAAGGAATGATATAAGTTTTAAGCATAAAGCCGATTTTGTGGAGAGGCAACAAAGTGAAGATGGTTTGCAGTAAAGTAAGTTGTGAGAAAGTAAATGCAAACCAATTTATAGTGGTTCGGTTATATGACTTACATCCACTTCCGATTCCTCTTCATTTGAGGCCACCGGCTTTTCCACTAGCTATCCTCCTTCCAACGGGCGAGGATCAACTCCCTTACAACACCTCTCCTTTTGACAGGCTTAGGAGATAACCCTTACAAGGCCTCTCAACCCTTTCTAAGGCTAGATCACACTTTAGAATAAGAGGGAAGGTTTTAATACTATTTCAATAGAATTTTTCCTTTATCTTTCTCAGTTCTTGTGTGTCATGAACCATGGATGAGAGTGGTATTTATAGGCCTCAAGAGAATTCAAATTTGGAGCCCAAATTTAAATCTTCTCAATTTTCCAAGTCATTGGTGGTACCACTGCCTGACACTGGCGGTACCATCGCTAGTCTAATACCGACACTGGTGGTACCACCGCTTGACACACATTGACACTAGTCAGTGTACTGGGCGGTACCATTGCCCGAGACATTGGTGATACCGCCTAGCCCGACGGTGCCACCGCTTGGGTTCTCGGGTCCTGGGTGGTACCACCGCCTAGGAGCTGGACCTGGGTGGTGCCACCACCTGTCTAGTGGTGCCACCACGAGATAGTTTCCAACTTACTAGTTAAGCCTTAAACCCAGCCCAAACTAGTCTGTTATCGGGCCCAATTAGCCCCTATTTGATTTATAGGATTAACACCAATCCTAAATCAAATTTCATGCTAACTATGAATTTTAAAGACATTTACTAAGCTATTACAAAGTCCACAAGTCAAGTCTTTTTTCGGCGAGCTTCCAATGAACTTCTGACGGTCTTCTAACGAACCCTCGAAGATCATTCTATAGATTCCTGGCAAGCTCCTGGACTTCTCGATGATCATGGTGTGTTCTGACGAGCTTCTTCAGTAAGATCTGATCTTTCTCGATGAGCTTCGTGAACTTCTAAAAATCCTTCGGCAAGCTCCCTACTTGTTCTCGACTAGTTTCGGTAGCACTCCCGATGAACCTTCAGACTTTCGTTGAACTCTTGAACTTCCAACGATTCCATCGCACTTGACTCTAGCATTTTATTTTGCTTTATTCTTCATTGTTATTATAGTTAATCCTGCACATACACAAATAAAAAACTCTACTTTGATCTAGATAGTTATTACAATGCGAATTGACATTCAGTTGCCCAGCACGTCATTGGTCGATGCTTCATTCGATTCTTTGGTGCATCATCCTCTCTTGTGGCTTGTTGCCCAATCGGTGGTTAACCTCCGCAATCCCGGTATCCTTGGTGCAACTCAACTCTTCTTGGTCCGATGCCCGACGTCCGAAGCCTTCTGCCGATTGTCCAATATCTGGACATGATTTCCTCCAATGCAACATCAATTCCTTCTGCATAAACTGTCTAATCCTGATCAATAGTAGACCTGTGTAACTCAAAATGCAGTTAGACCATAAAACACAATCAATTAGTTTCATCATCAAAATCCGAGATTCAATAGTCTCCTACATTTTTATGATAACAACTAATTGATGACTAACGGAGTTAACCTTAACTCCTGGAGTTTAACACAAACTCCCCCTATCAATATGCCATTGATAAAAACCTTAGATTATTCCAAATCTAAGCAACATTTATTATATAATATGAAAAATATCAAACTATCATGCAAATATAAAATATTCAATACAATACATGAAGTCATCAATCTACTTCTCCCCTTTGTCATCAACAAAAAGGAGAAATAGCATCATAGCTAGTTTAAAATATATGCAAGTTTATAATCATACTAGCTATCAATACGTCAGACAACATTTAAGCATAGCAAGTGTAGGATTTCAATTTTTTTGGAGTTTACATTTTACTTCTCTTAAGATAGCAATTTTCTTCCTCTTGAATGAGCTAGCAAAAATTTTCATTTGGGTGTCCAAGCTAGCAAAAACTTTCTCTCCCTTTATTTTTCTCAAAAAGAAGGGAAAATGTAATGTTACAATTCATTTCTTTTTTCATCAAAATTTTAAGCCATGAAAAAAAAAATAAGTCAAAGATTCAATCATTTCATGTCATGAATTCCAAAAGAGTCATAAATAAATCATGATACCAATTGATGATAAGCAAGCAACCAGTAATGATATGTTAGCATTCTTTGTGTTACGCAAGCTAGGTCCCTTTCAATTCATCTCTTTTGCAACTAAGTTTCACTGTTGCAAGCTATCAATTTTTTGTTTGAAATGAGCTAGTAATTTTTATAAAATTTACAGCATTTTAAACATGCAAGCTCATGATATTAAAATAATGCAACTTTGTAATTTCTTTCTTCCCATTTTGAGAAGTGCAAGTTTTGCCTTTTTGCTAGTTCTAGCTAGCTTTATTTGCTGCTTCCTCTTTTGATGCACAAGCTAGCAAGCTAACTCCCCCTTTGTCAATGTCAAAAAGAAAAGAGAAACCAATGGCTAAAAATTTCAATCATTATACCAGCCACATAAAGAAATTAAGTCAAATCAAAATTATTTTCGAGATTCAAAATGCTAGTAATTTGCTTTAACCATGACAAGTGATACATCAAAAGTCTACATCAATATTTCAATCATCAAGTCATGAAGCATACAAAGAGGTATTAAAACATAGAAAAAAAATCGATTTCAGCATGCAATTTTTCAAGAAAATTCAAGTCATGAATACCAATGCTTCCATATTATGAGTATCAATTCATGATTCATTTGGTAGTAGATAGCAAAGAAAATAATTTGTTTCATGTATAACAAATCTCATCAAGATCTTGAATTGTAAATATTCTCTTTAGCATCAATTTTCAATTCATAATAAAGGGTATACAACTAAGAATCATGATATAAATAAAACATATCATTCTCATAGATCAAGTCATGATTCATTGATTTATCATAAAGTAAATTAATTTTCAATCATCATTACAAGGAAATTATGTCATGAAGGATCAATTCATGAATAAACAAGAATTATATATATTTATCATGAAGAAAATCTTGACTTATATGTAGGAGTTTTCAAATCATTACGATGATAATTTCATAAAAAAAAATCTCAAATATATAGTTCCAAGAAATCAAAATCATGATTTATAAGACTCATACAAATCATCAAATTTACTCTTACGAGATTCATACAAGGTCATGAATTCATCACTTGTCTTTCATAAAAAATCAAAAATTTCAAGGATCATACATTTACCTTTTTATGATTAATTTCATTTGAATTCGTGATTCATTTGGAAGGTTCTCCTCTTTAGTTAACAAAAAAGGAATTATAGGAGAACAAAATAAATTAAGGGAGATAGAACATGATTGAAGCTTGATTCATTTTAAAAAGTGTCTTATGGCATAAATACAAATCAAGCATTAGTCAAAATCGGAATCATCCTCAAAATCTCATTCAACAAATTCATACATGATAAGTATAGATTCATGAATTTCCTATAGAAAAATTGATAAGATTGAGATAGAGGATTGCATTTTGTTTTTATATGCAATTTGCTTCTTATAACCATGTTTTTGCCCTAAAAAAAATGTCAACATTCAAGACGAATAGGCAAATTGTCATTAAGTTGAATCACATTAAGTATGTGACATTTTTCAAAAGATTTGATTCAAGAGATTCACATGGATTCATCAAAACCGAAAACTTTAAAGATCATGCATTTCCTTTTTATGATTTACTAAAATAAGTATGTCTTTGCCTTTAATAAAAGCTAGTATCATATTCAAGAGTGAAAGACAAATTATGTAAATTAAATCATAGTATGAATTATCATATAAATCTAAAATCAAGTTTCAAGATAAATCACTAAGAATAAAAACATGATACACACATTTGTTTTCAGAACATTCATCACAATTATCTTCAAGAGATTCATAAGATACATAAAAAGAATTCATTAACCTCAATAGGATAGAAAATGCAATCTTTTTGTGTGATTCATCCTATAATCATGCCTTTGCCTTTAGTAAAAACAAGTATTAACATTCAAGAATGAAAAGGTAAATTTCATAAAACAATTCATCATGCATGATTCCATAACTTTCAAGCAAGATAACATCCTTTTAATATCGAGATATTCATCATCAAGTATGATTTCAATAGGTATGTTCAAGAATTTTTTTTATTGGAAAGCCATGTATCATCATACAAATTGGATATTATTATCAAAATCTTTCATTCGGAAATTTTATTTAGAACAATGTAGATTAATTACATGTAAGCATGCTTAAGTTCTTTTTCTATAAAAGTTGTGTATCAAGTTTAAGACCGAAAAGGTGATTTCATCAAAGCCATCAAGAACAAACACATAAAACATAAAAAACATCATGATAGTACATTTTTAATTTTTATATATTTTATTTTATGTGGTTGACCTTATATGTTTACATTTTCACACAAAAGACAAGCATCATGTAATTTCCAAATAATTAACAAAGCCATGTTCAATTTTTGTCAAAATTATGTATCATTTTATAAATAAGTTTCGTCATCACAATATGACACCTTATATTAATTCAAAAACTCATGCATGACATTTAAAAACAAAAGCATCATCATATTTAGAAATGATTTCATCATTAAGATCATCAAGACACACACATTGTTTCAAATTATGAGATTTCAAGTTATTATTTCAAATCCTCATGCATCATTTTATAAATCCGAAAAATAATTTTCATCATAAAAACTAAAGTACTCAATCATAGATCAACCCTATTTAAATATAATCATGCAAATTAACTTTTGTGTTAAAATCATGTATCAAAATCCAATACGAAAATCTTAAACATTTATGGAATTAATCTTGTACAAGCATTATTACAAATTATATGATTATTATCCATAATGTTGCATCATTTAAAATTTCAAATCACAACATGCATGAAACTTTAACAATATAATTTTTTATGATCAAAATTTTTAATTTTTCAAAAGTACTAAAAAGAGAAGCATGATAATTTTTTAAAATAATTTTTATTTCCTACCAACTAAATTAAGCACACATGTAAAAGTCATGTAATTTCAAAATAAGGTAAAAGCATTTCGGATAGGTTTCTTACCTTGTAGTCGAAGCCCGTCAAAGCCCAATTCATCGTTTCACACTTGGATTCATTCTTGGGTGCCTTCCTCTTCTTTGGCCTCTTCCTCCATTCAAGTTTATTTTTTATTTTAGATTCTTGTTTTATGAGCTTTTTAAGTTTTAGTGTTCGAAGTTCATGTTCATCATTGTCCTCATCACTTGAGTCATCACTCAAGTGGCATCCATTTGTCCAAAGTTCCAAATCCTTTCTATTCTTTGGGAGGTGGTTCATGTGTTCATCAAGTTTCAAAAAGCTCATTTCATACATTATTAATGAGCTAATGAGTTCTTCTATCTGAAAGTTATTTAGATTTTTAGCTTCTTGTATTGCGGTTACTTTAGGATCCCACCTTTTTGAAAGGTGTTAACAAGTTCAACATCCAAAAAATATTTACCAACTACTCTTAGACTATTGACGACATCCGTGAAATGAGTGTGCATGTCGCCTATAGTCTCGCTTGGTTGCATTCGAAAAACCTCAAAATCATGCATCAAAATATTAACTTTCAAGTCTTTGACTCTACTCATTCCTTCGTGTGTGACTTCAAGTTTGTGCCAAATATCAAAAGCCATTTCACACTTTGAAATCTGATTAAATTCAGTTTTATCTAAAGAACAATATAAGGCCTTCATAGTCTTTGCATTTAAAGAAAAAGATTTTCTTTCTAAGTCCGACCATTCGTTCGTCAGTTTAGAGAAAAGTTGAAAACCGTTTTTAAAAATATTTCATAAATCCAAATTCATAGAAATAAAAAAAACTCTCATTTGAGTTTTCCAATAAGTGTAGTCTGATCCATTAAAGAACGATGGACGGACAACCAAAAAGCCCTCTTGAAAGCCATGAAGAGCCATTTCTCAGGGGTGTGAATCCGAATGAGAAAAAACATGGCTTTGTGTTAGAACCCTCCGCAGATTCTAAACTTGGGGTTGATCTCTATAGGGGATCGGCCTCCTTGGAACTCTATAGGGGTTCCTTCCTCCAAGTTGCTGCACAAAGGCTGCTAAAAGATTGATCTATTCATTTATTAAAGAGGATGAATACATGGCTATTTATAGGGCTTCTAAGCCCCAACTCCTAATAGGACTCTTACTTAAGACTCCTACTTCTAACCAACTTCTAATTAGGACTCCTTCTCTAGTTGGACTCTTACTTATAATAGGACTCCTTTCCTAATAGGACTTCTACTTATAATAGGACTCTTTTCCTAATAGAACTCCTACTTATAATAGGACTCCTTTCCTAAGAAGCAACCTAACCCTAACCTAGCCGGCCTCTTCACCTCTTTAATAAGGGGCGGCTAGATAGGATTTACATGAATGCCCTTATCAATGAAACTAAATTAGGACTCTCATAGCTAGAGTCCAATGACTGCCCTCTTCAAATCACCTTGTCCTCGAGGTGACGTTCCATGAATTCTGGGAATTTGATCTTCAAGTCGTCGTAGTTCTCCCAAGTGGCATCTTTTGCTGGTAGGTTTGCCCACCTGTATTAACACTTCAAGAGCAGTCGTCGTCGTCGATCAATAATGGCACTTGGTTGGATCTGGAGCTCTCCTTGGGTAGTTATATTTGGTAGATGGCTTTGGGGGCTGTCTCGTGTTGTCCCAACTTGAGCTTCAAACATGATACATGGAAGACTGGATGGATTCGGGAGTGGCGGGTAAGTCCAATTTGTATGCTCTTTGCTCCGATGCGCTCCAAGAAATATTTTAGGCTTTTATGGTCGGTCTTGATGTGAAAGCGTCGCCCAATTAAGTACGGTCTCCATTTGGACATCGCATGCACAATCGCGAGCATCTCCTTGTCGTAAATAGTCATCTTGAGGTGGGAAGGAGATAACGCCTTACTAGTATAAGCGAGGGGTCGGCCATCTTGCATTAGTACAACACCAATTCCTGCTCCGGAGGCATCAGCTTCAATAATAAAAGTCTCATCGAAGTCGGGTAATGCTAGTATTGGTGTTGTTATCATTGCGACTTTAAGTTCGTCGAAGATGGTGGTGGCTTTGTCCGACCACTGGAAAGCATCTTTTTTCAGCAAGGAAGTAAGGGGTGTGATCTTTCCATAGTCTTTCACGAACTTACGATAGTAACCTGTTAAACCAAGAAAGCCGCACAGTGATTTTATGTTCCTCGGGGTTGGCCAGTTCTGCATTGCTTCAATTTTGGAGGGGTCCACTGTCACCCATTCCTCTGATATGATATGCCCAAGATATTCTATCTTTTGTTGAAGAAAGCAAAAATTCATAGTGACCGCATGCGTTCGAAAGGCGCGGTATGTCTTCTTCGCACACTCATATTTGATGATACCGGATCGAAGGTCCAACTTTGTGAAGACTCGTGCTCCTTTAATTCATCAAGCAATTCATCTACTACTGGAATAGGATACTTGTCCTTGACGGTTATGTCGTTGAGAGCTTGGTAATCAACGCACATTCGCCATGTTCCGTCTTTCTTTCGCATTTACGAGAACCTTTGGTGAAGAGTAGGGGCTGCAACTTGGCCGAATAACTCCTATTTCAAGCATCTCTTTTACAATCCTTTCTATTTCATCTTTTTGGAGATGTGGATACCAATATGGTTGAGTATTTGCTGGAGGTTTCCCTGGAAGAATCGGTATACGATGATCGTGTCGGCGGTTAGGAGGTAGGCTGCGTGGTTCTTCAAATATATCTGAAAATTCAGCAAGCAAGGGAAGTAGGTTTGGATCTTCAAATTTGGTTAGCTCTCCCTTAGGTTGCTGCTCAAGTTATACCAAAAAGCCGCTGCATGCTTTGTGCAAAACTTTCTCCATTCGTTGTGTGCAAATTGTCGTTACATCGCCCCCACGTTTCCCGTACAGTATCACCTGTTTCCCCTTGCTGTAAAATTTCATAATTAGTTTCAAAAAATTCCAGGAAACATCACCTAATGTCATCAACCATTCGATGCCAAGCACGGCCTCATAATCATCGAGAGAGAAGAAAAAAATCTCCAATTTTCTCTTAGTCCTGCAAAGCAACAGTTTCACCCGTGGGTACTTACGATCACACTTCAAAATTCGTCCATCTACGACTTTAACATCGAACCTGCTGCAATTCTCAATAGGTAAGGCCATCCGGACAGCAACCTTGCTATTCATAAAATTATTAGTGCTCCCGGTGTCAATAAGAACGGTGATTGGTTGTTGCTTCAGAAATCCTCCCACTTTCATTGTTTGCGGGTTCGCATAACCGGCAAGGGCATGCATCGTAATATCAATTGGCTGCTGTTCTTCATCCGTGACCTCTTCCTCATGCTTCTAGACCTCCTCCTCCATGTCTTCAAGAGGTTCAATCAATAGGAGGTGGCCCCTTTTGCAGCGATGATCGCGGTTCCATGGCTCGTCGCAATGCCAACAAAGACCCTTTGCTGATCGGTCACGTAGTTCTTCTTTTGTCAATTTTGTGGGTAGCGAAGGATGGTTGGGAGCAGAAGGAGGTTTATATGTTGAGGTTCCAGGAGTGGTTCTCATCCTCCGAGCATCTTGGTTAAGTCGTTCTTCTTGTATTCGGGCAAAAGAAATCGCAGCCATCACGGTACGGGGCTGTCGTGCCTTAACTTCCCCTTTTATCTCTGGCTTGAGTCCTTCGATAAATGTTCCTAACAATTGACGGTCAGTCCAATCACGAGCAAGGTAAGATAGCTTCTCAAACCTGGTTTGGTACTCTTGAATCGTAGAGGTTTGTCGAATCTTTGCGAGTTGGCCGTCGATATTTTCATACTCCGTAGGTCCAAAGCGGTTCAGCAAAGTGCATTCTTAAATTGATTCCATGTCGGAGCCCCATGATTATATTCCAGCCAATTGTACCATTGAATAGCATCTCCTTCAAGGTGGATGACAGTAATCTCCACCATAGCATTATCCGATGTTCGGTAGTAGCTAAAGTAACGTCTAGGCGAAATCCACCCCGCTGGGTCTCCTTCTTCCCATCGTGGGAAGTCCACCCTCATGCGTGGCTGAAGCACGTCCGAGGGCTGTCCCTCCTTCTCTGGGGTCCTTTCTAAATTTTCTCCTTGCTGCAGTTTGGTTGGGCTCGATGGTTGTCCAATTCTGAATTCTGCAAACAAAGCACGTAATTTGTCTTCCAAGCGCGATTCAAGCCGTGATTCAATCCGAGATTCCCATGCTTCAAATTTGGCATCAATTGGATCTTGAGAAGCCATAGCATATGTCTGTAGATCAGAGATGCCCTTATCTTTTTTTTGTTGACGGGTTAATGGCATGGGGTGGTGGAAGGTTCGGACAATAGATCGGTGATTGAAGGGTTCAGCTATAATGGTTTACTGTTTTGGGCTATGGTTTTTTATGCTGTTAGGGTTATGAAACTAGGTTACGATGGCTGCGTCTTGAGGCTAGAGGGATGCCCTAAAGACGTCTTGGCTTGTGGCAGCAAGGTGGCTAGGGTTTGGTAGGTTACGGAGAAGAAAAAAGGACAAAGGTGCAATACCAGATTTTTCGCCGAAAAAATTCCAGCAGTAAAGATGTAATTTTTTCCAGAAATTTTCAAAAGAGATTCAAGTAAAACTTAAAGGGGATCTGCTGATAAGGAAGAGGTAATACTGTAAAAAATTTCGTAGGAAGAAACAACAGCAAAAGGTTTGGCAAAATTGAGAATCACGGAGAGGTGTTATAGCAGATTTTTACGTCTAAAGTGCAGCAGTTTGGACGTAAAAGATAAGTGGTTTATATTGAGAATTTTTCGACAAAACCAAAGGGAAAACCACTGTTAGGAAGTGTCAAAGCCGTCGTAAAAATTTCATAGAGATTTGGATAGAAAAAACACAGTAGCAAGATCAAAAAGGCAGTGCTATGCGGCTGAAATTCTGCAGTGCGACTTTCGTCGTAGAGATGAAAACTTTGCGACGAAAAGTTTATGCAGCAATTATAGGAACGAATTTTTTTGGATTTTTTGAATAAGGATAACTAAATTGCAGCAGCAGTAGGGTAGATAACCAGAACCTGTTGCAATTCACGGGAAGATCAAAAGATGATCTATGGTGGTGGAGATGACGGCGGAATTCAGCGATGATCTTCTAAGCAATTGTGGGAATTGCTTTGCGTGGTTGTGGAGGGCTGGTGGATGGCTGTGGAAGGGCAGCGAGACGCCAAGAACGCTGCTCTGATACCAAGTGTTAGAACCCTCCGCGGATTCTAAGCTTGGGGTTGATCTCTATAGGGGATCGGCCTCCTTGGAACTCTATAGGGGTTCCTTCCTCCAAGTTGCTGCACAAAGGCTGCTAAAAGATTGATCTATTCATTCCTTAAAGAGGATGAATACATGGCTATTTATAGGGCTTCTAAGCCCCAACTCCTAATAGGACTCTTACTCAAGACTCCTACTTCTAACCAACTTCTAATTAGGACTCCTTCTCTAGTTGGACTCTTACTTATAATAGGACTCCTTTCCTAATAGGACTTCTACTTCTAATAGGACTCTTTTCCTAATAGAACTCCTACTTATAATAGGACTCCTTTCCTAAGAAGCAACCTAACCCTAACCTAGCCGGCCTCTTCACCTCTTTAATAAGGGGCGGCTAGATAGGATTTACATGAATGCCCTTATCAATGAAACTAAATTAGGACTCTCATAGCTAGAGTCCTAACACTTTGATACTAATTGTTAGGGATCGAGCGGCACTAAGAGGGGAGAGGAGGGTGATTTAGTGTAGCAGATAAGCACGATAAATTTTGATGATTAAAAACATATTTAAAACTTGGTACAATAAAAAATAATGTTTCATTTAAACCCGGAAAGGAATGATGTAAGCTTTAAGCATAAAGCCAATTTTAAGAAGGAGTGGTAGTAAAGTGAAGATGGTTTACAATAAAGTAAGTTGTGAGAAAGTAAATACAAACCAATTTATAATGGTTCAGTCATGCGACCTACATCCACTCCTAATTCCTCTTTACTTGAGGCCACCAGCTTTTCCATTAGCTATCCTCCTTCCAACGGGCGGAATCAACTCTCTTACAACACCTCTCCTTTTGACGGGCTTAGGAGGTAACCCTTACAAGGCCTCTCAACCCTCTCTAAGGCTAGATCACACTTTAGAATAAGAGGGAAGGTTTTGATACTATTTCAATAGAATTTTTTCCTTTATCTTTCTTAGTTCTTATATGTCATGAACCATTGATGAGAGGGGTATTTATAGGCCTCAAGAGGATTCAAATTTGGAGCCCAAATTTGAATCTTCTTGATTTTCCAAGTCACTAGTGGCACCACCACCTGACATTAGCGGTACCAATGCCAGTCTGACATTGACACTGGTGGTACCACCGCCTGACACACATTGACACTAGTTAGTGTATTGGGTGGTACCATCGCCCAAGGCAGCGATGCCACCGCCCAGCCTGACGGTGCCACCGCTTGGGCTCTCGGATCCTGGGTAGTGCCACTGCCCAGCCTAGGCGGTACCACCACTTGGGAGGTAGACCTGGGTAGTGCCACCGCCCCCTATCTGGCGGTGCCACCGCTAGACAATTTTCAGCTTACTGGTTGGGCCTTAAACCCGGCCCAAACTAGTCCGTTATTAGGCCTAATTGGCCCCTACTTGATTTATAGGATTAACACCTAATCCTAAACTAAATTTCATGCTAACTATAAATTTTAAAGACATTTCCCAAGCTATTACAAAGTCCACAAGTCATGTCTTTTTCCGGCAAGCTTCCGATGAACTTTCGACGGTCTTCTGACGAACCCTCGGAGATCATTCTGTGGACTCTCAGCAAGCTCCTGGGCTTCTCGATGATCATGATGAGTTCTGATGAGCTTCTTCGGCAAGCTTCGATCTTTTTCAGTGAGCTCTGCAAACTTCCAAAAACCCTTCGGCAAGCTCCCTACTCATTCTCGACCAGTTCCGGTAGCACTCCTGATGAACCTTTAGACTTCCGTCGAACTTTCGAACTTCTAACAATTCCATCGCACTTTACTTTGGCACTTTGTTTCACTTTATGTCTTCATCATTATCGTAGTTAATCCTGTACATACACAAACAAAAAATTCTACTTCGTTCTAGACAGTTATTATAATGCAAATTGACATTCAGTTGCCCGGCACGTCAATGATCGACGTTTTGTCCAATTCTTTGGCACATCATTCTCTCTTGTGTTTTATTGCCCAATTGGCGGTTGACCTCCATAACCCCGATATCCTTTGTGCAACTCCACTCTTCTTGGCCTGATGCCCGACATCCAAAGCCTTCTACCGATTGTCTAATATTCTAACGTGATTTCCTCCGGCGCAACATCAATTCCTTCTGCGTCAACTGTCCAATCTTGATCGATAGTAGACCTGCGTAATTCAAAATGTAGTTAGACCACAAACATAATCAATTAGTTTCATCATCAAAATCTGAGATTCAATAAAGAGAAGAGTAAAAAATTCTCACTCAAATTCAACTCGACTTCTCCATAAACATCATTAAAATCATTTATGTAAATGAATTCTTTAACACATTATCAAAATCTAATTCATAATTCAAGAGATTCACAAAACATGATATATATGGATTCACCATTTATCTTTCATTGAAAAATAAAAAACTTTAAAGATAGAAGGATTTTCAAGAGACATGCATTTCTCTTTTAGTGATTTCAATTATGTATTGATGTAATATGAATATGCCTTTGCCTTTCTAAGTCAAATAGAAACAAGCATCCTCGTCTTCTTCAATATCATCCTCCCGTAATATAATTTTGTTAGTATTTGTTTAGCAACAATAAAGCATGTGATTGAATCATAAATAATGAAATTTAGAGTATCATTTCATTAAACAAAGATGGAGATGTAGACATAAGGTTATGATAATTTAAGTTTAAATAGTTTACTAATATATTTTATAATTTATCCTATCCTATTGGATACTGGATCTCCATCTAATTACCTATGCCTTTTAGATTAGTGGATCTCTACCTAATAACCTCTCATTGGCCCTTAGTAGATCTCATCCATACGATCCAATAATTTAGAAGTTTACTAGATATCCATTAGGATAGTGGCTCCAGTGAATATCTCATATTTGAACCTCTACTCATCGCAACACCTGCCATATCTATGTGACCCTCTATGCCTAATATCGAGTTGGCTGTGAATCATACTAGTTCAACTCCTTCTAACTCAATAAATTATTATCTCCATAATTCACTCGACTCATCAATTACAGATATACTTGGCTACTATGCCATAGTCCACAAACGATACAAAGGAATCTAATCAATTAGACCTGTCTATCCTTAATTACTATGTATCTATAGTTTCTCATCAATCTAATATCCTAAAGATTATATACTAGGCATGGTGCTATCAGGCCCATATGGAATCTACTTGAGTCTCACTCTAATTATATTCTCTTGAAGAATTCTTTTACTCTCAATCTAAATGACCCTAGCTAGGGATTTACTTAAGCAAGAATATTTAAGACATTCCTCCCTTGATATCAAGAATGGATGATCCTCTATCAACACTTAATAGCTATCGTAAGATTGGATACCACTCTCGATGACCGGTTGTGCTAGATTTGGAGCTTCTAGACCTATAAGTCTAGTATTAAAGAATGAAATACTCATAGAGAACATCCTAGTGTCTAAAGTCTAAGGACTAGATACATAATTGGGATGATGAAATTATCATCTGACAATGAGGTATCATCAACCATCTAATATTCCATGAGGGGATTAATTAGTGAACTCATTCTCCAATGAGTACCTCTACTACATTCATAGTATCTCCACACGAGCAACTATGAGATAAGCTACCACCATTATATGGATGGATATACAATATACAAGTATGTCTGGTTATCTCGATGTCCTTCTTAAGTTACCTATGATCAAAATTATTTCGGATGTATGTTTAAAGGTAAATCGATCTCATTATCATGATCTCATCATGATCTAATTCCCATTGCACAGATCCATGAATATCACAATATATACAACAGATAACCTAAAGTGAGAATAATAATAATAATTATTATTATTATTATAAAAAAAAGTGTGTAATGTGTCACAAGTGCCATCACTCACGTGATTGGCTTGCAGGGCACTTATGACTAGCAAACTCCCACTTGACCTAAAGCCAATCACCTATGTGTTTGTGTTAGAATTAGTTCGACACTAAGATGGGAGGGGGAGAGGGGGTGAATTAATACAGCGGTAAAATATGATAGGTTTAAGTGATTTTAAAAAACCTAATACGATAAAAATCACGTTTCGATGAAATCTAATTTTGATTGAATCGTATTTAACTTGAAAGTGTTTAGAGAAGAAGATGAGAAAGTAGAGCAAGTAACATAAAGGCCTACAATAATGATAAATAATAATAAGTAAAGGCAAACTCAATTTTGTAATGGTTCAGTCATCTGACCTACGTTCACTCTCGATTCCTCTTCACTTGAGACAACCGATAAGCTTCCTTATAGTACCTTATCCTTTTGACAGGTTTAGGTTTAGGAGATAACCCTTACAAGTACTCACTCTCTTCTTTAAGTTGAAATCTATCTAAGACTAGAGGAGGGATGTTTTAAAATGATTTTCATAGCGTTTTGCTTCTTTCAAAGTTGTGTGCTTGTGTGTTCTACCAAGGGATGAGAGGGGTATTTATAGGCTCCAATTGGATTCAAACTTAAAATAAAAAACCATCTCATCCCTAGTTTTTCGAGTACTAATGGTACCACTGCTAGTATTGGCGGTATCACCGCTAGCCGGTTCCGACACTAGGTAGTACCACTACCAAGTCTGGATGGTACCACCGCTTGGGTATACTACCACTGTTAGTGTACTGGGCCATTCCACCGCCCAACCAATGGTACCACCGCTTGGGTATACTACCACTGTTAGTGTACTAGGCCATTCCACCGCCCAACCAATGGTACCACCGCCCAGGTGCACTGACATTGAGTAGTATCACCGCCTAGTCTAGGGAGTACCACCACCTAGACCACCTCGAAGACTGAACCTTGGGTGGTACCACCACCCTAGTCTAGCGATGCCATCGCTAGACAGGATTCAGCAATCTTATTTGGGCCTTAAGTCTGGCCCAAACTTGTCCGAGTATGGGCCCAGCTAACACTAACTGGGTTGGCCTAATTATAACATAATTAAACTACTCCTACTTTGATCAAGATAATTTTACAATATAAATCAACATCCTATTGCCCGACACATCATTAGTTGGCACTTTGTCTAGTTCATCGATGCATTGTTCTCTCTTGCAACCTTTATATCCATTTTCAAGTTATGATACAAAAAATGATACAAAAAATTTCTTTATATCCATTTTCAAGTTATGACAATTGAGGCATCACAAATTTTATCCATACTTCAATCATGTCATGAGCATCAAGAAGTCAAATGATATATTATGATTAATTTGTCTCTTCTTTTGAAAAGAAGAAACATAGGATAGGAAACAAAAATCATGATTCATGCATAAGAGTTCTCAATTTATCAACATCATGAATTCATAAAAATTCAAGTAATGAGTTTGGTGAAATCAAAAGACAAGTTGTATTTCATTTGAAAAATTCTCTTTTGATAAACAGAAGAAGCATGATAAACAATCTTGATTTATAAAATACTTCAAGTTATAATTGTTAAGATCACGATTTCAATAAAAAAAATTTATAACAAAATGAAATCTTTTAGAACTTGATTCAAGCATTATATATATCTCAAAACATCATGATTCCAAGAGATTAAGAGAAGAGTAAAAAATTCTCATTCAAATTTAACTTGACAAATCCATATACATCATTAAAATTATTTATATAAATGAATTCTTTAACACATCATCAAAATCTCATTCATAATTCAAGATATTCACAAAACATGATATACATGGATTCACCATTTGCCTTTCATAAAAAAATCAAAACCTTTAGAGATACAAGGATTTTCAAGAGACATGTATTTCTCTTTTAGTGATTTCAATTCATGTATTGATTTCATATGAATATACTTTTGCCTTTTTAAGTCAAATAGAAACAAGCATGACCGTTCAAGACTTAAAGGTAAATTTCATCAAAATGATCATAAAGAGCCAAAAATATAACACATTACACATAAGGCATCTTTAAAAGATTATCATAATAATGTGTTTCATTTTAAGTTGTATGTTTCATGTAAGTGTGCTCATGTTTTAAAAGATGAGTTTCATGTTTAAATCCAAGACATGAGTTTCGTCATCAAAATATAACACCCTCAAATTTTCATCCATGATATCATTAAGCATGATAACAAACTCTTAATGTTTTTATTTCATCATTATCAAGGATGATTTCATAAGGTATATTCAAAATTTTCATTTGAAAGCCATGTATCATGTTGAAAGTCGAAAAGTAATTTGAAATCATTGATATATTAGCTTATATCTTTTAATCCTATTTGGTGTGCAAGCATTATCATGAAATATGCAATTATCATGATGATTAGTTTTTGTGTCAAAAACCATGCATCTTGTTTGAAACCAAAAGCAATACAAAATCATCAAGATTCATGGATTCATCATGATCACATACTTTCCTTCCCCTTTTTTGTGTTTGATTTCATGTAATTGATTTCATATAAGCATGTTTAAATATTTCATGCAAAGGTAAAGCATTATGTTTAGAACTAAAAGTATCATCAAAACCACTTTTCTTTCAAAATGTTTATTTATAGTAATATTGCTAGTTATAGGTGCCCTACAAGCCAATCACGTGAGTGATGGCACCTGTAACATGCTACGTCAATCTTTTGGCTTATGATTATTGGTTTTTTTTTATATTATCTGAATGTATATTATGATGTTCTTGGATCTGTGCAATGAGAATCAGATCTTGATGAGATCACGATAATGAGACCGATTCACTTTTAAACACAAACTCTTAATAATCCTGGTTATAGGTTACTCGAAAGGGACATCGAGATAACTGGACAAACTAGTGTGTTGTATACGCATCCATATAATAGAGGTGGCTGGTCTCATAGCTACTTATGTGGGGATACTAAGGATACAGTACAAGTACTCATTGGAGAATGAGTTCACTGATTAATCCACTTACGGAATGCTGGATGGTTATTGATACCTTACATCAGATAGCGATTCCGTAGTCCAAGTAGTGTATCCGATCCTTAGACTTGAGATACCAAGGATGTCCTATATGAGTACTCGATTTTTTGATATCGGACTTGTAGGTTTGGAAGTTTCAGATCTAGTACAACCGGTTATTAAGAGTGATAGCTAATCTTACGAGGGCTATTGAGTGTCAATAGAGGATCATCCACTCTTGATATCATGAGAGGAATATCCCATGTATTATTTCTCAAGTAAATCCCAGACCAATGTCATTCGGATTGAGAGAAAAGAAGTTCTCTAAGAGAATCTGATTAGAGAGAGGCTCAATTGGAAATAGTGTGGGCCTGACAGCACCATGCTCAATATATGATTTCTAAGATATTAGATGGATGAGGAACTATAGTTACATGGTAATTGAGGACAGATAGGTTCAAAAGATTGGATTTCCTTGTATCATCGGGAGACTGTAGTGTAGTGGCCTAGTATATCCGCAATCGATGAGTCAAATGAATTATTATAAAGATAATAATTCATTGAGTCAAAAGGAGTTTCGACAGGTATGACTCACAACCAGCTCGATATTGGGCCTAGAGGGTTACGCACATATGGTAGGTGTTGCGACGAGTAGATTTTCGGATATAAGATATCTGTCGGAGCCCCTATCTTATTGGATATCCAATAAGCCCCTATATTATTGGATCCCATGGATGAGATCCAATAAAAGCTAGATTATTGGGTAGAGATCAATTAATCCAAGAGGCTTGGATAATTGGATAGAGATCCAATACCCAATAGGGCTAGATCCATTAGGGTTGATAGGGGGCCTCTATAAATAGGAGGGAACCAAAGGCCCATAGGCTAGGGCTTCTTGGTGGCCACCTCCTATTCTCCTCTCTCAAGAGAGCACCATTGTCGTAGTCTCTGTCGTGTGGATACCACTAGAGAGGAGGGTGCTTGACCTTATTCATCCTCCCTCATGGATTTGTAGAAACTCAAGGATATATGAGCTCCCTAAGTATTATCTTTCTAACATACGTAGTTTTTGGATTTGCTGATTTGTTTTTACGCACCGATCTTCGCACGACGATGGAACTTTTCATGGAAATCTAGGATTTTATTTTCTGTTATTTCGCTATGCATGAGATGTAGCCCCTGGATTTCCCAACAAATGTGGGTTAGGTATTTTATTTTTGAAATTGAATTTATAAAGACATGTATCATCATATAAATCCAAAACAAGGTTTTGTTGAGACCATCAAGACCAAAAACACATTATTCCAAAACATATGATTTCAATTATCATTACTTCAAATCCTCATTAAGTATGATACAAAAATTTAAATTTTCATTACACTATTATCAAGCATGACTTCATAAGGTATGTGCAAAAATTTTTATACAAAGGTAAAGTATCATGTTGAAAATTGAAATCATCAAGATACACAATCATGGATTAATATTATCATGCGACATTTTATTTCTTTATCATACAAGTGTTATTTTAATTTTTAAAAATACTAGAAGTAAAAGCATGATATATTTTTGCAAAATAATTTTTATTTTTAAATAACTAAATTAAGCATTCTCATGAAAAGCATCAAGTAATTTCATAAAGCAAGGGGGTTTTGTTTGAGTTGCTTACCTTATAGTTGAAGGCCATCAAAGCGTAATTCGTCTCTTTATTACTTGATTCTTCTTTACTTGCTTTCCTCTTCTTCACTTTAGTGCACTTGTCTTTGGTGTGTTCCAGCTTCTTGCATTCATAGCAAGAGTTGGTGTTTCTTTTAAGTTCATTTGTGTTTTGTAATTTTTGTTTTATGAACTTTTTAAATTTTAATGTCAAAAGTTCAAGGTCCTTAACATTGTCCTCATCACTTGAGTCATCACTCATGTAGTATTCTCTTGTTCGAAATACCAAATCCTTCGTATTCTTTGGAAGGTGGTTCATGTGTTCATTGAGTTCCAAAAAGCTCATCTCATAGGTCATTAATGACCTGATTAGTTCTTTCAATAGAAAGTCATTTCAATTTTTAGCTTCTTATATAGCGGTTACTTTTGGATCCCACCTTTTTGGAAGGGATCTTAAAATCTTATTTATGAGATCAAATTCCAAAAAAGATTTACTAAGGGCTCTTAGACTATTAACAACTTCCATGAAACAGGTGTACATATCACCGATAGTCTCGCTCGATTCCATTTGAAAAAGCTCAAAATCATACATCAACAAATTTATTTCTGGGTCCTTGACTCTACTAGTGCCTTTGTGCGTGACTTCAAGAGTGTGTGAAATATCGAAAGCCATTTCACAAGAAGAAATCTGATTAAATTCGTTCATCAGTTTAGATGGTAGTTGAAAACCATATTCGACAACATTCCATAAATCCAAATTCAAAGAAAGTAAGAATCTCTCATTTGAGGTTTTCAATAAGTATAGTCTGGCCCGTTAAACAAGGGAGGATGAATGATCGAAAAAACTTCTTGAAATCCAAAAAGAGTCATTTCTCTTAGGTGTAAATCCAAATGAGAAATATCATGCTTTGATACCAATTGTTTGGATCAGTTCAGCACTAAGAGGGGGAGGGGGGGTGTCGGGTGATGCTTTCAAATCAAGACTGACCATAAAAGCCTTAAATATTTCTTGAAGTAGAAGATATCTTTCCCTGAGCAGCAAAAATGGATAACAAAGCTTCTTAGATATGATTATAAAATAACTTACAAAAAGGGGAAAGATAATGTTGTTGCAGATGCGCTTTCGCGGCTACCCGAGCAAGTTGAATTTTTGACTATTTCACTTTCGACCAGCAACTTCCTTGAGGATATTAGGAGGGAATGATAAGATGATCCAGAAACAAGTAAAATTATAAAAAAATTGGAGGAAGCACTAAGCTCCATGGCTCATTATAGTTGGGACTCAAAGGACTTACGATATAAAGGACTCATTGTGCTTTTGCCAAATTCTACTTGCATAAAGACCAGCTTTTAAGAGATGCATTCCACACCTATTGTCGGGCACTTCAGGTTCCTTAAAACCTATAAAAGAATAAAGTAAAATTTTTATTGGATAGGGATGAAACAGTAATATGATCAACACAAAGGCGAAAAAGAATTTTTAGTAGGAGATTGGGTCTTCCTACGGCTCCAGCCATACAAGCAAACATCAATCCAAACCAGAGCATCTTTGAAGTTTTCACCTCAATTCTATGGACCCTACCAAATTTTGGAGCGCATCGGAGTAGTAGCATATAGATTGGACTTACCCATCAGCTCTCGAATCCATCCAGTCTTCCATGTATCGTGTTTAAAGTTTAAGTTGGGACAACATGAGATAGCCCAAAGTCATCTACCAAATATGACTACCCAAGGGGAGTTCAAGACCCAACCAAGTGCCATTATTGATTGATAGATCATGACTCAACGACAACGACCTGCTACTAAAGTGTTAATACAATAGGTGAACCTACCAGCAAAAGATGCCACTTGGGAGAACTATGACGACTTGAAGATTAAATTCCTAGAATTCATGGAACACCAGGCCTATTAGGACTCTAGCTATGAGAGTTCTAATCTAATTTCATTGATAAGGGCATTCATGTAAATCCTATCTAGCTGACCCCTATTAAAAAGGTAAAAAGGCTGGCTAGGTTAGGGTTAGGTTGCTTCTTAGAGGAGTCCTATTAGAAGTAGGAGTCCTATTAGAAAAAAGACTCATATTAGAAGTATGAGTCCTATTAGTGAAAGAGTCCTATTAGAAGTAGGAGTCCTATTAGGGAAAGACTCCTATTAGAAGTAAGAGTCTTGAGTAAGAATCCTATTAGGAGTTGGGGTTTAGAAGCCCTATAAATAGTCATGTATTCACCCTCTTTTCATCATGAATAGATCAATTATTTAGCAGCCTTTGAGCAGTAACTTGGAGGAAGAAACCCCTATAGAGTTCCAAGGAGGCCGATCCCCTATTGAGATCAAACCCAAGCTTAGAATCCATAAGGGTTCTAATAGAATCCTAATACATCGCCAACATCCCTCTACTGAAGTACTAGTGCATTGAAATAATTTACCACCTGAAGGCCCCCACATGGGAATCAAATGAAAAGTTGAAGACTTGGTTCCCTGAGTTCATAGAACCTCAGCCTTGAGGATAAGACTGATTTGAAGAGGGCGAGCTTGATAGGACCCTAGTATGGTTGGGTCCTACTCAACCAAGTAGCAGCTAATAAAAACTAGATTGTAATAAACCCCACCTATCCACCTCTATTCTATAAAGAAGAATAGCTAGGGTTTATAGTTGGACCTTTGGGCTTCCTAGCCATCAATTCAAATTTGAAATCTCTCTATCTCTAAAGTCTTCTATTTTTCTATGAAAGACAAGTGATGAAGTCATATTATTTTATGAATCTCTTAAAATAAATCAAAAGTGATTTTGATGATTTGAATGATTTTTATGAATCATCATTTTGATTTCTCGGAACTATATATTTGAATTTTTGTGAAATCATGATTTTGATGACTTGAGAATTCCTATCTATAAATCAAGATCTTGTGTTTGATCTTCTAAGACTTCCTCTTGTTATTTGCTAGAAAGGAGACTTGTCAAAATGATTCATGGATCTTTTGATTTATGACTTTTGGATTCATGACTTGATTCATATGATAGTTGAAATCTTTGTACCTTTGAAATTTTTCTCCTCTCCTTTCATTTTTTATGATAAATAGGGGGAAAGAAAATATGCTAGCATTGGTTTTCATGACTTGAATTTTTCTTCTATGTTTCAATACTTACTATGTATGCATCATGTGATGATTGAAATATTGATTGATGCAAAATTATTTAATGTGAAAAGTTATTGTAAAAAGGAAGAAAACTATGTCATTGTAATGAAAGAAAAATCGCTAGCATTTTTTATTACCAATTGTTGAATCTCATGCAAAATTATTTGATTGAAATATTGATCCTCCCTTTCTTTTTGACATTGACAAAGGGGGAGAAGGGTTTGCTAGCTTGCATATTGCAAATGAAAGCAAAATTGCTAACATGCAAAGGAAGCAAAACTTGCAAGCTTGCACTTCTCAAGAAGAATGAAGTTGTAAACTTGCAAACTTGCTAACATGCAAAGAATGAAAGAAAAATTGCTAACATGCAAAGAATGAAAGAAAAATTGCTAACATGCAAAGGAAGCAAAACTTGCAAACTTGCAAGAAGAATGAAATTGTAAAGTTACTTTTTTTTAACTTGTTAGCTTGCATATTTAAAGTGATGTAAAGTTTACAAAATTGCTAGCTCATTACAAACAAAATTGCTAGCTTGTAAGGTAAAACCAAGTTGCACTTCTCAAAAGACAAACAAGTGCCATCTTACCTATCGTGAGAAATGAAAAGTGTCAATTTACACATCTCAAGAAGCAAGTGTTAAATTGCTATGCTTGAACTTAAAAACTTGCTATGATTGAATGTTGTAAATCTTGCTAGCTTGTATGTTTTAAAATTTGGACATCTTCAAATACTTGCTATATATAACATCTACTTTTTGTTGATGATAAAGGGGGAGAAGTAGATTGATGACTTCATGCATTATAATGATGATTGAATATTTTGAAATATTATATGATGTTTTTGATGATATGTTGCTTGGATTTTCTTTTAAAATCTAAGGTTCTATCAAAATGGAATATTGATAGGGGGAGTTTGTTTAAACTCCGGGAGTTAAGGTTAACTCCATCATCAATTAGTTGTCATCATAAAAAATGGGGAGATTATTGAATCACAGATTTTGATGATAAAACTAATTGATTGTGTTTTATAATCTAACTATATTTTGAGTAACGTAGGTCTACTCTCGATCAGAATTAGAGAATTGAAGTAGGAAGAATTAAAGTTACGTTAGAGGAAATCACGTTAGCAGATTGGATGTTGAGCCGGAGGTCCGGTCGACATATCGGCGGAAGGCTTCAGACAAAGAAATTAGGCGTTGGGATAGGAAGAGCTGAGTTATGCCAAGGAGATCGAGGCTATAGGTGTCAACTGCTGATTAGGCAATAGGCCACAAGAGAGGACCATGCATTAAAAAATCAGACGAAGCGTCGATGGACCAATGATTTGCGGGACAATAAAATATCGATTTGTTTTGTAATAATTATCTAGATCGAAGTACGATTAGACTAATTGGGTTATAATTGGGCCAACCCAGTTAGAGGCCAATTAGGCCTATACCCGAATAGGTTTGGGCTGGACTCAAGGCCCAAACGGTAATGCTAAACCCTATCTGGTGGTGGCACTACCAAATTAGGGCGTTGGAACCACCTAGGTTCAATTCCCCAAGTGGTCTAGGTGGTAGTACTACCTAGATAAGGCAATGGTACCACCTAGTATTAGTGTACCTAGGCGACGGTGGTATCGCCTAGTACACTGACAGTGGCAGAAATCCTAGGCAATGGTATCGCCAGTACTCGAAAAACTCAGGATGAGATAGATTTTGGCTCTAATTTTAAATCCATTTGGAGCCTATAAATATCCCTCTCATACCTCGGTAGAATACACAAGCACACAAACTTTAAAAGTGAAAAAATGCTATAAAAATATCTTTAGAAATCCCTCCTATAGCCTTTATTTGTTTTCAACATAAAGAGAGGAGAGAGTGCTTGTAAGAGGATGATCTCTTGAACTTGTAAAAGGAAAATTGAGTTGTAAGGGAGTTAGTCTTCGCCCATTGGAAGGAAGACTACTAGTGAAAGCTAGTGGCCTCGACAAAAAAAGAATCAGGAGTGGATGTAGGTCGGATGACCAAACCACTATAAAAATTTGGTTTGCATTTTACTTTAATTGCTCCACTTCCTCATCACTTTCTTAAAAACATCTTTAATTTAAACACATTTTCGATATGGTTTTCATTGAAATGATTCTTTTCATACGAAATGGTTTTCCAAAATCGCATGAATTTGACTCTTCTATGAAATGATTCTTAATGTCATTCTCGATCCCTAATAATAATTAGAGTTAGGTTTGGGAGGTGGTCATACTAACTCTGTTAGGGGCCAACTAGGCCCAAGTTCGAACTATTTTGGGCCAGACTATTGGCCCAAACTATTTATGGAACTATTACGAAGTCCAGTCTATCTGGCGGTGGCATTGCTAGAACTGGGTAGTGGAACCGCTCAAGGCTCAATCTCCTAAGTGTCTGGGTGGTGGCACTGTCGATAGTGATTAATTGCTAGGTGGTAGTACCACCATACTACACAGTGGTACCATATAGTTCCAGTACCTGAAATTCTATTTGGTTATAGTACTACTAGATTGGGTGGTAGTATCACCTAGTGTTAGAGTCCACTATTGGTGGTACTATCAGTACCATAAAAATCTAGGACAAGATCTTTTTTGGTTTTATTTTTGAAGTCAATTGAGGCACATAAATATTCCTTACTTCTTATCTTGTTGGATATAAAGAAGTGAACAAAAGAATTGAGACTATAGTGAACAAGCCTATAAATCGGAGACATGTACACCTATTTCAAGGATGTCATCAATAGACTCAAAGCACTTGGAAAAGGTTTTTCTAATTATGAACTTATAACTAAAATTTTAAGGTCTCTTCCAAAGAGTTGGGATCCAAAAGTTACGGCCATTCAAGAGGCCAAGGACCTAAAAATTTTTTCTCTCAACGAACTCATTGGGTCATTGATGACCTACAAAATGGCATGTCATACACATGATAAGCTCAAGAGCCCCCTTCCAAAGAACAGGATGGATATGCTATTGAAAACACAAGAAGACCACTTGAAAGAATCTTCAAGTGATGAGAACCTTGATGATGAACTTGCACTCTTGACTTCAAAATTTAAAAAATTTCTAAGAAGTAATAAATTTAGAAATGACACTAAAAATAAACTTGAACCCAAAAAAGGAATAAGTAATATGTTATGAATGCAAGAAGCCGAGGTACTTTAAAAGTGAATATCTCCAAGTTAAGAAGAAGCAACCATAGAGGAAGAAGGCTCTAAAGGCAATATGGGATGACTTAAGTGTCTCCAAAGATAAAGAAGCAAGCAACAAGGAGATGGCCAACTTCGCATTGATGGCTTATGGAGAAGAGGTATGTGAGTTATTAAATGAAGTTTTAACTTTTGATGAATTTTTAATTGCTTTTCATGAATTATTTGATGAATGTAGAGCTATTAGTAAAAAGTTTAATTTATTAAAAAAAGAGCATGCTCTCTTACTAGATAAACTTGAAAGTCTTAAACTTGATACTCCCTTTTTACCTTCATGCTCTATATGTGAATACTTAAAGACAATTAAGAAGGAGAGCTTGCTACTTAAAGAGACCTTAAATAAGTTTAAGGTCGATAGCAAGGGCTTGGACTTGATCCTTGCAAACAAGGGTCATGTCGAAAAAAGAAGTGGAATTGGATTTGTGAGTGGATCTCACCGAACTCCAACCAACTTCATTAAAGGACCTACACTACATGTATCATCTCACTTAAAATGTAACTTTTGTTGCAAACCCGGGCATGTTATTTACAAATGTTCATTTATGAAAGTTAGTCCACATAAATTGATATGGGTTCCTAAAGGGACTATAAATAATTCAATGTAAAATGACAAAATTAGGAGATCAATTTTTGAGGCACCCAAAGTCAAATGAGTACCTAAAATTCTTACTTTATGTTGGGATCTAGAGTGGCACTAAGAGGAGGGGGGGTGAATTAGTACAATGGTAAAGAATGATAAATTTTGATGATTTAAACAAGCTTTCAGAAACTTCATACGATTAAAATATATTTCAATAAAAGCTGATTGGAAACGTATTAAACTTAAATGCGTTTAAAGAAGATGATGAAGAATTCAAGCAAGTAAAGAACGTTTGTTGAAATGTAATTGCGATAAAGTAAATGCAAACCGATTTTATAGTGGTTTGATCATACGACCTACATCCACTCCCAATTCCTCTTCTCTTAAGGCCACCGACTTTTCCACTAATTGTCCTCCTTCCAACAAGTGAGGAGTGACTCATTTACAGCTCTCTCCTTTTGACAGGCTTAGGAGGTAACCCTTACAAGCACTTCACTCCTCTCTTTCGGTAGAATACAAATGAGAACAAGAAGAGGGATGTCTAGAAGGATTTCTACAACGGTTTGTTCCTTTCAAAATCTTTGTGTTTATATGTTCTAATCAAGGATGGGAGGGGTTTTTTTAGGCTCTAATTTGATTCAAACTTGGAGTAAAAAAACTTCCCATCCTAGTTTTTCGGGGTACTAGCGGTACTATCGCTTGTCATTGGCAGTACAACCACCAGTCTAACTTTGACACTGGGCGGTACCATCGCTCAGTCTGGCAGTACCACTACCTAACACACTACCATGATCAGTGTATTAGGCGGTACCACTACCTAGCCAACGGTACCACCGCCTAGGTGTTTTGATACTAGGTAGTACCATTGCCCAATATAACATGGGGAGCTGGACCTGGGTGGTGCCACCACCCCAATCTGGTAGTGCCACCATTAGACAGGTCTAGCACTCCTGGTTGGGCCTTAAACTTAACTTAAACCAATCCATTATAAGGCTCAGTTGGCCCCTACTAGGGTTATAGGATTAACACTTAATCCTAACTCTAATTACATACTAACTACGAAATTAAAGATATTTTCTAAGCTAATACAAAGTCTAAAAAATCAAGGCTTCTTCCAGTGAGCTTCCAATGGTTTCTGACGAACCCTCGGACACCATTTTACGGACTCTCGACAAGCTCCTGGTCTTCTCGATTGATCTTTGAGAGTTTTGATAAGCTTCTTTAGCAAGCTCTGATCTTTCTCGGCGAGCTCGGTGAACTTCCGATGAACCTTTCGGCGAACTTCCGAAAACCCTTCGACAAGCTCCCTACTCATTCTCGACCAGTTCTGGCAGTACTCCCGATGAATCTTCGGACTTTCGTCGAACTCTTGAACTCACAATGATTCCATCGCACTTGACTCTAGTACTTTATTTCGCTTTATGTCTTCATCGTTATCATAGTTAATCATGCACACATAAACTTTAACTCTACTTTGATCTAGTCAATTACACAAATCAACCTACTATTGCCCAGCACGTCATTGGTCGATGCTTCATCTAGTTCTTTGACGCATCGTCCTCTCTTGCGTCCTGTTGCCCAATTGGTGGTTGACCTCCACAACCCCGTATCCTTGGAGCAACACCACTCTTTTTAGCCTGATGTTCGATGTCCGAAGCCTTCTATTGATTGTCGATCGGACCTTCGATTCGACGTCCAATATCCTGACATGATCTCCTCCGACGCAACACTGATTCATCCTATGTCAACTATCTAATCTTGATCGATAGTAGACCTACGTCACTCAAAACATAATTAGAAAATAAAACACAACCAATTAGTTTCATCATCAAAATCTGAGACCTAATAGTCTCCCCGTTTTTTATGATGATAATTAATTGATGACTGACAGACTTAACCTTAACTCCCCGGCATTTAAATAAACTCCCCCTATCAATATGTCATTGATAGAACACCTGGATTATTCCAAATCCAAGCAATATGTATCAAAATCATGTTTTCAAAAATATCATGCAAATATGTAAAATATTCAATCAATACATTGCATGAAGTCATCAATCTACTTCTCCCCCTATGTCATCAACAAAAAGGAGAAGTAGCTATAGCTATTTTAAAAGATATGTAAGTCAACATATATGCTAGATTTATAACATTCAATCGTAGCAAGTTTTTAAGTATGTGTAATCATGGCAATTCAATGCTTGCTTCTTTTAAAATTGCAAGGTGACAATTATTGATGTTCAAGATAGGAGGTTGCTTCATTTCAATGATCGAAGTAGCAAATTTTTCATTTAAGTGTACAAGCTAGCAATAAACTTGTTGGGATCTAGAGCGGCACTAAGAGGGGGGGTGAATTACTACAGTGGATAAGTATGATAAATTTCATGATTTAAACACTTCGAAAAACCTCTTATAAAAATAATAGCATTTCGATTAAAACGGTTTCGATTGCACTTTAACTTGAAAGCATAAGTAAGAAGGAGATGAGGAAGTGGAGTAGTAATTAAATAAGGTTTGCTGAAATATAAAGAACAATAGTAAATACAAACTAGGATTTTGTTAGTGCTTCAGTCATACGACCTACGTCTACTCCCGATTCCTCTCCTCTTGAGGCCACTGGCTTTTCTAGTAGCTGTCTTCCTTCCAACGAGTGAGGACTGACTCCCTTACAACTCTCTCTTTTTGATGGGCTTAGGAGGTAACCCTTATAAGCACTCTCTCCTTTCTTTTGAATCAAATACAAGAGAAAACTAAAGGAGGGATTTCTAGAGAGATTTGAACAGTATTTTCTGGCTTTCAAAGTGTATGTGCTTATGTATTCTAACTAGGGATGGGAGGGGGGGTTTTGCTAGGCTCTAATTTGATTCAAACTTGGAACCAAAAAACATCCAATCCAATTTTTTAGGGTATTGGTGGTACCATTGCCTATCACTATGGTACCACCGCCTAGTCTGACGATACCACCACTTGAGACATTGACATGGTCAGTGTACTGGGTGATACCACCACCCAACTAGCGGTGCCACCATCCAAGCATTCTACCCTATGGCTGTACCACCACCTAGACCACCTGGGAGATTGAACCTAAGTGATACCACCGCTATTGGTACCGCTAGATAGGGTTCAACAATTCTGTTTGGGCCTTGAGTCTAGCCCAAACTTGTCCATGTACAGGCCCAATTGGCCCATAACTAGGTTTGCCCAAGTACAACCCAGTTAGTTCTTAATCCTACTTCGATCTAGATAATTATTACAATGCTTAATCGAAATATCGCCCGGCACGTCATTGGCACATCGGTGCTTCGATTGTTTCTTCAACGCATCATCCTCTCTTGTGGCCTGTTGCCTAATTAGCAGTTGATGCCTGCTACCTTGATCTTCTTGGTGCAACTCCCATCTTCTTGGCCCGATGCTCGATTTCTTTGTCTAAAGCCTTATGTCGATTGTCAACCGGACCGACATGTTTTCTTCCAATGCAACGTCGATTCTTCCTACATCAATTGTCAGGCCTGACCGAGAGTAGACCTGCGTGACTCAAAATGCAATTAGATAAACAAAACATGATCAATTAGTTTCATCATCAAAATCTGAGATTCAACAATCTCCCCTTTTTTGATGATAACAACTAATTGATGATGGAGTTAACTTAACTCTTGGAGTTTAACCAAACTCCCCCTATCAATATGCCTTTGATAGAATACTTGGATTATCCCAAATCCAAGTTACATTCATTACATGTTGTGAGAAATATCAAAATATCATGCAAATATATAAAATATTCAATCAATATTACATTGCATGAAGTCATCAATCTACTTCTCCTCCTATGTTATCAACAAAAAGGAGAAGTAGCATCATAGCTAGTTTTAAGGATGTCGAAATTTTACAACACACTAGCTATCAATCTAGATGTTCAATTATCAAGCTAAAAATTTGCAACATACATCACTTTGAACATACAAGTTAATAGTTTTTAAAGATGTGCATGTTTTATAATCATATTAGATAGATTTTCATCAACATTCAACATTCAATTATGGCAAATTTCTCATGATAGTTTAAAAGATATAGCACTATGCTTCTTTTTCCAATACATCAAGCTAGCACCTTTTTAAGTTTTGCCTTTGTAAGCTTTCAACTTCTTGTTTGCACTGAGCTAGCAATTTTGTATAATCATGCATGCTAAATTTTCATTACAATATACAAGCATAGAAGCATGACAAGTGTAGGAATGCAAATTTTCTAAGTTTTGCATTTTCTCTTCTTGAGATAGGCAAGATAGTAAATTTGCATCAAAATATACATTAATTTTTTTTAATCATCGCATGATGCATTCAAGGAAGTATTGAAACATAAAAAGAATCAATTTAAGCATATAATGTTTCAATCATCGACCTTAAGTCATGAATCCAAAAGTCATAAATCAAAAGGTTCATGAATCATTTTGACAAGTCTCCATTTTAGGAAATAACAAGAGGAAGTCTTAGGAGATCAAGCACAAGATCTTGATTTATATGTAGGAATTTTTATTATGATTATGATCACATAGAAATAATTTTAAATAAATAGTTCCAAGAAATCAAAATCATGAAAAAGAAATTTTGAGTAATGAATCAAAAAATTTTTATTCATGCATTCAAACTCTCATTACTCAATATATTTAAAAACGCAAGTATCAAGATATCAAGATCACAAATTCATAAAAGTTCAAGTATCAATTATTGAGATATAAAGACTTGGATTATATTCGTCTTTAGTTAATGATAGAATAAAGGAGTTATAGAGGAAAAAGATTTTGATTTGCATCAAAAAATATCTCAAGTCAAGAAATCAAAAGAGATCATGATTCACTTGAAACAAAAGATCTTATTCACATCAATTTGTCAACTCAAAATCCATAATCAAATCAAAATCATTTTCGAGATTCATAACATGAATATCAACTTTTTAGAGATTCAAAATGACAAATAGATTATTAATAAAATCATCAATTTCATGATTCATTTGGAAGGTTCTCCTCTTTAGTAACTAAAAAGATATATAGGAGAACAAAATGAATTAAGGGAGATAGTACATGATTGAAGCATGATTCATATTTAAAATATATCTTAAGTCGTAAATACGAATCAAGCAAATCAAGCAATTGTCAAATCCAAAATCATTATCAAAATCACATTTAATAATTTCATGAGATTCTCAACATATCATGAATAGATTCATTGTTTATCTTTTATCGAGAAATCAAAAACTTTGGAGATAGACAAATTTCAAGAATCATCCATTTTCCTTTTTATGATTAATTTCATATAAGCATGCTTTAGTCTTTATATGGCAAATCAAGATAAACATGAAAGTTCAATACATAAAGACAAAATCCATCATCAAGATTTTTAAAGTTGAAAGATATAACACGTCTTTTAAAAAATTCATCATAAAAATGATCAAGACCAATACACATTAGTTCAAAATGTGAGTCACTTATCATACATAATGTGTTTTATTTTAAGTTGTTTGTTTCATATAAGTGTACTCATGTTTTAAAAGATGAGTATCAAGTTTAAAAATAAAACATGAGTATTGACATCAAGATATAACATATTCAAATCCTCATGCATGATATCATAAAATCATTAAGCATGATAACAACTTTTTACATTTTTATTTCATCATTATCAATGATGATTTCATAAGGTATGTTCAAATATTTATATGAAAGCCATCATCATATAAATTTGAAAAACAAGCTTTGTCATTAAACCCATTAAGATCAAATGCATCATACAAAAGTCAAGCATCATATCAATTCGAAATCATTATTAAAGCCATGTTTCTTTCATTCAAAACTTTGTTGATGGCAATGTGTGTTAGGTCTTCTAGTTTTGCAATTGATTTCATGTAGGCATGCATCATCTAAAAATTTCATCATAAAAATGATTAACATCTATTAATCCAAGATGAAAGTTTTCAAATTATAAACATGATATACACACATCTATCATCAAAAGCCTTTCAAAAATTCATACATAGATATGTATCATGTTTAAAACAGAAAACCGATACAGAAAGTATATATGGAATTACATCATCTTAAATCGTCATGAAAATAATTAGACCAAAAATGTGTTAATCCAAAACATAAAGTTTCAAATCAACATTACTTCAAAAACTCATACATGATATTAAATCGTCAAACATCATGTTTAATGATGAAAAGCAATATAAAACATCAAGATACACATGCATGGATTAATCCTAAGCATTATCACAAATCATGCAAGTATCATTTTAATTTTCAAAAACACAAGAAAGGCATGAAAAAAAAATTTCTTACTAACTAAGTTAAGCACTCATGAAAAAACATCATGTAATTTCAAAATAAGGTAAAAGCATTTCGGGTGAGTTACTTACCTTGTTGACGAAACTTGTCAAAGCCCAATTTGCCATTTCGCTTTTGGATGCACTTGATTCGCCCTTGGATGCCTTCCTCATTTTTAGACTCTTTCGTCGTTCAAGTTCATTTTTTATTTTAGATTTTTATTTAATGAACTTATTAAAATTCATTAAAAGTTCAATGTCCTCATCACTTGAGTCATCACTCAAGTGACATTCTCTTGTTCGAAGTGCCAAATCCTTCATATTCTTTGGAAGGTGGTTCATGTGTTTATCAAGTTCAACATGGTTTAAGAAACTCATTTCATATGTTATTAAAGAGCCAATGAGTTCTTCAATAAATAAGTCATTTAAATTTTTAACTTCTTGTATAGCCATTACTTTAGAATCCCAATTTTTTGAAAGAGAATGTAAAATCTTGTTAACGAGTTCAAAATTTGAAAACTATTTACCAAGTGCTCTTAGACTATTGATGACATCCGAGAAATGTGAGAACATGTCATTGATAGTCTCGCTTGATTCCATTCGAAAGAACTCAACATCGTGCATCAAAATATTAACTTTCGAGTCTTTGACTCTACTCATTCCTTCGTGTGTGACTTCAAGTGTGTGCTAAATATTGAAAGCCATTTCACACATAGAAATCTGATTAAACTCAGTTTTATCTAGAGTGTAAAATAAGGCATTCATAACCTTTGCATTTAAAGAAAAATATTTTCTCTCTAAATCCGACCATTCATTCGTTGGTTTAGAGGGAAGTTGATAATCGTTTTCAAAAATGTTCCATAAGTTTAAATCTAGAAAAATCAAGAAAACTCTCATTCAAGTTTTCCAATATATGTAGTCCAATCCATTAAAAAATAGGAGACGAACAACTGAAAAACCCTTTGATTGTCGTGAAGAGCCATTTCTCACAGGTGTAAATCCAAAAGAGATAATGAGGCTCTAATACTAATTGTTGGGATCTAGAGTGGCACTAAGAGGGGGGGTGAATTCGTGTAGCAGATAAGTATGACAAATTTCGACAATTTAAACACTTCGGAAAACCTCGTACGAAAATAATAGCATTTCGATTAAAATAATTTCGATAGCACTTTAACTTGAAAGCATACGTAAGAAGGAGATGAGGAAGTGGAGTAGCAAGTAAATAAGGTTTACTGAAATATAAAGAACTATAGTAAATACAAACCAAGAATTTTATAGTGGTTCGGTCATACATCCTACGTCTACTCCCGATTCCTCTACTCTTGAGGCCACCAACTTTTCCACTAGCTGTCCTCCTTCCAACGGGTGAGGACTGACTCCCTTATAGCTCTCTCCTTTTGACAGGTTAAGGAGGTAACCCTTATAAGCACTCTCTCTTTTCTTTTGAATCGAAACAAGAGAAAACTAAAGGAGGGTTTTCTAGAGAGATTTGAATAGCATTTTCTTGCTTTCAAAATACATGTGCTTGTGTATTTTAACCAAGGATGGGAGGTGTTTTTATAAGCTCCACTTTGATTCAAACTTAGAGCCAAAAAATATCCCATTCCGATTTTTCAGGGTACTAGCAGTACCACTGCAAGTCTAACTCTAACACTAGGTGGTACTACCGCCCAATCTAGTAGTACCACCACTTGACATACTGACATGGTCAGTGTACTGGGCGGTACCACCACCCAGCCAGCAGTGTTATTGCCCAGCCAGTAGTGCTATCGCCCAAGCACTTTGCCCTAGGGCAGTACCACCGCCCATACCACCTAGGAGATTGAACCCAAGCAGTACCACCACCCCAATCTAGTAGTGTTACCGCTAGATAGGGTTCAGCAACTCTATTTGGGCCTTGAGCCCGGCCCAAACTTGTCTAGGTACAAACCCAATTGGCCCCTAACTAGGTTGGCCTAATTACAACCTAGTTAGTCCTTAATCCTACTTCGATCTAGATAATTATTATAACGCTTAATCGAAATGTCGCCCGGCACGTCATTAGCACATTGGTGCTTCGTTCATTTCTTTAGCACATCGTCCTCTCTTATGGCCTATTGCCCAATTAGTAGTTAATGCCTGCAACCCTGATCTTCTTGGCACAACTCCCTCTTCTTGGCCCGATGCCAGATTTCTTTGTTCGAAGCCTTCTACCGATCATTGACCGGGTCTTTGGCTCGATGTCCAATCTCCTAATGTTTTTTCTTTTGGTGCAACGTCGATTCTTCTTGCATCAATTGTCTAAGCCTGACCGAGAGTAGATCTGCATGACTCAAAACATAGTTAGATAAAAAAAACATGATCAATTAGTTTCATCATTAAAATCCGAGATTCAGTAAAACTTTCTCCCCCTTTATTTTTGTCAAAAAGAAGGGAAGAGTACAATTCTGTTCCCTTTACATGAATTTTGGAACTATGATAATTAATAAAGATAAATATTCATGGGGTATCAAAAGTTTACATTCATGATTCAAAATCAATTTATGAGAATCAAGTTATGAATTCTATCATCAAAATCAAGTTAAGAATATCAATTTAATATTGAAGGTAACACTTACGGTACTCTTTTAAGATGTTAGCAATTTTGTGATATGTTAACATGTAATTTTGCTTACTCTAGCAAAAATTCTTTCGCTTGTGATGAACAAGCTAGCAGTCAAGCTCCCCCTTAGTTATTGTCAAAATAAAGTGGAAGATCCAATAATATAGACTTTTACATCAATTATAAATTTGCATCAAAAAGAGTTTACAATAATCTTTCAATAATCACATGATGCATTCAAATGATAGATGCAAATAATTCATATCATGAAAGATATCAATCATGGATCATAAATATTCCTTTTAGGAAGTATCAAAATCATGATTCAATGATCCATCATAAAGCAAATTAATTTTCAATCATCACATGAGTCATACAAGGCAAAGAAATCTTGTCATTTCTATATCATGAAAGATTATGATATCAAGGCTCGTGATTCATTTGAAAATAGATAGCACAAAGAGCAACTTGTTTCATGCATAGGAATTCTCATCAAGATCTCATTTAGAGATTCAAGTATCAAGATATCAAGATGACATTTCATAACAAAGAAATTCAAGTATCAAGATATCAAGATCACATTTCATAAAAAAGAAATTCAAGTATCAAGATATCAAGATGACATTTCATAACAAAGAAATTCAAGTATCAAGATATCAAGATGAACAAATTTTCTTTTACTTCGATATTCAAATCATGACAAGTGATATATCAAACGTTTGCATTAATATTTCAATCATCAAGTCATGTGTAGAAATAAGGATTGAAATGAAGGAGAAAAAAAAAATCAAATTATGCATGCAATGTTTCAATCATCAAAGCACATTTTCTCAAGTTGAGTATCAAAAAGTCAAGAGAAAACAATTTATGATTCATTTGTATTTTTCTTCAATAACATGGGAGAATCATAAAAGGGTATGGAGTAAGAGATCTTGAAAAACTCAAGTTATCAAGATCACGATATAGATAAGACTCTTTCTAATTCATTTCATCAACTCCGAACTCATAAACAAATCATTAAAATCACTTTCATAATTTACGAGATTCATAAGATATCATGAAATCATTAATCTCGATAAGATGGGAAAAGCATTTTCTGTTTAAGTGATTCTTTTAACACATCATCAAAATTTCATTCATGATTCAAGTGATTCACAAAATATCATAAATGAATTCATCACTTGTCATTTAAGAAAAAATAAAAAACCTCGAGAGAGAGATTTCAAGAAATATGCATTTCCATTTTATGATTCATTTTATATGAGCATGCCTTTGTCTTTTAATATCAAATAGAGATAAGCATGAAAGTTCAAGACATAAAGGCAAAAACCATCATCAAGATTTTTAAAGTCGAAAGATATAACACATCATATAAAAATTCATCGTAAAAACGATTAAGACCAAATACACATTAGTTCAAAACATGAGAGTCACTCATCATATATAATGTGTTTTATTTTAAGTTATTTGTTTCATATAAGTTTGCTCATATTTTAAAAGATGAATATCAAGTTTAAATCCAAAACATGAGTATTGTCATCAAACCCATTAAGATCAAATGCATCACACATAAATCATCATGATAGTGCATTTTCTCATTTTTATGTGTTTCAATTTAAGTGATGAGATCTTTCATAGAAATATTCAAATTTTTCATATGAAAATGTCATGTATCATATTTAAAACTGAAAGCATCATCAAAACCATTAAGATTCATGGATTCATCATACACATTATTTCAAAATATAAGATTTCAAGTCATCAAGCATGATACAATCATTAAGCATGATTTTATAATGCATCATCAAAATCATTTTAATTCTTTCTTTTATTAGTTATAACAAGATGACCAATGCTCAAATTTTTACTAAAATCATGCATCATTTCATAAATCTAAAAAATAATTTTTGTCATGAAAACCATCAAGTCCAAAAACACATTATTCCAAAATGTAGGATTTCAAATTTCATTACTTCAATTCCTCATTAAGCATGATAAAAAAATTTAAAGATCAAGCATAATACCATAAAGCATCTTCAAAATTTTTATACAAAAGCCAAGCATTAACACATAAGATTCGCTCATCATGTAGAGTTTTAAAAAGTAAAATCATCAAGATAGATGTTCATTGATTTTATCTTGTTAGGTATACAAGCATGAGATGTAATTATCATTAAGACACTTTCAAGAATAATATACATAGATATGCATTAAGTTTAAGACTGAAATCCGATATGGAAAGCATACATGGAATTTATGCATTATCACAAATTAAGCAATTATCATTCATAATTTTTACTTTTCAAAAATAGTAGAAAGAAAAACATAATATAATTTTTAAAAATAATTTTTTATTTCCTACTATCTAAATTAAGCACTCATGAAAATGATATCAAGTAATTTCAAAATAAGAAAAAAACATTTCGGGTGAGATATTTACCTTGTTGGAGAAACCTGTCAAAGCCCAATTTGCCATTTTGCCTTCGGATGCACTTGATTCGTCCTTGGGTTTCTTCCTCTTCTTTGGCCTCTTCCTCTGTTCAAGTTCATTTTTAGTTTTAGATTTTTATTTAATGAACTCATTAAAATTCATTATTATTTGTTTAATATCCTCATCACTTGAGTCATCACTCAAGTGATATTCATTTGTCCGAAGTTCCAAATCATTCCTATTCTTTGGAAGGTGGTTCAAATGTTCATAGTGTTCAAGGAAGCTTATTTCATATTTTATCAATGAGCCAATGAGTTCTTCTAATGAAAAATTATTTAAATCTTTAGATTCTTGTATCACTATTATTTTTTGATCCCATCTTTTTGGAAGGGATCTTAAAATCTTATTTACGAGTTCAAAATTCAAAAAACATTTACTAAGACTTTTTAAGCTATTGACAACATCCGTGAAATGGGTATACATGTCACCAATAGACTCACTTGGTGTCATTCAAAAGAGCTCAAAATCATGCAATAAGAGATTTACATTTGAGTCTTTGACTCTACTAGTTCCCTTATGTGTAATTTCAAGTGTCCGCCAAATATCAAAATTCGATTCGCAAGAAGAAATCCGATTGAACTCGTTTTTACTTAAAGAGCAAAACAAGGCATTCATAGCCTTTGCATTTAAAGAAAAAGATTTTCTCTCTAAATTTGATCATTCGTTCATTAGTTTAGAGGGAAGTTGAAAGTCGTTTTCAATAATATTCCATAAGTTTAAATCCAAATAATTCAAGAAAACTCTCATTCAAGTTTTCTAATATGTGTAGTCTGATTCATTAAACAACAGAGGACGAACAATCGAAAAACCCTCTTGAAAGCCGTGAAGAGCTATTTCTCACGGGTGTAAATCCAAAAGAGAAATAACATTACCCTGATACCAATTGTTGGGATCTAGAGTGGCACTAAGGGGGGGGGATGAATTAGTGTAGCAGTAAAGAAAGATAAATTTTGACGATTTCAACAAGCTTTTGGAAACATCATATGATTAAAATATATTTTAATGAAAGCCGATTGGAAATGTATTGAACTTAAATATATTTAAAGAAGATGATGAGGAAGTCAAGCAAGTAAAGAAGGTTTGCCGAAATGTAAATTATGATAAAGTAAATGCAAACCAATTTTTTAGTGATTCGGTCATACGACCTACGTCCATCGCCGATTCCTCTTATTTGAGGCCACTAGCTTTTTCACTAGTTGTCCTCCTTCGAACATGAAAGGATTGACTCCCTTACAGCTCTCTTCTTTTGACAGGCTTAGGAGATAATTTTTTTGACCTTACAAGCACTTCACTCTTCTCTTTCGGTGGAATATAAATAGAACAAGAGGAGGGATGTTTAGAATGATTTCTACAATGGTTTATTCCTTTTAAAATCTCTATGCTTGTATATTCTAACTAGGGATGGGATGGGTTTTTATAGGCTCCAATTTGATTCAAACTTGGAGCCAAGAAACTTCTCATCTCGATTTTTCGGGATACTAGCGGTACTACCGCTTGTCACTAGCGGTATCACCCTTTGTCACTGGTGGTACCACCATCAGTCTGACTCTGACACTAGGTGATACCATCGCTTAGTTTGGCAGTACCATCACTTGACACTACCATAGTCAGTGTACTGGGCGGTACCATCGCCCATGTATTCTGACACTAGGCGATACCATCGTCTAGTACAACCTAGGGAGCTAGACTTGGGTGGTGTCACCACCCCAGTCTGGCGGTGCCACCGCTAGACAGGTCTAGTACTCTTGGTTGGGCCTTCAACTCAGCCCAAAGCAATCCATTATAGGGCCCAATTTGCCCCTACCAGGGTTATAGGGTTAATGCTTAATCTTAACACTAATTACATGTTAACTATAAAATTAAAGACATTTTCTAAGCTAATACAAAGTCCGTAAAGTCAAGACTTCTTCCTGCGAGCTTCCGGCAAACTTTCGGTGGTCTTCCAACAAACACTTGGACATCATTCTATGGACTCTCAGCAAGCTCCTAGACTTCTCGATTGATCTTGGCGAGTTCTGACAAGCTTCTTCAGCAAGCTCCAATCTTTCTCAGTGAGCTTTGTGAACTTTCGATGAACCTTCTAGTGAACTTCCAAAAACCCTTCGGCAAGCTCCCTACTCATTCTTAGCCAGTTCTAGTAGCACTCCTGACAAATCTTCAGACTTCCATCAAACTTTCGAACTCCTAATGATTTCATCGCACTTGACTCCGGCACTTTATTTTGCTTTATGTCTTCATCGTTATCATAGTTAATCCTACATACATAAACCTTAACTCTACTTCGATCTAGTCAGTTACATGAATCAACCTTCTATTGCCTAGCACGTCATTGGTCGACGCTTCATCTAGTTCTTCGGTGTGTCATCCTCTCATGTGGCTTATTGCCCAATCGATGGTTGACCTCCGCAACCCCGATATCCTTGGTGTAACACTACTCTTCTTGTCCCGATGCCTGATGTGCGAAGCCTTCTACCGATTGTCGATCAGACCTCCGGTTTGACGTCTAATATCTTGACGTGATCTCCTCCAGCGCAATGCTGATTCATCCTATGTCAACTGTCTAATCCTAATCGATAGTAGTTAGACAATAAAACATAATCAATTAGTTTTATCATCAAAATCTGAGACCCAACACTTTATAGGCATCCTAACCATCTCAAGTTAAGAGCGGGTAACGATACAATTCTTGATCGTTATCAAGCTCACTAGCTCAGGTAAAAAAAATACCCTCGAGTGTTATATATTGTTGGATTATGCATCATAATTACTAAGGCTAAAACATACTTGCATTAAGTCTCTTCAAAAATGATTTCGATGAGAACATTTGTATCATTTTCTGATTTAAAATCCTATGTTTTGAAATGATGTGTTTTAATGGATTTGACGAAATCTTGTTCCAGAACTATATGATCATATTAGGCTTTTATATAAGAAGTATATATCTTCCTTGAACATTTCTATGAAAAGTTAAATTCACTTTAATTGCATTCTCTATCTACTCAAGATCTACAAATTCATTCATTTTGTGAATCTCATATGTGATATTGATGATGAATTCGGAGTTAATGAAGTAAGCTAGTGTTAGGACTCTAGCTATGAGAGTCCTAATTTAGTTTCATTGATAAGGGTATTTATGTAAATCCAATCTAGCCGACCCCTATTAAAGAGGTGAAGAGGCCGGCTAGGTTAGGGTTAGGTTGCTTCTTAGAAGTAGGAGTTCTATAGGAAAAGAGTCCTATTAGAAGTAGGAGTCCTATTAGGAAAAGAGTCCTATTAGAAGTAGGAGTCCTATTAGGAAAAGAGTCCTATTAGAAGTAGGAGTCATATTAGGAAAAGAGTCCTATTAGAAGTAGAAGTCCTATTAGGAAAATAGTCCTATTAGAAGTAGAAGTCCTATTAGGGAAAAAGAGTCCTATTACTTCATCCTATTAGGGAAAAAGTCCTATTAGAATTAGGAATCCTACTAGAAGAGTCCTAATTAGAAGTTGGTTAGAAGTAGGAGTCTTGAGTAAGAGTCCTATTAGGAGTTGGAGTTTAGAAGCCCTATAAATAGCCATGTATTCATCCTCTTTAATCAATGAATAGATCAATATTTTAGCAGCCTTTGAGCAACAACTTGGAGGAAGGAACCCCTATAGAGTTCCAAGAAGGCCGAACCCTATAGAGATCAACCCCAAGCTTAGAATCCACGGAGGATTCTAACACTTGGTATCACTGCTCTTCCATAGCCATCCACCAGCCCTCCACAACCACGTAAAGCAATTCCCACAATTGCTTAGAAGATCATAGCTGAATTCTGCCGTCATCTCCACCACCATAGATCATCCTTTGATCTTCCCGTGAATTGTAATAAGTTCTGGTTATCTACCATACTGCTGCTGCAATTTAGTTATCCTTATTCAAAAAATCCAAAATATTTGTTCCTATATTTCTGCATAAACTTTTCGTCGCAAAGTTTTCATCTCTACAATGAAAGTCACATTGCAGAATTTCAGCCGCATAGCACTGCCTTTTTGATCTTGCTACTGCGTTTTTTCTATCCAAATCTCTATGAAATTTTTATGGCTGCTTTGACACTTCCTAACAGTAGTTTTCCCTTTGGTTTTGTTAAAAAATTCTCGATATAAACCACACATCTTTTACGTCCAAACTGCTGCACTTTAGACGTAAAAATATGCTATAATACCTCTCCGTGATTCTCAATTTTGCCAAACCTCTTGCTGTCGTTTCTTCCTACGAAATTTTTTACAGTATTACCTCTTCCTTATCAGTAGATCCCCTTTGAGTTTTACTTGAATCTCTTTTGAAAATTTTTGGAAAAAATTACATTTTTACTGCTAGAATTTTTTCGGTGAAAAATTTGGTATTGCACCTTTGTCCTTTTTTCTTCTCCGTAACCTACCAAACCCTAGCCACCTTGCTGCCACAAGCTAAGATGTCTTTAGGGCATCCCTCTAGACTCAAGACATAGCTATCATAACCTAGTTTCATAACCCTAACAGCATCAAAAACCACAGCCCAAAACCGTAAACTATTATAGCTGAACCCTTAAATCATCGATCTATTGTCCGAACCTTCCACCACCCCATGCCATTAACCTATCAATAGAAAAAAGATAAGGGAATCTCTAATCTATAGACATATGCTATGGCTTCTCAAGATCTAATTGATTCCAAATTTGAAGCATGGGAATCTTGGATTGAATCATGGCTTGAATCGCGCTTGGAAGACAAATTACGCGCTTTGTTTGCAGAATTCAGAATTGGACAACCATCGAGTCCGACGAAATTGTAGCAAGGAGAGAATTTAGAAAGGACCCCAGAGAATGAGGGACAGCCCTTGGACATGCTTTAGCCACGCATGAGAGTGGACTTCCCACGATGGGAAGGAGACCCAGCGGGGTGGATTTCACACATAGAACGTTATTTTCGCTACTACCGAACGTCTTATAATGCTATGGTGGAGATTGCTGTCAACCATCTTGAAGGAGATGCTATTCAATGGTACAATTGGCTGGAATATAATCATGGGGCTCCGACATGGAATCAATTTAAGAATGCATTGCTGAACCGTTTTGGACCTACGGAGTATGAAAATATCGACGGCCAACTCGCAAAGATTCGACAAACTTCTACGATTCAAGAGTACCAAACAAGGTTTGAGAAGCTATGCTACCTTTCTCATGATTGGATTGACCATCAATTGTTAGGAATATTTATCGAAGGACTCAAGCCAGAGATAAAAGGGGAAGTTAAGGCGCAATAGCCCCGTACCGTGATGGCTGCGATTTCTTTTGCCCGAATACAAGAAGAACGACTCAACCAAGATGCACGGAGGATGAGAACCACTCCTAGAACCTCAACATATAAACTCCCTTTTGCTCCCAACCATCCTTCGCTGCCGAAAAAATTGACAAGAGAAGAACTACATGACCGATCAGCAAAGGGTCTTTATTGTCATTGCAACGAGCCATGGAACCGCGATCATCGCTGCAAAAGGGGCCACCTCCTATTAATTGAACCTCTTAAAGACATGGAGGAGGAGGTCCAGGAGCATGAGGAAGAGGTCATGGATGAAGAAAAGCAGCCAATTGATATTACGATGCATGCCCTTGTTAGTTACGCGAACCCGCAAACAATGAAAGTGGGAGGATTTCTGAAGCAACAACCGATCACCGTTCTTATTAACACCAGGAGCACTAATAATTTTATGAACAGCAAGGTTGCTATCCGGATGGCCTTACCTATTGAGAATTGTAGCAGGTTCGATGTTAAAGTTGCAAATGAATGAATTTTGAAGTGTGATCGTAAGTGCCTATGGGTGAAACTGTTGCTGCCGGACCAAGAGATAATTATAGATTTTTTCCTCCTCTCTCAATGATTATGAGGCTGTGCTTGGCATCAAATAGTTGACAACATTAGGTGATATTTCCTGGAATTTTTTGAAATTAATTATGAAATTTTACAGTAAGGGGAAACAGGTGATACTGTACGGGAAACGTGGGGGCGACGTAACGACAATTTGCAAACAACGAATGGAGAAAGTTTTGCACAAAGCATGCAGTGGCTTTTTGGTACAACTTGAGCAGCAATCTAAGGGAAAGCCAACCAAATTTGAAGATCCAAACCTACTTCCCTTGCTTGCTGAATTTTCAGATATATTTGATGAACCACGCAGCCTACCTCCTAACTGCCGGCACGATCATTGTATACCGATTCTTCTAGGGAAACCTCTAGCAAATACTCGACCATATCAGTATTCACATCTCCAAAGAGATGAAATAGAAAGGATTGTAAAAGAGATGCTTGAAACAGGAGTTATTTGGCCAAGTTGCAGCTCCTACTCTTCACCAGTGCTCCTCGTATGAAAGAAAGACGGAACATGGCGAATGTGTGTTGATTACCGAGCTCTCAATGACATAACCATCAAGGACAAGTATCCTATTCTAGTAGTAGATGAATTGCTTGATGAATTAAAGGGAGCATGAGTCTTCACAAAGTTGGACCTTCGATCCGGGTATCATCAAATACGAGTGTGCAAAGAAGACATACCGAAAACTGCCTTTCGAACGCACAACAGTCACTATGAATTTTTGGTAATGCCCTTTGGTCTTACTAATACTCCCTCCACCTTCCAGAGCCTTATGAATGATATTTTCCAGAGTTATCTTCGAAAGTTCGTGCTAGTTTTCTTTGATGATATTCTTATTTACAACCCTTCTCTTGAAAGTTATATTCAGCACTTACGACTTGTTTTGACATTTTTACGAGAACACGTTATTTTTGTCAAAAAAACAAAGTGTAGCTTTCTTCAACAAAAGGTGGAATATCTTGGGCATATCATATCAGAGGAAGGGGTGGTAGTGGACCCCTCCAAAATTGAAGCAATGCAGAACTGGCCAACCTTGAGGAACATAAAATCACTGCGCGGCTTTCTCGATTTAACAGGTTACTACCGTAAGTTCGTGAAAGACTATAGAAAGATCAGTGCACCCCTTAGTTTCTTGCTAAAAAAAAATGCTTTCCAGTGGTCGGACAAAGCCACCACTACCTTCGACGAACTTAAAGTTACAATGATAACAACGCCAGTACTAGCATTACCCGACTTCAATAAGACTTTTATTATTGAAGCTGATGCCTCCGGAGCAAGAATTGGTGCTATAGTAATGTAAGATGGCTGACCCCTCGCTTATACTAGTAAGGCGTTATCTCCTTCCCACCTCAAGATGACTATTTACGATAAGGAGATGTTCACAATTATGCATGCGGTGTCCAAATGGAGACCGTACTTAGTTGGGCTACGCTTTCACATCAAAACCGACCATAAAAGCCTAAAATATTTCTTGGAGCACATCGGAGCAGTAGCATACAGATTGAACTTACCCACTAGCTCCCGAATCCATCCAGTCTTCCATGTATCATGTTTGAAGCTCAAGTTGAGACAACACGAGACAGCCCAAAGCCATCTACCAAATATAACTACCCAAAGAGGTCTCTAGACCAAACCAAGTGCCATTATTGATCGACAGATCGTGACTTGACAATGACGACCTACTACTGAAGTGTTAATACAGTGGGTAAACCTACCAGCAGAGGATGCCACTTGAGAGAACTACGACGACTTGAAGATCAAATTCCTAGAATTCATGGAACATCAGCCTCGAGGACAAGGCTGAATTGAAGAGGGCGGGTCTGTTAGGACTCTAGCTATGAGAGTCCTAATTTAGTTTCATTGATAAGGGCATTCATGTAAATTCAATCTAGTTGACCCCTATTAAAGAGGTGAAGAGGCCGGCTAGGTTAGGGTTAGGTTGCTTCTTAGAAGTAGTTCTATTAGGAAAAGAGTCCTATTAGAAGTAGGAGTCCTATTAGGAAAACAGTCCTATTAGAAGTAGGAGTCCTATTAGGAAAAGAGTTCTATTAGATGTAGGAGTCCTATTAGGAACAGAGTCCTATTAGAAGTATAAGTCATATTAGGAAAAGAGTCCTATTATAAGTAGAAGTCCTATTAGGGAAAAAGAGTCCTATTAGAAGTAGAAGTCCTATTAGGGAAAAAGTCCTATTAGAATTAGGAATCCTACTAGAGAAGGAGTCCTAATTAGAAGTTGGTTAGAAGTAGGAGTCTTGAGTAAGAGTCCTATTAGGAGTTGGGGCTTAGAAGCCCTATAAATAGCCATGTATTCATCCTCTTTAATCAATGAATAGATCAATATTTTAGCACCTTTTGAGCAGCAACTTAGAGGAAGGAACCCCTATAGAGTTCCAAGGTGGCCGATCCCCTATAGAGATCAACCCCAAGCTTAGAATCCGCCGAGGATTCTAACAGCTAGAATGAGTTCTTCAAATGATTCATAACTTCTACTCATGACTTATTGTTCTTTGATCACTTGAAAGCAATTAATACTTGAATTTTCTTTTGAACTTAATGACTCGATTCTCCTATTGTATGAATCACATTCTCTTGATACAATCAAATGAGTCACTTATCGATAGTTATGATTGCAATATATTCTCCATGAAATATCTTTCAGATATAATTCTTAGTAATGTATGCTTTGAATCATGTTTAATGATCTTTTACTTATCTTGAAATTATATATGATAAGTAATGCAATGAATCGATAATTTATGACTTAAAAATTCCTTCCGTTGATCTTTATATTTCAGACATTTAACTTAAGATAATATGATGAAGACATCTTTTGGTTGAATTTTACCTTCTTCATGATTTTATGGATTAATCGTTATCAATTTTGATATGCAAGTTTTCATAACCTTTGGAAATCACTTTTCATTTATCATTTGAGATTTCTTGTCTTTACATTATCACTCTCTCTCGATCCACTTGATAAGAAAGTTTTTGATGTCTCTTGATTACAATGTTTTAATGTGATTAATTATTTATTAAGTCAATGTGCTTAATAAACAATTTTTACCACATGATTAGTATGAGATCGGAAGTAATTCAAAGATACCATTTCATCTCAATCTAATACATGGAGATTAAATTAGATATCAGAGATAGAGGTTAATTAATATAAAATTATCTAAGTCTGAGTGTTAGTGGTGGCACTGCCAGAACTGGCAGTAGCTCCGCATGGGTATTTTGTTCCCAAGTGGTGGTACTACTTAATTGGCAATGGCACTAGCCGAGAGCCCCCTTATATAAAGGGGCTTTAAGGCCGATGGTAGAACCGCTCCCAACTCTTGTAGCTGCCCCCAACTCTTATAGCTACCCCCAAACACACTTCCCCTCCTCTCAAATCTTCACCTTTCCTCTCAAGTGTTGAATCTCGGATTTTGATGATAAAATCAATTGGTGAAATATTTGTTCTAATCTATATTATCAAAGAAAAGTATGCAGGATTAACTACGATGGGCTAGAAACATAAAGTGATTTGCCGAGGTCAAGTCCATCGGGTGTTCAAGAGTTCATCGGAAGTCCGAAGGATCGTCGGAAGTGTTGCCGAAACTAACCATGATCGAATCAGGGACTTGCCGAAGTTTTTGGAAGTTCGTCGCAAAGATCGTCGAAGGTTCACAAAACTTTACTGAGAAGGTTCGGAAGCTTGTCAAAGACTCATTGAGCGTTTCATACAAGCCGGGAGCATGCTGGGAATATGTCGAAAGAAATCCGAGAGAATATCAGAGGATCGCCGAAGTCTCATCGTAAAGCTCGCTGGAATAAGACTTGAAGAATGTTGATTTAAATTGCTGTTAATTATGTTTCAATTTTGTAGTTTGCACATAATTAGGGTAAGGATTTCGAATTAATTTTGCTCTAAATTGGTAAGAGCCAACCGAGCCCTTACTGGGCCTTTTGGGCCTTGAATAAGGCCCATTCAGCAAAGCTAAATGGGTCAGTCGGTAGAACCGCCTATGCTAGGCGGTAGCACCGCCTGGCAGTAGTGTGTTGGGCGGTGCTACCGCCCAGCCTGGGGTGGTAGTACCGCCCGGGTGCACTGAACAATGGTGGTAGTATCGCTTGCTCCAAGCGGTAGCACCGTTTGTACACTATCAGTCTGACGACTGATAGGCGGTAGCACCGCCAGCACTGGAAACTCCACTTTGATTTCAAATTTGGAGCCCAAATTTGAAACCATTTTGGATCTATAAATACCCCTCCCCCCCCCCCCCCACCCCTTTCTCAAATTGAAATGAGAGCCTTTTGAGAGTTTGAATCTTGAGTTAAAGTCTTGAATAGTCTTGAAAAGTCTTATCTTTTGCTAAGTGTTCACCTCCTTCTTCTTCTTGAGAAATCTTGTAAGAGTATGAACCTCTTGTAAAGGGTTGTAAGAGGGGTATTTGGTCCTACCCCTTCAAAGGATTTGCAAGTGGAAGTGTGGAGCCTCATCGTGAAGGCTTCAAGAGTGGATGTAGGTCATTTGACCGAACCACTATACATCATTGTGTTCATGAATGTGTGAGTGTTTACATTTCTGAATTATTTCATTACTTAGCTGTAAATCGTTTAGTTCCTTTACTCAAGCTATTTCATTCAAGTTCTCTTTCATCAAATCAAAATCTTCTTACGAACTAGTCTTTGTGCGAAATCGGCTTCAAAGTTACGTTTTTAATCTGCTGCACTAATTCACTCCCCCCCCTCTTAGTGCCTTTTCGATCCTAATAATTGGTATCAGAGCAAGGTTTACTCTCATATTGGTTTAAAACCCAAGAGAGATGGCCTACTCCGGTATGTAAGAGGGTCACTCTATTACTCGTCCGCCTATGTTTAATGGGTCGGATTATACGTATTGGAAGACTCGTATGAGGGTTTTTCTCATTTCTATGGACTTCGAACTTTGGAACATTGTTGAAAATGGCTTTGCAAAATCTTCTCTTCCGATGAGTGAGTGGAATGAGTTGGAAAGGAAGATTTTTGCTCTCAATGCAAAGGCTATGAATGCCTTATTTTGTGCACTTGATAAGAATGAGTTTAATCGGGTTTCTATTTGCAAATCGGCATTTGATATTTGGCGCACTCTTGAAATTACTCATGAAGACACTAGCCGAGTGAAAGAGTCCAAAATCAACATTCTTGTGCATTCTTATTAACTTTTTCGGATGAAACCAAATGAGCCCATTGGAGACATGTACACTCGCTTTACGGATGCCATCAATGGACTTAAAGCTCTTGGTAAAGGTTTTTCTAATTTTGAGTTGGTAACTAAAATTTTAAGATCCCTTCAAAAGAGTTAGGATCCAAAGGTTACGACCATTTAAGAGGCCAAAGATCTTAAAATATTTCAGCTTGAAGAACTTATTGGGTCTCTAATGACCTACGAGATGACGTGTCATGCTCATGAAGAGCTTGAGAACCCCCTTCCAAAGAACAGGAAAGACATGACACTTAGAACACAAGAAGACCACTTGAAATGAATATCAAGTGATGAGGACAGTGACAATAACATTGCACTTTTAACTCGAAAGTTTAAGAAATATATAAGAAAGAACAAATTTAAAAATGACACAAAAAATAAATTTGAATAAAAAAAAGACCAAGTTATTTGCTATAAATGCAAGAAGCCGGGACACTTCAAGAATAAATGCCCTCAAGCCAAGAAGAAGCAATTCAAGAAGAAGAAAGCTTTGAAGGCCATGTGGGATGATTTAAGTGACTCCGAGGTTTAAGAAGGTAGCAACAAAGAGGAGGCCAACTTCACGCTAATGGCATTAGGAGAAGAGGTTAGTGAGTTATTTAATGAAGAGTTATGTTTCGATGAACTTTCTATCGCTTTTCATGAGTTATTTGATAAATGTAGAACTCTTAGTAAGAAGTTTAATTTGCTTAAGAAAGAGCATGCTTTATTACAAAATAAGTTCAATAGTCTCCAAACCCCTTCTCTACCCCCATGTTCTAAGTGTGAACACTTAGAAGTAACAAAAAGGGAGAACTTGCTACTCAAAGAGACCCTAAACAAGTTTAAAGTTGGTAGCAAGGGCTTGGACATGATCTTTGCTAACAAGGGTCACGTCAGAAATAGGAGTGGAATCAGATTTGTGAGTGGATCTCACCAAAATCCCACCACCTTCATTAAAGGACCCACATTGCATGTATCACCCCATTTGAAATATAATTTTTGTGGTAAAATGGGACATGTTGCTTACAAATGTCCATTCAAGAAATTTAGTCCACAAAAATTGATATAGGTTCATAAAGGAACCATAAACAATTCAATGTTGAATTACAAATTAAGTAGATCAATTTGTAAGGCACTCAAAATCAAATGGGGACCTAAAAATCATCCTCTTTTGTAGACAAACTAACAAGCTAGGAGCAAGAAATGGTATCTTGATAATGGATGCTCAAGGCACATGACCAGAGATCCGTCTCATTTCTCTATGCTCACTAGCAAAGAAGAAGGGTATGTCACCTTTGGAGACAACAACAAGGGTAAAATCATTGGCAAGGGAACCATAGGTAACAATCAAGTTTTTCAATTGATGATGTGTTGCTAGTTGATGGTTTAAAACATAATCTTTTAAGCATTAGTCAATTATGCGATAAAGGTTATGTTGTTAGATTTGAATCAAATGTTTGCATCATTGAAAAATCAAACAATGACATATCCATGATTACTTTAAAACAAAACAATGTCTACACCATAAATATTGAAGAATTAAGTAATGAGATGTGTTTTTCGATTTTGAATGATGATGCTTGGCTTTGGCATAGGAGATTAGGCCATGTAAGAATAAAACTAATTTCTAAGATTTCTTCTAGAGAGTTAGTAAGAGGTATCCCAAATATGAAATTTGTCAAGGACAAGGTATGTGATGCATGTCAACTAGGAAAACATGTCAACTAGGAAAACAAATAAAAACTAGTTTCAAATCAAAAAATCAAATTAGCACCACTAGACCATTGTAATTGATTCATTTGGACTTATTTGAACCAATTGACATAACAAGCCTAGGAGGTAGTAAATATGCCTTTGTAATTGTGGTTGATTATAGTAGATACACTTGGACTTATTTCTTGGCTCACAAAAGTGATTGTTTCAAATGTTTCTCTAAATTTTGTAAACTCACTCAAAATGAAAAAGGTTTTATGATTTTATCAATTGAAGTGATCACGGAGGTGAATTTCAAAATCATGACTTCCAAAATTTTTGTGAAATAAACGGATATAACCATAACTTCTCTACTCCAAGAAATCTACAACAAAATGGAGTAGTGGAAATGAAAAATCAAAGTTTGCAAGAAATGGCTAGAACCATGTTAAATGAATATAATTTACCAAAATATTTTTGGGCTGAAGCCATGAATACGGCTTGCTATGTTATGAATAGAGTTCTAGTGAGACCATCCCTATCTAAAACTCCATATGAATTATGGAATGATAAAAAACCTAATGTTTCTTATTTTAAAGTTTTTGGTTATAAATGCTTTATTTTAAATGAAAAGGATGCCTTAGGAAAATTAGATGCAAAATCCAATGAAGGCATATTTCTTAGTTATTCTTCCGTTTCTAAGGCTTTTCATGTTTTCAACAAAAGAACCTTAGTTATAGAAGAATCTATTCATGTGGTTTTTAATGAAATTTCTGAATTTAAGAAGAAAGATTTTGATGATGATTTTGGCTTTGATAATTTGAATTTGAATGAACCCTCTCCTCAAAATGATAACTTGGATACATCTTCTTCCCAAACTTCCTTACCTAAGGAATGGAAGTATGTAGATGCTCATCCCAAGGAGTTAATTATAGGAGATGCATCGAAAGGGGTTTAAACTCGCTCTTCTTTCAAAGATTTTTGTGCCCATGCCGCTTTTCTTTCTCAAGTTGAACCAAAATGCATTGATGATGCCTTGAAAGATGATTCTTGGGTTATCGCAATGCAAGAAGAATTGAATCAATTTGAAAAGAATAGGGTATGGAAGCTTGTTCCTAGACCTAATGACCACTTAGTTATTGGTACTAAGTGGGTCTTTAGAAACAAGCAAGATGAATGTGGTATCATGGTTAGAAACAAGGCTAGACTAGTGGCCAAAAGTTTCAACCAAGAAGAAGGTATCGATTACGAAGAGACCTTCGCTTCGGTGGTAAGATTAGAAGCCATTAGGATGCTCCTTGCCTATGCTAGTAGTAATGATTTCAAATTATTTCAAATGAATGTCAAAAGTGTATTTTTAAATGGTTTTATTTCCGAAGAAGTGTATGTCGAACAACCACCCGAATTTGAAAATTCTCTTCTCCCTAACCATGTGTTTAAGCTAACTAAGGCTTTATATGGTCTAAAACAAGCCCCAATGGCTTGGTATGAGAGGTTTAGTTCTTTTTTAATTTCAAATGATTTCACTAAAGGCAAGGTTGATACTACATTGTTTATTAAACATTTTGAAAATAATTTTCTTATTGTTCAAATTTATGTTGATGATATTATTTTTGGTTCCTCGGATGAATCACTATGTGAAGCTTTTGCCAAGTGTATGAGTCATAAATTTGAGATGAGTCTAATGGTAGAATTAACCTTCTTTCTTGGATTATAAATTAAACAACTTAGTAATGGCATATTCCTTAATCAATCTAAATATACATTAGAATTGTTAAAATGATTTAATATGGATAGCTCAAAAGCCATCCACACTCCAATGAATACTTCCACCAAGTTAGACTTGGATGAAGGTGGAGAAAATTTTGAACAAAAGACATATAGGGGTATGATAGGTAGCTTGCTCTATCTTACTGCAACTAGACCAGATATCATGTTTAGTGTAGGACTTTGTGCGTGATTTCAAGCTAATCCTAAGTTGTCTCACCTTAAAGCCATTAAAAGAATTCTTAGATATCTTAAAGGTACTCATAATCTAGGATTATGGTATCCAAAATCTGATGACTTTGATTTGATAACCTATGCAGATGTGGATTTTGGTGGATGTAGAATAGATAGAAAGAGTACATCTGGAACATGCCAATTTTTAGGACATGCACTTGTTTCTTGGAGTTCCAAGAAACAAAATTCGGTTGCACTATCTACGGCGGAAGCCGAATACATAGCCGCAAGTGCATGTTATGCTCAAGTCATTTGGATAAAAAATACACTAGAAGATTATGGAATTCATTTAAATAACATTCCTATAAAATGTGATAATACAAGTGCTATTTGTCTAACAAAAAATCCTATTCAACATTCTAGAACTAAACACATTGACATAAGACATCACTTTATACGAGATCATGTTAACAGTAACGATGTCACTCTTGAATTTATCGATACAAAACATCAATTAGCGGACATCTTTACGAAACCTTTAAATGAGGAATAATTTAACTTTATTAGGAGGGAATTAGGCATGTTAAATTGTCATAATAAATGAGCTTTATTGTATGAGATTTTTCTTTGAAATTTTGATTTTCATCGATTTGACTTCCTCTCGGATTTCTTTTTGAAATTTTGGATTTCTTTTTGACATCATCCCATCCTTAAAATCTTTGAAAACAAATTCAGAACAAATTAAAAAAAAAATTTGTGGGGCCAACGGTAGCACCGCTTGAACCGGCGATAGTACCTCCTGGGTACTCGGCTCCCAAGCGGTAGCACCGCCTGGTTAGCGGTAGTACCGCCCGAACACCCCCATATTAAAGGGGGTGTTAGGGCCGGCGGTAGAACCAACCGAAGCCATTCTTTCCCTCATCTTTCTTCTTCCTAAGCTACTCTAAGCCTTCTCCTCTCCATTCTTCCTCCTCCTAAAGGGCAATCAAAGGCATTTTTATGATCCAAGCTCCTCACCTCTCTAGGAAACACAAACAAGGTAATAGATGAAATTTTCTCTTCTACTCACAAATGCTTATCTTTTCCTTATTATTTCCTTTTGTTTGTTTATCATGAATAGATATAGACATGGCTCCTAAGAAATCAACAAGAGGCAAAAGGAAAAGGTTGGAAGGAGATTCATTTGACCCAACCCTTTTTAGATCTAGTGAGGTAGCCTTAAGATACCTAAATTTTGATTGTAAAACCATACATAAGGGTAAACATGTTGATCTAGGTGAACTAGGAAACCTAGAACCTATTAGATAGTTTGCTAATCTAAATGCTCTACCTATCTTGCAAATTAATGAACCAATCTATCCTAGGTTGGTTAAGCTATTTTATGCTAACATGATTATTGAAGATGATGTTTTGTCCACCTATGTGTTAGGAACCACAATTCAGATTTCTGATCGTATCATATGTGAGTTACTTGGAATTGAAGAAAAGAATAGAGGATGTTATTTTAGAGGGTAATGGGATATGGATGCAATCGGAGCAACCCACTTTGAAGCCTTAGAAATGATTTTTACTAATCCTAACCTAGGCATCATCCCTAAAAGCTGCGAGCACTTATTACCTTTTAACTCAAAATTACTTCATCACATTATGATAAGCATTCTACTTCCGAAGCAGTTTCATCCTGATGAAATGAGTATGTTAGAACTAAGTATGATGTACTGGATTATGACTAGACAAAACAACTGCTTTGGTTATTTGATTAGACAACACATGATGGAAATTTTCTCTAGAGACTCGATGTTGTCATATGGTGGATTGATCACTAGACTCATTTTTGCCCATGACATTTATGTGTCACCCAACGAGGAAGTAATGAAGGTTAATAGATATAACACAATTAATAGAAGTCTTCTGAAGCGACTTAGATGCACCTTTAGAGATGACATATGGATTAGGCAACCTAGAAGGGTTGATATAGTTCCTCCACCAGTAGAGTAAACTGAAACACCAATTTTTAGGGGAAATGAATCTCCTTCGCCTAGTCCCATTGATCCAGCACCGTCTGAGCCAGCTCCTGCTCCATCTACTGAAGATCCGATCATGCTTGCCTTAAATCAAATCACATCACAGCAAACTAAAATTTTGAAGGAAGTACAACAAATGAATTACAAAATAGATTACTTGTATAGGCATTTTGGCATTCCTCCTCCGGAGTAGCTGTTGTTTTCTTTTTAAACACTTGTCCTGTCATGCTTATGACTACTATAGATGATGTTGTGTTGTTACTTTCATTTCATCTACTCAGCTTTTGAATGAACTTTCTTATTTCGATTTGATCGTAATTTTGACTTGATACCTTCCTTCTTGTGACTACTATGGATGACACTTTTATATTATTTTATGACTTGATACCTTCATCGAATGGTTTCTTGCTCTCTCCATGGCTCACTTGATGATAATGAATGGTTTCTTCACCTTCATTATTTTTGTTGATGACAAAGGGGGAGAAAAATGTAAATTGCTATGATGGAGTAATTGTTGCAATGTTGGAATAAAATGCTTAAAGTGAAATATGAATCAATTGTATCGTATTGTAAATGCTTAAGAACTCTTATTCTTGATATAAGCTACTTTTTCATTTGATATCATATCTTAATATTAAAATACTCTTTTGGATATCACTTGATCTTTATCATGTTTGAATTAATATTTCTGGTGTAAATACTTTGACATTGTTTAAAATACATTATTTTTAGTATTTATGCCTAAGCTTGTTTTTTAATCTTTATGTTGAATGACATCTATTCGATTTGGCTTAAATTCAAAAGATTGAATTCAAGTACCCTTTTACCTTCTAATGATATGACATATAGATAGGGGGAGTTGAGTTTAACTCCATCATCAATTGATTGTCATCATAAAAAAGGGGGAGATTGTTAAATCTCAAATTTTGATGATAAAATCAATTGGTGAAATATTTATTCTAATCTATATTGTCAAAGATAAGTGTGCAGGATTAACTATGATGGGTTAGAAACATAAAGTGATTTGCCGAGGTCAAGTCGGTCGGGTGTTCAAGAGTTCGTCGGAAGTTCGAAGGATCATCGGAAGTGTTGCCGGAACCAACCAAAATCAAATCAAGGACTTGTTAAAGTTTTCGAAAGTTCATCACAAAGATCGTCGAAGGTTCGCGGAACTTTACCGAGAAGGTTTGGAAGCTTGTCGAAGACTCGTTGAGCATGTCATACAAGCCGGGAGCATGCTGGGAATACGTCAGAAGAAATCTGAGGGAAGTATTAGAGGATCGCCGAAGTCTCATTGTAAAGCTCGCCGGAATAAGACTTGAAGAATGTCAGTTTAAATCGCTGTTAATTATGTTTCAATTTCATAGTTGGCACATACTTAGGGCAAGTATTTCGAATTAATCCTGCTCTAAATTGGTAAGAGCCAACCGGGCCCTTACTGGGCCTTTTGGGCCTTGAACAAGGCCCATTCAACAAAGCTGAATGGGCTAGGTGGTAGCACCGCTTGGCAGCAGTGTGCTAGGCGGTGCTACAGCCCATCCTGGGGCGGTAGTACCGCCCGAGTGCACTGAACAATGGCGGTAGTACCGCCTGCTCCAGGCGGTAGCACCGCTTGTACATTGTCAGTCTAACGACTGACAGGCGGTAGCATCGCCAGCACTGGGAACTCCAATTTGATTTCAAATTTGGAGCCCAAATTTGAAACCATTTTGGATCTATAAATACCCCCCCCCCCTTCTCAATTGAAAGGGCACCCTTTTAAGAGTTAGAATCTTGAGTTAAAGTCTTGAACAATCTTGAAAAGTCTTATCTTTTGTGAAGTGTTCACCTCCTTCTTGAGAAATCTTGTAAGAGTGTGAACCTCTTGTAAAGGGTTGTAAGAGGGCTATTTGGTCCTTCCCCTTCAAAGGATTTGCTAGTAGAAGTGCGGAGCCTCATCGTGAAGGCTTCAAGAGTGGATGTAGGTCATTTGACCGAACCACTATACATCATTGTGTTCATGAATGTGTGAGTGTTTACATTTCTGAATTATTTCATTACTTAGCTGCAAATCGTTTAGTTCCTTTACTCAAGCTATTTCATTCAAGTTCTCTTTCGTCAAATCGAAATCTTCTTATGAACTAGTCTTTGTGCGAAATCGGCTTCAAAGTTACGTTTTTAATCCACTGCACTAATTCACCCCCCCCCCCCCCCTCTTAGTGCGTTTTGATCCTAACATCAAGAAGACCAAGAGAGGATTCTATCGTCTCAAATCTTTGATCAAGATCTCTAGTTCTCAAGGAACCTCTACTAAGATAATCTTTGACACTCCCTCTTTGATTTCTTGATACATAGCTGCCTCTTTGTAATTCCCTTGTTCTATCATCATTTTTAGATAAATGGCTCCTAGGAGATCGTCTAGGGACAAAGGGAAGAGGAGGGAAGGAGATTCATATGACCCATCCGTTTTTAGTTCTAGTGAAAATGCCCTTAGGTACCCTAGTTTTGAAACAAGAAACATACGTAAGGGTAAACATGTTGATTTAAGTGAATTAGGAGACCTAGAGCCCATTAGGTGGTTTGCCAACTTAGATGTCTTGCCTATTTTACAAATCAGTGAACCAATTTATCCTAGACTAGTTCGGTTGTTTTACATTAATGTAAGCATAAATGAAGATGATAACATGTCAACCTACCTTCTAGGAAACCAAATTCAAATTACGAACACAACTATTTATGACCTAATTGGAATCATGGAGAAGAGAATGGGTTGTTACTTTAGAGGATAGTAAGATTTGGATGCAATCAGAGTAAATTACTTTGAGGCTCTAGAGACCATTTTTGGAAATCCTAACCTAGCCATAGTCCCTAAGAGTTGTAAGCATTTGTTACATTTAGTTCTAAGGTCTTCCATCACATCATCATTAGAATCCTAATTTCTAAGCAATATCACCATGATGAGATTAGTCAAATAGAGTTAAGTACTATGTATTGGATAATGACCAGACAAGATAGTTATTTTGGATACCTAATCCACCAAAATATGATAGACATAGCATCTAAAGATTTAATGTTACTGTATGGGGGGGGGGGGTTAATCACTAGATTACTACATACATATAATATTAGAATACAACCCGACAAAGAGGTAATAAAAGTGGATAGATACAACACTATAAATAGAAACCTACTTATGAGATTAAGGTGCACATTTAGGAATAATATATGGACTAGGTAGCTTAGAAGAACCGATCTAGCTCCCCCTCTAGTAAAAGAACTTGAAACACCAATATTTAGGGGTAATGAATCTCCTCTTCCTAGTCCCTTTGGTGTAGCACCATCAGAACTAGCTCCTACTCCATCTTTTGAAGATTCAATCATGATAGAGATAAATCAAATCAAATTACAGTAAGCCGAAATCCTAAATGAAGTATGTCAAATGAATCAGAAGTTAGATCACTTGTATAGACACTTTGGTATTCCACCCGAGGAATAGTTGTAAAAATCTATAATTAACTACATAAGCTGTAATGGAACTTTTGACTCTCATTTTGTAAATCTCTTTCTTATTTTGGCACACTTTAAAGTTCCATATGTGTTGATCTTAATGCATGAAGTTGTTGCATATTTCTTTTCCAAAATTTTTCAACTTCGGTTTTCATGAACTCATCTTATCTTTTCGGATTTCAAGTGACATCTTTTCGATATCATATTTTTTAATGGAGCTCTCATTTTTATCCTTCTCTGATCTTGCATTGATACTCTTGCTTCATTGATTAATGATTCTCTGTTGATAATCTTTAATTAATATCATGCCTTTTTAATGACTTAGTAAAATTGATTCTATCGATTTTATACTCCCTCTATGTCTATTGGCATGATTAAATGGATTTTATGATTTTCAACATTTTCGTATCATTTGAAGTTTGTTAATGTTGTCTTTATGACATATGCAGCTATACATATATTGATGTCATGAACTTTGTATAAAAAAGAAGCTCTCAAGTTTTTATTACTTGAAAAATCTCCTCGGACTTCATTCATGCAAATTTGATGAGCTCTTAACTCTTGTACTAGTTTCTACATCTTGAGCTTTTATGACTTGATTGTTTATCTTCCACCTCATGAATTTTTATGGGAATGCCAAGTTGAACCTTTTTTATGAAATTTTTTATATTGATGTGCTCAACTTCATAAATTTGTAATGGAAATACCAAGTTGAACTTTTTAAGTATGAAAACATCATCATGACTCTTTCATGAATTTTGAACTTAAATGATCTCTCTTTCTCACAATTTATTCTTGAATAAATGACATGAGCTCTTGATGATATGTTTGATGAATGACTTGGCTTCAATGATCTATCTTTCCACTTTATGATTTTTTTATTGAATTTTCAATCAAATTGCATCTTGAACTTTTCATCTCAATCTTTCTTGAACAAACACTCATAATTCTTATCATGAGTTTTATGAATTTTATATTCAAATAATCTCTCTTCTACCTCACTAATTTTATTTTGTAGAAATGATTCTTGGAAGCTTTATAATGACTTGAATGATTCACTTCTATGCTTCAAGAATTATTATGTAGAATTTGCTCTTAATATTTCATGTATGAAACTTTCATGAGCTCTTAGAAATTCTTATGAATTTTGGCCTTGATGATCTATCTTATGATTTTATAGACATGAATTTTCAATTGAAATGAATGAATTGCTTTTCGTTGTTCTTCTTGATGGATTTATTTTTCTCTTTTTGCCAATTTTCAAAAACTCCAATCATAATATTTGGCATCAAAGCCCAATTCCTTTTTGTTGATGACAAAGGGGGAGAAGAATATGACAAAAAAAATTAATGACTTGATAAATGCCTTGTATGTGTCGTATTGAGAAGAATGTCGCAAAATGAATTGATGACTTGATAAATGTCTTATATGTATTATCTTGCAATGTAATCACATTTGCCATGCTTTGTATCGAAAATTGATTACTATCCTTAAAAGCATCACAATATATCGCGATAATATGTAGCATATTGCAATTATATTAGAATGTATCACATGTATCACAAATAGTTTATACATACTTAAAATGTAAATTTTTGAAAGATCGTTATCATATCATGTTTAAATTTGGTATCCTTTATTAATACGATAAGTTATCATTTCATTTTATGATGGATCAAAAATGATATTATGCCTTGCATTTATGCATTTATTTTGATATCATTTGATCCTTGCTACATTTCAAAATTATAATTGGTATCATTTGTCAAAGTGATAAATGTCTATCATCATTTGACATTGAACTTGAAAATAGGTGTCATGCCTTAACATCATTTTCAAAATGTGAAAAATATGAAGCTTCGTATTTATGGATGAAAAGATCATGCTTGTTAAACATGACGATAAGTTCAACAATTGCAACTTACCAGTTTCGACTTGAATTCAAGGAGATTGAATTCAAGTGTTTTCCTTCTCATAATATGGCATATAGATAGGGGGAGTTAAGGTTAACTCCGTCATCAATTGATTGTCATCATAAAAAATGGAGAGATTATTGAATCTCATATTTTGATAATGAAATTAATTGATAGGTTATTTAGTCAAATCTATATTATTGAGATAAGTGTGTAGGATTAACTATGATAGCAATGAAGACATAAAGCAAATTACTGGAGTCAAGTACGTTGGGAGTTCGAGAGTCTGCTAGAAGTCTGAAATATCATTGAAAGTGCTATCAGAACTAGCCAAGAATGAATCGGGGACTTACCAAAGGTTTTAGAAGTTCGTTAGAAAGATCGTCGAAGGTTCACAGAGCTCATCGAGAAAGTTTGGAAGCTTGCCCAAAAGATTCGTTGAACTCGCCATAAAGTCCAAGAGCCTATTGGGAGTCCACCGAAAGATATCCGAGGGTGTATCGAAAGTCTACCAGAAGCTCATCGGAAGAAGACTCGACGTTGCCAGATTAGAATTTATTTAGAATATATTTTTAATTTTATAGTTAGCATGTAATCAGGATTAGGATTAGGTGATAATCCTAATTAATCCTAATAGCAACTAACTGGGTCTTAATTAGGCCGAATTGGGCCAGATTCAGGGCCCATTCAACAGTATTGGACCATGTCTAGCGGTGGCACTACCAGATTGGGGCGGTGGCACCGCTCTAGGAACTAGTTCCCAAGTGGTCTGGGTGACGGTACCACCCTAGGTCAGCAGTGGTACCAAATTCGTGTCTGGGCGATAGTACCACCCTAGTTCCCAAATTCGTGTGTTGCTGCAATCTCTCATTGCAAACTGCTAAAATTTTTCGATGAGAATTCTGCTATCGCAACTTTGCTATTATACTACCAAAATTTCTTTGCTATTATACTACCAAAATTTCTTGATCCAATTTGTTATCATTGCTGTTATCTAAACTAAGATTCTACTATCAAACACCCTCTACAAATCCCTAAGTTTTTGCTGAAAATTTCATCAAGAAATCGCTATTTCTTCGACGACAATTCTGCTCTTACGAGATAGCGCATATAGGCAATAAGTTCCACTAATTTTTATCAAATCTTTGCTGTGATCTATCACAGATCTAAAACCTTCTTCCCTAACCTTCATCCACTACTATCACAGTCCAAAAACTCCATCAAATCGCTGCCCCAAACTGCACCCAAAATAGCCATAAAACAAGCCTAAACTGCAGCCTACATCGACCAAGCCACCAACCCTTTCAGCCACCACTTCTCTCAACCAATACATGCCTTTAACTTGACAGCAAAAAAGAGATCGTAATATTACAGATTTGGAGATATATGCTATGGCATCCGAGGAGGCAATTGATGCTAAATTTGAAGCCTTCGAGACACGAATGGAGAAGAAGATTCAGACTCACTTAGTCAAACTTAGTTTGGGTCAACCACCGAGCCCAAAGAAATCACATCAAGGAGAGAGCTCTAATCGAATAGATGACCTCCAGGAGAGGGGCGGCTCTATGACTGATCCCCACTATCCACACATGAGGGTGGACTTCCCTAGATGGGAAGAAGGAGACCTAATTGGTTGGATCTCGTGCGCGGAGCGATATTTACGGTACCACAATCTTAAATGCATCTATGGTAGAAATTATGACTATACATCTTGAAGGGGATGCCATACAATTGTTTGATTAGTTTGAATGCACTCATGGAGTCCTCTCATGGTGACAATTCAAAGAAGGACTGCTGATCCATTTCGGACCAACCGATTACGAGAACATTGACGGACAACTAGCAAATATCTGACAAACCTCCACCATCCAGGAGTATCAAACTAAGTTTGGAAGGTTATCTACTAAAACTCATGATTGGTCTGAAAAATAGTTATTTGAGATATTTATTGAGGGCTTAAAGCCGAAGATCCGGGGAGAAGTTAAAGCATGATAACCGTACACGCTTATGGTAGTAATCTCTTTCGCATGACTTCAGGAGGAGCGATTGAACCATGAAGCCCAGAGGACTAGGGTCACTCCCTGACCAGCAATATTGAAGCCCTCAGCCCCCCCTACTATCAACCAAGCTCCTACACTAAAAAGGTTGACAAGAGAAGAGCTTCGAGACTGATCCGCTAAGGGGTTATGTTGGCATTGTGACTTCTTGTGATTGAACCAGTGGAAGAAGAGATCACTAAATAGCTAGAAGAGAGTCTTGAACATAAGGATGAAGATGTGGAAGAAGACCCACAATCGATTGACTTTATGGTACATGCGCTAGCCGGCTACTCAAATTCGCAAACGATGAAAGTTGGAGGCCTACTCAAACAATAACCGATCACCATTCTCATCGATACAGGCAGCACTACTAACTTTCTAAACAGTAAGGTTGTTTCTTGGATGGCACTTCACATTGAAGGTTGTAGCAAGTTTGACATAAAGGTCACTGACGGTCGAATCCTAAAATGCGACCAAAGATGCCCGCAGGTGAAACTATTACTGTAGGGCCAAGAAATTGTTGCCAACTTCTTCCTCCTACCAATTAATGATTATGAGGCTGTGTCGAGCATAGAATAGCTGACGATGCTAGGTGACATCTCTTGGAACTTTTCCAAATTGATTATGAAATTCTATTGCAAAGGCAAACAGGTCACCCTTCGTGGGAAGCGCAGAAGCAACGTAACCACCATTTCAACCGAACAAATGGAGAAAGTTTTACACAAGATAAATGGTGGCTTTCTTATGCATCTCCAACAGCAACTAGAGGGGGAGAAAATAGAAATTAAAGATCAAAATCTCACCCAACTGCTTGTTAAATTTGATGATGTTTTTGCTGAACCACACGGCCTTCCTCTTACTCAGCAACTTGACCACCAAATTCCAATCCTTTCGGGCAAACCACTAGCAAACACTTAGCCTTACCACTATCCTCACCTCCAAAAGGATAAAATTGAGAAGATCATGAAGGTGATGCTCAAAACAGGGGTGATTCGACCAAGCTGCAGCCCCTACTCTTCACTGGTGCTACTTATGCGCAAGAAAGATGGAACTTGGCGGATGTGCATTGACTATCGAGCTCTAAATGACATCACTGTCAAGGATAAGTATCTAATACTAGTGGTGGATGAACTTTTTGATGAATTAAAAAGAGCTTGAGTCTTCACAAAGTTGGACCTCCGATCCGGTTACCACCAAATTCGGGTATATGAAGGCGATATCCCAAAAACTACTTTCCACACTCATAACAACCATTATGAATTCTTGGTTATGCCCTTTGGACTCACTAATGCTCCTTCAACCTTCCAAAATCTCATGAATGATATTTTTTGGAGCTTTCTTCATAAATTTGTGCTGGTATTTTTCGATGATATTCTCATTTACAACCCTTCTCTTGAGACTCGCTTTCAGCACTTGTGATTTGTTCTGATGATCCTTCGGGAGAATACTCTTTTTGTTAAGCAATCAAAGTGTAGCTTTATCTAGCAAAAAGTAGAGTACCTTGGGCACATAATATTAGAAGAAGGAGTGGTTATAGACCCAACAAAAATCAAAGCAATGCAAGGCTGGCCGAAACCTACAAATGTGAAATTGCTGCGTGGGTTTCATAGACTAACGGGCTACTATCGAAAATTCGTGAAGGACTATGAGAAGATCAGTGCCCCCCTCACTTCTCTATTGAAAAAAGATGCCTTCCAATGGTTGAACAAAGCCTCCGTTGCCTTCGACAGACTTAAGGCAGCCATAATGAAGAAACTAGTGCCAGCGCTACCAGATTTCAGTTGATCCTTCATCATTGAGGCTGATGCATCTGGAGTTGAAATTGGAGCCATTCTCATGCAAGATACTCAACCACTCGTATACACCATCAAGGCATTGTCTCCCTCCTATAAAAAATGTCTATCTATGATAAGGAGATGCTCGCCATTGTACACGCAGTAACAAAGTAGAGACCCTACTTGATTGGCTAGCGATTTCAGATTAAAATCGACCATAGAAGCCTCAAGTACTTTTTGGAGTAAAAGATATCATCCTCGGAGTAGCAAAAATGGGTAACCAAACTTCTAGGATTTGATTATAAAATTATTTACAAAAAGGGGAAAGAAAATGTTGTTGCAGATGCGCTCTCACGGCTACCTGAGCAAGCTGAATTTTCAGCCATCACTCTTCCTACCACTGGCTTCCTTGAGGACATTAGGGTGGAATGGAAAAAGGATCCAGAAACCAGCAACATCATCAAAAAATTAGAGGAGGATCCAAGCGCAATAGCTCACTATACTTGGGAATCGAGGGATCTACGCTACAAAGGTCGTATTGTGCTTATACCAAACTCCCCTTACATTAAAGTCATTCTGCACGAAATGCACTCCACACCTTCAGTAGGATACTCTGGATTTCTAAGAACCTACAAAAGAGTGAAGCAAAACTTTTATTGGAGAGGGATGAAAAAAATTATTTCCGAATACGTAGCATAATGTGATGTATATCAATAGAAAAGGTGAAACAGTGGTGAGTCCAGGGAAACTATAACCACTACCTATACCAGACTTGGTGTGGATTGACATCTCAATGGACTTCATCGGAGGGCTACCACCTTCTAAAGGTAAAAGCACAATCCTTGTAGTGGTTGATTTGTTAGGGATCGAGTGGCACTAAGAGGGTGGGGGTGAATTAGTACTGTGGTAAAGAACGATAGATTTTTTAATGATTAACACAAGTTCGGAAACTTCGTACGAATGAATGCAGCGTTTCGTTTGAACCCGGAAAGATTGTGTTTTAACTTTAAAGCATTCGTAAGAAGATGAAGATGAAGTTGAGTAAATAAGGCAACAAATGAAAATGGTTTGCACCAAAGTAAATTGCGAGAAAATAAATACAAATCGATTTATAGTGGTTCAGTCATCCGACCTACATCCACTTTCGAATCCTTCTCCGATGAGGCTCCCAACTTCCACTAGCAAATCCTTTTGAAGGGGAAGGACCAATACCCCTCTTACAACCCTTTTCAAGAGGTTCACACTCTTACAAGTTTTCACAAAGAGAAGGAGGTGAACACTTAAGTAATTGAAGACTTTCCCAAGACTTTTTGCTCAAAATCTAACTCTAAAGGGTTCCCCTTTCAGCTGAGAAAGGAGGGGTATTTATAGACTCAAAGATGATTCAAATTTGGGCTCCAAATTTGAACTCAATTTGAGTTTCCTGGTGCTGGAGCGGTGCTACCGCTTGTCAGTCTGGCAGACTAACATAGCAGGGGCGATGCTACCGCCCTAGCTAGGCGATGCTACCACCCCAGCCATGCGATGCTATTGCTTGGCTTTCCAAGCGCTAAGCGGTGCTACCGCCCCAACTAGGGCCGCCAGGTAGTTCCACTGCCTGGCCTTTTGGCTGTTGGGTAGTGCTACCGCCTAACACACATCAACTACCAGGTTTGGGCCGAAAACTCGACCCAAACTGGTCCCAAACAAGGCCCAATGGGCCTATACTTGGGTTAAAGGATTAGCACCTAATCCTAACCCAAATTAATATACAAACTACGAATTTAAAGACATTCCTAAGCTTTTACAAAGTCCACAAGTCAAGTCTTCTTTCGGCGAGCTTCCGGTGAACTTCTGGTGGTCTTCCGATGATCCCTCGAAAACCATCCTGCAGACTCCCAACAAGCTCTCGGATTCCATGATGATTTTGGCAAGTTCCCCCGAGCTTCTTTGGCAAGCTCCGCAAACTTCTGACGAACCTTCTGGCAAACTTCGGAAAACCCTTCAGCAAGCTCCCTACTCGTTCTCGACCGGTTCCGGCAGCACTCCCAACGAATCTTTAGACTTCCATCAAACACTCGAACTCCTAACGATCCATTGCACTTGACTTTGGCCCTTTGTTTTGTAAAGCGAAACATTCAGTTGCCTGGCACGTCATTGGTCGATGCTTCGTCCGATCCTTCGACACATCGTCCTCTCTTGTGGTCCATTGCCCAATAGGTGATTGACCTCCGCAACCTCGATATCCTTCATGCAACACGCTCTTCTTGGCCCGATGCCCGACGTACGAAGCCTTCTGCCAATTATCGATCGAACCTCCGGCTCGACATCCAATATCCTAACGTGATCACCTCTAGCACAACGTCAATTCCTCTAGCGTCAACTGTCTAATCCTGATCAATAGTAGACCTGCGTAACTCAAAACGCAGTTAGACCACAAATCACAATCAATTAGTTTCATCATCAAAATATGAGGTTCAACAATCTCCCCCTCTTTGATGATGACAACTAATTGATGACTGATGGAGTTAACCATAACTCCCCGGAGTTTAACACAAACTCCCTCTATCAATATGCCATGGATAGAACCCTTAGATTATCCCAAATCCAAGTAACATGTATCATCCATGTAGTGAGAAATATAAATCCATCATACAAATATATAAAATATTCAAGCATCATTACATTGCATGAAGTCATCAATCTACTTCTCCCCCTATGTCATCAACAAAAAGGAGAAGTAGCTTCATAGCTAGTTTAAAAGATATGCAAATTTTTACAACACACTAGCTATTTACAACTTTTTGCAATACAACATCAAATCATAGCAAGTTTCAAGGATGGGCAATAATGGTAATTTTTACTTGCTTCTTGAAATGTGCAAGTTTGCACCTTGTTTCTCACGATAGCAATATTTGCATCCTTTGATATAACAATTCTTAGCTTCTCTTGAAGTTGCCAAATAGGAATCAAGATGGCAAATTTTTGCAATGTTTGAGCTAAAAACTTTCTCCCCCTTTGTTAGCATCAAAAAGAAAGGGAGGATCAAATACTTCAAATAATCTTGCATGAGATTCAACAATAATTTGTAACAAAAATGTAAGCAATTTTGAAGAAGTGAAATTAGCAAGATTTTTGCCTCTCTTGAGATAGCAACTTTTTGCTTCTCAATGTTCAAGCTAGCAAAATGTTTTCTTTTGATGCACAAGCTAGCAATTTTCTTCCTCTTGAATGAGCTAGTAAATTAATCATGCAAGCTAGCAATAAATCTTCTCCTCTTTTGATTTTGTCAAAAAGAAGGGAAGAATACAATTCTTTTCCCTTTACATGAATGCTTCCATCATGACAAAATAACAAATTTTCATCATGAATTTTTAACATATCAAGTCATGAATTCAAGGGAGTCATAAACAAATCATGGTATGAGGGAAATTTATGGCAAGCAAGCAAGCAATAATGATAAGCTAGCATACTTTGCGATACACAAACTGGCTCCCTTTTAATTTTTCTCTTTTGCAACTCAGTTTTCCTTTTGCAAGCATCAACTTTTTGTTTGCAATGAGCAAGTAATTTTTGTAAAATTTATAATATTTTAAACATGCAAGCTCATGAGTTAAAAAAATAATGCAACTTTGTAATTTCTTTCTTCTCATTTTGAGAAGTGCAAGTTTTGCCTTTTGCAAGTTCTAGATAGCTATGTTTGTTATTTTCACTTGTGATACATAAGCTAGCAAACTAACTCCCCCTTTGTCACTATCGAAAAGAAGGGATGAATAATATTTCAATGCAATAATTTTGCATCAATCAATATTTCAATTTTTTTCCATGATGCATACAAAACATAGATGCAAAGAATTCATGAAAGATATCAATATGAAATATCAATAAGGATCAACACCAAAAGACATCATTCATGATTCATCATAAAGCAAATTTTATTTATGTCAAATATTCAATTTTCCACACAAGGTAAAGAAATCTTGTCATTTCTATATCATGAAATATATGACATCAAGGCTCATAATTCATTTAAAAAGATATAGCACAAAGAGTAACTTGATTCATGCATAAGAATTCCAAGTATCAAATATCAAAATATCAAGACTTGGATTATGATAAAGCTCATTCACGTTCGAATCATCAAAATCATTAATATAGTTTGTGAGATTCACAAATGACATAAACTTGAATTGTTTTCCTCTTTGGTAAATGATAAAAAGAAGCAATCATAGAGGAGAATATTTTGATTCCCAAAAATATCTCAAGTCAAGAATTCAAGGTCATGATTTCAAGAGATCAAGAGATGAATCAAGAATCTTTAATAAGTCTTATTTAAATTCATAAAAGATATCAAGTCGAGCAAAATTTCTTTTAAATCAATATTCAAATCAAGACAAGTGATATTTTAAGTGTTTGCACTAATATTTCAATCATCAAGTCATGTGTATTGAAACATATGAGAAAAATCAAATTATGCATAAAATGTTTCAATCTTCAAAACATATTTTCTCAAGTTGAATATCAATAAGTTAAGAGAAAATAATTTATGATTCATTTGGATTTTTCATCAACAACATAGGAGAATCATGGTATGAAGTGAGAGATCTTGAAAGACTCAAGTTATCAAGATCACAATGTAGTTTAAGCTCATTCAAATCAAATTATTAACTTGGAACTCATAATTGAATCTTCAAAATTAATTTCAAGATTCACAAAATAACATGAAATCATTAATCTCGATAAGATAGGAAAAATATCTTCTTTTTAAGTTGTTTGTTTCATACAAGTGTACTCATGTTCTAAAATGAGTATCAAATTTAAGACCAAAACATAAGTTTGTCATCAAGATATAATATCACCAAGTCATTAAGCATGATAACAAACTTTTAATATTTTCATTTCAATGATGATTTCATAATGTATGTTCAAATATTTATATGGAAGCCATCATTGTATAAATTCAAAATACAAGTTTGTCATTAAACCCATTAGATCAAATGCATCAAAATCTTTCATTCGAAAATTTTAATAAGAGGAACATAAATTGATTACATGTGAGCATGTATCAACTTTTCAAAGCAAGACATAAGTTTCGCCATAAAGACCGTTAAGACCAAACACATCAAAAAGAAAATATTATGATAGTGCATTTTCTTATTTTTAAGAGTTTCAATTTACGTGATTTGATCTTTCATAAGAATGATCAATGTCAAGCATCATATTTAAACTTGAGAGCATCATCATATTTAGAAATGAATTCATCATTAAAATCATTTCACTTTTTTTTTTCATTTGTTATAACAAGATGATCAATGCTCAAACTTCTGCTAAAATCATGCATCATTTTAAAAATCTAAAAAATAACTTTCGTCATGAAACCCATTAAGTCCAAATATAACACAAGGCAACATCAAAGCCACATTTCTTTCATTTTGAAAATTTGTGGGTTGGGTCTTTATAATAGATTTCAGGAAGACATGTATCAATAAAAATTTCATCATTAAAAAGGGTTAAAACCCACTAAGCCAAGATGGAAGTTTTCAAATTATAATCAAGATACATACATCTATCATCAAAAGATTTTCAAGAAATTCATACATAGATATGTATCATGTTTAAGATTGAAAACCGATATGAAAAGTATACATGAAATTTCTTCATCTCAAAATGTCATCTTAATTTGTCATGAAAACAATTAGACCAAGAATACTTTAATCCACAACATAGAGTCAAATCAACATTATTTCAAAAACTAATGCATGTTACAAAATCATCAAGCATCATGTTTAGAAATGAAATATCAAGATACACATGCATAGATTAATTCTAGGCAATATCACAAATCATGCAAATATTATTCATAATTTTTACTTTTCAAAAATACTAGGAAGGAAAAAGTATAAAAAAAAAACCTACCAACTATTTCAAGCAACTCATGAAAGGATCATGTAATTTCAAAGTAAGGTAAGAACAACTTGGGCGAGTTTCTTACCTTATTGTCGAAAACCGTCAAAGCCCATTTCGCCTCTTCTTTACTTGATTCTTCTTTGCAATCCTTCTTCTTCTTCTTTGGCCTCTTTCTCCATTCAAGTTCATTTGTGCTTTTTAATTTTTGTTTAATGAACTTTTTAACATTCATTGTTGTGTTCAATGCCCTCATTGTCCTCATCACTTGAGTCATCACTCAAGTGGCATTCATTTGTCCGATGTTCCAAATCCTTCTTGTTCTTTAGAAGGTGGTTCATATGTTCATCATGTTCTAAATGTTCGAAAAATCTCATTTCATATGTCATTAGTGAACCGATTAGTTCTTCCAATGAAAAATCATTTAAATTTTTAGTCTCTTGTATTGCGGTTACTTTTGGATCCCAACTCTTTGGGAGGGATCTTAAAATCTTATTAGTGAGTTCAAAGTTCGAAAAACATTTACCAAGACTTTTCAAGCTATTGACGACATCCGTGAAGCGGGTGTACATATCGTCGATAGTTTCGCTTGGTGTCATTCGGAAGAGCTCAAAATCATGCAATAAGAGGTTTAATTTTGAGTCTTTAACTCTGCTAGTTCCCTCGTGCGTGATTTCAAGTATTCGCCAAATATCGAAAGCTGTTTTGCACATTGAAATCCGATTGAACTCGTTCTTATCTAAAGCACAAAATAAGGCATTCATAGCCTTTGCATTTAAAGAAAATGACCTTTTCTCCAAATCCAACCATTTGTTCATCGGATTAGAGGAAAGTTGAAATCCATTTTCAATGATGTTCCATAAGTTTAAATCGAGAGAAATCAAGAAAACTCTCATTCGAGTTTTCCAATATGTGTAGTCTGATCCGTTAAAGAACGGTGGACAAAAAATCGAAAAGCCCTCTTGAAAACCATTTAGAGCCATTTCTCACGGGTATAAATCCAAAAGAGAAAGAACGTGGCTCTGATACCAATTGTTAGGGATCGAGCGGCACTAAGAGGGGGGGGTGAATTTGTGCAGCGGTAAAGAACGATAGATTTTTTAGCGATTAACACAAGTTTGGAAACTTCGTACGAATGAATACAGCGTTTCGTTTGAACTCGGAAAGATTGCGTTTTAACTTTAAAGCATTCATAAGAAGATGAAGATGAAGTTGAGTAAATAAGGCAACAAATGAAAATGGTTTGCACCAAAGTAAATTGCGAGAAAATAAATACAAATCGATTTATAGTGGTTCAGTCATCCGACCTACATCCACTTTCGAATCCTTCTCCGATGAGGCTCCCAACTTCCACTAGCAAATCCTTTTGAAGGGGGAGGACCAATACCCCTCTTACAACCCTTTTCAAGAGGTTCACACTCTTACAAGTTTTCACAAAGAGAAGGAGGTGAACACTTAAGCAATTGAAGACTTTCCCAAGACTTTTAGCTCAAAATCTAACTCTAAAGGGTTCCCCTTTCAGCTGAGAAAAGAGGAGTATTTATAGACTCAAAAAGGGTTCAAATTTGGGCTCCAAATTTGAACTCAATTTGAGTTTCCCGGTGCTGGGGCGGTGCTACCACTTGTCAGAGGCGGTGCTATCGCTTGTCAGTCTAACAGACTGACATAGCAGGGGTGGTACTACCCCCCCAACCAGGTGATGCTACCACCCCAGCCAGGTGGTGCTACCGCCCCAACCAAGCGGTGCTACCACCTGGCTTTCCAAGCGTTGGGTGGTGCTACCGCCCCAGCCAGGGCTGCCAGACAGTTCCACTGCCTAGCCTTTTGGCTGCTGGGTGGTGCCACCGTCATTTTGGATCTATAAATACCCTCCTTTCTCACTGAAAGAAGACCCTTTTGAGAGTTAGAAATTGAGGAAAAGGCTTAGGAAAGTCTAGTTTTCAATAGCTTGTGTTCACCTCCTTCTTTCTCTTCGAAAAATTTGTAAGAGTGAACTTCTTGTAAAAGGGTTATAAGAGGGGTATTTGGTCCTTCCCCTTTAAAATGATTTGCTAGTGGAAGTTGGGAGTCTCATCGGAGAAGGCTTCGGAAGTGGATGTAGGTCGGATGACTGAACCACTATAAATCGGTTTGCATTTACTTTCTCGTAACTTACTTTGCTACAAACCATTTTCATTTACTGCCTTATTTACTCAACTTCATCTTCATCTTCTTACGTATGCTTTAAAGTTAAAACGTAATCTTTCCGGGTTCAAATGAAATGCTGCATTCATTCGTACGAAGTTTCTGAACTTGTGTTAATTGCTGAAAAATCTATCGTTCTTTACCGCTGCACTAATTCAGCCCCTCCCCCTCTTAGTGCCGCTCGATCCCTAACAATTGATACTTGACATTAGATAGCGATTTCGTAGTCCTAGTAGTGTATCTGGTCCTTATACTTGAGACACTAAGGATGTCCTGTATTAGTACTCCACTCTTTGATACCGGACTTACAGGTATGGAAATTCCAGATCTAGTATAACCAGTTATCGAGAGTGACAACCAACCTTACGTGGGTTATTGAGTGTCAATAGAGGATCATCCACTCTCGGTATCATGAAAGGAATATCTTATATATTCTTGCTCAAGCAAATCCCTGGCCAGGGTCATTCGGATTGAGAGAGAAAAATTTCTCCAGGAGAATCCGATTAAAGCGAGACTCGATTAGAAATCATATGTCTGACAGTACCATGCCCAATATACGATCTCTAGGATATTAGATGGATGAGGGACTATAGGTACATGGTAATTATGGACAGATAGGTCCAAAAGATTAGATTCCCTTGTATCATCTAGGGACTACGACGTAGTGGCCTAGTATGTCCGTAGTCGATGAGTCAAGTTAATTATTATAGAGATTATAATTCACTGAGTCAGAGGGAGTTCTGACAAGTATGACTCATAGCCAGCTCGATATTGGGCCTAGAGGGTCACACACATATGGTAGGTGTTGCGACGAGTAGAGGTTCAGATATAAGATATCCATTGGAGCCCCTATCTTATTAGATATCTAATAAGCCCTTGTATTATTGGATCCTATGGATGAGATCCAATTAGAGCTAGATTATTGGGTAAAGACCTATTAATCTAAGAGGCTTGTGTAATTGGATGGGGGTCCAATACCGAATAGGGTATGATCTATTAGGGTTTATAGGGGGCCTTTATAAATAGAAGAGAACTAAAGGTCTATTGGATAGGATTTTTTGTTAGTCGCCTCCTATTCTCCTCTCCCAAGAGAGGAGCATCTTTGTAACCCTATCATGTGGATCACCACTAGAGAGGAGGATGCTTACCCTCCTTCATCCACCCCATAGATCTACAAGAATTCAAGGATATACGATCTCCCTATGTATTATCTTTTCACAAATATAGTTTTCAGATTTGCGGATTTATTTTTTATGCACCGATCTTTGCATGACGACAAAAACTTTCGTGGAAATCAGGATTTTTTTTTCTGTTCATCCGCTGCATATGTGATGTCGCCCCTAGATTTCCCAACAAGCTGCAAGTGGATCTTCAAGAAGAAGATCGAGGTAGATTGAAAGGTAAAGACCTATAAAGCAAGGCTAGTGGCTAAAAGGTATCGTCAAAGGTAATGTATTGACCATGATGAAACCTTCTCCCCCATAGCAATGCTAAAAATCATCCAAATTATATTGACTATTGCAGGAGACTATGATTATAAAATTTGGTAGATTGATGTAAAAAACTACATTCGTGAATGACAACCTCGAGGAAGAGGTGTATATGATACAGCTTGAGGGATTTATGTCCCAAGATAGTACAAATAAGATGTGCAGGTGGCATAGATCCATCGATGGACTAAAGCAAGATTCTTAAAGTTGGAACATAAGATTTGATGAGATGATCAGATCTTATGACTTCGTTAAGAATGAAGATAAGCCTTATGTGTGTAGGAAGGTATGTGAGAGTACTATCATCACCTTTTTGGTATTGCTTGTGGATGACATCTTGATTATTGGGAATGATGTAGGAATGCTCTCTATAGTAAAGGCTAGGCAATCTAGACACTTCTCCATAAAGGACCTAGGGGAAGCATTATACATATTGGTGATTCGAATCTATAGAGATAGATCCAAGAGGATGCTTGGCATATCCTAATTCAAGTACATAGACATCATTATCAAAAGGTTTGGCATGAAAATTTTTAAGAGAGGTCTCATATCGATGAGATGTAGGCTATCACTTTTTAGGAGTATATCCTAAAGACTCCTGAAGAAAGGTCACACAGATACCCTATGCCTCAACGATAGGGTCTATCATATATGCTATGCTATGTACTATTGAATCTTTGATTTTGATGATGAAGTCAATTGATAAGTTATTTGATCTAATCCATATGTTGAGAAAGTTTGCAATATTAACTACGATAGCTATGAAGACATAAACCAAAGTGTCGAAGTCAAGTATGATCGAATCGTTGGGAGTTCGAGAGTCCGTCGGAAGTCCAAAGGTTCATTGGAAGTGCTGTCGGAATTAGCCAAGGATGAATCGAAGGCTTGCCAAAGGGTTATCAGAAGTTTGCCGGAAGGTTCATTAGAAGTTTGCGAAGCTCATTGAGAAAGATTGGAGTTTGCTAAGGAAGACTCAATGAAATTTGCCAAGGTCATCGTAAAGTCCAGGAGCCTACCGAAAGTCCGTCAGAAGATGTCCGAGGGTTCATTAGACGTCCACTAGATGTTCACCGGAAGCTCATCGAAAGAAGTCTTGATGTGCCGTAATATGTTTTTGTTTTATAAATATTTTTAATTTCGTAGTTAGCATGTAATTAGGGTTAAGATCAGGAAGTAATCTCATTAACCCTAGTAAGGGCCAATTAGGCCAAAAATTGAACTAGATTGGGCCATATTTAGGGACTATCTAAAGTTGTTGGACCTTGTCTAGCGGTGGGACCACTAGACTAGGGGCGGTGGAACTACCTAAGGACTAGTTTCCCAAGAAATCTAGGCAATGGTACCGCCCAGGTCAATGGTGGTACCATCGATAGTTATTAACTGTCAAATGGTGGTACCACCTATCAAGTGGTGATACCACCCCTCCACAGAACCTGAGACTCTGTCAGGTAGTAGTACCACTAGACTAGGCGATGGTACCACATAATGTTAGGATCAATTGGCTTTGGTACCGTCAACTCCTGGAAATCTAGGATGGGTCTTTTTTTTGCTCTAATTTTGAAGCCAATTGAAGCTATAAATATCTCTTACTTCTTTGTTGGTAGAGCACTTTGAGAAGTGATAAGAACTGAGTCAAAGCTATGATGAAACAACCTTGAAAAGTTTGAATGTTCACCTCCCAAATTCTTAAGTGTAAAAATTCTACAAAAGGGTGTGAGTCACTTGTAATGTTCTGTAAAAGGGGTGTTTGATTGTTCCCCTTTAAGAAGGATTGATAGTGGAAGCCGACAACCTCATCAGAGGAGGTTTCAGAAGTGGACGTAGGTCATTTGACCGAACCACTATAAAATCGCTGCATTCTTCTCTTGGTGCATAAATTTAATTTACTGCCTTTTAATTTCTTACTTGGCTGTAATCTTTCGATCTCCTCTTCTCTACTCTCTTTCATATTCACTCAAATCATTCAATTTATCAAAAATGTTTTCATCGGACGAAACTTTCTTAAACACAAAGTTTTTATAAATATATTAAATCATTAATTTTTATCCGCTGCAATAATTCAACACCCCCCCCATGCCGCTCTTGATCCTAATAGTTGGTTTCAGAGTGAGGTCACTCTCATTCTGGTTTAAAACCCAAGAGATATGACATTTGTCGATATGTAAGAGAGCCACTCATTCATACGTCCACCTATGTTCAATGGGTCGGATTACACCTATTAGAAAACTCGTATGAAAATTTTTCTTATTTCTATGGATTTTGAACTTTAGAACATTATTGAAAATGGCTTCCAAAAGTCTTCTCTTCTGATGAGCAATTGGAATGAGTCGGAGAAGAAGACTTTCGCTCTAAATGCCAAGGCTATAAATGCCTTATTTTGTGCCTTAGATAAAAATGAATTTAATCGTGTTTCAATTTACGAATCGGCTTTTGATATTTGGTATACTCTTGAAATCACTTAAGAAGGTACTAGTCGAGTGAAAGAATCCAAAACCAATCATTTAGTACATTCTTATGAGTTATTTCGGATGAAACTAAGTGAGTCCATTGGAGACATGTACACCCAATTTACGGATGCCGTCAATGGACTAAAGGCACTTGGGAAAAGTTTTTCTAATTTCAAACTTGTATCTAAAATTTTAAGATCCCTTTCAAAGAGTTGGGATCTTAAAGTGACGATTATTCAAGAGGTCAAGGACTTAAAGAACTTTCCTTTCGAAGAACTTATTAGATCATTAATGACCTATGAGATGACTTGCAACAATCATAATGAGCTTGAAAAATTCCTTCCAAAGAACAGGAAGGATATGGTATTAAGAACGCAAGAAGACCACTTGAAAGAATCTTCAAGTGATGAGTACTATGATAATGAACTTGCACTCTTGACACGAAAATTTAAAAAATTTATAAGAAGAAATAAATTTAAAAATAACTAAAAATAAACTTGAACCCAAAAAGGAACAAGTAATATGCTATGAATGCAAAAAGCCAGGGTATTTCAAAAGTGAATGCTCTTAAGCAAAGAAGAAGCAACCGAAGAAGAAGGCGCTAAAGACAACATGGGATGACTTAAGCGACTCTAAAGGTGAAGAACCAAGCAACAAGGAGGTTGCCAACTATGCTTTAATGACTATCGGAGAAGAGGTAAGTAATTTATTAGATGAAAATTTAACTTTCAACGAGCTTTCAAATACTTTTCATGATATGTTTGATGATTGTAGAGTAATTAGTAAAAAGTTTAATTTGTTGAAAAAGGAGCATGCTCTCTTAGTTGATAAATTTGAAAATCTAAAACACAACATTGCTTTGCCTCCATACTTTGAGTGTGAACACTTCGAGACAATTGAGAAGCAGAACTTGCCACTCAAAGAAACCTTAGATAAATTTAAGATTAGTAGCAAGTCTTTGGACATGATCCTTACCAATAAGGGTCACGTTCATAAAAGAAGTGGAATTGGATTTGTGAGTGGATCTTGTCAAATCTCAAATTTTGATGATGAAACTAATTGATTATGTTTTAGTGATCTAACTATGTTTTGAGTCACAAATGCATGTTGATATAAAATTAATACATGATTTGAAATCACTAAAAGAGAAATTCATGTGACTTGATATCTTTCTATCTTTAAAGTTTTTGATTTTTTGATAAAAGATAAACAATGAGTCTCTAGAAAATGATTTTGAGGATGTTTCAAGAAATCATGATTGATAACGATATAAATGAAAAAATGTTTAATGTATGCATAGTGATGATTTCGTTTTCAACATGATGCATGGCTTTTACATGAAAATTTGAACATTGTTATATGAGATCAACCATATAAAATAAAATATATAAAAATTGAAAATGTGCTATCATGATGTTTTATGTTTGATGTGTTTCGTCTTGACAGTTTTTATGATGAAAACATATATCTTGGTCTAATGTGTTGTATATGTCTTTGTCTTAATCGCTTTTATGATGAAATCTTTAAGACAACATATATATTTTTTTTGGCCTTATGATCTTTTTGATGAAGTTTGCCTTTCACTCTTGAATATTGATACTTGTATTGATTTGGCATATAAAGGCAAAGGTATGCTTATAAGATGAAACATTTAAAAATAAAATGCATTTTCCATCTTATCAAGATTAAAGAATTCATTTATGATATTTTATGAATCTCGTGAACCTCTAGAATGTGATTTTGATGATGGATTAGAAATTGATGAATTGAATTTAAAATTTTTTATTCATAACTATTCTCTTGATCTCTCAGAATCATGACTTAGTGAGAATTCTTATGCATGAATCATATTCTTATATGATTCTTTTACAAATGAGATGATATATTCAAATCAATCATGACTTGATCTTTGAGATTGATATGTTATTACAACATGATTCTTTTATGTGGGTTGTTTGCCCCTTACCATGAATTGAAAATTGATGCTAAAGAAAATTTATAAATCATGATCTTGATTTCTCGGACTTATAAACTTGAGATCTTCCTTATATGAATCAAGATTTCTCACAAGCATTGTCATATGATTCTTTCACCTTACTAAAAAGATTTGTCAAATGAATCATGCTCTTCTTGATTTTTCTTGATATCATAGAAATGACATGATTTCTTTGACTTGTATGCATCATTGTTATGATTGAAATATTGATTGATTTTTTTTATATTAAAGTTTTTATATCATTATTTCCTCCCTTCTTTTCGACATTGACTAAGGGGGAGAGAAAATATGCTAGGTTGAATGATAAATTGCAATTCAAGACTTGATTATTTTGATTGAAATATTTATGCAAGTCTTCTTCGATATCTCTTTTGTCATAACTTGAAAATGGATGTAAAGAAAATTTTTGAATCATTGTATTCTTTCCTCCCTTCTTTTCGAAAATGATAAAGAGGGAGGTAGTTTGCTAGCTTGTGCAAGAGAAAGAAATATAGCTAGCTAGAACATGCAAAGAAAGGCAATGCTTACAATCAAAAGAGTAGAAAACTTACTATCTTGAACATCAAAAAAATTGCTACCTTACAATCTCAAGAGAAGTAAAGTGCAAACTTGCATAAGAAGCAAGTGATGAAAAATTGCTATACATGAACTTAAAACTTGCTATGATTGAATGCTTTAAAGTGATGTATGTTGTAAATCTAGCTTTAATGATGTAAAATTTGCACATCTATTAATCTTGCTAGATGCAACTTCTCTTTTTTGTTGATGAGAAAGGGGGAGAAGTAGATTGATGATCTCTCATGCATTGTAATGATGATTGAATATTTTTTGAAATATTGCATGATGCTTTTGATAATATGTTACTTGGTTTTTTTGAAATCCAAGGGTCCTATCAATATGGCATATTGATAGGGGGAGTTTGTTTAAACTCCGGGGAGTTAAGGTTAACTCCGTCATCAATTAGTTGTTATCATCAAAACGAGGGAGATTGTTGAATCTCGGATTTTGATGATGAAACTAATTGATTATATTTTGGTGATCTAATTGTGTTTTGAGTCACATAGGTCTACTCTCGATTAGGATTAAACAATTGATGTAGGATGAATCAGTGTTGTGTTGGAGGAGAACACATAAGGAGATTGGACGTCGAGCCGAAGGTCCAATCGATGATCGGCAGAAGGCTTTAAACAAAGAAATCGGGCATCAGACCATGAAGATTGGAGTTGTGCCAAGGAGATTGAGGCTGTAGAGGTTAGCTACTGATTGAGCAACAAGCCGCAAGAGAGGATGATGCACTGAAGTGTTAGATAAAGCGCCGATAGACTAATGATGTGTCAGGTAATTAATTACAATTCATATTGTAATAATTATCTAGATTAAAGTAAGATTAATAATTAATTAAGTTAAAATTTGGCCAACTCAATTAAAGGCCAATTGGGCCTGAATTGAGGTTGTGTTGTGCTGGATGAAAGGCCTAAACAATGCTCTAGTATCACGTCAAGCGGTGGCACCGCTAAGTGGGCGGTAGAACTACCTAAAAGCTCAGTCTTCTAAACTAAGTTTGGGCGGTGGTACCACCCAGTGTCAGTGTACTTGAGTGGTGGTACCATCCAAACTAAGCGATGATATCACTTAGTACACTTACAGAACTAATATGCACTAGTGGTGGTACTGCTAATTACAAGCGATGATATCGTCAATATCAAGAAAACTCAGGATATGAAGGTTTTTAGCTTCAAGTTTGAATCAAATTTGAGCCTATAAATGCTCCTCTCATCCATGGGTTGAACATACAAGCACACAATCATTGAAAGAAGCAAAACGCTGAAAAAATCATTCCAAAATATCCCTCCTCTAGTCTTAGAAAGTTTTCAGCCTAATGAGAGGATTAAGTGCTTGTAAGGGTTATCTCCTAAGCCCGTCAAAAGGAGAAGGAGCTATAAGAGACTTTGTCTTCGCCCTTTGGAAGAAAGATAACTAGTGGAAAGCCTAAAGAGGAATTGGGAGTGAATGTAGGTCGTATGACCGAACCACTATAAAAATCGATTTGCATTTCTATTATTGCTATTTACATTTTTGCAAACCTTTCTATATTACTTGATCACTACCCTTCCTCTTCTCTAAACACTTTCAAGTTAAATACGCTTCAATCGAAATCGGATTTCATCAAAACGAAGATTTTATCATATAAAGTTTTTAAAAATCATCTAAATCGCCAAATTTGTCGAATCTTACCACTACACTAATTCCCCCCCCCCTCTTAGTGTCATTCTCGATCCCTAACAAATCTCACCAAAATCCAACCACTTTTGTTAAAGGAGCTACATTGCATATATCATCTTACACAAAGTGCAACTTTTGTTACAAACCCAGACATGTTGCTTACAAATATCTGTTTAAGAAACTTAGTCTATATAAATTGATATGGGTTCCTAAAGGAACCATAAGGAATTCAATGCAAAATGACAAAACAAGTAGATCAATTTTTTGAGACACCCAAGGTTAAATGGGTACCTAAAAACTATCCTCTTTTGTAGACTCATTCACCATCACAAGCTAGGAGCAAGAGATGGTACCTTGATAGTGGATGCTCAAGGCACATGACTACGGATCCATCTCAATTCTCTAAGCTCACTATCTAAGACGAAGGGTATATCACATTCAGAGACAACAACAAGGGTAAAATCATTGACAAGGGAACCATAGGTAATAAATTAAACTTTTTAATTGATGATGTATTATTAATAAATGACTTAAAGCATAATCTTTTGAGCATTAGTCAATTGTGTGATAAAGGATACATCTATGATTTAAATCTAATACTTGCATTATTAAAAAATCATAAAACAACACATCTATGATTGCCCTAAAATAAAATAATGTATACACTATTAACATTGATGAACTTAGTAATTAAATATGCTTTTCAGTTTTGAATGACGATGCCTGGCTTTGGCATAAGATATTAGGCATGCAAGCATGAAAATAATCTCTCAAATCTCATCTAAAGAAATAGTAAGAGTAATTCCTAATATTAAGTTTGTCAAAAGACAAAGCGTTTGATGCTTATCAACTAAGAAAATAAATAAAAAATAGTTTCAAATCAAAAGATCAAATAAGCACCTCTAGACCATTGCAATTGATCCATATAGACTTATTTGGACCAATTGATATAATAAGCATAGGAGGTAGCAGATACACCTTTGTAATTGTAGATGACTATAGTAGATACACTTGGACATACTTTTTGGCACACAAGAGTTATTGTTTTAAGTGTTTTTTAAAGTTTTGTAAACTTGTTCAAAATGAAAAATATTTTATAATTTCATCAATTTGAAGTGATCACGATGGTGAATTTCAAAACCATGATTTTCAAAACTTGTGTGAATCTAATAGATACAACCATAATTTCTTTACTCTAAGGAATGTTCAACAAAATAGAGTCGTAGAAAGAAAGAATAGGAGTTTACAAGAAATGACAAGAAATATGTTGAATGAACATAGTCTACTCAAATATTTTTGGGCCGAAGCCATTAATATAGCATGCTATGTCATGAATAGGATTCTAGTAAGACCATCTCTCTCCAAAACTCCTTATAAATTATAGAATAACAAAAAACTTAACATTTCATATTTTAAAGTTTTTTATTGTAAATATTTTATATTAAATGAAAAAGATGCCTTAGAGAAGTTTGATGCAAAAATAAATGAAGGCATTTTTCTTGGTTATTCTTTTATTTCTAAAGCCTTCGCATCTTTAATAAAAGAACTTTAGTTATAGAATAATCCATTCATGTTGTCTTTAATGAAGTTTCCAAATTTAAGAAAAATAATTTTGATGACGAATTTAATTTTGATGCTTTGAATTTAAATGAAACCTCTCCTCCAAATAGCAATGTGGATGTATCTTCTTCTGAAACATCCTTGCCTAAGGAATGAAAGTATGTAGATACTCATCTTAAGGAGCTAATTATAGGATATAAATCAAAAGGAGTTCAAACTGGTTCCTCTTTTAAATTTTTTTTGTGCCAATGCCACTTTTCTTTCTGAAATTGAACCTAAATACATTGATGAGTCCTTGAAAGATGATTCATGGGTCATCGCAATGCAAGAGGAATTGAGCCAATTTGAAAGAAATGAGGTGTGGAAACTTGTTCCTTAACTAGTAACCATTTAGTTATTGGTACTAAATGGGTCTTTAGAAACAAACAAGATGAATTTGGTATCATGATTAGAAACAAGGCTAGATTAGTGGCCAAAGGTTTCAACCAAGAAGAAAGTACCGATTATGAATAAACCTTCACTCCTGTGGCAAGATTAGAAGCCATAAGGATGCTTCTTGTCTCTGCTAGTAGTTGTAATTTTAAGATATTTCAAATAGATGTTAAAAGCACTTTCTTAAATGGCTTTATTTCCGAAGAAGTGTATGTTGAACAATCATCCAGATTCGAGAACTCTCTTTTTCCTAATCATATTTTTAAATTGACTAAGGCTCTCTATGGATTAAAACAAGCTCCAAGGGCTTGGTTTGAGAGATTTAGCTCTTTTCTTATTCAAAATAATTTCTCTAAAGGCAAGGTCGATACTATATTATTTATTAAAAATTTTAAAAATAATTTTCTTATTGTTTAAATTTATGTTGATGATATTATCTTTGGTTCTACAAATGAATTATTATGTGAATCATTTGTCAAGAGTTTGAAAAGAGTCTAATGGGTGAACTAACATTCTTTTTAGGATTATAAATCAAATAACTTAGTGATGGTATATTTCTTAGTCAAACCAAATATACATTAGAATTGTTAAAATAGTTTAATATGGATAGTTCAAAGGCCATCAACACTCTTACGAGTATCTCCACTAAATTAGACATGGACAAAAGTAGAGAAAGTTTTGATAAAAAAAAAATATAAAGGAATGATAGGTAATTTGCTTTTCCTCACCGCAACTAGATCGGATATCATATTTAGTGTAAGACTTTATACTAGATTTCAAGCTAATCTTAAGTTATCTCATCTTAAAGCTATTAAAAGAATCCTTAGATATCTTAAAGGAACTCATAACCTAGGCTTATGGTATCCGAAATCTAAAAATTTTGATTTGATTGCTTATGCGAATGTAGATTTTGTCGGATGTAGAATAAATAGAAAAAGCACATCCGTAACATGTCAATTCTTAGGACATGCATTTGTTTCTTGGTCTTCCAAGAAGCAAAACTCAATTGAACTATCTTCGACCGAAGCCGAATACATAGCTGCAAGTGCATGTTGTGCATAAGTTATTTGGATGAAAAATACATTATAAGATTATGAAATTCATTTAAAGAATATTCCCATAAAATATGATAAAACAAGCACTATATATTTAACTAAAAATCTAATTCAACACTTTAGAACTAAATATATTGACATTAGACATCACTTTATATGAGATCACGTAAACAACAATGATTTTACTCTAGAATTTATTAATACAAAATACCAATTAGCATATATCTTCACAAAACCTTTAAATGAAGAATAATTTGACTTTATTAGAAGGTAATTAGGCATGTTAAATTGTCTTATTGCATGAGTTTGTCTCCTTTTTCAAAAATTTTTGATTATCTTTTCGGTTTTCATGAACTTATCTTGAATGCATGAAATCAAGAGTACTCCTTCACCTATCTTGGTATCATTTTTTTTTTTCGATTTCATATGATCATGGTGTCATCTTTTTGATTTCATAAATGGAGCTTTCATTTTCTATTTCAAATTGATATTCTAGCTCCATCAATTTATGATCAATATCATACCCATTTAATGACTTTTTGAATTTAAATGAAACTCAATTCTATAGTTTAATGATTTATGACACCTTTTAAGTCATCATTTGTAAACTCACTTCTATCAATTCTATCCTCCCTCAATTTCCCTTGACATGAATGAACAGCATTCATGATTTAATTTTCACATTTTTATGTCATGAGATTTTATTTTGATAGCTTAAACAAGTCACTTTCATGATACATCGAATTTCTCTTTACAATCTTTATGTGTGAGCTCTTTTTAAATAAGAGAAGCTTTTGTGAATTTTTGATACAGATTTCATTCACTAAATTTTTGGATTTCATTTACGTCCATGACTCTTACCATGAGTTTTTATGAATTTTGTGCTTAAATGATCCCTTCTCTACCTTATAAATTTTATTTGGTGGAAATACAAACATTAACAACTCTTGAATGAATTTTTCTTTATGTCATGAGCTATTGATGGAAAGTAGAAATTCTTATAAGTTTTTGCTTCGATGATCTATCTTTTCTACTTTACGAATTTATTTCTATGGCATGAATTTTCAATAGAATGAATGAATTGTTTTTTGCTATTCTTGACAATTGAAGTCTTCTTGATGGATTTATCTTTTTCTTTTAGCCATCCTTACAAAATAAATTCTATCATAACAATTGGTATCAATAGCCCAATTCCTTTTTGTTGATGATAAAGGGGGAGAAATATGACAATTGATGATAACTTCACAACTTCACATGTTTAAAATATGCCTTATGTTGTAATGAGATAAAATGTATCGTAAAATGCTTGGATGTATTGCGAATACTTGAAATATGATTGCTATCGCAAATACTTGAAGTATATTGCAATGTATCGCAAATATATAAATTATATCGTATGCATCGCAAATGATTCATGTATACTTCAAATGATAAATTTTCTATGATCATTATCATGTTATGCTTAAACTCTGTATCATGCCTTGATTCGATAATTTGATTTCATTTTTGTAACATTGAAATGATGTATCGTCAATTGATATCATGCCTTATTGTGAATTTTTATTTGATATCATTTGATTCTTGTTAAATTTCAAAATTAAAGTTGATATTGTTTGTTGAAATGATGATTGGCTATCATTATTCAATATTGGACTTGAAAATGGATGTCATGCCTTGACATTATTTTTGAATTATGAAAATACATAGTATCATATTTTTAGATGAAAAATCATGCTTGTTGAGCATGTCAATAAGTTCGAATATATATAACTTATCGATTTTGGCTTGAATTCAAAGGGTTTGAATTCAAGTGTTCTTTTCTCAAATATGACATATAGATAAGGGGGGTTAAGGTTAACTCCATTATCAATTGATTATCATCAGCAAAAAGGGGGCGATTGTTGAATCTCGGATTTTGATGATAAAGTCAATTGATAAGTTATTTGATATAATGCATACGTTGAGAAAAGTGTGTAGGATTAACTACGATAGCGATGAAGACATAAAGCAAAGTGCCAGAGTCAAGTACGATCAAATCGTTAGGAGTTCGAAAGTCCATCGAAAGTCTGAAGGTTTATCGAAAGTGTTACTGGAATTAGCTAAGGATGAATCAGGGGCTTGCCGAAGGGTTGTTGGAAGTTCGTCAGAGGGTTCGTTGAAAGTTTATGGAGCTCACCGAGAAAGATCAGAACTTGCCAAACAAGACTCGTTGAAATTCGCTAAGGTCATCGTAAAGTCCGGGATCCTGCCGGAAGTCCACCAAAAGATGTCCGAGGGTTCATCGGAAGTTTGTCTGAAGTTCATCGGAAGGTCACCGGAAGAAGTCTTGATATGTGAAAATATGTTATTGCTTCATATATATCTTTAATTTTGTAGTTAGCATGTAATTAATATTAAGATCAAGAAGTAATCCCATCAACCCTGGTAGGGGCCAATTGGGCCTAAGATTGAACTAGATTGGGTTGGATTCAAGGCCCATCCAAAGTTACTGGACTATGTTTGGTGGTGGCACTACTAGATTGGGGTAGTGGAACCACCCAGGGACCAGTTACCTAGGAGCTCTGGGCGATGGTATCACCCAGGTCAACGGTTGTACCGTTGGTAGTTATTAACTACTAGGTAGTGGTACCACACCTCCATAAAACCTAAGACTTTATTAGGCGATAGTACCGCTAGACTAGATAGTTGTATCGCCTAGTATCATGGTCAATTAGCATTGGTACCTCTAATGTCAGGTAGTGGTACCGCCAACTCCCAGATATCCAAGATGAGACCTTTTTTGGCTCCAATTTTGAAGCCAATTGAGGCTATAAATACCCCTTACTTCACAGCTAGTAAAGCACATTGAGAAGTGATAAGAACTAAGTCAAAACTATAGTGAAACAGCCTTAAAAAGTTTGAGTGTTTACCTCCCAAATTCCCAAGTGTAAAAATTCTGTAAAAGAGAGTAAGCCACTTGTAAAGTTCTGTAAAATGGGTGTTTGATCATTCCCCTTCAAGAAGGATTGATAGTGGAAGCCGGATGTTAGTTATAGGTGCCTTGCAAGCCAATCACATGAGTGATGGCACCTGAGACATGCTGAATTAATCTCTTTACATATTATTACTGACATTTTCTCATATTATCTAGATGAATATTGTGATGTCTATGAATCTGTGCAATGGGAATCGGATCGTGATGAGATCATGATAATGAGATTGATATACCTTTAAACATAGGTCCTAAATCATCCTAGTCATAGGTTACTTGATGAAGACATTGAGATAACCAGATAGACTGGTGTTGTATACTCATCTATACGATGGTGGCGATTGGTCTCATAGTTGCTTGTGTGGGGACACTAGAGGTACAATGCAGGTGCTCATTGGAGAATGAGTTTACTGATTGATTAGCTTATAGAATATTGTATGGTTAATGTTAACTAATGTCAGACAACGATTCCGTAGTCCCAGTAGTGTGTCTGGGCCTTAGAATTGAGACACCAAAAATGTCTTGTATGAGTACTCCATTCTTTGATACCAGACTTACAGGTTTAGAAAGCTCCAAATCTGGTACAACTGGTTCTCAAGGATAGTAGCCAACCATACGAAGGCAATTGCATGTCAATAGAGGATCATCTACTCTCGGTATCATGAGAGGAATATCCCACGTATGCTCACTCAAGCAAAATCCATGGCCAGGGTTATTCGGATTAAGGGAGAAGGAGTTCTCCTAGAGAATCCGATTAGAGTGAGACTCGGACAAGATTCCATATGGGCTTAACTTCACCATGCCTAATACATAGTCTTTGGGATGATATGGATGAGGGACTATAGATATATGGTAACTGAGGACATACAGGTCCGATGGATCAGATCCCCCTGTACCATCTAGGGACTATGACATAGTAGCCTAGTATGTCCATAGTCGATGAGTCAAGTGAACTATTATGGAGATAATAATTCACTATATCAGAAGCAGTTCTAAGTCAGAAGGAGTTCTGATGAGAGTGACTCACGGCCAGCTCGGTATCGGGCCTAGAGGCACACATATTAGGTGGATGTTGCGATGAGTAGAGGTGCAAATATAAGATATCTACGAAGCTCCTATTTTGGATCCTGTGGATACGATCCAATTTGATATAGATCTAATGTGAACTGGATTGAGATCCAATGTGAACAAGATCCGTTAAGGATATGCTTCCTACACCTCTATAATTAGGAGGACTACCTAGTTCATAGGCTATAGCTCATGGAAGTTGCCTCTCCTATTCTCCTCAGCCTCCTCTCCTCCTCCTTGGCTCCGGCAGCCTCATGGTATATGGAGAGAGAGTGATCCCGTGGTGATCTGAGGAGCATCATTGCTGCGTCCACTGTGTAGATTACCACTAGAGAGGAGTGCGCTAGTGCTCCTTTATCCTCTTCATCGGATCTAGAAATTCATGGATATATGATCTTCCCAGGTATTACTTCTGACATGATACATGCAGTTTTTTAGATTTGTGATTTTTTCACGCACTAATTGTCGCACAATGGCCAAGTACAATTCATGATCTTGATCTCTCGGATTAACAACTTGAATTCTTTTTTAATCAAGATCCTTTTAAAGAAAAACTGTTATCTATATCGTGATCTTATTATCTTATTCTTGAATGGAATTTGCTTAATGAATTCATGGATATAAACTTTCTCTTTAATCTTTATTGATTGTCATAGGTTCAAAATTCATGTAAAGGGAAAGGAATTGCACTCTTCCCTTCTTTTTGACAAAAACAAAGGGGGAAAAGATTCATTGCTAGCTTGTGACTTCAATGATAAATTTGCTAGCTCGATCATTGAAATGAAGGAACATCCTATCTTGAACTTTTCCAAAGCTGCTAGCATGCTACAATAGCAAAGTGGAAACTTGCACTAGAAGCAAGTGATGAAAAATTGCTATATTGTTTATCTTTAGAAAGAATTTAAAAACTTGCTATGATTGAATGTTTTAACATGATGTATGTTGAATATTTTGATTGATAACTTGTATGATTATAATATTTGCATATCCTTGACAACTAGCTATGATGCAACTTCTCCTATTTGCTGATAACATAGTGGGAGAAGTAGATTGATAACTTCATGCATTATAATGAATATTTTATATATTTGTATGATGGTTTGATGATTCTTATATTATTATGTTGAATGTTGCTTGGATTTGGGATAATCTAAGTATTCTATCAATGGCATATTGATAGGGAGAGTTTGGTTAAACTCCGGGAAGTTAACTCCATTAGTCATCAATTAGTTATCATCATCAAAAAGTGGGAGATTGTTGAATCTCAGATTTTGATGATGAAACTAATTGATTGTGTTTTATGATCTAACTGCATTTTGAGTGACGCAAGTCTACTATCGATCAAGATTAGATAATTGATGCTGGAGGAATTGATGTTGCACCAGAAGTGATCATATCAAGATATTGGATGTCGAGCCAGAGGTTCCGTAGACAATCGGCAGGCGGCTTCGGACGTCGGGCATTAGGCCAAGAAGAGCTGAGTTGTGCCAAGGATATCAAGGTTGCGGAGGTCTACTGTCGATTGGGCAACAAGCCACAAGAGAGGATGATACACCGAAGAATCAGATGAAGTGCCAACCAATGACGTGCTCAGTAACTAAATGTCAATTCACATTGTAATAATTGTCTAGATCGAAGTAGAGTGTTTGTTTATGTGTGTATAGGATTAACTATGATGACGATGAAGACCTAAAGCAAAACAAAGTGTCAAAAGACAAGTGGGATGGATTGTCGGGAGTTCGAGAGTTTGACGAAAGTCCAAAGATTCGTTGGGAGTGCTGCCGGAACTGGCCGAGAATGAGTAGGGAGCTTGCCGAAGAGTTTTAGGAAGTTCACCGGAAGGTTTGTCAGGAGTTTGCCAAGAATGATTAGAGCTTGCCAATGAAGCTCGTTGGAACTCACCAACATCATCGTGAAGTCCGGGAGCTTGTCGGGAGTCCGCAGAATGGTTTCCAAGGGTTCGTCGGAAGACCATCGGAAGTTCACCGGAAGAAGTCTTGACTTGTTGGACTTTGTAATAGCTTAGGAAATATCTTTAAATTTGTAGTTAGCATGTTAATTTGGGTTAGGATTAGGTGTTAATCCTATAACCCAAGTAGGGACCCATTGGGCCCTATTTGGGACCAGTTTGGACCGAGCTTTTGGCCCAAACCAACATGTTGAAAAGTGCTGGGTGGTGGCACCGCCCAGGACCAGAAAGCTGGGTGGTGGCACCGTTGCCTTGGGCGATCGAACTGTCTTGTACATTGTCAGTCTGACAACTGACAGGCGATGGCATCGCCAACACCGGGAACAACAAAAGTGATTCAAATTTGGGCTCCAAATTTGAATCCTCTAGGGGTCTATAAATACCCCAAGTGTTCTTGCAAGAAAAAGAATAAGCACAACACTTTGAAAGTAAGAAAACTCTGCTCAAATCTCTCTAGAAAATCCTCCTTAGTTTGTTACTTGTATTCCACTGAAAGAAAGGAGAGAGTGCTTGTAAGAGTTTTCTCCTAAGCCCGTCAAAAGTAGAGGAGTTGTAAGGGAGTTCATTCTCACCCATTGAAAGGAGGATAGCTAGTGGAAAAATCGGTGGCCTCAATCGAAGAGGAATCGGGAGTGGATGTAGGATGGATGACTGAACCATTATAAATCGGTTTGCATTTACTTTCTTGCAACTTACTCTACTACAAACCATCTTCACTTTGCTGCCTTACTTACTCGACTTCCTCTTTATCTTCTTACGAATCATTTTAAGTTTATACGCAATCGAAACAGTTTCAAATGAAATGTTGATTTCTATCATATGAAGTTTCTGAAGTTGGTTTAAATCGCCAAAAGTTTATCTTCTTTACCGCTGCACTAATTCACCCCCCCCCCTCTTAGTGCCACTCGATCCCTAACAATTGGTATTAGAGCTATGTTATTTCTCATTCGAATTTACACCCGTAAGAAATGACTCTTCATGGCTTTCAAGAGGGCTTTTCAGTTGTTCATCCATCGTTCTTTAACGGATCAGACTATACTTATTGGAAAACTCGAATGAGAGTTTTCTTTCTTTCAATGGATTTGGATTTATGGAACGTTATTGAAAATGATTTTTAACTTCCCTCTAAACCGATGAACGAATGGTCAGATTTAGAGAAAATGTCTTTTTCTTTGAATGCAAAGGCTATGAATGTCTTATTTTACGCTTTAGATAAAAATGAGTTCAATTGGATTTCTATGTGCAAAACGATTTTTGAAATTTGGTGAACACTTGAAATCATGCATGAGGGAACTAGTAGAGTCAAAGACTCAAAAGTAAACCTCTTATTGCATGATTTTGAGATTTTTCGAATGAAATTAAGTGAGACTATCAGTGACATATATACCCGTTTGACGGATGTTGTCAATAGTCTAAAAGCTCTTGATAAATGTTTTTCGAATTTTGAAATCACTAATAAGATCTTAAGATCCCTTCCAAAAAGCTGGGATCCTAAAATAACGACGATACAAGAAACTAAAGATTTAAAGGATTATTCTATTGAAGAACTCATTAGATCCTTAATGACATATAAAATGAGTTTCTTGGAACATATTGAACATGATGAATATTTGAACCACTTTCTAAAGAACAAGAAGGTTTTGGAACTCCGAATTATGAAATGCCTCTTGAGTGATGACTCAAGTGATGAGGACAATGATGAACTTGAACTTCAGACACTAAATATTAATAAGTTCAGTAAACAAAAATCTAAAACAAACAATGAACTTGAATGGAGGAAGAGACCAAAGTAGAGGAAAGTGCACAAAAAGGATGAAGACGCAAACTACGCTTTGACGGTTTTCGACAATGAGTAAGAAACTCACCCAAATTGTTTTTTTCCTTATTCTGAAATTACTTGAACTATTCATTAGTTGCTTAATATAGTTGGTAGGAATTTTTTTATGTTTTTTCTTTCTAGTATTTTTTGAAAAGTAAAAAAAATAATTAAAATGATACTTGCATGATTTGTGACATTGCCTAGGATTAACCCATGCATGTGTATCTTGATGTTTTACATTGTCTCCAAACACGATGCTTGATGATTTTATAACATGTATTATTTTTTGAAGTAATGTTGATTTGACTCTGTTTTGGATTAATGTGTTTTTGGTCTAATTGTTTTCATGATGAATTAAGATGACATTTTGAGATGATGAAATTCCATGTATACTTTCCATATTGGTTTTTAATCTTAAACATGATACATATCTATGTATGAATTTCTTGAAAGTTTTTTGATGATAGATGTGTGTATCTTGCTTATAATTTGAAAACTTCCATCTTGGATTAACAAGTCTTAATCAGTTTTATGATAAAATTTATAAAATAATTTTAGCAAAATTTGTGCATCGATCATCTTGTTATAACAAATGAAAGAAAGAATTAAAATAATTTTTATAATGCTTTCGATTTTAAAAATGATGCATTGTCTTTACATGAAAATTTAAACATGCTTATATGAAATCAATTATTTGAAATGGAAATGCATTTTCTATCCTATCAAGATTAATGAATTCATTTTACCAATCTTGTGAATCTCATGAAAATAAATGAGTCTGTCATGCGTTTGGTCTTAATGATTTCTATTGAAACTTACTTTTTGAATTTATACGATGATGGCTTCCATTGAGCACACCTTATGAAGTCATCATTGATATTGATGAAATGAAAATATTAAAAGTTTGTTGTCATGCTTAATGATTTTATGATATCATGAGAATTTTGAGGAATTGATGTTGCACCAGAAGTGATCATATCAAGATATTGGATGTCGAGCTAGAGGTTCCGTAGACAATCGGTAGGCGGCTTCGGACGTCGGGCATTAGGCCAAGAAGAGCAGAGTTGTGCCAAGGATATCGAGGTTGCGGAGGTCAACCGTTGATTGGGCAACAAGCCGCAAGAGAGGACAATGCACCGAAGAATCAGACGAAGTACTGACCAATGATGTGCTGGGCAACTGAATGTCAATTCATGTTGTAATAATTGTCTAGATCGAAGTAGAGTGTTTGTTTGTGTATGTGCATGATTAACTATGATGACGATGAAGATGTAAAGTGAAACAAAGTGCTAGAAGACAAGTGGGATGGATCGTTGGGAGTTTGAGAGTTCGATGAAAGTCCGAAGATTCGTTGGGAGTGTTGTCGGAACTGGCCAAGAACGAGTATGGAGCTTGCCGAAGGGTTTTCGGAAGTTCGCCGAAAGGTTCATTGGGAGTTCACGAAGCTTGCCAAGAAAGATTAGAGCTTGCCAATGAATCTCGTTGGAACTCGCCAAGATCATCATGAAGTTCGAGAGCTTGCCGGGAGTCCGTAGAATGGTTTTCGAGGGTTCGTTGGAAGACCACCGGAAGTTCACCAAAAGCTCACTAGAAGAAGTCTTAACTTATCGAACTTTGTAATAGTTTAGGAAATATCTTTAAATTCATAGTTTGCATGTTAATTTGGGTTAGAATTAGGTGCTAATCCTATAACCCAAGTAGGGGCCCATTTGGCCTTGTTTGGGATCAGTTTGGACCGAGTTTTTGGCCTAAACTAGCATGTTGAAAAGTGCTGGGTGGTGGCACTGCCCTATAGCCGAAAGTCGGGTGGTGGCACCGCCCAGCACCTAAGAGGATGGGCGGTGGCAACGCTATCTTGGGCGGTCAAACTGCCCTATACATTGTCAGTCTGACAATGGACAGATGATGGCACTGCCACTGACAAGCGATATCATCTCCAACACCGAGAACAACGAAAGAGATTCAAATTTGGGCTCCAAATTTGAAACCTCTTGGGGTCTATAAATACCCCAAGTGTTCCTGCAAGAAAAAGAATAAGCACAACACTTTGAAAGTAAGAAAACTCTGCTCAAATCTCTCTAGAAATTCCTCCTTAGTATTTCACTTGTATTCCACCGACAGAAAGGAGAGAGTGCTTGTAAGGGTTTCCTCTTAAGCCCGTTAAAAGGAGAGGAGTTATAAGGGAGTTCATCCTCATCCGTTGAAAGGAGGATAGCTAGTGGAAAAGTCGGTAGCCTCAAGCGAAGAGGAATCGGGAGTGGATATAAGTCGGATGATCAAACCACTATAAATCAGTTTGCATTTACTTTCTTGCAACTTACTATACTACAAACCATCTTCACTTTGCTGCCTTACTTACTTGACTTCCTCTTCATCTTCTTACGAATCATTTTAAGTTTATACATAATCGAAATGATTTCAAACAAAACGTTGATTTCTATTGTACGAAGTTTTCAAAGTTGGTTTAAATCACCGAAAGTTTATCATTCTTTACCGCTGCACTAATTCACCCTCTTAGTGTCGCTCAATCCCTAACAATGCTGACCCCCTCGCATGATTTTCCAGCAGTGGTATCAGAGCTAGGTTCGTCGTGTGATGATTGGCTTATAAACTACATGTGTTGTGTTTAATCACATAGAATTGTTTTACGCATTCTTGTTGCGTTTGACATGGTTTTCAGATCTGAAAAGTGCTTCATCTTGCTGATGAAAGGTGCTTTAGAGTGATCCTTCTATGCCAAAGTTGTTGACACAAATGAAGGAGGTAAATGCAGCAATTGTTGATGGCCGACGGATCGACCAGAGGTGGTGCGTGCGCAAAAGTTACGAACGAGTTGACTGTCTGTTGAGGTAGCGCCGGTGCACAAGACAGTAGCCCCTACACGTGCAACGCGACAACCGCAATGGTTGTGACTACCGGTGCACGAGGCGATAGTTGCCTGCCCGCACAAGGCAGCAGCCACAAGGAAACCACCACTGTGTAGATGCGGTAGCGCCTTAGGCGACGACCGCAAGAAGTTATGGTCACCGCACTAGCACCGCATGCTTGCAAGGCAGTGGCCACAGCAGGGAGGCGGTGGTTGTAAGAAACTATAGCCACTAAGTTTGTATTGTAGAGATTTGGGCAAAAGATAGTTTTGCCTTTGTCAATTTCAAAAAATCCAGGGCATGTCCTGGAAAAATTATGAAAATTCCCCTAACATTTCTAAAAATTCTTGACATGTCCTTGATTTTAGAATTTTATTTATTTAGAAGGTTTAAGTAACTATTATTAATTATCTAGTAATTCTACATGATGTGTACATGTGATGTATGATGTGGGAAGATGATTATGGACTTTGTGATGTGTGTATGTGATTATTAGGGCCTGCGAGCCTCCATTTTTCATTAATTATCGAGCCTACGTGTTTGTAATTATGTTGTAATTACCCTAGAGCATGATGGAAGCCTGGAGGTGGTAGCGGGACCCTCAAGACCGATTTAGATGATCGCGATGCATGGAGATGCATCAAAGTACTAGCAGTTCCGATGATGACGAGATGGATGATCACCGGGCATAGAGATGCACTGATATGCACATAAATCCTAATGTAAGTGATTAGACCTACTGGCTCAGGCCTAATCATATTAGGTTGAGGTCCATGATCATCTGGTGTGCTTGTGAATGTGATTGCTATACACATACTAGATAAGTATATATATTTGCATGCGATATAAATATATATTAAATATGTATATGTGTGACACATCATATACAAGACTAAACCTAAAACCCCTCCTATGATAATATTAAGTCGGTAAGCGTGAGACAATAAGATTAACTCACGTGGCCTTCCATCATTATAGCCAGGAATCGATTCCCGACGTAGGATGAGTTGGTCGAGTCCCTTGAGGCTCACCTATTTCGCATCTCACTATCTAATCTATGACATGAGATGTCACCAGTGACCTGAGGACATAGTATGCTTAGTCGAGATCCTCGACAGCATATCACTGAATCAGACTCATCTTGTAATAATGGTGATGACTTAACTTGACATCATGGTTGATCGAGTCCCTCGAGGCCATGGTGGTTCGGAGGCCGAACATGATAGGAATCACAAGGAGTTGTGATTGGCAAGAGTTGCCTACCTTTTGGGCTTAGTGTGATTGGTTGAGTCCGTCGAGGTTACACTAAGAAGCTGATTGGATCCTAATCCCCACTAAAAGTTTGCCGGAGACTTCCATTTCACATGTTGAGGGTGTCACGTGACTCGTAAGAAAAATTAGTGATGTCAAGATAGAAGTTAATAGAACCCTTGTGGATTCTAAGCTTAGGGTTGATCTCTATAGAGGATCAGCCTCCTTGGAAAACTATAAGGGTTCCTTCCTCTAAGTTATTGCTCAAAGGCTGCTAAAAGATTGATCTATTCACTATGAAAAGAGGATGAATACATAGCTATTTATAGGGCTTCTAAACCCCAACTCCTAATAGGACTCTTACTCAAGACTCCTACTTCTAACCAATTCCTACTTCTAATTAGGACTTCTTCTTTGGTAGGACTCCTAATTCTAATACGACTTTTTCCCTAATAGGACTCCTAATTCTAATAGGACTCTTTCCCTAATAGGACTCCTACTCCTAATAGGACTCCTCTAAGAAGCAACATAACCCTAACCTAGCCGGACTCTTCACCTCTTTAATAGGGGTCGGCTAGATAGGATTTACATGAATGCCCTTATCAATGAAACTAAATTAGGACTCTCATAGCTAGAGTCCTAATAGACTCGCCCTTTTCAAATCAACCTTGTCCTCGAGGCTGACGTTCCATGAATTATGAGAATTTGATCTTCAAGTCATCATAGTTCTCCTAAGTGACATCTTTTGTTGGTAGCTTCACCTACTGTATTAACACTTCAGTAGTAGGTCGTCGTCGTCGAGTCATGATCTGTCGATCAATAATGGCACTTGGTTGGGTCTGAAGATCTCCTTGGGTAGTCATATTTGGTAGATGGCTTTAGGCTGTCTTATGTTGTCCCAACTTAAGCTTCAAACACGATACATGGAAGACTAGATGGATTCAGGAGCTGGCGGGTAAGTGCAATCTATATGCTATTTCTCCAATGCGCTCCAAAATTTGATAGGGTCTATAGAATCAAGATGAAAGCTTCATAGATGCTCTAGTTTGGATTGATGTTTGCTTGTATAGCTGGAGCCGTAGGAAGACCCAATCTCCTACTTAAAATTCTCTTTTACCTTTGTGTTGATCATATTACTGTTTCATCCCTATCCAATAAAAATTTTGCTTAATTCATTTATAGGTTCTAAGGAACCCAGAGTGCCCGACCGCAGGTGTGGAATGCATCTCTTGAAAGATGGTCTTTATGCAAGTAGAATTTGGCACAAGCACAATGCGTCCCTTATATCGCAAGTCTTGTGAGTCCCAACTATAATAAGCCACGGAGCTTGGTGCTTCCTTCAATTTTTTTTATATTTTTACTCATTTCTAGATTATCTTGCCATTCCCTCCTAATATCCTGAAGTCACTGGTCAGAAGTGAAACAATCGAAAATTCAGTTTGGTCGAGTAGCCGCGAAAGCGCATCTGCAATAACATTATCTTTATCCTTTTTGTAAGTTATTTCACAATCATATCCAAGAAGGTTTGTTACCTATTTTTGTTTCTCAAGGGAAGATATCTTCTACTCCAAGAAATATTTTAGGCTTTTATGGTTTGTCATGATTTGAAAGCGTCGCTCGATCTATTTGGACACCGCATGCACAATCGTGAGCATCTCCTTGTGATAAATAGTCATCTTGAGATGGAAAGGAGATAAGGCCTCACTGGTATAAGTGAGGGGGGTGGCCATCTTGCATTAGTACAGCACCAATTCTGACTCTGGAGGTATCGGCTTTAATAATAAAAGTCCTACCGAAGTCGAGTAACGCTAGTACGGTCGTTGTTATCATTGTGACTTTAAGTTCGTCGAAGGTGGTGGTGGCTTTGTCTGCCCACTAGAAAGCATCTTTTTTTAAGAAGGAATTAAGGGGTGCACTGATATTTCTATACTTTTTCACGAACTTGTGGTAATAACCTGTTAAACCGAGAAAGTCACACAGCGATTTTATGTTCCTCGGGGTCGGCCAGTTCTGTATTGCTTCAAATTTGGAGGGATCCACTGCCACCCCTTCCTTTGATATGATATGCCTAAGATATTTCACCTTTTGTTGAAGAAAGCTGCACTTCATTTTTTTGACAAATAGAACATGTTCTCGCAAAATCGTCAAAACAAGTCTTAAGTGTTGAATATGACTTTCAAGAAAAGGGCTATAAATAAGGATATCATGGAAGAAAACTAGCACAAACTTAGAAGATAACTCTAGAAAATAACATTCATAAGGCTCTAGAAGGTGGAGGGAGCATTGGTGAGACCAAAGGGCATTACCAGAAATTTGTAGTGACCGTTGTGTGTTCGAAAGGCAGTTTTCGGTATGTCTTCTTCGCACACTCGTATTTGATGATACTTGGATCGAAGGTCCTGCTTTGTGAAGACTCATGCGCCCTTTAATTCATCAAGAAATTCATCTACTATTGGAATAGGGTACTTGTCCTTAACGGTTATGTCATTGAGAGCTTAGTAATCAACGCACATTCGCCATGTTCCGTCTTTCTTTCGTACGAGGAGCACCGGTGAAGAGTAGGTGCTGCAACTTGGCTAAATAACTTCTATTTCAAGCATCTCTTTTACAATCCTTTCTATTTCATGTTTTTGGAGATGTGGATACTGATATGGTCAAGTATTTGTTAGAGGTTTGCTTGAAAGAATCGGTATACGATGATCATGCTGGCGGTTAGGAGGTAGGCTGCGTGGTTCATCAAATATATCTGAAAATTCAGAAAGCAAGGGAAGTAGGTTTAGATCTTTAAATTTGGTTGGCTCTCCCTTAGATTGCTACTCAAGTTGTACCAAAAATCCGCTGCATGCTTTGTGCAAAACTTTCTTCATTCGTTGTATGCAAATCCTCATTACGTCGCCCCCACGTTTCCCGCACAGTATCACTTGTTCCCCTTACTGTAAAATTTCATAATTAATTTCAAAAACTTCTAGGAAACATCACCTAATGTCGTCAACCATTCGATGCCAAGCATGGTCTCATAATCATCGAGAGGGGGGAGGAAAAAATCTATAATTATCTCTTGGTCCTGCAGCAACAATTTCACCCGTGGGCACCTACGATCACACTTCAAAATTCATCCATCTGTGACCTTAACATTGAACCTGCAGCAATTCTCAATAGGTAAGGCTATCCGGATAGCAACCTTTCTATTCATAAAATTATTAGTGCTCCTGGTGTCAATAAGAACGGTGATCGGTTGTTGCTTCAGAAATCCTCCCACTTTCATTGTTTGCGGGTTCGCATAACCGGCAAGGGCATGCATTGTAATATCAATTGGTTGTTGTTCTTCATCTGTGACCTCTTTCTCATACTCCTGGACCTCCTCCTCCATATCTTCAAGAGGTTCAATCAGTAGGAGGCGGCCTCTTTTGCAGCGATGATCGTGGTTCCACGGCTTGTCGCAATGCCAACAAAGACCCTTTGCTGATCGGTCACGTAGTTCTTCTTTTGTCAATTTTTTTGGCAGTGAAGGATGGCTGGGAGCAAAAAGGGATTTATATGCTGAGGTTCTAGGAGTGGTTCTCATCCTCCGAGCATCTTGGCTGAGCCGATCTTCTTGTATTCGGGCAAAAGAAATCACAGCCATCACGGTACGGGGCTGTCGTGCCTTAACTTCTACTTTTATCTCTGGCTTGAGTCCTTCAATGAATGTTCTTATCAATTGATGATTAGTCCAATCATGAGCAAGGTAGGATAGCTTCTCAAACCTGGTTTGGTACTCTTGAATCGTAGAGGTTTGTCGAATCTTTGTGAGTTGGTCATCGATATTTTCATACTCCATAGGTCCGAAATGGTTCAGCAGTACGTTCTTAAATTGATTCCACATTAGAGCCCCATGATTATATTCCAACCAATTGTATCATTGAATAGTATCTCCTTCAAGGTGGATGACAACAATCTCCACCATAGCATTATCCGACGTTCGGTAGTAGCGAAAGTAACATTCTGCACACGAAATCCACCCTGCTGGGTCTCCTTCTTCCCATCATGGGAAGTCCACCCTCATGCATGGCTGAAGCATGTCCGAGGGCTGTCCCTCCTTCTCTAGGGTCCTTTCTGAATTCTCTCCTTGCTGCAATTTGGTTGGACCCGGTGGTTGTCCAATTCTGAATTCTGCAAACAAAGCGTGCAATTTGTCTTCCAAGAGCGATTCAAGCCGTGATTCAATCCGAGATTCTCATACTTCAAATTTGGCATCAATTGGATCTTGAGAAGCCATAGCATATGCTTGTAGATTAGAGATGCCCTTGTCTTTTTTTTGTTGATGGGTTAATGGTATGGGGTGGTAGAAGGTTCGGATAATAGATCGGTGATAGAAGGGTTTGGCTGTAATGGTTTACTATTTTGGGCTATAGTTTTTGATCTTGTTAGGGTTATGAAACTAGGTTATGATGGCTAAATCTTAAGGCTAGATGGATGTCCTAAAGATGTCTTGGTTGGTGGCAGCAAGATGGCTAGTGTTTGGTAGTTTAAAAAGGACAAAGGTGTAGCACCATAATTTTTACCGAATAAATTTCAATAGTAAAGATGCAATTTTTTCAGAAATTTTCAATAGAGATTCAAGCAAAACTTAAATGAAATCTACTGATAAGGGAGAGGTAATGCTGTTAAAAATTTTGTAGAATGAAATGACAACAAGAGGTTCGGCAAAATTGAGGATCATGGAGAGGTACTATAGTAGATTTTTACATCTAAAGTGTAATAGTTTGGACGTAAAAGATAAGTGGTTTGTATTGAGAATTTTTTGACAAAACTAAAGGGAAAACCACTATTAGGAAGTTTCAAAGCTGTCATAAAAATTTCATAAAGATTTGGATAGAAAAAATACAGTAGCAAGATCAAAACGGTAAAATACTATGCGGTTGAAATTCGGTAGTGCAACTTTCATTGTAAAGATGAAAACTTTACGACGAAAAGTTTATGCAGTAATATAGGAACGAATTTTTTTGGATTTTTTGAATAAGGATAACTAAATTGTAGCAGCAGTAAGGTAGATAACCAGAACCTATTGGAATTCATGAGAAGATCAAAGGATGATTTGCGGTGGTGGAGATAATGACAGAATTCGACGATGATCTTCTAAGAAATTGTGGGAATTGCTTTGGGTGGTTGGGGAGGGCTAGTTGATGGCTGTGGAAGGGCAGTGAGATGCCAAGAATACTGCTCTGATACCAAGTGATAGAACCCTTGCGGATTCTAAGCTTGGGATTGATCTCAATAGGAGATCGGCCTTGTTGGAACTCTATAGGAGTTCCTTCCTCCAAGTTGCTGCTCAAAGGCTACTAAAAGATTGATCTATTCATTATGAAAAGAGGATGAATACATGGCTATTTATAGGGCTTCTAAACCCCAACTCCTAATAGGACTCTTACTCAAGACTCCTACTTCTAACCAACTCCTACTTCAAATTAGGACCCTCTAGTAGGACTCCTAATTCTAATATGACTCTTTCCCTAATGGGACTCCTAATTCTAATAGGACTCTTTCCCTAATAGGACTCCTACTTCTAATAGGACTCCTCTAAGAAGCAACCTAATCCTAACCTAGCCAGCCTCTTCACCTCTTTAATAGGGGTCAGCTAGATAGGATTTACATGAATGCCTTTATCAATAAAACTAAATTAGGACTCTCATAGCTAGAGTCCTAACAGAAGTTCATATCTTGATTATTTATTTTTATAAAATCTACATGTTATTTACTTATGCTATATCTCTTATTTATCAGAAACATGTCACCATCAGACCCTCTACGTAACATGCTTGATGTCAACTGCCTCACTGGTCCAAACTATGCAGATTGGCTCCATAACTTAAGAATAGTTCTCACAGCGGAGAAAATCGCATATGTCCTGGATACGGCCATACCCCAACCTAAGTTAGAAGCTCCTCAGGAAGAGTTTGCCTAATATGTGAAGTATATAGATGATTCCACTCTCGCTCAATGTTATATGTTAGTCTCTATGACTCTTGAGTTACAAAGATAATATGAAAACATAGATGCTCGATCTATACTCTTACATCTCTGTAAACTATTTGAGGAGCAAGAAAACTCAGCAATATGAGATATCCAAGAGTCTCTTCTGCATTAGGATGAGTGAGGAGACAATAGTTCAAAACCATGTCCTGAAGATGATAAAGTGGATTGAGAAACTCACATGTCTAAGAATGGTCCTAGATGATAACCTATGCATTGATCTTATACTTCAGTCCCTACCAGATTCCTTTTCTCAGTTCATCATGAATTTTAATATGAATAAACATAAGGTGACTCTCCTTGAGCTCCTCAATATGTTGAGAGAGGTAGAGAGCATCATCAAGAAAGAGAAGCTAGTTCTCTATATTAGTGAGACCAAAAGGAAAAGGAAAGTTGGGAAGACCCTTAAGAAAGGCAAGATCAAGAGCAAACAAGGTAAGACAAAGGTTGCTAAGATTGACCTAGCAAAGAACAAAGGATAGTGCTTCCATTGAAGTCAAGTTGGGCATTGGAAAAAGAACTGCAAGATGTATCTTGCAGAAAAGGCAAAACAGAAGCTTTAGGTGCATTCATGATTAGTCTCCATATGTCAGATATTTATGATAATGCATAAGTATTAAATATTGATAGCGCTTATCACATCTGCAATTCATTTTAGATTCTAGCAAGGCCTTGGAGATTAGCAAAAGGAGAGATGGACCTCAAGATGGGCAATAGAGGAAGAGTTGCTATTGTTGTTGTCGGCAAGATCACTATGCATCTGCCTGATGGAGTTAACATTGCATTAGATGCACGTTATTTTGCTCCCTCTATTGTCAAAAATGTTATATCTATTTCATGTTTGACATTAAATGGTTATAAAGTGCTTTTTGAGAATAATTATTGTTTAATTAGTAATAATGATGAGATCATTACTAGAGGGACATTGCATAATAGTTTGTTTATGCTAAATACTACTCCACATATCATGAATATTAATGTGTCTAAGAGGAAGCAAGATGAGGTGAATAGTGCATACATGTGGCATTGTAGGCTAGGTCATATCCATGAGGGAAGGATTCAAAAACTATTGAAAGATGGATACTTAGATCAATTTGACCATGAGTCATATATAACTTGTAAGCCTTGCCTTCATGGAAAAATAACCAACTCTCCATTTAGTAGAACTGGAGAGAGAGCCATTGAGTTACTAGAACTCATACATAGTAATGTATATGGTCTTATGTCAACTCAGGCCATAGATGGTTACTCTTACTTCATTACTTTTATTAATGATTTCTCTAGGTATGGACATGTGTACTTGATGAAGTATAAGTCTAAAGCCTTCAAGAAATTCAGGGAGTAGAGAACCAAATTGGAAAGAGTATTAAAACTCTTCGATCGGATCGAGGAGGAGAATACTTGAGTATGAAATTCACCAAATTCCTCAATGACCATGGGATTCTGTCCTAATGGACACCTCCTTATACACCACAGCTCAATGGTGTATCAGAAAGGAGAAATCGCACACTATTTGATATGGTGCGGCCCATGATGAGTTACGCTAACATACTCATCTCATTTTGGGGATATGCCCTAGAGACCGTAGCTTACCTTCTGAACTAAGTTCCATCTAGATCAATAGTGTCTACACCATATGAGATATGGAGAGGGAAGAAGCTCGATCTTAAGGTTGTTAAGATTTGGGGATGTCTTGCCCACGTTAAAAGACATAATCCTGATAAATTCGAATCTAAGACAGAACGGTGCAAGTTCGTGGGATACCCCAAGGAAACTTTTGGTTATTATTTCTATCATCTCGAGGACCAAAAGGTCTTTGTTGCCAAGAGAGCAGTGTTTCTTGTGAAGGAACATATTCTTGGCGGAGACAGTAGGAGCATGATAGAGTTGAGCGAGGTTGGAGAACCTAGCTCAAGCATCATCCCGGAGATAACGTCCGTTCAAGTACCTAACACACAAGTTCCAACTTTACGTAGGACTGGTAGGGTGTCACACCCTTCTAAGAGATCTGTGGGACATATCAGTAGAGAGGACACTCAGGATATTGATCCTCAAACCTACAAGGAGGCTATTATAAGCATAGACTCCGGGAAGTGGCAAGAATCCATGAATTCTGAAATGGAATCCATGTATTCTAACAAGGTTTGAAACCTTGTTGATGCACCTAAGGGTATCGTATCCATCGATTGCAAATGGATCTTCAAGAAGAAGATCGAGGTAGATGGAAAAGTGGAGACCTATAAAGCAAGGCTAGTGGCTAAGGGGTATCGTCAAAGGTAAGATGTTGACTATGACGAAACCTTTGTACCCATAGCTATGTTGAAATCCATCTGAATTCTATTAGCTATTACAGCACATTATGATTATGAGATCTGGCAAATGGACGTGAAAACTATATTCCTCAATGGCAACCTCGAAGAGGAAGTGTATATGATACAACCTGAGGGTTTCATGTCCAAGCAGAGTCCAGATAAGGCGTGCAAATTGCTTAAGTCCATTTACGGACTAAAGCAAGCTTCCCAAAGTTAGAACATAAGGTTTAATGAGACGATCAGATCTTATGACTTCGTTAAGAACGAAAATGAGCCTTGTGTATATAGGAAGGTAAGTGGGAGCGCTATCACCTTCTTGGTGTTATATGTGGATGACATCCTAATCATTGAGAATGATGTAGTAATGCTCTCTACATTAAGGACTTGGCTATCTAGACACTTCTCCATGAAGGACTTAGGGGAAGCATCCTATATTTTGGGTATTCATATCTATAGAGATAGATCCAAAAGGATGCTTGGATTGTCCCAGTCCAAGTACACAGAATCTCTTGGAGTATATCCCCAAAAACTCCTAGAGAAATAACAAACATGGATATGATATCATATGCGATATAATCTATCATATATGTCATACTATGTATCAGGCCTAATAAAGCACATGCTTTGAACATCACAAGCAAGTATTAGGTAGATCCAAGCTTGGAGCATTGGAAGACAGTAAAGTGTATCCTTAAGTACTTGAAAAGGCCTAAGGATCTTTTACTGGTATATGGAGGAGGTAGTCTACAGATTAAGGGCTACACAGACTCGAGTTTTCAGTTCGATGTTAATGATAGCAAGTCGAATTCAGGATATATATTCACCCTAAATGGAGCAACAGTAAGTTGGAAGAGTTCCAAATGAGAGATTATTGCTGGCTAGACCACAGAGGCAGAATACAATGCTACGGTAGAAGCAACAAATGAGGGTGTCTGGATAAAGAAGTTTATCATAAATTTGAGAATCGTATCCAACAGAGTGAAATTGATTCTCATATATTGCAACATAACAGGGTGATTGATCAAACTAGGGAACCAGGGTCTCGATAGAAGTGTTCTGAGGATGTTCCACCTGGTCAGTGAGATCGTGGCTCGAGGAGATGTAGCAGTGGAAAATTTTCATCCAAAGATAACATTGCAGATTCACTAACAAAGTCGTTAACTCAGATTGTACTTGAGCATCACAGAGGTCTAATGACGATCAGACACGTAGGTGACTGACTTTAAGTCAAGTGGGAGATTGTTTGTTATAGGTGCCCTACAAGCCAATCACATGAGTGATAGTACCCATGACATGCTGCATTAATCTCTTTGCATATTATTACTGATATTTTCTCATATTATCTGGATGAATATTGTGATGTCTATAGTATTAGGGATCGAGTGGCACTAAGAGAGGGGGGGGTGAATTAGTGCAGCGGATAAATACGATAAACTTTGGCGATTTAAAACAACTTTCAGAAACTTCATACTATTGAAATCAACGTTTCGTTTGAAACCATTTCGATTTTGTTTTAACTTGAAAGTATACGTAAGAAGGAGACAACGAAGTAGAGCATCAAAGTGAAGATGGTTTGCAGTAATGTAAATGACAATAAGATAAATGCAAACCAATTTATAGTGGTTCGGTCATACGACCTACATCCACTCCCGATTCCTCTTCGCTTGAGGCCATTGGCTTTTCCACTAGCTATCCTCCTTTCAACGGGCGAGGATGGACTCCCTTACAACACCGCTCCTTTTGACGGGCTTAGGAGATAACCCTTACAAGGCCTATTACCCCTCTCTTGGACTAGAACACACTCAAAGCTTAGAGGGATTTGACAAGAGTTTTCCTTATCTTTTCTCAGTTCTAGGCACCCTTTCATCCATGAATGAGAGGGGTATTTATAGGCCTCGAGAGGATTCAAATTTAGAGCCCAAATTTAAATTACCTCGATTTTCCCGATGCTAGCGGTACTGGGTGGTGCCACCACCAGTGTTCTCGGGTGTTGGGCATTGCCACTGCTAGCAATATTCCAACACTATTTTAGCACTATTCTAAAATGCTGAATGACCCTAATTTCAGCCCAAATCAACCCAAATAAGGCCAATTAGCCCCTACTTGGGTTATAGGATTAACACCTAATCGTAACCAAATAACTACGAATTTTAAAGACATTTCCTAAGCTATTACAAAGTCCAACAAGTTAAGACTTCTCCTAGCGAGCTTTCGGTGAACTTCCAGCGGTCTTCCGATAAACCCTCGGAAACAATTCTACACTCCCAGCAAGCTCCTAGACTTCATGATGATCTTGGTGACTTCTAATGAGCTTCTTTGGTAAGCTCCAATCTTTATTGGCAGGCTACACGAACTTCCAATGAACCTTCGAATTTCCGTCGAACTCTCGAACTCCCAACGATCCATCGCACTTATCTTCCAGCACTTTGTTTTGCTATACATCTTCATCATTATTGTAGTTAATCCTACACATATACAAACAAAACTTTACTTCGATCTAGATAATTATTTCAACGTGAATTGACATTTAGTTGCCCGGCACATCATTGGTCAGCGCTTCGTTTGATTCTTCGGTGCTTCATCCTCTCTTGCATTTTGTTGCCCAATCGGCGGTTGACCTCTGCAACCCCAATATCTTTGGCACAAATTTACTCTTCTTGGCCCGATGCCCAACGTCCGAAGCCTTCTACTGATTGTCGACTGAACCTCTGGCTCGACATCCAATATCCTGATATAATCACCTAGCGCAACGTCAATTCCTCTAGTGTCAACTATCTAATCCAGATCAATAATAGACCTGCGTAACTCAACACGTAGTTAGATCACAAAATAGAATCAATTTGTTTCATCATCAAAAATTGAGATTCAATAATCTCCCACTTTTTGATGATGACAACTAATTGATGACTAACGGAGTTATCCGTAACTCCCCGGAGTTTAACCAAACTCTCCCTATCAATATTCCATTGATAGAAACCTTGGATTATATCAAATCCAAGCAATATTCATCACAAGTTATGAAAAGTATATAACCATCATGCAAATATATAAAATATTTAATTCAATGCATGAAGTCATCAATCTACTTCTCCCCCTATGTCATCAACAAAAAGGAGAAGTTGCATCATAGCTAGATTAAAATATACGTAAATTTTACAACACACTAGCTATTAATCACATCGTACAATATTTAAGCATAACAAGTTTCTCATGATAGGCAAGATTGCACTTCGTTTCTTTTCTCTTGAGAAGTGCACTTTAGTTTTGCCTTGCAAGCTATCAATTTCTTGTTTGTAATGAGCTAGCAATTATGTATAATCACTTTAAACATGTATGCTAACTTTTCATCAAAACATACAAACATAAAGGCATGGCAAGTGTAACATTCCAAATTTTTGAAATTTTGGATTTTGCTTCTTTTGAGATAGTAATTTTCTTCCTCTTGAATGAGCTAGCAATTTCTTCGTTTGGGTGTGCAACCTAGCAAAAACTTTCTCCCCATTTGTTAGTATTAAAAAGAAAGGGAGGATTAATACTTCAAATATTCTTGCATGAGATTCAACAATTTATAACAAAAATGCAAGCAATTTGCAGAGAAATTGAAGTTGAGTAGAATTTTTGCCTCTTTTGAGATAGCAACTTTTTGTTTCTCAATGTTCAAGCTAGCAAAATTTTCTTTGTGATACATGAGCTAGCAACTTCTTTTCATGTGATGCACACGCTAGTAATCCAACTCCCCCTTAAGTATTATCAAAATGAAGTGGAGGAAATATGATGATATAAACTTTTCACATCAATTATAAATTTACATCAATAAAAATTAATCTTCAAATCATGACAAAGTATCAAGATATCAAAAATAATAATTCAGGTGTCAAACATCAAGATATCAAGATTCAAGTCATGAATTCAATATTCAAGCCAAATAAAGAAATCATGTCATGATATCAAGAAAAATTTAAGAAGGACATGATTCATTTGACAAATCCTTTCGATAGAGTAAAAGAATTATACAATCAAGGATCATGATAAAAATATATCAATCTCATAGATCAAGTCATGATTCAATGATTCATCATAAAGCAAATTTCATTTATATCAAATATTCAATTCACCACACAAGACAAAGAAATCATGTCACTTCTAGGATATAATTTTAAGACTCAAGAAGAACACAATTTCTTTTACTTCAATATTCAAATCATGACAAGTGATACATATCAAAATTCTCCATGAATATTTCAATCATCAAGTCATGAATCATACAAAGAAGTATTGAAGCATAGGAGAAAAAATCGATTTAAGCATGCAATCAAGTTCAAGTCATGAATATTAGTTCAACAAGCTAGCTCCCCCTTAGTTTTTGTCAAAATAAAGTGGAGGACTCAATGGCTAAAAATTTCAATCATTAAACAAGCTATATATGTAAAGAATTCATGAAGGATATCAATAAGGATCAATTCATGAATACCAAAGATATGATTCACGGTTCATTAAAATTCTTCTTAATAAAACCAAGATCAAGATTCATGGGGTAAAAAGGAGCAATTTGAAACATTCTCATCAAGATCACATTTCATAAGAATCAAGATATCAAGATTGTAAATTCATAAAAATTCAAGTATTGAATTCCGAGAAATCAAAAGACAAGTTACATTTCATTTAAAGAATTTTCTTTTGATAAAATGGAAGGAGCATGGTAAACGATCTTGATTTATAAAGAACTTCAAGTTATAATTGTCAAGATCATGATTTCACTAAAAGTAATTCAAAATATAGTTCCGAGAAACACGACACAAGTCATATTTCATTTGAAGAATTCTCTTTTGATAAATAAAATAATCATGGTATGTGATCTTGATTTATAAAAGTTTCAAGTTCTAATATCAAGATCAAGATTTCAATAAATATTTTCTTTAGCAAAGAATCACATAAGCACTTCATTATTGCATAAGAAATCTCATTGCATCATGATTTATAAATTCTTTCTCTACACATGAATCATAGGAGATATAATAGTAATGATATCGATCATGATTCATTTGATAGCAAATAGCAAGGAAAACAATTTGTTTCATGCATAAGAAATTTTGTCAAGAAATCAAAAGAAGGTTTATGATTCGCTTGAAACAAATGATCTCATTCAAATCAATTTGTCAACTCGACAATCCATCATTAAAATTTTATTCATAGGATATTCACAAAGATGGATTATTTAACACATCATCAAAATCTCATTCATAATTTAAGTGATTCACAAAAATATCTCAAGTCAAGAATTTAAAGTCAAGATTTCAAGAGATCAAGAGAGGAGTCATAAAATCATTCAAACTCATTTTGTCAACTCTAAACTCCTAATCAAATCAAAAACATTTTCGAGATTAATAACATGAATGAAGTGATTATCAACTTCTTAGAGTTTGCAAAATGATAAATAGATTTTTGATAAACACTTATTATCAAATCATCAATTAAGGGAGATAGAACATGATTGAAGCATTATTCATATTTTTTAAAAAATGTATCTTATGTCATAAATATGAATTAAGTATTTGTCAAATCTGGAATCATCCTCAAAATTACATTCAATTAAATTCATACATGATAAGCATGGATTGATGAATTTCCTATAGAAAAATTGATAAGATTGAGATAGCTGATTGCATTTCATTTTTATATCCAATTTGCTTCTTATAACCATGCCTTTGCCTTAAAATAAAATGTCAACATTTAAGATGGAAAGATAAATTTTTGTCATAATGATCATTAAGTTAAATCACATTAGGTATGTGGCATTTTCCAAAAGATTTGATTCAAGATATTCACATGGATTATCAAAATCAAAAACTTTAGAGATAGAAAAGTTTTCATGATCATGCATTTCCTTTTTATGATTTATTTCAAATAAGCATGCCTTTGTCTTTTAACATCAAATTGAGACAATTATAAAAATTCAAGACGTAAAGGCAAAATTTTATAAAACAAATCATCAAGCATGATTTCATAGCTTTTAAGTATGATAACATCCATTTTCAAGCAAATAATATAGCACATTACACATAAGACATCTTCCAACAAAAATTTGATTCAACATGATAATATATTTCATTTTAAGTTGTATGTTTCATGTAAGTGTGCTCAAGTTTTAGAAGATGAGTATCATGGTTAAAAACAAGTTTTGCCATAAAGATAATCAAAATACATCATTTTAAAATGTGAGATTTGAAATCATCATTTTGACAAATCCTCATGCATCATCATAATATAAACTCATTAAGCATGATTTCATAATGCATTATCAAAATCATTCTAACATTCTTTCTTTCATTATTATTAGTTATAATAAGAGGATTTAGCTTAGTGTGAAAAATCATATATCATTCATGAAAAGTTGTAGATATTCATGGATTTAAACAAGCATTGTCAATAATCATGCAAGCATCATTCATAAAAATTACATCATTCAAAATTTTAAAATATAACATGCATGATATAAAATCGTCAAACACCATGTTTAGAATGGAAAACCAATGTAACTCATCAAGATACACATCGTACAATCATCATTCAAATTTTTATTTTTCAAAAATTCTAGTAGAAAAAGTAGGAAAATATTTGAAAATAAATTTTTATTTCCTACCAATTAAATTAAGCACTCATGAAAGACATCATGTAATTTCATAATAAGGAAAAAATAACTTGGGTGAGTTTCTTACCTCATTGTCAAAAACCATTAAGGCGTAGTTTGCGTCTTCATCCTTTTTGTGTGCTTTCCTCTTCTTCATTTTTGGTATCTTCCTTCGTTCAAGTTCATTTTTAGTTTTAGATTTTTGTTTAATGAACTTATTAAGATTCATTAAAAGTTCAATGTCCTCTTCATTGTCCTCATCACTTGAGTCATCACTCAAGTGTCATTTCATAGTTTGGAGATCCAAAACCTTCTTATTCTTTAGAAGGTGGTTCATATGTTCATCAAGTTCAAGAGTCATTTCATAGGTCAATAAAGACTCGATTAGTTCTTCAAGTGAATAAACGTTCAAGTCTTTAGACTCTTGAATAGCTGTTATTTTTTGATCCCAACTCTTTGGGAGGGATCTTAAAATCTTGTTAGTGAGTTCATAGTTCGAAAAATATTTACCAAGACTTTTCAAGCTATTGACAACATTCGTGAAATGGGTGTACATATTGCTGATAGTTTCACTTGGTGTCATTCGAAAGAGCTCAAAATCATGGAATAAGAGGTTTACTTTCGAGTCTTTAACTCTACTAGTTCCCTCGTGCATAATTTCAAGTGTCCGCCAAATATCAAAAGCTGTTTCGAACATAGAAATCCAATTGAACTTATTTTTATCTAAAGTGCAAAATAAGGCATTCATAGCCTTTGCATTCAAAGAAAAAGATTTTTTCTCTAAATCCGACCATTCATTCGTCGGTTTAGAGGGAAGTTAAAAATTATTTTCAATAATGTTCCATAAATCCAAATCGATTGAAAGAAAGAAAACTCTCATTCGAGTTTTCCAATAAGTGTAATCTGATCCTTTAAAGAATAGTGGACGTACAACCGAAAAACCCTCTTGAAAGCCATGAAGAGCCATTTCTTATAGGTGTAAATCAGAGTGAGAAATAATGAGGCTCTAATACCAATGTTAGTGATCGAGCAACACTAGGGGGGGGTGAATTAGTGCAGCAGATAAATATGATGAACTTTGGTGATTTAAAACAACTTTTGGAAACTTCGTAATATTGAAATCAACATTTCGTTTAAAACCATTTCGATTGTATTTTAACTTGAAAGCATACGTAAGAAGGAGACAATGAAGTAGAGCATCAAAGTGAAGATAATTTGTAGTAATGTAAATGACAATAAGATAAACGCAAACCAATTTATAGTAGTTCGATCATACGACCTACATCCACTCCCAATTCCTCTTCACTTGAGGCCACCGGCTTTTTCACTAGCTATCCTCCTTCCAACGGGTGAGGATGAACTCCCTTACAGCACCTCTCAATTTGATGGGTTTAGGAGATAACCCTTACAAGGCCTCTTACCCCTCTCTTGGACTAGAACACATTCAAAGCTTAGAGGGAAAATTTGACAAGAGTTTTCCCTATCTTTTCTTAGTTCTAGACACCCTTTCATCCATGAATGAGAGAGGTATTTATAGGCCTCAAGAGGATTCAAATTTGGAGCCCAAATTTGAATTGCCTCAATTTTCCTAGTGCTGGCGGTACTGGGCGAAGCCACCCCTAGTGTTCTCGGGTGCAGGGTGGTGCCACCGCCTAGCTCTCAGCTTCTAGGCGGTGCCACCATCAGCACTATTCCAAAGGGCTGAATGGCCCTAATTTTGGCTTAAATCAGCCCAAATAAGACCCAGTTGGTCCCTACTTGGGTTATAGGATTAACACCTAATCCTAACCTAATAACTATAAATTTTAAAGATATTTCCTAAGCTATTATAAAGTCTGACAAGTCAAGACTTCTTCCGACGAGCTTTCGGCGAACTTCCGGTGGTCTTCCGACGAACCCTCGGAAACCATTCTACGGACTCCTAGCAAGCTCTTGGACTTTATGATGATCTTGGCGAGTTCCAACGAGCTTCTTTGGCAAGCTCCAATCTTTCTTGGTAGGCTCCATGAACTTCTGACGAACCTTCGGACTTCCATCGAACTCTCAAACTCCCAACGATCCATCGCACTTGTCTTCCGACACTTTGTTTCACTTTACATCTTTATCATTATTGTAGTTAATCCTACACACACAAACAAAACTCTACTTCGATCTAGATAATTATTACAATGCGAATTGACATTCAGTTGCCCGGCACATCATTGGTTGGTGCTTTATTCGATTCTTCGGCACATCGTCCTCTCTTGCATTTTGTTGCCCAATCAGTGGTTGACCTCCATAACCCCGATATCCTTGGTGCAACTATGCTCTTCTTGGCCCGATGCCTAACGTCCAAAGTCTTCTGCCGATTGTCGATCAAACTTCTGGCTCGACATCTAATATCCTGATGTGATCATCTAGCGTAACGTCAATTCCTCCAGTGTCAATTGTCTAATCCAGATTGATAGTAGACCTACGTAACTTAACACGTAGTTAGATCATAAAACATAATCAATTAGTTTCATCATCAAAATTCGAGATTCAACATATGGATCTGTGCAATGGAAATCAGATCATAATGAGATCATGATAATGAGATCGATATACCTTTAAACATAGATCCTAAATCATCCTGGTTATAGGTTACTCGATGAAGACATTGAGATAATTAGATAGACTAGTATGTTGTATACTCGTCTATATGATGGAGGCGATTGGTCTCATAGTCGCTTGTGTGGGGACACTAGAGGTACAGTGCAAGTGCTCATTGGAGAATGAGTTCACTGATTGATCCGCTTATAGAATGCTGTATGGTTAATGATACCTATGTTAGACAGTGATTCCATAGTTCCAGTAGTGTGTCAGGTTCTTAGACTTGAGACACCAAAGATGCCTTGTGTAAGTACTCTATTCTTTGACGTCGGACTTACAAGTCTTGAAAGCTCCAAATCTGGTACAACCGGTTCTCAAGGATGGTAGCCAACCATATGAAGGCAATTGCATGTCAATAGAGGATCATCTACTCTAGGTATCATGAGAGGAATATCCCATGTATGCTTGCTTAGGTAAAATCCCTAGCTAGGATCATTCGGATTGAGAGAGAAGAAGTTCTCCAGGAGAATCCGATTAGAGTGAGACTCGGATAGGATTTTGTATGGGCCTGACTTCACCATGCCCAATACCCGGTCTTTGGGATGATATGGATAAGGGACTATAGATACATGGTAACTAAGGACATACATGTCTAGATAGATCAGATCCCCTTGTACCATTTAGGGACTATGGCGTAGTGGCCTAGTACGTCCATAGTCGATGAGTCGAGTGAATTATTATGGAGATAATAATTTACTATATTAGAAGAAGTTTTGAGTCAGAAAGAGTTCTGACGAGAGCGACTCATGGCCAACTTAGTATCGAGCCTAGAGAGTAACACATATTAGGTGGATATTGCGACGAGTAAAGGTACGGATATAAGATATCTATAAAGCCCCTATTTTAGATCCTGTGGATAAGATCCAATTGGATATAGATCCAATGTGAACTGGATAGAGATCTAGTGTGAACTGGATAGAGATCCAGTGTGAATAGAATCCATTAAGGATATGCTTCTTGCACTTCTATAAATAGGAGGAACTACTTGTTTCATAGGCTAGAGCTCTTGGAAGTCACCCCTCCTATTCTCCTCAGTCTCCTCTCCTCCACCTTGGTTCCGGTAGCCTCGTGGTGCACGAGGAGAGGGTGATCCCACGATGATCTAAGGAGCGTCATCACTGCATCTGCTGTGTGGATTACCGCTAGAGAGGAGTAGCTAGTGCTCCTTAATCCTCTTCATCGGATCTGAAAATTTGGGAATATATGATCTCCCCAAGTATTATTTCTAATATGATACATGCGGTTTTTCGGATTTACGATTTTTCGCACACCAATCATCACACAATAGCCAAGTATATAGCTATAGAAAATCAAGTCTTATTTTATTTTCCATTGTGCATGAAATGTTGACCCCCTCGAATGATTTCCCAGCACCGACAACCTTATCTGAGGAGGTTTTGGAAGTGGACATAGGTCATTTGACCAAACCACTATAAAATCGCTATATTCTTCTCTTAGTATGTAAATTTAATTTACTGCCTTTTAATTTCTTACTTAGCTACAATCTTTCAATCTCCTCTTCTATACTCTCTTTTATATTCACTCGAATCAGTCAATTTACCGAAAATATTTTTATCGGACGAAACTTTCTCAAATGCACAAAGTTTCTAAAATTATATTAAATTATTAATTTTATCCATTGCACTAATTCACCCCCCCCCCCTTTTATTATCACTCTTGATCCTAACATGTACCAGGCCTGATATAGCATATGCTTTGAGTGTCAAGACCAGGTATCAAGTGGATTTAAGTTTTGAGCACTAGAAAGCAGTAAAGTATATCCTTAAGTACTTAAGAAGGACTAAGGATCTTTTATTAGTATATAGAGAAAGTAACTTCAGAGTTGAGGGCTACACGGACTCAAGCTTTTAGTTTGATGTCAATGTTAGCAAGTCTAATTCTTGGTATGTGTTCAACCTGAATAGAAGAGTAGTATGTTAGAAGAGTTCCAAGCAAGACATTACTACTGACTCAACCGTAGAGGTAGAGTACATTGCTGTGGTACAAGTAGCAAAAGAGAGAGTCTAGATAAAGAAGTTCATCACAGATCTGGGAGTCATGCTGAGTAATGAGGAGCTGATTCCCTTATATTGCGACAACTATGGGGCAAATACTCAAATGAGGGAACTTAGGTCTCATTAGAAATGTTCTGAGGAGATTCCAACTTATTAGAGAGATTGTGGCCCGAAGAGATGTATAGTGGAAAGAGTTCCATCAGAAGATAATATTATAGATCCATCCATAAAGCTATTGACTCAGATTGTCTGTGAGCATCACAAAAGTCTGATGAGGATCAAACACATAAGTGATTGGCTTTAGGTCAAGTGGGAGATTGCTAGTTTTAGGTGGCCTACAAGTCAATCACGTGAGTGATGACAATTGTAAAATGCTGCATCAATCTCTTTACTTATAGTTATTGGCATTATCTCATATTATTTGGATATATATTATAATGTACTTGGATCTGTGCAACAGGAATCGGATTATGATGAGATCACAATAATAAGATCTATTTACCTTTAAACAAAGATCCTAAATAATCTTGGTCGTAGGTTACTCAAGAGGGACATCGAGATAACTGGATAGACTAGTGTTCTGTATACCCATCTATATAATGGAGGTGGCTAGTCTTATAGTTACTCATGTGGGGACACTAAGGGTACAGTGCAGGTACTCATTAGGGAATGAGTTCACTAATTAATTTGCTTATAGAATGTTGGATGGTTATTGATACCTAATGTCAAACAGTGATTCTATAGTCCTAGTAGTGTATCTGGTCCTTAGACTTGAGACACCAAAGATGCCTTATATGAGTACTCCATTCTTTGACGCCGGACTTAAAAGTTTAAAAAATTTCAGATCTGGTATAACCATTTCTCGGGAATGGTAGCTAAACTTATAAAGGCAATTGAGTGTCAATAGAGGATTATCCACTCTTGGCATCATGAGAGGAATATTCCATGTTCTTGCTTAGGCAAATCCCTAACTAGGTCATTCAGATTGAGAGAGAAAGTGTTCTCCTAGAGAATCTGATTAGAGCGAGACTCGATTGGAAACTGTATGGGCTTGATAGTGTTGAATCTTATATTTTGATTATGAAACTAATTGATTATGTTTAGTTGTTTAACTGCATTTTGAGTGATGCAAGTCTACTCGATCAGGATTAGACAATTGACGCAGAAGGAATTGACGTTGCATCGGAAGTGATCACGTCAGTATATTAGACGTCGAGCTGGAGGTCTGATCGACAATTGGCAGAAGGCTTCGGACATCGGGCACTAGGCCAAGAAGAGTGGTGTTGCACCAAGGATATCGGGGTTACAGAGATCAACCATCGATTAGGCAATAGGCCGCAAGAGAGGACGGTGCACCGAAGAACTAGACGAAGCCCTAACCAATGATGTGTTGGGCAACATAAAGTTGATTCGTGTAATAACTATCTAGATCGAAGTAGGTTAAAGTTTATGTGTGCAAGATTAACTATGATAACAATGCAGATATAAAGCGAAGTAAGGTGCCAGAGTCAAGTGCAATTGAATCATTGGGAGTTCGAGAGTTCGACGAAAGTCGAAAGATTCATCGGAGTGCTGTCAGAACTGGCCGAGAATGAGTAGGGAGCTTGCTGAAGGGTTTTCAGAAGCTCGCTAAAAAGTTCGTTGGAAGTTCGCGGAGCTCGTCGAGAAAGATCGAAGCTTGCCTAAAAAGCTCGTCGGAACTTGCTAAGATCATGAAGCCCAGGAGCTTACCGGGAGTCCGCAGAATGGTGTCCGAGGGTTTGTCGAAAGACCATCGAAAGATCATCGGAAGCTTATCGGAGAAAGAAGTCTTCACTTGTATACTTTGTAATAGCTTAGGAAATATCTTTAATTTAGTAGTTAGCACATAATTAGGGTTAGGATTAGGTGTTAAATTTGTTAACCATGTTAGGGGCCAACTGGGCCCTGTATTGGATCGGTTTGGGTCGGGCTTAAGGCCCAACCAAGAGTGCTGGACACTATCTAGTGGTGGCACCGTCAGACTTAGGTGGTGGCACCACCCAGGTCTAGCTTCCCAGGCAGTCAGGAGTGGTGGTACCGCCTGGACTGGGCGGTGGTACTAACTTGGGGCAGAGTGCTTGGGCGATGGCACCACAAGCTAAGCGATGGTACCACCCAATACACTGATCATGTCAATGTGTCAAGCAGTAGTACCACTAGACTGAGTGATGGTACCGCCTAGTGTTAGAGTCAAACTAGCAATGGTACCGCTAGTGATAAGTGGTGGTACCACTAGTACCCCGAAAAATCAGGATGGGATGTTTTTTGGCTCCAAGTTTGAATCAAATTGGAGCCTATAAAAACCTCTCCCATCCTTGGATAGATTACACAAGCACAGAGATTTTGAAAGAAACAAAACACAGTAGAAATCCTTCTAAATATCCCTCCTCTATTTCTTATCTCTATTCTACCGAAAGAGAGGAGTGTGAGTGCTTGTAAGGGTTACCTCCTAAGCCTATCAAAAGGAGAGAGTTGTAAGGGTGTCACTCCTCGCCCATTGGAAGGAAGACAACTAGTGGAAAGCTAGTGGCCTCAAGTGAAGAGGAATCGGGAGTGGATGTAGGTTGTATGACCGAACCACCATAAATTCGATTTGTATTTACTTTCTCATAATTTACGTTTCAGCAAACCATCTTCACTTGCTACTCCATTTCATTATCTTTAAATCCTTGCAAGTTAAATATGTTTCAGTTATGCTTTGATCGAAATCGGCTTTCATCAAAAAGTGATTTTATCCTATGAAGATTTCAATGTCTGAAGTGTTTAAATTGTCAAAATTTATCATGTTTATCCGCTACACTAATTCACCCTCCCTCTTAGTGCTGCTCTGATCCTAACAATTGGTATCAGAGCCTTGTTATTTCTCTTTCAGATTCACACCTATGAGAAATAGCTCTTCATGGCTTTCAAGAGGGTTTTTCGATTGTTCGTCCTCCATTGTTTAATGGTTTGGACTACACTTATTGGAAAACTCGAATGAGAGTTTTTTTTATTTCTATGAATTTGGATTTATGGAATATTATTGAAAATAATTTTCAACTTCCCTCTAAACCGATGAATGAATGGTCAGATTTAGAGAGAAAATATTTTTCTTTAAATACAAAGGCTTTGAATACCTTATTTTACACTTTGGACAAACATGAATTTAATCGGATTTCTACGTGTGAAACTATCACAACCCTCCCAAAATTATCGTATTCCAAGATGGTGTGACCTTGTCTTAAAATCCATAACATTAAAATTTATCACAATCCAATCCTAGGATCCAAACAATTATTTGAGGATATAGAGAAACATTCAAATATTAATCATATCCATAAAATATGTGCAGTTTATAATCATACATCCCATCACTCAAACAGTTATGAAAACCCAAACCAACATAACAAAATATTAACCAAACTTATAAGTCTTCAAGTATAAGAATTTATATAATCAAAACTCTGACTATTTACCATAAATTCATATCATCATACCCTGAACTCAACATTCCAAAATTCTAACTATGCAAGGTCTTTAAAAGCTTTTACATAATACATCAATTCAGATTCATCGACAACATCTCATTTCATACAAAAAACATTTATAAAACAATAACATAACAATCCACAATGTCTTGTCATAATCTGAATAGCTTTTCACTGCCTTAGCTCAATTCTAACATTTTAGCATGTGACAAGCTAACCTAAAAAAAGATTATATAACAACGGAGTGAGCTACAAAGCTTAGCAAGTGGCAAACAAATCCAGAACAAGAGGAGAACAGCTTCAAATAGACCTGGTATCTAAATGCAAGGTAGAGATACAAGAATTCATGAATATAAGCTCATTAGATATAGAATCACATATGTCATTTCATTCAAATATATTTGGTTCATAACAAAGGCAATAAAGAGGAATTAGAACTTATCAGATGCTCTAAATAGTATTTTAGAGCATGTAAATAGTATTTCAGAGAATATTAAATGACACAAGAACCATTTCAGAACATATCAATAGCAGAAGAAGCATTTCGAAACATATCAATAGCGGAAGAAGCATTTCAGAGTATATCAAATGACACAGGACATTCTGGAGCATATCAATGGCACTTAGTACATTTCAAAGCATATCAATGTCATAGGGAATGTTTTGAAGCATATCAAGTGCAAATGAAACATTTCGGAACATAGCAAAGACGTATGAAATGTTTCGAAGCATGTTAAAAGCATATGAAATATTTCAGAGCATAACAATGGTGCATAGGACATTTCAAAGCATGTCAATGGCATATAGGATATTTCAGAGTATATCAATAATAGATGAAACATTTCTGAACATATCAAATAACATATGAAATGGTTTCAGAACATATTTCGAAGGATAACAATGGCATAGGAGATATCTCAAAGCAAATCAGAAGAACAAATCAGAAACAAAAGCTCAAATGTCATATCTAACGATCATTCATTTCATTCTCATCCAAAGCGCACATATAAACACATAAGTAAGACTTTGGATTTCATATCAAAAATACAGAAGGTGCAGTGGGATCTCAAACAAAATCTCTCACGTTTGGGAGCGTCATACATCCACATCTGGATAAAGCCAGAGGGGGCCGGCAAAGCATCGTAGGCTTTCAGCATACACCCTTTACCATTTCTGGCAAAGGTCCAAATAATCCCTTTACCATTTTTAACAAAGATCCAAATAATCCCTTTACCATTTCTAGCAAAGGTCCAAATAATCCCACAAACACCAAAGTACGAAAGGACAATGTGAACAATAAAACTAGCATATATCATAAGCATATGCGGAACAATAAAACATATATATGTCTTTATGAAACAATACGATGCAAACATAATCTTTCACAAATTCAATCGAATTTGAAAGAAAAATAAAAGCAAGAGTATATAAGGATTTGAAGCAATAATATAAAGCTCAATCGAAGAAAGAATTCTAGCTGGATTCAATTTCCAAAGAGATGAAACATGAATAGGTAAAATCATATGATTGAGTAATATCATATCAAAAACACAAAGGGCATAGTGGGATCTCGAACAGAATATGGTTCATTCAAAGCATGGACCCAAACATAAGTCAAAGCATCACGGGCTCTAAGCATATACCCTTTATCATTTCTGGCAAAGATCCAAATAATCTCTTTATCATTTTTGGTAAAGGTCCAGACAATCCCATAGCCACCAGAGTATAAAAGGATAGGTGAGCAATAAAATTAGCACATCGGAAGCACATGCGGATCAACAACTATATCAGGCTTAGTACATAGCATAGTATACATGATAAACCCTATTGCTGAGGCATAGGATATCTTATCCTTGTCTACCCTTTCTTCAGGAGTATTTGGAGGCAGGCTTGGTACATAATATAGTATACATGATAGACCCTATTGTTGAGGTAGAGGGTATCTTGTCTTTGTCTACCCTTTCTTCAGGAGTTTTTGGGGACATACTCCTAGAAAGTGATATTCCATGTTTCATCGGTATGAGACCTCTTTTATAATTTTTTATGTCAAACCTTTTGACAATGGTGTCTATATACCTGGATTGTGATAAGTCAAATATCCTTTTAGATCTATCTCTATAGATCTGAATTCCCAATATGTAGGATGCTTCTCCTAAGTCCTTCATGGAGAAGTTTCTAGATAGCCAAGTCTTTACTGTAAAGAGCATTCCTACATCATTCCCAATGATCAGGATGTCATCCACATACAATACCAAAAAGGTGATAGAGCTGCCACTTACCTTCTTATAAACACAAAGCTCATCTTCATTCTTAACAAAGTCATAAGATCTAATCACCTCATCAAATCTTATATTCCAACTTCGAGAAGCTTGCTTTAGTCCATTGATAAACCTAAACAACCTGCACAACTTATCTGGACTATCTTTAAACGCGAATCCCTTAGGCTATATACAACTCCTCGAGGTTACTATTGAGGAACATGATTTTCACATTCATTTGTCAGATCGCATAATCACTGTGTGTTGCAATAGCCAATAGAATTCAGATAGATTTTAGTATGGCTACAAATGAGAAGGTTTCGTCAAAGTCAATACCTTGCCTTTGACGATACTCCTTAGCTACTAGCCTTGCTTTATAGGTCACTACCTTTTCATCTACTCCAATTTTCTTTTTGAAGATCCACTTGCAGCAAATAGGTACAATACCCTCAGGTGCATCAACTAGATTCCAAACCTTGTTGGATTTCATCTTCGAATTCATGGCTTTTTGCCACTTCTTGGAGTCTATACTCGTATTAATCTCCTCGTAGGTTTGGGGATCAATATCCTTAATATCCTCTCTTTTGATATGTCCCACATATCTCTCAGGAGGATAGTATACTCTACCAGACCTACGTAAAGTTAGAACTTGTGTGCTAGGTACCTGAACAAGCTCTAATTGTGGAATGGTGCTTGAGTTAGGTTCCCCAACCTCGCTTAACTCTATCATGCTCCCATTGTCTCCACTAAGAATATGTTCCTTCTCAAGGAACATTATTCTCTTGGCTATAAAGACCTTTTGGTCCTCGAGGTGATAGAAATAATACCCATAAGTTTTCTTGGGATATCCCACAAACTTGCATCGTTCCATCCTGGATTCCAACTTGTCGGGGTTATGTCTCTTAACATGGGCAGGACAACCCCAAATCTTAACAACCTTAAGATTGGGTTTATTCCCTTTTTATATCTCATATGGATTAAACACCACTGACTTGGTTTAAATTCTAACTCAAAAGGTAAGCTACGGTCTCTAGGGCAAATTCTCAGAATGAGACGGGTAGGTCGATGAAACTTATCACGGACCGCACCATGTCTAACAGTGTGTGATTCCTCCTTTCGGATACACCATTCAGTTGGGATGTATCAAGAGGTGTCCATTGGGATAGAATCCGATAGTCCTTAAGGAACTGGGTGAACTCTGTACTCAAGTACTCACCTCCTCGATCTGATCGAAGAGTCTTGATACTCTTTTTAGTCTAGTTCTCCACTTCATTCTTATACTCCCTGAATTTCTCAAAGGCCTCAGACTTATACTTCATTAAGTACATATTTCCATACCTTGAGAAATCATTAGTAAAAGTAATAAAATAAGAGTAACCACCATGACATGAGATAATATGGGACCACATACATCACTATGTATAAGTTCTAGCAACTCAGTGACTCTTTCTTCAGTTTCACTTAATGAGTTGATCATCTTTCCATGAAGGTAAGGTTCGCAAGCCGTATATAACTCATAGTCGAATGGATCTATGTATCCATCCTTCAGCAACTTTTGAATCCTTCCCTCATGGATATGACCTAGTCTACAATATCACAAATATATATTGTTCACCTCATCTCGTTTCCTCTTAAACTCACTTAAACTTATGATTTGTAGAGCAATGTCTAGAATAAACAAACCATTATATAATGTTCATCTCGTGATAATCTTATCATCTAATAATATTAAACAATCATTATTCTCAAAAACTAATTTATATCCACTAACTATCAAACATAAAATAAAAATAATATTTTTGATAATAGAAGGAACAAAATAGCATATGTCTAATGCAATAATAGCTCCACCAAGCAGATGTAAGGTGATAACGCTAACAGCCACTATAGCAATTTTTGTTTTATTACCCATCTTGAGGTCCATCTTGCCTCTCGCCAATCTCCTAGGTCCTACCAAAATCTATAATAAATTACAGATGTGATAAGTACTACTGGTATCCAATACCCGTATGTTATCATAAGATTCTAAAAAATGGAGACTGATCATGAATATACCTAAAGCTTCTCTAAGCTTCTGTTTCACCCTCTCTGCAAGATACTCTTTGTAGTTCCTCTTCCAATGCCCATCTTTGCTATAGTGGAAGCATTGACCTTTGTCCTTTATCGAGTCCTTCTTAGCAACCTTTGTTTGACCCAGTTTGCCCTTGCCCTTATCCTTCTTACGGGACTTCTCTACCTTTCTTTTCTTTCTAGTCTCACAAGCACAGAGAACTGGATTCTCTTTTTTTATGGTACTTTATGTTTCCCTCAACATATTGAAGAGCTCTAGGAGAGTTATCTCAAGCTTATTTATATTAAAATTTATTATGAATTGAGAAAAGGAATGGTACGGACTGAAGTACAAGGTCTACACACAGGTTATCCTCTAGAACCATTCTTAGACTTGTGAGTTTCTCTATCCACTCAATTATTTTAAAGACGATTCTGAACTGGTGTTCCCTCAATCCTCCTAGCATTGAAGAGACTCTTCGATATCTCATATCGCTGAGTTCTTCCCTGCTCCTAAAATAGTTTGCGAAGATGCAAGAGTATGGATCTGGCATCCATGTTTTCATGTTGTCTTTGTAACTCATGAGTCATAGAGACCAACATATAATACTAAGTGAGAGTGGAGTCATCTATGTACTTCACATAGCGAGCAATCTTATCCTCGCTTGCCCCTTCATTGGGCGTAGGGCTCAAGTGAGAATGATTCTTAGGTTACGGAGCTAATCCGTATACTTTGGACAAGTGAGGTGGTTGATATAAAGTATGTCATGTAAAAAATTTGAAAGTGATATTTTTCTAAAAATAAAGATGCAGCAAAAATAAATAACTTACAGATTTCACAAAAATAAGCAATTAAGATAATGGCTTCTATTTTAATCTACTTCCACTATTTTCTTGTAAAACACATAACTCCCTCCAGTATATGAATCGGAGACCCTTGATGGATCTCTAGTGGGGATCAGGATCCAATCGATGTTTTAACGTAACCTCAAGGGACTCGATCAATCATGCTAAGTCCGTAAATATATGCAACTCTTGTCAATCACAACTCTTTGTTATTCCCATCCTGTTTGGCCTCCAAACCATCATGGCCTCAAGAGACTCGACCAACCATGTTATTTGGTTAAGTCATCACTATCGTTACAAGAGTCTGATTCGATGATATACTATCAAGGGACTGTACCAAGCATACCATATCCTCAGGTCATCGATGATATCTCTGTCATATGCAAGATAGCAAATAGCGATATAGGTAAGGCTCGAGGGACTCGACCAACTCAACCTACATCGGGAAACGGTTCCTACCTATAATGATGAAAGGCCATGTGGGTCAATCTAATTACCTCATGTTTACCAACTTAATATTATCGAGAGATGAGATTTTGATTTGGTCTCCTATGATATGTCACATATATACATATATAGTATAAATCTACATCGTATATAAATATATATACATATCTAATAGTTGGAAAGGTAATCATACATCACATGAGCAATCACACCAGATGATCATGGACCACATCCTAATGTGATCAAGCTTGAGCCAATAGACCTAATCACTCATATTAAGATCTATGTATGCAGCAGCATATCTCCATGCCCTATAATTATCCATCTCGTCCTCGTCGGTTCTATCGGCATCTCGACGCATCTTCATGCGTCATGATCATCCGTCTCGGTCTCATGGTCCCGTTATCACTTCCATGCTCCTGTCATGCCTCTTTGTATAATTACAATATAATTATAGGCATGTAGGCCTAACAATAAATGAGGAAAAAAATGAAAGCTCACAGTCCCTAATAAAAATAATTACATATATACATATATCACACGGTGCATGATAATCTGTCCACATCATGTATCACATGTACACATCATTATCATATAGGACTACTAGATAATAATAATAATAATAAATTAATTAATTAATTTAATTAATTACTTTGTTACCCTTTGGGGTATCCTATCCTAGGGTGCCCCATATGGCTAGGAAACTCTACAGCTAGGAAGCCCTAGTTGTAGGGGAGGCATGGATGGCAAGGAAACCCTAGCCGCCACTTTGCCCCATACGGTCAGGAATCCTGGCCACTATGGTCTCTTGGGCGACTAGAAAACCCTAAGGTGGCCCTTGCAGCTAGAATACCTGTTGGGAAATCCAAGGGGGCGACATCACATGCGCAGTGACATCACATGCGCAGTGGAAGAATAGAAAACAAAAATCTTGGATTTTCTTAAAAGGTTCCATCGTCGTGTAAAGATTGGTGCGTTTCAAAGATAAATCCACAAAACTATGTGTAAAAGAAAGTACCTAGGGAGATCGTATATCCCTGAATCCTTATAGATCTGTAGGAGAGGATGAAAAAGGTCAAGCGTCCTCCTCTCTAGCGGTATCCACATGGTAAAAACTGTGACGATGCTCCTCTCTTGGATAGAGGAGAATAGAATGTGGCTACTGAGAGAACCCTAGCCTATGGGCCTTCAATTCTCTCCTATTTATAGTGGCCCCCTGTAAACCCTAATGGATCTTGCCCTATTAGGTATTGGATCTCTATCCAATTACCCAAGCCTCTTGATTAATGGGTCTTTACCCAATAATCTCTTATTAGCTCTTATTGAATCTTATCTTAGGATTCAATAATTCAGGGGCTTATTGGATATCTAATAAGATCGGGGCTCCGACATATATCTCATATCTGAACCTCTACTCATCGCAACACCTACCATATGTGTGTGACCCTCTAGGCCCAATATCGAGCTGGCTATGAGTTATACTTGTCAGAACTCATTCTGATTTAGTGAATTATTATCTCCATAATAATTTACCCAACTCATCGACTACGGACGTACTAGGCCATTACGCCGTAGTCCCCAAACGATACAGGAAAATTTAATCCTTTGGACCTATTTGTCCTCAGTTACCATGTATCTATAGTTCCTCATCCATCTAATATCCCAGAGACCCTATACTGGGCATGGTGCTATCAGGCCCATATGGTCTCTCCTCGAGTCTCACTCTTATTGGATTCTCCTGAAGAACTCTTTCTCTCTCAATCCGAATAACCTTGGCCAAGGATTTGTTTGAGCAAGAATATATAGGATATTCCTCTCATGATACCAAGAGAGGATGATCCTCTATTGATACTCAATAGCCCTCGTAAAGTTGGCTACCACTCCCAATAACTGGTTGTACTAGATCTGAAACTTCCAAACCTATAAGTCCGGTATCAAAGAGCGGAGTACTTATACTGGACATCCCTGGTGTCTCAAGTCTAATGACCAGCTATTCTACTGGGACTATGGAATCGTTATCTGACGTGAGGTATCAATAACCATCCAGCATTCCATAAGCGGATCAATCAGTGAACTCATTTTCCAATGAGCACTTGTACTGTATTCTTAGTGTCTCCACACGAGTAGCTATAAGACCAGCCACCTCCATCATATGGATAGGTATACAGCACACCAGTCTATCTAGTTATCTCAATGTCCCTTGCGAGTAACCTATGACCGGGATTATTTAGGGTCTATGTTTAAATGTGAATCGGTCTCATTATCGTGATCTCATCACGAACCGATTCCCATTGCACAGATCCAAGGACATCACAATATATGCAATACGTAAGTTAAAGTGATAAAATGCTTAATAATAATAAGCAAAAAAAAGAGTGCATATCAAGTCACAAGTGTCATCACTCATGTGATTAGCTTACAAGGCACATATGACTAGCAATCTCCCACTTGACCTAAAGCTAATCACCTATGTGTCTGATCCCCATCAGGCCTCTGTGACGCTCAAAGATATCTTGAGACAATGGCTTGGTTAGTGGATCTGCAATGTTATCTTCGGATAGAACTCTTTTCACTACTACATCTTTTCATGCGACAATCTCTCTTATCAAGTGGAACTTCCTCAAAACATGCTTTAACTTCTGATGAGGCCTAGGTTCCTTCACTTGAGTAATTACCCTGTTGTTGTCACAATATAAGGGAATCGACTCCTCGCTACTCGGCATAACCCCTAGATCTGTGATGAACTTCTTCATCCAGACTCCCTCCTTTGTTGCCTCTGTCACAATAATGTATTCCACCTCTGTGGTCGAGTCAGTAGTAGTGTCTTGCTTGGAACTCTTCCAGCATACTGCTCCTCCATTCAGGGTGAATACATACTTTGAATTAGACTTGCTATCATTGACATCGGACTGGAAGCTCGAGTCCGTGAAGCCCTCAACCCTGAGGCTTCTACCTCCATATACCCGTAAGAGATCCTTAGTCCTTCTCAAGTACTTGAGGATGCATTTTACTGCTTTTCAGTGCTCCAAGCCTGGATCTGCCTGATACCTGCTCGTGACACTTAGAGCATTTGCTATATCAGGCATGGTATATAGCATAGCATACATGATAGATCATATCGCTGAGGCATATGGTATCCTATCCATATGTGTCATTTCTTCAAGAGTCTTTGAAGACATACTCCTAGAAAGTGATATTTCATGTCTCATCGGTATGCGACCTCTCTTACCGATACTCCTAGAAAGTGATATTCCATGGCATGGAATTTTTCATACCAAACCTTTTGACAATGGTGTCTATGTACCTGGACTGGGACACGCCAAGCATCCTCTTGGATCTATCTCTATAGATTTGTATCCCCAATATGTAGGATACTTCCCCTAAGTCTTTCTTGGAGAAGTGCCTAGATAGCCAAACCTTTACTGTGGAGAGCATTTCTACATCATTCCTAATGATCAAGATGTCATTCATATATAGTACCAAAAAGGTGATAACACTCTCACTTACCTTGTTATACACACAAGGCTCATCTTCGTTCTTAACGAAGTCATAAGATCCGATTGCATCATCAAATCTTATATTTCAACTTCGGGAACCTTGCTTCAGTCCATAGATGGACCTAAGCAACCTACACACCTTGTTTGGGTTATCCTTGGACATGAATCCCTCAAGCTGTATCATATACACCTCCTCCTCGAGGTTGTCATTGAGGAATACGATTTTGATGTTCATCTGTCAGATCTCATAATCATAGTGTGCTGTAATAGCTAATAGAATTGGAATGGATTTTAGCATTGCTGTGGGTGAGAAAGTTTCGTCATAGTCAATACCTTGCCTTTGACAATATCCCTTAACCACTAGTCTTGCTTTATAGGTCTCTACCTTTCCATCTACTCCAAACTTCTTTTTGAAGATCCACTTGCAGCCAATTGGTATAATACCCTCGAGTGCAATAACTAGGTTTCAAACCTTGTTGGAGTACATGGAATCCATTTATGAATTCATGGCTTCTTGTCATTTCCCGGAGTCTATGCTCATAATAACCTTCTCGTAGGTCCGAGGATCAATATCCTCAACATTCTCTCTTTTGATATATCCCACATATCTCTTAGGAGGATGGGATACTCTATCGGACCTACGTAAAGTTGGAACTTGTGTGCTAGGTACCTAAATAGATTCTAGTTGTGAAATGGTGCTTGAGCTAGGTTTTCCAACCTCGCTCAACTCTATCATGCTCCCACTGTCTCCACCAAGAATATGTTCTTTCTCAAGGAACATTGCTCTCTTGGCTACAAAGACCTTTTGGTCCTTAGGGTGATAGAAATAATACCCATAAGTTTCCGTGGGGTATCCCACGAACTTGCACCGTTCCATCCTGGATTCCAACTTATCGGGGTTGTGTCTCTTGACGTGGGTAGGGCAGCCCAAAATCTTAACAACCGTAAGATCGGGATTCTACTCATTCCATATCTCATATGGAGTAGACACTACTGACTTAGTTGGAATTCTATTTAGAAGGTAAGTTTCGGTCTCTAGGGCATATCCCTAGAATGAGATGGGTAGGTTGGCGAAACTTATCATGGAACGCACCATGTCTAATAGTGTGTAATTCCTCCTTTTTGATACACCATTAAGTTACGATGTATAAGAAGGTGTCCACTGGGATAAAATCTCATGGTCTTTGAGGAACTGGGTGAACTCTATACTTGAGTACTCACCTCCTTAATCTAATCGAAGGGTTTTAATACTATTTCTAGTCTGGTTCTCTACTTCATTCTTATATTCCCTGAATTTCTCAAAAATCTTAGACTTGTACTTCATCAAGTACACATGTCCGTATCTTGAGAAATCATCAGTGAAAATAATGAAGTAGGAGTAACCACCTATGGCATGAGTCGACATGGGACCACATACATCACTATGTATAAGTTCCAGCAACTCAGTGGCTCTCTCTCTAGTTCTACTAAATGGAGAGTTGTTCATCTTTCCCCGAAGGTAAGGTTCGCAAGTCACATATGACTCATAGTCGAATAGATCTAGATATTCATTCTTCAGGAACTTTTGAATCCTTCCCTTATGGATGTGACCTAGCCTATAATGCCACAGATATACATTGTTCACCTCTTCTCGTTTCCTCTTAGACTCACTTATACTCATAATGTGTGGAGCTATATCTAACATAAATAAATCATTATGTAATGTTCCTCTTGTGATGATCTCATCATCTAATGCTATTGAACAACCATTGTTCTAAAAAACTAATTTATATCCACTAACTGTCAAACATAAAATAAAAATAATATTTTGATAATAGAAGGAATATAATAGTATAATAGCTCCACCAAGCAGATGTAAGGTGACCTTGCCAACAGCCACTGTAGCAACCTTTGCTCTATTGCCCATCTTAAGATCCATCTTGCCTCTCTTCAATCTCCTAGGTCCTACCAGAACCTGCAATGAATTACAGATATGATAAGTACTCCCAGTATCTAATACCTATGTGTTATCATAAGATTATGACAAATGGAGATTGATCATGAATGTACATGAAACTTCTCCAAGCTTCTGTTTCACCCTCTCTACAAGGTACTCTTTGCAGTTCCTCTTCCAGTGCCCATCTTTGCCGTAGTGGAAGCACTAACCTTTGTCCTTTGTTGGATCTTTCTTGGTAACTTTTGCCTTACCCATTTTGCCCTTGCCCTTACCCTTGCCCTTCTTAAGGGACTTCTCAGCCTTCTTTTTTTTTCTGGTCTTACCACCATAGAGAACTGACTTCTCTTTCTATGGTGCTCTCTGCTTTTCTCAATATATTAAGGAGCTCTGGGAGGGTCACATTAAGTTTGTTCATATTAAAATTTATTATAAATTGAGAAAAGGAATCTGGTAGGGATTGAAGCACAAGATCCACACTCAAGTTATCCTCTAGGACCATTCCTAGACCTGTGAGTTTCTCGATCCACTTAATCATCTTAAAGACATGGTTCTGAACCGGTGTCCCCTCAGTCAGCCTAGCATGGAAAAGACTCTTTGATATCTCATATCGCTGAGTTCTTTCCTGTTCCTCAAACAATTTATGGAGATACAGGAGTATGGAATTAACATCCATATTTTCATGCTGTCTCTATAACTCAGTAGTCATAGAGGCTAACATATAACACTGAGCAAGAGTGGAATCATCTATGTACTTTACATAACAAGCGATCTCATCCTTGCTTGCCCCTTTATCGGGCGTAGGGATCACTATATCAAGGACGTATACGATTTTCTTCGTCATGAGAACGATTCTCAGATTACGAAGTCAATCCGTATAATTTGGACCAGTGAGGCAGTTGGCATCAAGTATGCCACGTAAAGGATTTGAAAGCGATATTTTTTTGAAATTAAAGATATAGTAGAAATAAATAACATGCAGACTTTATAAAAATTAAATAGTTAAGATAAGGACTTCTATCTTAATGTATTCCCACTAATTTTTTTTGCGAGACACACAACACCCTTCGATATATGAATTGGAGACCCCCGACGGATCTATAGTGGGGATCGGGATCCAATCGGCGTCTTAACGTAATCTCGAGGGACTCGACCAATCACGTTAAGCTTGTAAAGGTATACAACTCTTGTCAATCACAACTCCTTGTGATTTTCGTCTTGTTCGACCTCTAAACCACCATGGCCTCGAGGGACTTGACCAACCATGATGTTCAGTTAAGTCATCATCATCGTTACAAGATGAGTCTGATTCGATGATATACTCTCGATGAACTCGACAAGCATACTATGTCCTCAGGTCATCGGTGACATCTCTATGTCGTAGATAAGATAGCGAAGCATGATATAGGAGAGTCTCGAGGGACTCGACCAACTCAACCTACACCGAAAATCGGTTCCTACCTATAACAATGGAAGGTCACGTGGGTCAATCTAATTGCCTCATGTTTACCGGCTTAATATTATTAATAGAGGGGATTTTTTATTTGGTCTCCTAACATAATGTGTCACACACATACATATATATCTACATCGCATGCAAATATATATACATATCTAGTAGGTGTATAATCAATCACACATCACATGAGCAATCACACCAAATAATCATGGACCATATCCTAATGTAATCAGGCCCGAGCTAGTGAGCCCAATCACTCGTATCAAGATCTATGTATGCATCGGTGCATCTCCATGCCCTGTGATCGTCCATCTTGCTTCGTCAGTTTCGTCGGCATCTCAACGCATCTCCATGCGTCGGATCGTCCGTCTCAGCCTCGTGAGTCTCACTATCGCTTCTACGCTCCCGCTACGCCTCCTCGTGTAATTACAATAAATTACAAGTACGTAGGCCCGATAATAAACGAGAAAAATAGAGGCTCGCAGGCCCCAATAATAATAATCACATATAGACACATCACATCACACGGTCCATGATTATCTGTTCACATCATACATCACATGTATATGTTATTATATAGGACTATTAGATAAATAATAATAGTTAATTAAAATATTTTAATTAACTAATATTTTTCTGAAAACAAGGATATATAGGGAATTTTCTAAATTCTGAAGGGTATTTTGATCATTCGACCAGAAAGAACAAAATTGGAATTTTTGAAATTTCAAGAGGCAAAACTATCTTTTGTCAGAAAGCCCTAATTCCCTCACTGCTTGTGTTGTGGCCACCATCGCCGCCACCTTGCCGGCGGAAAAATAGAAAACAAAAACCTTGGATTTTCGCAAAAGGTTCTATCGTCGTGCAAAAATCGGTGAGTTTTAAAAACAAAACCACGAAAACTGCATGTGTAAAAAAACATATCTAGGGAGATCGTATATCTCTGAATCTCTGCAGATCTGTAAGAGAGGATGAAGAAGGTCAAGCGTCCTCCTCTCTAGCGGTATCCACACGGTAGAGATTGCGACGATGCTCCTCTCTTGGGCAGAGGAGAATAGAATGTGACTACTAAGAGAACCCCAACTTATGGGCCTTCAATTCCTTCCTATTTATAGAGGCCCCCTGTAAACCCTAATGGATCTTGCCCTATTGGGAATAGATCCTGCCCTATTGGATATTGGATCTTTATCCAATTACCCAAGCCTCTTGATTAATAGGTCTTTACCAAATAATCTCTTATTAGCTCTTATTGGATCTCATCTTAGGATCCAATAATTTAGGGGTTTATTGGATATCCAATAAGATAGGGGCTCCGGTGGATATCTCATATCCGAACCTCTACTCGTCGCAACACATACCATATGTGTGTGACCCTCTAGGCCCAATATCGAGCTGGCCGTGAGTCATACTTGTCAGAACTTCTTCTGATTTAGTGAATTATTATCTCTATAATAATTCACTCGACTCATCGACTATGGACGTACTAGGTCACTACGCCATACTCCCCAGACGATGCAGGGAAATCTAATCCTTTGGACCTATCTATCCTCAGTTACCATGTATCTATAGTCCCTCATCTATCTAATATCCCAGAGACCCTATACCGGGCATGGTGTTGTCAGGCCTATACGGTCTCTCCTCGAGTCTCGCTCTTATTGGATTCTCCCGGAGAACTCTTTCTCTCTCAATCCAAATAACCTTGGCCAAGGATTTGTTCAAGCACGAATACATGGGATATTCCTTACATGATACCGAGAGCGGATGATCCTCTATTGACACTCAATAGATTAAAGTAATAAAACTTGAAAACGGATTCGGAGATTCGCTTTAAGAATTTGATTCACCGAAAGAGACTTTAACTTAAAGATACTCGAAGTAGGGAGAAGAAACCGATCAGCTCATGCTTAAGAAAATTTACGATGTATACTAATTTTAAGGTTGGCTACCAGCTCCTCTAAGCAATGAGGCTCCCCTCCACGCAAGGACCAAATTGGCTACCAAGAACTCTCAATAAGGAGGGTTGTACTAAATCTAGAACTTTCAAACCTATAAGTCTGGTATTAAAGAGCGGAGTACTCATACTAGAAATCCTTGATGTCTCAAGTCTAAGGATTAGATATACTACTGAGACTACGGAATCACTGTCTGACGTGAGGTATTAATAACCATCAAGCATTCCATAAGCGGATCAATCAGTAAACTCATTCTCCAATGAGCACCTGTACTGTATCCTTAGTGTCTCCACACGAGTAGCTATGAGACCAGCCACCTCCATCAAATGGATAAGTATACAGTAACCAGTCTATCCGGTTATCTCGATGTCCCTTTTGAGTAACCTATGATCGGAATTATTTAGGGTCTATATTTAAAGGTGAATCGGTCTTATTATCGTGATCTTTTCATGATCTGATTCCCATTACACAGATCCAAGGACATCACAATATATGCAACACGCAAGATAAAATGATAAAATACCTAATAATAATAAGCAAAAAGAAAGAGTGCATATCAAGTCATAAGTGCCATCACTCGTGTGATTGGCTTGCAAGGCACATATGAATAGCAATACCTGGCTACAAGGGCTACCATCTCCTAAGTCGAGAGCTGTAAGGTGTGCTCTCGACCAAGGCTACAAGTAGTCTTTGTCCAAACCGCAGGATAGCAACAATTTTCGCCCTTTCTTCCCCTTTTGTGTAAACTAACTTAACATCAAAAACCCCTTCTAAAACATCTCTTGATAGTAAGTAAAGGTGCAACACATATTTGAAATCTATGACAAAAAAAACATAGCAATCATGAAAAAAAATTTTATGCGATTGAACATAACACACAGTTTATAATCCAATCTTCTGCATGAGCAACCTGGCTCAGATACTACTATTAGGAAATCTGTGATGACATTATATATGCTGTGGAAGAACAGAAATAAAAATTATAGATTTTTCATAGAAAAAGGATTCTTATCGTCGTCCAAAAATTGGTACTTAAAAACCTGTGAAATCGAAAAACTACACGTAAGAAAATTACTTAGGGAGATTGTATATCCCTAAATTCTCACAGATTTGTGGGACTAGATGAAGGGGTTCAAGTGCCCTCCTCTCTAGCGATAATCTATATAGTAAGGGCTATGACAATGCTCCTCAAGTCACTGCTCAAATCTCTTCGCTATGCACACCACATAATCAAGAAGGGGTCTGCCCTTCTTGCTATCCATATGCCTTAAATTGAGGCTGTTGGCTAAGGAGGATAGGGGGAGGAGAATATGAGGTAGCTACCAAAAAGCCTTAGCCTATGGGTCTTGGGTTCCCTCCTATTTATAGATGTCTATTATCAACTTAACCCTAATGGATCCTACCTTATTGAGCACTAGATCTCTATCTAATTATTCAAGCCTCTTAGATCAGTAGTCTCTACCCAATAATCTCATATTGGCTCTTATTGGATCTCATCTATCGAATCAAATAATTTAGGGGCTTAATGGATATCTAATAAGATAAAGGCTCTAGTAGATATCTAATATCTAAATCTCTACTAATCGCAACACTTACCATATATGTATGACTCTTTAGGCTTAATATTAAGTTGTACCCCACCTAAGTGATTGGGTATGGAAGTGAGTATGTGCAAGCCTATACCAATGTAAATATAGATGATGACTCATACGCATTTTATGTGTATAAATTTTGGATATATTATGTTTGTATTTTTCTTTAGTTAGATATTATAATTATGTATAGGTTTTAAAAATATTATGTATAGGAAAAACCCTTTCATTTTATTTAATAAGTTAGCATGTTTTAATTTGAAGATTACATATTTTTCACTGCACTTCTATCAATAGTAGTAATGAAAATAAAAATGTGACATTCTACTTTAATTATACATATAGGGTATGAGTGGAACCAATAATAGAGTGTTATAGAAGGTATTGTGTGTCGGTGGCGGAGCACCCTCACTTGAGCACTTGTTGAGCTGGTGGATGGTGTGGTGCTCGTATGACATGAGACCCTTTTCTATCATCAAATAATGGTGTGATCGTTGGTGACTTGATCCACATGCGCAAAAATCTAGAAATGATTCAGACCTATAAGAAGATTAGAATGATTCAGACCTATAAGAAGATTAGAATCGAGAGAGTATCCGACTCAATCCTTTAGATACTTAAGTTAGGATAAGATGAATAGTGAAGTCATAGGTGAATAGTAATTGATCTGATAAATTAATGAGTTTTTATGGTAGGATAAGTTCAAGAAAATATTCTATAATATAGATAGTATATTCACCGCTAAGCTTACTATTTTTGTTGGGCCTAGGTGACTATCATATCATCTGGATCTTACTAATAGCCATGTGATGTGTTATGATTAGGTATGAGTTTCTCGATTATCAACTAAGATGTATCCATTTTGTGATTAGTCCAACGCCGTTTTTCTTTCGGACAGACCAAATAGATGTATGTAAGAATGAATTTACCTTTTTATTTTTATCAGACGAGCTTTTTAACTCTTCGACCAAAATGGGACTAGATAAGACCCTATCACCAACTAAATAAAGCATATGAGAAATCGTCTTAACGTAAATTATCGGATAAATGCCGTTGATCACATCATTTGAAGATTCAAATAGACAACTGTCTCAGTTTTTGTAGAAAGACAACCAAGAAAAGAAATTTCCTACTGCTCTGATATTAATATTTACTGCCACTATCTTTATAGGCAGCTAACTTTCTCTCACAGATGATCAATCCAACTGAATGCACTGATCTAATCCATGAAAAATTAGCAAGGGACAACGACAGTTCTTCAAACCCTCCCTGTTTGGTTGTGGCTTATGATACCAGCCTATCTAATATAGATCGCAATTTGGCTTGCATTGTGCATATGGACCACTTAAGCCTACGTGCAGATAGGGGGTTTGCTGGGAACATGCAGCATGAGAAAAGATTTACCAGGAAAGACTATGTACTTATGTTATCTCTCATAAAAGAAAAGATTGGAAGAGAAGAGAAAGGCCTGGTGTTCGGATCCTATTAGCATAAAAATCGATTGTCAATTCAAATTATGGAGATAATTCATTCAACTTAACCAAATTGATTAATTTTTGAATGTGATAAGAATCACTTCTGTGATATGGAGAAGAGAAAGCTGAAGCCGCAGCAAGGAAGAGCAATATAGTATTCAGAGTAGGAAAGAAGTTTATGTGTGTGAGTGATTTATTAGAGTCGGTAGTCTTGGTGTGATGGAGAGAAGGTGCTCTGTCACAGTGTTTTCAAGGAGAGAGAGAGAGAGAGAGAGAGAGAGAGAACAGTGAACAGTGTAACTGTGGTGGCACGTCTTCTTCCTCCTGTTCCCTTGGTGGCATATGCAGGGTAAGGCTGTTGAGCTGGCTTCCTGTGTTGGAAGGCATGGGAGAAAGAAAAAGGGAGAAAGTGAACTGAAAAAGGTGAGGTTTTGTGCCTTTGGACTGATCAACAAGTTGAGGGAAGAATGTTTTATCAATTGCAGCAGCTTGATGATGATTTGAGCATGCATGCATGCATGCCACTTTTCATTGACGAACTGCAAGTGCACCCCCCACCCCACGTTGCTCGTCACATCTTTTGCCTGTCACTCGGAAGTAGAGGAGATACGGAAGATCGAGATTCTGTAAAGAATGGTAAAGCAGTCTGCTGGAATGGATCATATTAAATAATAAATGTTACAATCCTGTCATTTTGATACGTCGCTGTATTGTTGTAGTCGCTCGAGGTGAAGAGAGGATCTCCCGTAATATTCATCTTCAATCACAACTTGACACACGTATTATGTATCAATATAATAAAACATAATAAAATATATCAACTAGACTAGATCTATCATATTAACATAACTTAAAATATTTTTTTTTATTTACGAAATATATTTCTAATCACAAGCCAACAAAGATCCAACTATACTTCTCTTTCTATTTGGCAGTGGCTAACTTAGGGGGATCGAAATATGCTACATCTTGGTTCGCAAGAAGGAGCATGGATGTCTTGTTTTATCAAGGATCGAAATGTCATTAAGATAAGCTTGTTCTTTTATCAAGATTCAACCACCCCACGATCCCAACCACCCCCACCCAGATTCCACCATACCATTTAGAAGAAGAAGAATCACAGAGCAAAAGCCAAGTTTCCCTTCCGCTCCTTTCTTTCTCGAGGTTCACCTCTCTCACAGGCTTCATTTTCAGCTGGAAATCCTCCTCCAAGTTGCACAGATGAACCATATAGGGAGTGCAGTGAGTTGCTTGTTGAAAATCTAGATAGGAAGAAGGGATAGAGATTTTTCAAACAGAGGAAGAGTAGAAGAAGAGTAACTTTCTATTTTTCTCTCAAAAGACTCTTTACAATTTCACAAACTCTATATTCCTTTCATGAACACATATGGGGTTTATATAGTCCCCAAAGATACATCATATTTATTGTATTCAGAATGAATATAATAACCAGTGGTCATTTTGACTTGTCCTTCCATAGACATCTAATCTATCTTTTCTTCTTCTTGAGAGAATGAATCTCCTTCTTGATACCATGAATCTTTCTCTTATTGAAATTAACCTCTTTAGAACAAGTTTATTTCCAACATTATCCCCCCTTAAACTTGTTCCATCTGGCATACCAAATTTCCTTCGAAGTTGTTGGAATATATACCTCTTCTTCAAGAACTCCATTAAGAAATGCTGATTTGATATCCATTTGTAAAATTTTCCATTTCATTTGAGCTGCTAAGGAGATAAGTAATCTTACTGTTTCCAATCGAGCAACTGGTGCAAATACTTCTTTGTAGTCAATCCCATATTGTTGTTTGTATCCCTTTGCAACCAATCGTGCTTTGTATTTCTCTATCTTCCCTTGTGCATTTCTTTTTGTTTTGAAGATCCACTTAACACCGATCGTTTGGTGGTCTTCTGGAAGTGTAGTAAGCTCCCATGTATCATTTTTGTTAATTGCATGAATCTCTTCATTCATTGCTTGTCGCCATTTTTCTTCATTACAAGCTTCTTCGAAGGTTAATGGATCATATCCTGCAAAAAGACAAAATAAAGAAAGTTCGTCATTGTTAGTATCAATCCTTCGAGTCACATCATAGAGCTCCTGAACTGGTCTTGTCCTTCTTATAATCGGACTTCTTGAATCAAGTGACCTAGCTGATCTAGGTGATGATTCCGGTAAAGCCTCTTCGGTATTTGCTTGTATTAAATCTTCTTCTTCTGAAGCTATGGCTTTCTTATGCTGTTCATCACTTTTCCAGTTCCAAATCTGTTGTTCATCAAACTCAACATCTCTTGACATCACAACTTTATTTGTGATAGGATTGTAGAGTTTATAACCACTAGAATTTTCAGCATAACCTAACAAAATGCATTTCTGACCTTTATCCTCCAGTTTTGTTCTCTTTTCCTCTGGTATCTTAGCAAATGCAATGCTTCCGAAAATCCTCAAATGATCAACTCTTGGTTTCTGAAAGCTCCATGCTTCTTCTGGTGTAACATTTCCAATTCGCTTTGTTGGAAACCTGTTAAGCAAATAAACTGCAGAGGCAACAGCATCTCCCCAAAATTCTTTAGGAATTCTTCTTTCCTTTAACATGCATCGGACCATATTAAGTATAGTCCTATTTTTCCTTTCTGAAACACCATTTTGTTGAGGTGTGTATGGCATAGTGAATTGATGAAAAATTCCATTGTTTCTACAAAAGCTTTCAAATTCATTTGATGTATATTCACCACCTCTATCTGTTCTTAAACATTTAATCCTACAACCACTTTGTCTTTCAACCAACTCCTTAAATTCTTTGAATTTACTGAAAACTTCTTTCTTTTCTTTTAATATGTAAACCCAAGTTTTGCCACTATGATCATCAGTGAAGGTAAGAAAATACCTGCTTCCTCCAAGTGATCTTGGGTGATAGGGCCACAAACATCTGAGTGTACCAAATCAAGCCGATGCCATGCTCTTCTTGTTCTTCTGACTTTGAAAGGCTTTCTTTCTTGCTTACCCATAACACATACTTCACATAGTTTTGATGGGTGATCAATTCTTGGCATTCCTGTCACCATATTATACTTCTCTAGAAGTTTCAAAGCCTCAAAATTTAAATGAGCATATCTAAGATGCCATAGTGTAGAAATGTCCTCAATATCAGTCTTAAAACAGTTTGATCGATCAAAAATACATAAATGTAGAGGAAACATTCTGTTCTTTGCCATTTTCACATGTGATATCAATATTCTATCCTTGTCACGAATTAAAAGAGTCATATCTTTCATCTCAATATTATAACCTTTTTCAAGTAATTGTCCCAAACTCAAAATATTATTTTTCATATCAGGAACATAATAAACATATGAAATGCATAACTCTTTACCATTATTTAGTTCAAGGAGAATTTGACCTTTGCCTCTTATTGGTCTTTGAGACATATCACCTAATGTAATATTTCCAGAATAACTTGTATCTATTTCTGAAAATAAATCTTTAATACCACACATATGATTTGAAGCTCAGTATCTAAATACCATGTCATAGATTGATCTTCTTTCAATTTATCATATGTCATCAGTAAAACTTGATTTTCATTCTTTTCTTTCTGAACAAAATTTGCCTTATCACCTTGGTTGTTAGGATTGTAATAGCATTCAAAAGAGTAATGTCCGTACCTTTTGCAAATATAGCATTGTATTTCAGACCTTTTAAAATTTCTGCCACGTCCACGGCCTCGCCACGTCCTCGACTATAACTTTGGCCTCTTTGGCTAGAATTTTCTCCACCACCTTCATTGTTTGGAGATTCTGATTGGTCGATTTCGCCTCCTCTTCCTCTTTGTCCATGACCTCTTCCTCTTTGAAATTTTGATTCACCTCTGTTTTCAAGAGTAAGCTTGGTTTGTAGTGCTTGCTCCAAAGTTTTGTCTTCTCCTCTTTTGTAATCCTTTGTTCATGAACTTGAAGAGAACCCATAAGTTGTTCTAAAGACATTGTTTCCAAATCTTTAGATTCTTCAATCGCAAAGACAATAAAATCAAATTTTGGATCTAAAGATCTCAATATTTTTTCTATTACTCTTTGATCACTTATTTGTTCACCATTTCGTCTCATTTGATAAACAATAGAAATAACCTTCGAGAAGTAATCGAAATAGTTTTGAAGTACCTTATTGTAATTTTTCAAAGTCGGCTCAGTAAAACTTGCAAACGAAGTTTCTTTACCTTATCAACACCACCAAATGCTTTTGAAGCATTTCCCAAGCCTCCTTTGAAGTATTTGCTGGAGCGATGATCTCGAACATTGTATCGTCAAGTCCTTGGTAGATCGTGAACAAAGCCTTTTTCTCCTTCTTCCTTCTATCTTTGAGTTGTTTTCTTGCTTCGCATTCATTGCTCCTTCTTCGCTTTGGACTTAGCTCAACAAATCCATCTTCTACAAACTCCCATACATCTTGGAAGCCTAGAAGAACCTTCATTTGGATGCACCATATATCATAATTTTCCTTTGTCAATCTAGGGATCTGAATTTGGATGTTACTTGGGGAAGAAGCCATTGCTCAACCTATGCTCTGATACCAAATGTTGAAAATCTAGATAGGAAGAAGGGATAGAGATTTCAAACAGAGGAAGAGTAGGAGAGGAGTAACTTTCTATTTTTCTCTCAAAAGACTCTTTACAATTTCACAAAATCTATATTCCTTTCATGAACACATATGGGGTTTATATAGTCCCCAAAGATACATCATATTTATTATATTCAGAATGAATACAATAACCAGTGGTCATTTTGACTTGTCCTTCCATAGACATCTAATCTATCTTTTCTTCTTCTTGAGAGAATGAATCTCCTTCTTGATACCATGAATCTTTCTCTTATTGAAATTAACCTCTTTAGAACAAGTTTATTTCCAACATTGCTGACCTCCTCGAACATGGATCTTGAGCGCGGCGGCGTCGGAGATGTCAGTGGCTCCTCTCCTGGGAAGGTACCCTGGATTTTCCTTGGGAAAAGATGTCTCTTTTGGAATCATATTGATCCGCGTTTCCGTGAATCCTGTGTCACAGAGGAAGGATTCATGGAGGGCGGTGCTGACATTAGCCTACCAGAGCCTTGGAGTCGTGTATGGCGACCTGAGCACGTCGCTGCTGTACGTCTACAAGAACACGTTCGCGGAGGACATAGAGCACTCGGAGACAAATGAGGAGATCTACGGCGTGCTCTCCTTCATCTTTTGGACCCTCACGCTTGTCCCCATCCTCAAGTACATCCTCATCGTGCTCCGAGCCGACGACAATGGCGAGGGCAATATGTTTGTGTTAAGAATTGATTCATAATAGTTATTTAGATATTCGTCATGATCTAGATGGTTCATAGTAGTTATCTAGATAGTCATCATGATCTAGATGATTATAGGATGGTTTCAATAACTAACTCTATCATGTGTGATATGATGGAGGGTGGTTGTTACCACTAGGTCCTATAAATAGGATCATAGTTCATGAAGTAAGTATTGTATGAGCATTTGGAGAAATAATTGTAAGTATTCGATATTGTTCCTCTTGTTTTGAATACTATATCGGTTTACTAGATTGAAAGTATTCTTTCTTGATTGCATAGTAGTATTTTGTTTTTTATTGTCTCCTTGCTCCTCCAATCCCAACATTTATGGTATCAAAGCCTTGTTTCAATCTACAGTGGGTATTATGACTTTTAATGGCAATTCCATGTCTCAATCCTTTATTCTCATCTTCTCAGACAAAAGCTATGAATTTTGGAGTATCAAGATGAAGACTCTATTCAAGTCTCAAGATCTTTGAGACTTAATAGAGAATGGATATATAAATCCAGATAAAGAAACCAAGCTGAGGGAGAATAGAAAGGACTCAAAGACATTGTTCTTCATTCAACAAACTGTATATGAGACAATATTCTCAAGAATTGCAGCAGCGACAACCTCAAAGCAAGCTTGGTTGATACTTCAAAATGAATTTTAATGCTCATCAAGGGTGATTACGGTAAAGCTTCAAACCCTTCATCATGAGTTTGAAATTTTGTTTATGAAAAAAAATGAATCGGTGCAAGATTTTCTTTCTCGAGTGACTGAAATTGTTAATCAAATGAAATCTTATGGTGAACATCTTCATGATCATATAATTATTACAAAAGTTTTGAGAAGTTTAACTCTAAAATTTGATCATGTTGTTGTTGTAATTGATGAGTCAAAAAATCTATCTACATATTCATTTGAAGAACTAATGGGTTCCTTGCAAGCACACGAAGCAAGGTTGAACAGGTCATTTGAGAAAAGTGAAGAAAAAGCATTTCAGATTAAAGGAGAGTCTTATACTTCAAAAGAAGATAAAAATTCAGCAGAAAGAGGACGTGGCAGAGGAGGATTTCGTGGCAGAGGAGGATTTCATGGTAGAAAAAATGGAAGAGGAAGAGGACACTTTGATGGGCATGATGAACAAAAGCAATCAAATTATGATCAGAAAAACTATAAGAATAGAATTCAATGCCACTATTGTAAAAAGTTTGGTCATATGAAAGCAAATTGTTGGAAAAGAGAAAAACAAACAAGCTATGTGGAGGAAAATGAAGACAATAGTAAGTTGTTTATGACTCATTCACATGTTAATGATATCTCAAATGATATTTGAGTTTTGGATAGTGGATGTTCTAATCATATGTCAGGCATAAGATCAATATTTAGAAATATTGATGAAACTCACAAATTTAATGTTAGACTTGGAGATAACAAGCAAATCCAAGTGAAAGGAAAAGGAACAATTGAGGTAAAAACAAGTCAAGGAAAGATAAAATACATTGATAATGTTTTCTTTGTTCTTAGTTTATCATATAACTTGTTGAGTATTGGACAACTTATAGATCATGGATATTTAGTTATATTTGATGATGGTTCATGCACCATTAAAGATAAAAAAAATCTGATTTGATTATGGTAAAGGTTTGCATGATGTAAAATAAGATGTTTTCACTTGATATTTCAAATATTGAAAAGCATGCTCTAGTTGTAACTCAAAAGAATGAGTCTAATTTGTGGCATTTAAGATATAGACATCTTAACATTAAGGGCTTAAGTTGTTAAAGCAAAAAAGAAATAGTTTTTGGATTGTCCAAAATTAATACACTTGATGTATATGCAGGATGCATTTATGGCAAACAAAGTAAAAAACCATTTCCTGTTGGAAAAGTATGGAGAGCATCTGATTGTCTTGAATTAATTCATGCTGATTTATGTGGACCTATGAATACAAAATCGTTTGGTGGAAGTCGATATTTTTTATTATTTATTGATGATTATAGTCGCATGAGTTGGGTATATTTTCTAGAAATAAAATCTGAAACATTTGATAATTTTCAAAAATTCAAGGCACTTGTAGAAAGGCAAAGTGGTAGATGCATAAAGACACTTCGGACAGATAGAGGTGGTGAATTTCTATCTAATGAGTTTAATTTTTTTATGAAGAAAATGGTATTCATAGGAAATTGACAGCACCTTATACACCGGAACAAAATGGTGTAGTTGAACGTAAAAATTGAACTATCATTGAAATGGCAAGAAGTTTGCTTAAAGGAAAGCATCTTCCAAATTAGTTTTGGGCAGAAGCAGTTGCAACAGCAATTTATTTATTGAATATTTCACCAACTAAGGTTGTTATGAATCGAACTCCCTTTAAGGCTTGGTATGGTATAAAACCAAGTGTAAACTATCTAAGAATTTTTGGAAGTATTGCTTATGCTTTGGTAAATTCATAAAATCACCACAAGCTTGATGAAAAATCTGAAAAATACATTTTCATTGGTTATTCCTTACAATCCAAAGCATATCAATTGTATAATCCTGTTAGTGGCAAAGTTATTATTAACAGAAATATTATGTTTGATGAAAGGGCAAGTTGAAATTGAGAGTCAAAAGAAGGTGAAACACAAACTCAGATTCCGATAGAAGTAGACATTCCACAGAATCAAGTAACAGATCCTGCTCCAACAAATTCATCGTCAGCCTCACCCAATAGCAATTCAAATTCTAATTCCTCAGATGAATCCCCTCCAGGAAAATTCAGATCACTAACAGAAATTTATGATTCAACATTTGTTTTATTTATTTCAGATCCTACAACTTTTGAGGAAGCAATTAAAAAAGAGGAATGAAGAAAAGCAATGAAGGAGGAAATCAAGTCAATTGAGAAGAATGAAACCTGGGAGCTAATGAATCTACCAAAGGATAAGAATGCTATTGGATTGAAATGGGTGTTCAAAACAAAATATAGTGCAGATGAAAGTATCCAAAAGCATAAGACTCGACTTGTAACAAAAGGATATTTATAGCAACAAGGTATTAGATTTTGATAATACTTTTTCTCTAGTTGCTAGATTCGAAACAGTAAGAACTTTCTTGGCTTTAGTTGCTCACTTGGGTTGGCCTGTTTATCAATTTGATGTGAAATCTATATTTTTAAATGGAGATTTACATGAAGAGATTTTTGTTACTCAACCTGAAGGTTTTCTTGTTAAAGGACATGAAGAAAAAGTGTATAAGCTAAAGAAAGCTCTTTATAGGCTTACACAAGCTTCAAGGGCATGATACAGTAAGATTGATTATTATTTTCATCAAAATGGATTTAAAAGGAGTAATAATGAATCTACTCTTTATCTAAAGAATGAAGGTAAACATAATATTCTAATAGTTTGCCTTTATGTTGATGATATTATATATATGGGTTCATCTAACTTTTTTATGGCAGAATTTAAAAAATCCATGATGAATAAGTTTGAAATGTCAGATCTAGGTCTACTATACTATTTTCTTGAGTTGGAAGTGAAGCAAAGATTAGATGAAATTTTTATCTCACAAAGAAAGTATTAATGGATCTACTCAAAAAATCTAACATGCTTAATTGTAAAATTGCAGCAACGCCTATGAATGTAAATGAGAAACTAAAACTTGAAGATGGTACATCCTTGACAAATGCAAGATACTACAGAAGTTTGATCGGAGGTTTGATTTATCTAACTCATACTCGACCAGATATTACCTTTTCTGTTAGTGTAGTATCTAGGTTTATGCATAGCCTCAGCAAACATCATCTCGGAGCTGTTAAAAGAATTTTACGTTATATTATGGAAACTACCGATTGTGGTATTTGGTATTCTCATAATTTTAAATGTAAATTATTTGGTTTCACTGATAGTGATTAGGCAGGAGATTTGGATGATAGAAAAAGTACTTCAATCAATATTTTTAGCGTTGGATCAAGAGTTATATCTTGGAGTTCAAAGAAGCAAGTAACAACTGCATTATCAACATCGGAAGCAGAATATATAGTTACAATATCAGCAGCGTGTCAAGCAATATAGCTTAGAAAACTTCTTGAAGATCTTCGTCAAGAACAAATGGAAGTAACAGAAATATTTTGTGACAATAAAGCTACAATTGCAATGACAAAATATCCAACATTTCATGGAAGAACGAAGCATATAGAGATACGTTATCATTTCATCCGCGATCTTGTAGCAAATGGAGCCATAGCAATGAAGTATTATGGCACAGATGAACAAGTTGCGGATATACTCACCAAGTCGCTTTCAGTTCAAAAACATATTTATTTATGTCTCAAATTGGTGTATGTAACTATGAATCAAGGGGGAGTGTTAAGAATTGATTCATAGTAGTTATTTAGATATTCATCATGATCTAGGTGGTTCATAGTAGTTATATAGATAGTCATCATGATCTAGGTGGTTTTAGGGTGGTTTCAATAACTAACTCTATCATGTGTGATATGATGGAGGGTGGTTGTTATCACTAGGTCCTATAAATATAATCATAATTCATGAAGCAAGTATTGTGTGAGCATTTGGGAAAATAATTGTAAGTGTTCAATATCGTTTTTCTTGTTTTTAATACTACATCGGTTTACTAGATTGAAAATATTCTCTCTTGATTGCATCGTAGTATTCTATTTTTTATTATCTCTTTGCTCCTCCAATCCCAATAGTTTACGCTCTACTCCCTTCTCTGCCGCTACGCCCGCGTCGGATTCCTCCCGAACGGGCAGCTGGCCGATGAGGAGCTCTCCACGTATAAAAAGGTGGACGGCGGAGGGGCTGCTCTGCCGTCGGGCAGTGTCACGGCTGCATCGACGGTGAAGAGGCTGCTCGAGAAGCACCGGGTGTTGCAACGGCTGTTGTTGATTCTGGCTTTGATTGGGACTTGCATGGTTGTTGGAGATGGTGTTCTTACACCGGCAATTTCTGGTCATATCTTCTTCTTATTTTAGATTCTCCCACCATTTGGGGATGTTCTGATCAGCTAATGGTGGCCTTGCAGTTTTCTCGGCTGTTTCAGGGCTCGAGCTCCCCATGTCCAAGGAGCAACACAAGTGTAAGACAATTCTGAACCTTAATTACTTGCCAAATGTTATTTTCTTAGGATTAGCAATGATAATTATGTTGCCTATACGTGCATTTAGTCTAAGCATAATGGATGAACCAATTAGCAAACAGCTTTTCGAAGTGATCCAGATGCAGCTGCAGTTCTTGTTGCTTCTTCTGTGATGGTGGAAGTGCCTCCTTAGATTTCTATTTGATGTGGCCAGATACTGACTTGCTGTGCTTGATGCTAAGATTCTACAACTCTTACACTATGCTCTTGTTTTTGCAATCCTTTTATGTGCAAAATTAATCCTTGCGTTTGGTTTTTGCTAAAAGATAAAAGCAATGTTTAGCTTCATGAGGACTTCTCTTGTCCCAGAGATAGAAAAGCCTCACAAGGCATTCTAGTTTGTTTAATATCATAAATATCTTCTTTTGACCAGTTAGACAGAATACAATCATCTTATTACTATAGTTCAGGCATCTATGGCCATAACACAATCTTCTGACAATGCAGGGGAATTATAAAATGAATTGAGGCTTATACCACATGATTTTGCTCTAATAAGATACTTCGGCTAACAATATGTTACTCTACACAGTTGACTACATAGCTCAGCATACATCTAGACTCTTTTTCTGGACATGCCTGCAACATGTAGTACTTAGACATTCTGACTTGATATTTACTTTTTCGCATTCATCAATCTGCAGATGTTGAGGTTCCTGTTGCATGCCTTATATTAGTTGCACTGTTTGCCCTACAACATTATGGGACACATCGGGTTGGATTCCTATTTGCACCGATTGTAGTTACCTGGCTTCTATGCATCACCATGATTGGCGTTTACAACATTTTTCATTGGAATCCACGTGTCTATCAAGCACTTTCTCCATACTACATGTATAAATTCCTGAAGAAACTCAAAAAAGAGATTGGATGTGTTAATAGATAGGATGTGTTAATAGATAAGATTTTCTCAATCGCACGAGGAAATCTCGGTAGACAGTTAAGGAAAATTCTCTCTTCTTCCTTTCTTCCTATGTATAAATAAGGTTTTGTCAAGCTATATTCAATGCATTCTTATTTTTACAATTCAATTCAACGTGGTATCAGAGCCCTTGCATTAAGCAAGAGCTTTTTCTTTCCGCTGTCCAGCGACAGCGTTGACACCCCCAGCCGCCTCCTCCTCTTGTTGCTGCGGCAAGACATCCTCTCGCTCCTCCGCCTCCTCCTCCGGTGTCTCTTGTTGATCCGGGACTCCACCAAGTAGAGAAACGCCTTGCCCACCGCAGCGGACACGAAGATCCGCCCGCGCGTCGTGTTGAACGACCGATCTCCGTATCCAATCGTCGTCACCGACATCACCGACAGGTACACGGTGTTCATCCAGCAGGCGAAGCACCATCGTCCCCACCCTGATAGAGAGCAGGACGGCCCCGACCGCCAGCCCTACCTTCGTGCGGATCCGCATCCATCGCATCTGCGAGATCTCCACCCAGCGACCGCAGCAAGCCTCGGCGGCGTTGTCCACCACCGCTACCAACCTCTTTCTCGGCAGAAGCAGAGCACTCTCTACCTCGGCAGCCCTTTCCGATAGCCAGCCCCCCCCCTTCGTGCGGATCTGCATCCGCCGCATCTATGAGATCGCCACCGGCGACGCGAAGCAAGCCCTCGGTGGCGTCGTCCACCACGCGCCACCCCTTTTCGGCGAAGCGAGCACTCTCTGCCTCGACAGCCGCAAATAGCCTCGCCAACACCGCCCCAGCAGCTTGCACCAGCAGGTGAGGGGGCAGCGTAGGCAGGCGGTTGTCCAGCATCCGAAGGATCCACGGCAGGAGACAGTGCGGGGGACTCAGAAGATGACTGTTCACCTTCTTCTTGCAGTCTCAACGTTATTTTTCTCCTTCCCCCTCTCCACCGTTGCCGCTACTAGCGACCATTGACGTTGTCGCTTCTTCAAACCACTGCAGCGAGCGTGCGGTGTGACGCAAATAGGATAGCGCCACTGATCTCCTCTGCCACCGAACTCCACCAAATGGTGCGATCTGCATCGGTTGAGTCTTCGACGCCTATTTTGCACTAAGCAAATCGGGTGGGGTGACAGCGGTTTCCTTCTCCTTACGACTCATCAAAGCCGACGCCATCGTATCATCAAATATCTTCATCATCTACTTCCAATACTCCAATCATTGTCCCTGCATGGAACAATAGCAGTTCTCAACCTCCAAGCCTCATCACTATCAATGCTGCGGCACTCATTCCTTTCAAGTTATCCAAAAGCAAAAATTATGCATCTTGGCGTGCCCAATTTTCTAATCTTCTATTTGGATATGATCTTATAGGTTACATCGACGGCTCTCTCCATTGTCTGCCTGCAATGCTCAACAGCCCAACAGGATCTAGTCCAATACTAAATCCTGCTCACAAACTGTGGTTACGTCAAGACCGTCTCATCCTCCAAGCCATTCAAGCCTCCGTCGCTGGGTCCGTCGCCCCACTAATATCTTCATGTATGACTGTTGCAGAAGCATAGTCCAAGTTGCAAACAACATTAGCAAATCGCTCACGTACTCGCATGCTCGGACTCTTATCCAATCTGATGAAAGTGAAACAAGAGGGAAGTACTATTGCTGATTACTTACAAAATATCAAAATGATCATCGATGACTTAACTTTGATAGGTCATTCCCTCAGTGAAGAAAAAGTCCCCGTTCATACCCTTAATGGCCTAGGGGATGAATACAAAGAATTGGCAGCCGCAATTCGAGCACGTGACTCTCCAATATCATTTGAAGAACTTTATGACAAGTTGACCGACTACGAGACATATTTGAAGCGCGACGATAAGCTGCCCGAATCAACTATCACAGCTCAAGTCAGTCATAAATCCAAGAGGAAGAGCAACCAATACAATAAGCACGTCAATCAAGGTCCGACAAAGCTGCCTCCTGACCCTATGGGTTCCACACCAAACCCCTCTCATCCACATTATCAACACTTTCATCCTCATCGTCAAGGTGAGATATCCCCTATAATCATTAGCACTTACGTCCTGACCTCAGCGGCCATCGCCGAATCATCTGTCAGTTGTGTGATAAGATCGGACACTCCGCAAAAGTCTGTCGCTCTCGACCTCGACTTCCTGCTCCAACACAGTGGCCTCAAGCCAATCTCACAACTACTCCGATGACTAGTCAACCCAATTGGATTGTGGACTCTGGTGCATCACATCACCTCCGATCTTCAGAATTTGTCTGTCCACAACAACTATGGCGGCGATGAAGATGTCATCATCGGTGATGGTAAAGGACTCCCTATCACTCATACTGGTTCCACAATGCTTAATTCACTCACCATAACATTCACACTTGATGATGTTTTGTGTGCACCCCACATCAAAAGAAACCTTATTTCTGTCTCTCAATTCTGCAAGCAAAATAATACCTCCATTGAATTTTTTTCCTGACTCCTTTCTTGTCAAGGATTTGAGCACGGGGGTATCCTTAGTCCAAGGCCAGAATAAAGACAACATTTATGAGTGGCCATCCACTTCGCAAACAACCCACCCCACTGTTCACTCCTCAGTTGCTGCTCCAGTTGATGTGTGGCATCGACGTCTTAGTCATCCCTCGTCTCTTATTTAGCAAAAGTTACTTTCCCATTATTCACTTCCTACCTCTACTAGCAACATTTTAACTTATTGTGATGCTTGTCGTAGCAATAAAAGTCATAGACTATCTTTTGGCATATCTTATATATCTTGTTCTAAACCTTTTGAAATTATTTATACTGATGTTTGGGGTCCTACCCCAATCCTTTCTTTTGACAAGTTTCATTTTTATGTTATTTTTGTTGACTATTTCACTAAGTACACATGGTTATATCCCCTCCGTCATAAATCTGAAGTTTCAACTGTCTTTACCAACTTTAGAAAGTTGGTCGAGAATTTCTTTCAGTCTTCCATTAAAACAGTTTACTCTGATGGCGGAGGTGAATATCAAGCCCTCGCATCCTATCTTGTAGCTTGTGGTATACAACACCTCAAGTCACCTCCTCATACTCCCCAATTAGTTGGTTCTGCTGAGCGCAAACATCAACATATAGTTGAAATTGGGCCCACACTTCTACATCAGGCCTCGTTGCCATCACCTTTTTGGACAGCGGCCTTTCAAACCGTTGTCTATCTCATTAATCGTATGCTCACTTCAGTCTTACAATACAAGTCACCATTTGAGAAACTATTCCACAAGCCTCCAAACTTTCACAAACTCAAAGTCTTTGGTTGTCTATGTTATCCGTGGCTACGTCCTTATGCCTCACATAAGCTTACACCACGATCTAAGCCCTGTATTTTTATTGGATACTCTCTTGAATATAATATTTTTCAATGCTACGAGCCACAAACCCAAAAAGTCTTTCTGTCACATCACGTTATTTTTGTAGAGTCTTCTTTTCCTTTTCAAAATCATGAGTACTCTACCATGCAAGCTACTCCGACAAACACACATCACTAGAGCATCTCCTCAACCCCGTCACATGAACCTCCCACAACACCATCCAATCCTAACCCTCCTGGTCAGTACACTTCTCCTATTCAATACCTCCTCCCTACCCCTCCAATTCCCTCTTCACAAGTTTCTCCTATTAATGAAACAATACCCTCAGCTACATCATCAGGTGCTATTGAAGTACAGTAGACTAGTTCACTTGATCTCAATGACTCACCACCGACTATGCCAACAACTCAACCTACCACTTCTGTAGCTCCTAGCCATCATATCATAACATGCTCCAAAAGTGGTATTGTTAAACCACGTCAAGTTCTTGATCTACATGCCATAACAAACTCTTCCCTTGAAGCTAGTGAACCCACCATAATTAATTAAGCGCAAAAATCTCCATACTGGCGTAAAGCAATGTGTGAAGAATATGATGCTCTTCTTCATAACTCTACATGGACCTTAGTTCTCTCTTTTCACATACAAAACATCATCGGGTGTAAATGGGTCTTTCGAATTAAGCGGAACCCAGATGGATCTATTGCTAGATATAAAGCACGTCTAATTGCCAAAAGGTTCATCAACGACCTAGTGTTGACTTCATAGAGATATTCAGCCCAGTTGTCAAACCAACAACAATACGACTTATCTTGAGCTTGGCTATCTCAAAAGGCTGGCATATACGACAATTGGATATTAACAATGCTTTTTTACAGGGGACTCTAACTGAAGATGTCTTCATGCAGCAACCCCCTGGTTTTGTTCATCCACAATATCCAAGGTATGTCTGCAAACTACAAAAGGCTATTTATGGACTTCGTCAAGCTCCAAGAGCCTGGTATAATGAACTTGGCACATTTTTAACATCAATAGGTTTCCTCAATTCCAAATCTAATACCTCGTTATTCCTACGACAACATCATGAAAACACTATATATCTTTTGGTGTATGTAGATGATATTGTTGTCACATGAAATAATCTTTTGGAAATCCAAGCATTCTTAAAGCAACTAGCCATTCGATTCTCTCTCAAAGATCTAGGTACCTTAAGCTACTTTCTAGGAGTGGAAGCTACATTCACCTCTTCAGGTCTTTTTCTATCACAGAGAAAGTATATTCAAGATTTATTATCAAAGATAAATATGCAGGATGCTAAAGAGGTTGCCACTTCCCTCTCTACTAGTGAGTCACTGAAACTTTGTGATGGAAGTCCTGCTACGGACTCTACTCAATACCGACAAGTACTTGGCTCCTTACAATACTTGGCTCTCACACGTCCATACATTTCGTTTGTAGTCAATAAATTGTCACAATTCATGCATCGACCATCTACAATACATTGGTCTGCGGTCAAACGAATTTTGCGATATCTTAAGGGGACTCTAAATCATGGCCTCTTTCTCTCTCGCAAACACACCCCGCTTCAACTTCATGCCTTTGCTGATGCTGATTGGGCAGGAAATTATGATGATAGAATATCCACGTCTGGGCATATTATATTTCTTGGAGCTAATCCAATCAGTTGGAGTTCTAAGAAACAAAAGATAGTTGCCCGATCCACAATCAATTGAAAACGCGAATCACTTTCTCAATAACTTTTGAATAATAAGTGCTAGGAATATCGTTATCCATCGCTATGGCTATGGCTACTTGAAATAAATTGGATCCCAAATCTGCTCAAGGAACTCAACGTCAACTCTACCTGTCCTCCTACAATATACTACGATAATATTGGAGCTACCTATTTATGTGCCAATCTAGTATTTCACTCACGCATGAAGCATATTGCCATTGACTTCCACTTCACCTCTTTTGCGAGATCAAGTTGTCTAGGGAGATAAGGACATCAACTACGTGTTTCTCACATACATACGGTGATCAACTAGCGGACTCACTTACGAAGTCTCTCGCTCGCCATTTTCTTCATTATAAATTATTTTCATTACATCGGTCCAAGATCGTGTCCTTGAGTGCAGAGCACGATCTTCTTCGAAGAAGGGGCATGTTAATAGATAAGATTTCCTCAACCGCACGAGGAAATCTCGGTAGACAGTTGAGGAAAATCCTCTCTTCTTCCTTTCTTCCTATGTATAAATAAGGCTTTGTCAAGCTATATTCAATACATTCTTATTTTTATAATTCAATTCAACCGGATGTCCTTGGGTGGAATATTGTTGTGCATAACAGGTATTGGGAAATTACATATTTGCTGCAGCAGTCTACTCATTTTCATAGGCCACATTCCAACTTTCCTTTGTCTTTGCAAGTTCCGAAGCTATGTTTGCAGATTTGGGACATTTCTCACAATTATCAATACAGGTAAGAAATACAGACATCAAGATTTTTCCAATCTTTCTCAGTTGTTAGTTGGTACAACTTCTTAATTTGATGATTCCATTAAACCATTGCTGATGTGCTGAATTCCAACTATACTGGAATGACATGCTTTGAGGATCTTTACTGCAGGATATATCACAATGTTGATCTCTTATTTCTCTTTTTAGACTAAAGGCAGACAGTGGAGAAATCATTGATGATAGCATAGCTAGTTCTCATTTGACTTCTCCATGTCATTTATTAATTTATGGAATTAAAGTAGGACTATAGCCGGATATATGATATTTCTAATATCTTTCTACATATAACTGCTTTCAAGTGACACCTCCTTTCTCTAAATAAATTCTATCATGCTAGCTCTATGCTTGAGTCAAAGTTTGTCCAAATATCTCCTTGTCCCATGTTCTTCTGTGCCACTTAAATTGAATATCAGCAAATATAACTTTCTTTTTTGAGATGAGAAACCACTGGATGCATGGATTAATAGTTTAGTTGAGACTTGTGAATTTGCTTAGAATGAATCAATTTTTTTAATTCTGATATCCTGCTTTCAGATAATTCCATGTCGGTATTGATGCCATCTGACTCCTGAGGAGAAAGAAAGATTTGCCACAAAAAGGAGGAAAAAGTCTTTCTTGAACTCTATATGTTCATTGTTGAAAGCTTTACATGCAGGAGGAGTGCCTTTGTCGTTACGTCAATGCTTTTTTCTTGTCATGTATTCTCAACCATTATGTTTTTTAAGCTATGCTTCCACCAGTTGAAAAAGAGTCACTGGTACTCTAGTTAACATATTCTTATCCACAGATTGCTTTTACTTCCATGGTATATCCATCATTGATTCTAGCATACATGGGACAAGCTGCTTATCTATCTAAGCATCATATTATTGAAAGTGACTACTGAATCGGGCTCTATGTTTCCGTGCCAGGTATGTCATCAGCATTCAAAATATTTATCTGCATAATATTGTTGATCTCCAGTATACTGATTTGTCGAGATGATCATCTTGTTAGAGCAAATAAGGTGGCCAGTTCTGGCAATAGCTATACTGGCAGCTGTTGTTGGAAGTCAAGCTATCATCACCGGTACATTTTCAATCATCAAGCAATGCTCTGCTTTGAGCTGCTTTCCTAGGGTGAAGATCATTCACACATCTACGAAAGTACATGGACAAAATATACATTCCAGAGATTAACTGGATGCTAATGATATTGTGCTTGGCTGTTACTGTCGGTTTCAGAGACACAAAGCGGTTGGGCAATGCATCAGGTACGGGAGAGCTCAAAATTAAGGTACTTGATATATTCATATCAAATAGGTAGATCAAAATACAAAATGATGAAAATGTACTTTCCTGTGAAGCTATGTGATTGACTATTGCTATTAGTGAGTTAACATGAGATAGATCAGGCGACAAGTGTCTAGTGAGTATGATTTATTATTGAGTATGCTTACGAAATCTGTTGGTTTGGCAAGTCCTTTAGTCCCACATCTGGAAAATCAGATTTCCTATCCCCTATTGATGCTATAAAAAGGGGTCTAAGCTTTCTAGTTAGATGCATCACAAGCACTACAAGAAAAACCGCTTTGGATTTAATTTCCATTAAGTCCATATTAAATATTTTGAGCTTTTCTTGTTTAGTAGTTTCAGGTGTTTTTGGCCTAGGAACAATTTTCTAAGGCATTTGTAATTGTCTCATTGTTAGTAGAGATTTGCTCCTCCTTTCGTCCGTGGACGTAGGTCAATTGACCGAACCACGTAAATTTGGTGTCCCCTATTTCTTTTATTCTTTTCTGTTTATTGTCTATTGGGTTGTCAAAATTACCCTTTGGTAATTTCCTAGGGCTAGCTCTGACAAACTGGTATCAGAGCCTGGTTTTGGGATCTTTTGGCAACAATGACAATAACAAAGATTGTTGTCGAGAAATTCGACAGAAATGTCAACTTCGGCATGTGGCAGCTCAAGATGGAGGCTATTCTGGTTCAAGACGGAGTTGATTTGGCACTACAGGGAGCTGAGAAAATTCCAGATGGTATGTCAGAGGAAGATTTTGCAGGTATGGATAAGAAGGCCCGATCTAGCATTATTCTAAATCTCTAACGAGGTTTTACTGAGGAGGTAGCTACGGAGACTATGGCTAAGAGCATGTGGGACAAGCTTAAAGCCTTGTATATGAAGAAGACAGTGGAGAACCGTCTTTACTTAAAGCAGAGTTTATATATGCTTCGGATGATTGAAGGTACATCTATACTCTCACATCTTGATAAATTTGATTCATTAGTTATGGATTTGGAGAATATAGATGCAAAGATTGATGATGAGGATAAGGCCCTATTACTTTTGTGTTCTCTCCCCCAATCCTTCAAGTATTTCCGTGATACTATGATTTATCGAAAAGAAACAATTTCATATCGTGAAATTAAATCAGTATTAAAATCTAAGGAGCAGATTGATAGGGATATCACTTTGGGAGAATAGAGGAAATCAGGTAGGGTCTAGTTGTCGTGGGTAGAACTGATAAAAAGAATTTGATAGTAGTAGATCTAAATCTAGATCTAAATCCGACATAAAAATTTGAAATGAGATATTGTCATAAAATGGGGCATATTAAGGCTGATTGCTTTAAATTAAAAAATAAATTAAAGTAAAAGAAAAAAATTATTGAGAAAACTACTGAGTCCGCTGAAGCTAGTGTTGTAGCTTATGAGAATTTTGGAAATATTTTCTTTGCTCTTGATGGCGGGACAAGGTCTAAAAATGAATGGATTTTAGATTCGGGTTGTTCTTATCACATGTGTCCCAATAGGGATTTGTTTTCCACATATGAATCTTGTAATGGTGGAATTATTTTGATGGGCAATAATGCCACATGTGATATTATTGGTAGAGGCACAACCCAAATTAAAATGCATGATGGTATTGTGAGGACGCTCACTAATGTTAGACATGTTCCTGATTTAAAAAAGAATCTCATCTCTTTAGGCACCCTAGAGGCTCTTGGGTGCAAATACACAGCTGAAGGTGGAGTTATAAAAGTTTCTAGAAATGCCCTTGTTGTTATAAAAGCTTGTAGGTCTAGTAGCTTATATATTTTGCAGGAACTATCACAAAGCTCGATTCTCATGATCTAAATCATCATCATTATCGATTCGACATAACCAAATTATGGCATATGCGTTTGGGTCATATGAAGCGAAAAAGGTTTGAATATATTGAGCAAAAGAGGTCTTCTTTGTGACAGAATCTTGGGCCACTAGATTTTTGTGAACATTGCATTTTTGGGAAGTAAAAAGAGTCAGCTTCAATTCTCCAGCAGTTCACAAAACAAAAGATACTCTTGACTATATTCATTCAGACCATTAGGGTCCAGCTCATGTTCAGTCTAAAGGTGGTGCTAGGTATATATTGACTTTCATTGATGATTATTCCAGGAAAGTTTGAGTTTATTTTCTGAAGCATAAAAATGATATTTTTCTAACCTTTAAACAATGGAAGGCTTTGATTGAGAAGCAAACAGGTAAACAAATTAAGCGGCTTGAGCGAGATAATGGCATGGAATTTTGTGAAGGTGACTTTGATGAATTCTGCAAAAATGAAGGAATTGTTCGGCATCGCCTTTGTTAGGATGACGCCTCAACAAAATGGTGTGGTGAACATATGAACAGAACACTCTTAGAAAGAGTAAGGTGTATGATCTCAAATGCAGGGTTGACAAAAGACTTTTGGGCAGAGGCGATTAATATGGCCTGTTACGTTGTCAACCGTGCTCCTTCTACAACACTTAATTTTAAAACTCCGGAGGAAGTTTGGTCAAGTACTCCTCGCTGATTATTCTCGATTTTAAAATTTTTGGGTGTCCAAAGATACATGCATGTAAATGAAGGAAAATTAGAACCTCGAGCTAAAAGTACATTTTCCTTAGGTATGCTTTAGGGGTGAAAGGATTCAAATTATGGTGTTCGATCCCAAATCCCCAAAATTTATAATCGTAGAGATATTACTTTTGATGAATTATCTATGTTATCTTCTAAAGAGAAATCTACTAGTTATACAAATGATAGTGTGCAGAAGCAGGTGGAGCTTGAGATTGGTACTTCTGAATCTCTTTAGTCAAACTCTTCTACTCAAAGAATGCCAGTAGACGGTCCTGAGTCTACTGACGAAGATAATCTAAAGAGCAATATTCCATAGCCAAGGATAGACCACGGAGAAATATTCGACCACCACAAAGATATGCAGATTTGGTTGCATATGCTTCATTCTGTGAAGAAATAGGTGGAGTTGGTGAGCCTACTACCTACTCGAGATGCGATTTCTTGTGATGATTCCGCTAAGTGGTTGATTGCGATAAATGAAGAAATTGAATCTCTCCATCAGAATAAAACTTGGGACCTTGTGAAGCCGCCTTCGGGTAAGAAAATTATTGGATGCAAATGGGTCTTCAAAAGGAAGGAAGATATTCCAGGGGTTGAAGATGCAAGGTATAAAGCACGATTGGTTGCAAAGGGCTATAGTCAGGTACATGGTATTGATTTTAATGACGTTTTTTCATCTGTTGTTAAACATAGCTCTATTCGTGTTTTGCTTGCTTTAGTTGCCATGTATAATTTGGAATTAGAGCAACTTGATGTCAAGATAGCTTTCTTACATGGTGAACTTGAAGAGCAAATTTACATGGAGCAACCTCATGGATTTGAAGTTGACGGTAAGGAAGACCATGTTTGCTTATTAAAGAAATCCTTGTATGGATGAAAGCAGTCTCCAAGATAGTGGTATAAGAGGTTTGATTCCTTTATGTTGGGTCATGGTTACACAAGGAGCATGTATGATAGCTGTGTCTACTTAGGAAGTTAAATGATGGCTCTTTTGTGTATCATTACTTTATGTTGATGACATGCTTATTGCACTAAGAATTTGTCGAAATTCACACTTTGAAAATCTGAATAGTGAATTTGAAATGAAAGATTTGGGAGCAACTAAGAAGATTCTTGGTATGGAGATCAAAAGAGATCGAGGAGTTGGAAAATTATTTCGACCGGAAAAATTACATCAAGAAAGTCTTGGAGAGGTTTGGCATGAAAAATGCTAAGCCGGTGAGTACTTCTCTTGCTAGCTATTTTCGGCTATCTCGCGCTCGATCACCACAATCAATTGAAGAGGAAGAATATATGGTGAAAGTTCCATATTCGGTGCCATCGGCGATATTATGTATGCGAAAGTGTCCTGTTCGTCGAGATATTTCTCAAGCGATAAGTGTGGTTAGTAGATATATGTCTTGTCGGGTAAAACACATTGGCGGTGTGAAGTGGATTCTCGGATACTTGCAAGGACTTGGATGCTTGTTTGGAGTTTGGAAAAATTATAACACTTTGATTGGTTTCGTCGACTCTGATTATGTTGTAGATCTTGATAAACGAAGATCTCTGACAGGCTATGTATTTTGCGTTGACGGTTGTGTAGTTAGTTGGAAAGCTTCTTTACAACCTATCGTGGCTTTATCTACTACAGAGGCAAAATATATGGCAGTAACAGAGGTAATCAAAGAAGTTTTATGGTTAAGAGGTTTGTTTAGTGAATTATGTCAGCATCAAGGTGTTACTACAATTTACTGTGATAGTCAAAGTACTATTCATTTGACTAAAGACCAGATGTATCATGAGAGGACGAAACACATCGATGTGAAGTTTCATTTTATTCGGGATACCATTACTGAAGGAAAGTCCTTGTTCAGAAAATTCATACGAAGGACAATCCAGCTGATATGCTTACGAAGCCTCTTCCAGTATACAAGTTTAAGCAGTGCTTGGACTTGGTTGGTATTCATTGTTGGTGATTGCCCGTTTGGGCTTTTGTGAAGAAGGTGGAGCAAGTTTTGTTGGGACATGCCAAGGTGGAGATTTGTTGGTTTGGCAAGTCCTTTAGTCCCACATCTGGAAAACCAGATTTCCTATCCCCTATTGATGCTATAAAAAGTGGTCTAAGCTTTCTAGTTAGATGCACCACAGGCACCACAAGAAAAGTCGCTTTGGATTTAATTTCCATCAAGTCCATATTAAATATTTTGGGCTTTTCTTGTTTAGTAGTTTCAGATGTTTTTGGCCTAGGAACAATTTCCTAAGGCATTTGTAATTGTCTCATTGTTAGTAGAGATTTGCTCCTCCTTTCGTCCGTGGACGAGGTCAATTGATCAATGACCGAACCACGTAAATTTGGTGTCCCCTGTTTCTTTTATTCTTTTCTATTTATTGTCTATTGGGTTGTCAAAATTACCCTTTGGTAATTTCCTGGGGCTAGCTCTAACAAAATCTAATAAAACCCACTTTTCTCTTGATAGATTGTTAATCCTCTTGAAAGAAAGGATTACTAAAACATAGTCACCAGATTGTTAACTGTTTCAGTTGATCTCCACTTCAATCATCTCTTAGTCCTTTGAATTTGCTCAAATTCCAGCTTGATTTTAAGGGAATTCCAGATCCGTGTTACTTTCAGCTCTGGTGTATGCTATTGCTGTTTCATATTGATTTCGCAATATATCCACTTGTCATACGCATAGTGAATATTTATCCAGAACCTGGCACTTACCTCTTCCATCATAGATCCCAAATATCAGTTTAGAGTTGGACTACTTGCAGTAACAAGTACATCGTGCTTCATCATTAGAAATGAATCCTTTTGGTGTGTGGAGTTTCTTCTGAATTGTCCTTGAATATTCCACATTCTCACAACATTAACTCATAAGATACCTAGTCTCAGTTTATTTGGACAATCCTGAATCCCTGTGATTAGGAATATATTACTATGTGTTCCATGGAACACATGTATCGGTTTTCTTTTTTCATGCCTACCCTTCATATAACGAAATGAATGAGATGACAAATTGCAGTTCTCATCTCAGCTCCACCATAGCTAAATGCTTTAAGATCTAACCTATGTTTTTACTATTCATTTGACAGGGTTGGCTGTAATTACTGTCATGTTGGTTACTACCTGCTTGATGTCCCTTGTGATAGGTTTATGCTGGCATAAGAGCATCTTTTTGGCTGTATATTTCATTGTCTTCTTTGGAACAATTGAGGCACTCTATTTCTCAGCATCCCTTGTCAAGTTCTTAGAAGCTGCTTGGGTTCCCATAGCTCTCTCGTTTATTTTCATGATAATCACGTATGCATGGCACTGTGGTACACTCAAGAAGTATGAATTCGACATCCAAAATAGGGTCTCGTTTGATTGGCTCCTCGGTCTTGGCGCTAACCTTGGAATTGTCCGTGTCAGAGGCATTGGCCTCATTCATACTGAACTTGTATCAGGAATCCCAGCCATCTTTTCCCACTTTGTCACCAACCTCCCTGCATTTCACCAGGTCAGCTATTTGTTTTTCTGCTTTTCAAATACATGAATGATGTCACATGTGAGTTTCCTTTGTGTGCTTAATTAAAACTTTCACAGTTCCTAGTTGTCATCATATTAAATTTCGCTATAAATTATAAAAAAAATTTCTATACATGGGCTAGAATGCTACAGGTACTTGTGTTCCTCTGCATCAAGTCCGTGCCAGTGCCATATGTCCGACCAGAGGAGCGGTTCCTTGTGGGCAGAATTGGCCCAAAAGAATACAGGGTCTACAGGGGCATTGCACGGTATGGGTATCGTGACATCGAACAAAGATGATTTAGAATTCGAGAAGGACCTTGTTTGCAGTATAGCAGAGTTTATTCGGTCAGGTGTCTCTCGTCCGAGTGGTATTGCAGAACAATCCGAGAAGGATGATGACAGAATGACTGTCATTGCAGCTGGAATACGTATGTGCGAAGAAGATGCTGACCTAGGAGATGAAATCGGTGCTTTGGGTGGAAGGGAGATGCGATCACCTGTTACCAGAAGGAAGAAGAAGGTGAGGTTTGTGCTGCCGGAGAGCCCACATATGGATGCCAATGCAAGGGAAGAGCTCCAGGAGCTGATGGACGCAAGGGAAGCAGGCATGGCATTCATACTGGGGCATGCTGATGTCAGGGCGAAGAGCGGATCTGGTTTGATTAAGAGGTTTGTGATCGACATCGGGTACAATTTCTTGAGGAGGAATTGTAGGAATCCAGCTTACGCGGTGAGCGTTCCTCATGCATCAACTTTAGAGGTGGGGATGGTATATGATGTCTAGGTTGTCATAATAGTGATATAGATTGATATTTTGCATGTAAATTAGTGTAAGTATTCAATTTCTCTTTTCATGTTATCGATTTTAGAAGCTTATATTGGTTGTGCCAGCCATCAAGAACAGATGTTGTAGCATGAAAAGAGATCCTTTTTTTGTGGATTCTTATGTATTGTGCTAAAGGGAGCAACCTCTCGTGTAGGTTGGAAAAGATAAAAGAGAATTGGGTATTTAGCATGAATTGAGTTGCCATTATTGGAGATTCATGTTTCATTAAATTAACAGGATGTTGGCCATACCTCCTTGTTCATTGTCACCATGCTGGACTTCCCATTCTCAAACTAGTAATAAAATCTTTTGGCACTTAATACATTTATTAGCAAAGAATAATATACTACATCTACAGAAATGTAATCAGCAGTTGGGAATTGTTTCTATGCCTTCAATTTATATTTCTACGGCTCCAACACAAAAATTTGACATCAAAAGAATAGATGAAGCTTTGCAAAGCAAAAAGCCTAACTTTTTCTTGATTCTCAACCCAAGAGTAGCAGAGTTCATATCATTTGCATGTAACAAGCATATCCACAGCTCGGAATAACAAAGCGAGATCTCCGTTTGCACCCACCGAATACACAAAGTAGACATCCAGAAGAAAATACAGGGAAGAAAACAGTGATCTTATACCTCAGCAGATGGCCAGGAGGAAAGGACCGGCCACAACTCCAGAGCAATGAGTGATGATGCTTCCAGTTTCAGTCTGGTGTGAAGAACCTGTTGAGCTTAAATGGCAAGGAGTAGAACTCCTCACTTCTGGGGTCCTTCTTAAAGGTCCTGAACTTGTCCCAGAAGTGATACCCCCTATCTTTCCTGGTTGAGCTCTCATGCAACTGCAGAGTGTTGTCCAAGAAATATGCCACAAAGCCCGCGACAAGCGCTTCCGAGGAGAAGATGACGTTGACGATATCGTTGAACTGGAGAAGCAGAGGGGCTTCAGTCTAGAGACACGCAATGCGGAGAAATCACAGTTCATGAGCGTACCCATCTTGCACCAGTATGTACAGGACCATAGCCAGCAACAGAAGTATACTCCTTGAAGTACTGTGGAACGGACAAGCCCAGAAACACAGAGAATCCTAAGATGAACTTTGTCCTGAAGCTGTTGAGGTTGCTGAATTGAAGCAAACTGAGTCCGGCAGCACCTGTTTGTAGATGTCAACATAGTTTCCATATGAGACAGTACTCATGTCTAATTTGCTTGGTACCGAGGTCTCAGGGGGGCGTACCAACATAAGCAAAGAAGAGACAGTAGAGTGCTGCAATGATTGGTCCTGGAATGGACGCAAAAACAGCTCCAAATTTTCCTGCAAGGAAGTGAGCAGAAGAGAGATAGTATAAACTGTTCTAGTTGACGTTTTCGACTGGTAATTAACATCAGACAACACAAACCCCTGATCAAGAAGACGAGTTGGATTAATGGAACCACCACAGTGCATGATATAACGCCTAAAGAACTGGCTATCGAATGTGCAATGCACAAACTATGATCATGTTTATTGAGACTTTGAACTTTCCAAGAGACTGATTCACCAATATCCTACAACTTATGATCCATTGCACCCGGTGCTACAAACAACATGTTCATCCTTTCCTTCGGGCGAAAAAAGAGATGTGCTTTAATTCATACCATCACATTTCTATAGACAAGGTTTGAGCAACTCACCGAGTACGGAAAAGAATATCATGAATCCTGCAGATATTTGAACCACTCTTCGGCTGCCAACACGAGTCAAGGCTAGCAAGCCAGCATTTTCACTGCATGATCAAATGTTCAGACCAGTAGACCAGACATAAATAATATTAAAGCATGTCCATTAGGATCATGTTAATCTATGGCCTTACACCGACGCTGTGGAACCATTGGCCGTTCCAAATATCCCATCCAACAATATCCCGATTCCTGAAGCAAACAGATGAGTACAACCGGTGCTACAGGACTCACGTACGCCAAACCATGAAACCTTGGCCTGCAGTAAATACATGAAGTTGTGTACCTGCCAACCGACGCCCCGACTTAGGATCGAAGGGGGCACTTGTGTCGCGCTTGCATACCTCGAGATCGCAATGAAAGTACCAGTTGACTGCATCATTGAAAAGAATGTTTAGGCAATAATATTTCACAGACAAATTTCACCATCATCAGCTGCAGAAAAGGTGACATAAACTTGTGATGAGATACAGTGACATAACAGACCTCCACAAGAGCAACAAAAGAAGCAGCCATCATTGCAAACGCTTCTCCGGCTTCAAAGGTTGGGCCTCCCCATTGGAAGGGGTATGGGATTCTTATCCTGCACATGAGAAAGAAATTGAAGATAGTGTTGATGATGCCGATAGCATGGAACCACATTTTAGCGTACAAGTCTATCTGAGCCTTCTCCTCTGAGACCGGGCAATTCAACAATACACACTTGGGACTTGATATTAGACACAGAAACATGAAAATAGAACACAAAGATGAACTACTGAGCTTTACCAAGGAGATGCAGCGACGAGACCAGAACGATCGGTACGACAATGTTGTTGAGTTTTTGGTGCCGCATGCCTATATGCACCTCCTACAGTGAGGATGAATGCATAAAGCCATACTATTGCGACGGAGAATATGACAGCAAAACGGTCGAAGATGTTCTTCTTCAAATGTATTGCATGCGGTACGTACTGCAAATAATCAAACTTGTATTGAGTAGCAAAAGTCAAGAAACAGGCCAAGAAACTATCTGCATGTTGTGTGTGGTAGGCAGCAGATCAGAGCTTCAAAGCTGATCTCTTTGAAGCATCGATTGCAATCTATACCTGTGAAACTATTACTAGCAGTATTAGCTGTGGAAGTCCAATCTCAATGCATTTTGCAACCTGTACAGAACAACGCATGTTATCAGCAATCGCAAATCATGTTCCAAAAAGAATGTAATAATAGTCGAGTGTTCCCTCATGCATCACAATGTAAAAGAGATCAAACAGAGGCCAAAGCCAGCCATACTCCAGGGAAGCCAAGTATCACAACGTAAAAGAGATCAAACAGAGGCCAAAGCCAGCCAAAGAGATCTTACTCCAGGGAAGCCAAGTTGATAGAGGCCGAAGCCAGCCAAAGCGACCAACGGTGCGGCCGAAAGAGGACTAAGTAATCTGCAGCCAGTACACGTTGAAGATTCGGCTAAGCATAAACTCAAACACCCTGTTCGAATGAAACTAAGCTGCAACGCTATTATTCTATATCAGACCTCGTGACCAAACGCCATAGGCCGCTGAAGCCTATTATGATCTGGACGACCGAAGCAACGATCAGCGCGCCCTGCGTCCCCCGCATGGTCCGCAGGAATCTCTGCACGCCAAGACCAACCACTTGAAGTTTATAGTGACATATTTTGATGCACTTAGGAGTATCACAAAGCTGGGAACCTTGTGAGGATCGATGATGTCGTCGTAACGACCGTTCAGAATGATTGAGATGGTGGGCACAACAAAGGTGTATGAACCTCCAATTACAGCGGGTAAGCGAGTGCCAAAAAGTGTTTGCAACAGAGTGTTCAACCCAGCAACAAAAAGAAATGTTTGTATCACTTTAGCCTTCTCATCCTAAGAAAAGAAATTGCTTTAAGATCAATTAGAAGTACAGGTTTCGAAGTATGAGATTGTCACCATCGAGCGGGGAGAGCCTCACATTTCCTCCACCCATCTGAGGAACAAGAATGGTAGGAATGATAACGGTGGTGCCTAGCATCACGAGGTAATGCTGGAACCCAAGAAGAATGGCCTCGGCTGCATGAGAAACCCGTAAATGAATCAGATGACATCCCAACTCGATATCAATCAAGAACCCGTAGTCTAGAAATACTAGTTACTGCAAAGACTGCAGCAATTCCTAGATTCCAAACAGAAGCTCTCTTCTGCTTTTGTGCAGACCCAGTTTGAAGGCTAATTGAAACTAAGCTTTATAGGCATTAAAAAATAAAAAAAAACACAAGAGTTAACTTAAACAATCAAGCAATGATTCCCTTGACGATTCAAGGAGATTCTGCAGGACAGAATCCATGAATCATAAAGAAATTATAAGGATACTCGGCATAAAACAGAGCGGCAAGTATAATTTGGTTGGAACGTACGCCAGGGCGGAGGGCTGGTGATGCAGTAGGAAATATTGGGTAGCTGCTCCTTCACGGGGTGGGGCTGTGTGTCGTCTTGCTTCGGCGCTGCTCCCGCCGATCCTCCACCTCCACCTCCACCACCAGCCATCCTTGTTTCTCCCCTCCTATTACCACAACCCCCACAACTGAAACCTCGCTCCCTCTGCCTCCAGGAAATCAGATGATGCTCATGTCCGGCACTATCATCATCCGAACCGACTGCAAATAAATAATCATATCAGGAAAGCTAGCAACAAGAAGTAAAGAAGCGAACCGATAAGAACTAGCCAACAAGAACAAGAGCAGGAAAGAAGCTACTGAACCGCCATCCTTTTCCTTCCAATTTTTATGAATCACTAAAGATGCGAAAGAGATTAAACAAGGCTAAAAGGTGGACACCTTCACTTGCTTCGAAGCTCCTCTTTTCTTCCTTGGTGCAGAGTCAACGGACTAAGCAAACTTGTCTGGGAGCGAGGCGGGGGTGTTTGGACTCGGAAGACACAACGGATGGTGGAGCCTGAAAAGGGGGGTTGGAGCAGCGTAAACCTGAAACAATCCACATGAATGAGCGTGGCAAATATGTGCAGCCGACACGTTCCTCCTGCATGCGGTTGTCACTCATAACACCATTCACGTCCTCATCAGAAACTTATAAGAAGCTGGTAATTGTGGCGGTAATCTTTTCAGTTTACCATGTTATCAAGCTTGTCTCGTTTCCACTTCGTTCTCCGTCTTCACCGCTCGCTGCCGCGTACCCCTCACGCTCGACGTCACCTTCATCATCTTCGTCAACACGACCACCTCAATCACCATAAATTCCCGTGTCTGCAGTGAAATGCACGCATCCATCAGAGTCAAGGGGACAAATTATTGATGGATACATAATAACTCGGGACATTGTGCATTGGATCATGCTGCAAATCGACTGCTTGATGTAACAATTTCATACATACTACAGGTGTCGATGGAAAAATACTTTGTACGTAAGATTGTCATCTACAACTTTTGGTTCCGGGATTTGGCGAGCTGATGCATATGCTAATAAATTTGCCTTTGCTAATGATGGTAAAACTAATTCCAGATCCTTCGAAGTTTGATTGAATGTGATGAATAATTGAATAGCCTGCTTTGATATGTTTGATTTGTCCGATTCCAACACTAACCAGACGACGACTCCTCACTGCCTCCCGACGCGTCGTCCAATCGCCAGCCGTGGCGTGGGCTGTGTGAGTTATTTCGAGGAAAGGAAAGGCCACGAGTCGTGCAACAGATAGCCACATCCACACAAACAAATATTCATAAAGAAATATACACCGAATGGTGGATTATTGATGATGGTTTTCGGTCATAATGTCAAGCATACTCGCCGGTCGATCCACCTTCATGAGATTTCTGGCTGAAGGGGCGCAGAATATGGCACACAAAGACGACTAAAACCAACCATGGTTTTCTCTTCTTCTCGCTTTCTGGTCTCCCTGTTAAGTTTATGCAGATGGAACCAAATTTAGCGTCAGCAGACGTACATCTTCGAGCAAAAAAAACCTACATTTCTGTAAGGTTGTAGGACAGGGAGAATCTCATTCACTACATCGGAGGGGAGTATGTAATTTCAGTTGCTACATGCACAACCCAGGGTTGTGCAGCATCACACTTGCCGCATTCAAAAGGAGATTATTAACCCTTCCGAAAAGGATTTTCTAGATCAAAGACCGAGTAAGAAGAATCTGGCATTTGTACAAACACTAATGCTTGAATCTATGCACAATCATCCCCCACGTATTCAAGATTGGACGTGGAGCATGAGACTTCCTGCATCCAAAGCAGAGCCTTAACCTTTCCGACAAATCGACTTGTCTATCTTGAAATATATATAGTAAGCAGAACGTGACATTTATTACAAAGAAAATTATAAGGACAAGCATGTGCCATAGTTTCAAAGCAAAATCCCAGACATTCAGCACTAGTTTTGGCATCGATGAACTGGCAAACGCTTCTTCGTGGATGACAAGCACAAGGATTCCACAAGCTTATCCTATATCCAGCAACCCGTAACCCTAAATGCTGAGGCAAGGCTTATATCATGAATATGTAAACTCGACACTTTCCCATGCTCAAATCAGCAAAAGGAAGGAGCACCTATGGGCTATCTTTTAGAGGCAAACCCAAACAGCGTATGAACACTGATCAAGCAAGATCATGAACATTCATATTTCATTCATTTGCCGGAAGTGGTAAATCATTTATTGTCTCTCCTGCCTGTTGACTATCCTTCGCCTCGGTATTGAAGGCGAAAAAGACTGCTTGAAAGGATGAACAACTTGTATTGCAATGTGCAGAGTACAAGTCCTTCTATACACTTGATCAATATAGAGATAAGAAAAAGAATGAGAAGCGAAAAAATAATCAAATCCCTAAAATTATGTAATTACATTAATCAAACATCTAAATTTATGAAATTGAATTTGGTTGAGAATCTTTCGTAATACCAACTGTTTGTTTTAAATTTATTGAGTGATTATTCTTCCTTAACGGAGTGATTTATTGGATAAGATGGTGCTTCCATTAGAAACACTAATCTTGGATCGTGACCACAAGATATCAGCAACTTAATCATGTGTAGAGACATAAAGAGAACCGGTGGCAACCTTATATCGAATAAATGATAATTGAGGGCGATGTGCTTCATACGAGAATGGAATATCGGTTTAGCACATAAGTCACACCAATATTATCACAAAGAAGATGAGGAGGTTGACTAAGCGAGACGTCCAACTCGAATGAAAGATTCGCGAGCCAAAATAACTTTGATTGTAGTAAAGGCGAAGGAGCGATATTTAGCTTTCGTGGATGATCAAGCAACTATTTATTGCTTTTTAGAGCACCATGCTATCGAGTTGGCTCCAGTAAAAATGGCATTAGCTAAGATAGATGTGAAGTCATCATAATTATTAGCTCGATCATTGACAGGATAAGCAATACGAACGAGTGGTTGGGAGTATCGTAGAATAAGACCATGAGAGATGGTATGTTTGAGATATCAGAGAAGATGCTTCACAGCCATCCAATGAGTTTGAGTGGGTGGATGCATGTGTTGAACAAGTTTGTAAACGATATAAGAAATATCTGACCACGTAAGTGATAAGTATTGCATGGCACTAATAAGACTATGATATTAGATAGCATTTGCAGGAAGAGGGCTATCATTAAGGACCAATCATGTTGTGGTGTTGAGATATGTGACTATCTCTTATATGCCATCCATCTTGAAGTGGTCAAGTAAATCTCGGATATAATCCTGTTGTGAGAAAAGAAGTCTTCAACAATAGATATAACTTCAACTCCCAAGAAGTAGTGAAGATTGTCAAGACTTTAATCGAGGATCTCATATAGAAGCAACAATGACATCCCGAATATATAGCTTAGTGGTTTTGTAATTAATAAATCATCTATATAAATGATAATATAAACTATGATAGACTTGTCAATATATATAAAAAGTTAAATATTTAGAGTTAATAAAACCAAAGGTGGGAATAAAATTCTTCAATTCATGAAATCACGTATGTGGTACTTGTTTTAACTCATAGAGTGACTTGTGAAGACAACACAAATAATTTGAGCATGAGGCATCAACGAAGCCCGATGATTGAGACATATAGATTTTTTTCGATAAGATGACCATGAATAAAAGTATTGTTGACGTCCAATTAATTTACCATCCAACCATAAGTAAGAGCAAGAGAAAGAACAAGTCAAATTATCTATGATTTGATCACCGAGTTGAAAGTTTCATGACAATCCAATCTAAAACATTGATGAAATCCCTTAGTTATAAGTTAAGCTTTATAACGAGCAATACTTCCATCCAAATTTAGCTTAATTTAAAAACTCATTTGAGATCGATGATGTAGTGATTGGAAGCACAAGAACATACTCAAATTTTCTATTCTTATGAGAGTATTAAGCTTTTCATACGTGGCCTCTCTCCACTTTGAAACTGTAATAGCTTGAGTGACTCAAGGAGGGTTCTAAGTGTCAATGAATGAGATATTTAGTAGTGAGATGAAGTAATTTTTGTTTAAATATATTATTTTATGATATGGTGATCAGGTATGTTGAGGGATTGCAGATGTTTACAGTGTACGATAGGAGGTTGAAAGTGATGGACCATACTTTGAAGGTAACTTACTCTAAGGTAAGTCAGAAGATGCTCCTAGAGTGGCATTCATATGATGAAGATCAACCACCAATGATAAGCTGCTAGCTTGCATTGTGTTAGAGGGACGGATATATCTGAATAGGAATTCATTGCTCCTTCTTCTGTTGGATTTGGCTCAACAAATCCATCTTCTACAAACTCCCATACATCTTGGGAGCCTAGAAGAACCTTCATTTGGATGCACCATATATCATAATTTTCTTTGTCAATCTAGGGATCTGAATTTGGATGGTACTTGGGAAGAGGCCATTGCTCAACCTATGCTCGATACCAAATGTTGAAAATCTAGATAGGAAGAAAGGATAGAGATTTCAAACAGAGGAAGAGTAGGAGAAGAGTAACTCTCTATTTTCTCTCAAAATACTCTTTACAATTTCACAAACTCTATTCTTTCATGAACCAACATATGGGGTTTATATAGTCCCCAAAGATACATCATATTTATTGTATTCGAATGAATACAATAACCGATCAGTCATTTTGACTTGTCCTTCCATAGACATCTAATCTATCTTTTCTTCTTCTTGAGAGAATGAATCTCCTTCATGCATGAACCTTTTCTTGAATTAATTAGTCTCTATTGGAATAAGTTTATTTCCAACAATATCTCCTTGTCCCATGTTCTTCTGTGCCACTTAAATTGAATATCAGCAAATATAACTTTCTTTTTTGAGATGAGAAGCCACTAGATGCATGGATTAATAGTTTAGTTGAGACTTGTGAATTTGCTTAGAATGAATCAATTTTTTTAATTCTGATATCCTGCTTTCAGATAATTCCATGTCGGTATTGATGCCATCTGACTCCTGAGGAGAAAGAAAGATTTGCCACAAAAAGGGGGGAAAAGTCTTTCTTGAACTCTATATGTTCATTGTTGAAAGTTTTACATGCAGGAGGAGTGCCTTTGTCGTTACGTCAATGCTTTTTTCTTGTCATGTATTCTCAACCATTATGTTTTTTAAGCTATGCTTCCACCAGTTGAAAAGAGTCACTGGTACTCTAGTTAACATATTCTTATCCACAGATTGCTTTTACTTCCATGGTATATCCATCATTGATTCTAGCATACATGGGACAAGCTGCTTATCTATCTAAGCATCATATTATTGAAAGTGACTACTGAATCGGGTTCTATGTTTCCGTGCCAGGTATGTCATCAGCATTCAAAATATTTATCTGCATAATATTGTTGATCTCCAGTATACTGATTTGTCGAGATGATCATCTTGTTAGAGCAAATAAGGTGGCCAGTTCTTGCAATAGCTATACTGGCAGCTGTTGTTGGAAGTCAAGCTATCATCACCGGTACATTTTCAATCATCAAGCAATGCTCTGCTTTGAGCTGCTTTCCTAGGGTGAAGATCATTCACACATCTACGAAAGTACATGGACAAAATATACATTCCAGAGATTAACTGGATGCTAATGATATTGTGCTTGGCTGTTACTGTCGGTTTCAGAGACACAAAGCGGTTGGGCAATGCATCAGGTACGGGAGAGCTCAAAATTAAGGTACTTGATATATTCATATCAAATAGGTAGATCAAAATACAAAATGATGAAAATGTACTTTCCTGTGAAGCTATGTGATTGACTATTGCTATTAGTGAGTTAACATGAGATAGATCAGGCGACAAGTGTCTAGTGAGTATGATTTATTATTGAGTATGCTTACGAAATCTGTTGGTTTGGCAAGTCCTTTAGTCCCACATCTGGAAAACCAGATTTCCTATCCCCTATTGATGCTATAAAAAGGGGTCTAAGCTTTCTAGTTAGATGCATCACAAGCACTACAAGAAAAATCGCTTTGGATTTAATTTCCATTAAGTCCATATTAAATATTTTGAGCTTTTCTTGTTTAGTAGTTTCAGGTGTTTTTGGCCTAGGAACAATTTTCTAAGGCATTTGTAATTGTCTCATTGTTAGTAGAGATTTGCTCCTCCTTTCGTCCGTGGACGTAGGTCAATTGACCGAACCACGTAAATTTGGTGTCCCCTATTTCTTTTATTCTTTTCTGTTTATTGTCTATTGGGTTGTCAAAATTACCCTTTGGTAATTTCCTAGGGCTAGCTCTGACAAACTGGTATCAGAGCCTGGTTTTGGGATCTTTTGGCAACAATGACAATAACAAAGATTGTTGTCGAGAAATTCGACAGAAATGTCAACTTCGGCATGTGGCAGCTCAAGATTGAGGCTATTCTGGTTCAAGACGGAGTTGATTTGGCACTCAGGAGTGAGAAAATTCCAGATGGTATGTCAGAGGAAGATTTTGCAGGTATGGATAAGAAGGCCCGATCGAGCATTATTCTAAATCTCTCTAACGAGGTTTTACGGGAGGTAGCTACGGAGACTATGGCTAAGAGCATGTGGGACAAGCTTAAAGCCTTGTATATGAAGAAGACAGTGGAGAACCGTCTTTACTTAAAGCAGAGTTTATATATGCTTCGGATGATTGAAGGTACATCTATACTCTCACATCTTGATAAATTTGATTCATTAGTTATGGATTTGGAGAATATAGATGCAAAGATTGATGATGAGGATAAGGCCCTATTACTTTTGTGTTCTCTCCCCCAATCCTTAAGTATTTCCGTGATACTATGATTTATCGAAAAGAAACAATTTCATATCAGGAAATTAAATCTGTATTAAAATCTAAGGAGCAGATTGATAGGGATATCACTGGGGAGAATAGAGGAAATCAGGCCGAGGGTCTAGTTGTCAGGGGTAGAACTGATAAAAAAGAATTTGATAGTAGTAGATCTAAATCTAGATCTAAATCCAGACATAAAAATTTGAAATGCAGATATTGTCATAAAATGGGGCATATTAAGGCTGATTGCTTTAAATTAAAAAATAAATTAAAGTAAAAGAAAAAAATTATTGAGAAAACTACTGAGTCCGCTGAAGCTAGTGTTGTAGCTTATGAGAATTTTGGAAATATTTTCTTTGCTACTGATGACAGGACAACGTCTAAAAATGAATGGATTTTAGATTCGGGTTGTTCTTATCACATGTGTCCCAATAGGGATTTGTTTTCCACATATGAATCTTGTAATGGTGGAATTGTTTTGATGGGCAATAATGCCACATGTGATATTATTGGTAGAGGCACAATCCGAATTAAAATGCATGATAGTATTGTGAGGACGCTCACTAATGTTAGACATGTTCCTGATTTAAAAAAGAATCTCATCTCTTTAGGCACCCTAGAGGCTCTTGGGTGCAAATACACAGCTGAAGGTGGAGTTATAAAAGTTTCTAGAAATGCCCTTGTTGTTATAAAAGCTTGTAGGTCTAGTAGCTTATATATTTTGCAGGGAACTACTGTCACAGGCTCAGTTGCAGTCTCGTCATCATCATTGTCTGATTCTGACATCACCAAATTATGGCATATGCGTTTGGGTCATATGAGCGAAAAAGGTTTGAATATATTGAGCAAAAGAGGTCTTCTTTGTGGACAGAGTACTGGGCCACTAGATTTTTGTGAACATTGCATTTTTGGGAAGTAAAAAGAGTCAGCTTCAATTCTCCGGCAGTTCACAAAACAAAAGATACTCTTGACTATATTCATTCAGACCATTAGGGTCCAGCTCGTGTTCAGTCTAAAGGTGGTGCCAGGTATATATTGACTTTCATTGATGATTATTCCAGGAAAGTTTGAGTTTATTTTCTGAAGCATAAAAATGATATTTTTCTAACCTTTAAACAATGGAAGGCTTTGATTGAGAAGCAAACAGTAAACAATTAAGCGGCTCAAGCGGATAATGGCATGGAATTTTGTGAAGGTGACTTTGATGAATTCTGCAAAAATGAAGGAATTGTTCGGCATCGCGATGTTAGGATGGACGCCTCAACAAAATGGTGTGGTGAACATATGAACAGAACACTCTTAGAAAGAGTAAGGTGTATGATCTCAAATGCAGGGTTGACAAAAGACTTTTGGGCGGAGGCGATTAATATGGCTCATTACGTTGTCAACCGTGCTCCTTCTGACACTTAATTTTAAAACTCGAGAGGAAGTTTGGTCGGGTACTCTGCTTGATTATTTCCGATTTTAAAATTTTTGGGTGTCCAAAGCATACATGCATGTAAATGAAGGAAAATTAGAACCTCGAGCTAAAAAGTGCATTTTCCTTAGGTATGCTTCCGGGGTGAAAGGATTCAAATTATGGTGTTCTGATCCCAAATCCCCAAAATTTATAATCAGTAGAGATGTTACTTTTGATGAATTATCTATGTTATCTTCTAAAGAGAAATCTACTAGTTATACAAATGATAGTGTGCGAAGCGAGGTGGAGCTTGAGATTGGTATACGAATCTCTTTAGTCAAACTCTTCTACTAAAGAATGCCAAGAGCGGTCCCGAGTCTCTTGACGAAGATAATCTAAAGAGCAATATTCCATAGCCAAGGATAGACCACGGAGAAATATTCGACCACCACAAAGATATGCAGATTTGGTTGCATATGCTTTGTGCATTGCAAGGTGAAGAAATAGGTGGAGTTGGTGAGCCTACTACCTACTCAGATGCAGTTTCTTGTGATGATTCCGCTAAGTGGTTGATTGCGATAAATGAAGAAATTGAATCTCTCCATCAGAATAAAACTTGGGACCTTGTGAAGCCGCCTTCGGGTAAGAAAATTATTGGATGCAAATGGGTCTTCAAAAGGAAGGAAGATATTCCAGGGGTTGAAGATGCAAGGTATAAAGCACGATTGGTTGCAAAGGGCTATAGTCAGGTACATGGTATTGATTTTAATGACGTTTTTTCATCTGTTGTTAAACATAGCTCTATTCGTGTTTTGCTTGCTTTAGTTGCCATGTATAATTTGGAATTAGAGCAACTTGATGTCAAGATAGCTTTCTTACATGGTGAACTTGAAGAGCAAATTTACATGGAGCAACCTCATGGATTTGAAGTTGACGGTAAGGAAGACCATGTTTGCTTATTAAAGAAATCCTTGTATGGATGAAAGCAGTCTCCAAGATAGTGGTATAAGAGGTTTGATTCCTTTATGTTGGGTCATGGTTACACAAGGAGCATGTATGATAGCTGTGTCTACTTCCGGAAGTTAAATGATGGCTCTTTTGTGTATCTGTTACTTTATGTTGATGACATGCTTATTGCAGCTAAGAATTTGTCAGAAATTCACACTTTGAAAATGCAACTGAATAGTGAATTTGAAATGAAAGATTTGGGAGCAGCTAAGAAGATTCTTGGTATGGAGATCAAAAGAGATCGAGGAGTTGGAAAATTATTTCTGACCCAGAAAAATTACATCAAGAAAGTCTTGGAGAGGTTTGGCATGAAAAACGCTAAGCCAGTGAGTACTCCTCTTGCTAGCCATTTTCGGCTATCTGCTGCTCAGTCACCACAATCAATTGAAGAGGAAGAATATATGGTGAAAGTTCCATATTCCAGTGCCATCGGCAGTATTATGTATGCAATGGTCTGTACTCGTCCAGATATTTCCCAAGCAGTCAGTGTGGTTAGTAGATATATGTCTTGTCCAGGTAAAACACATTGGCAGGCTGTGAAGTGGATTCTCAGATACTTGCAAGGGACTTCAGATGCTTGTTTGGAGTTTGGAAAAAATTCTAACACTTTGATTGGTTTCGTCGACTCTGATTATGCTGTAGATCTTGATAAACGAAGATCTCTGACAGGCTATGTATTTTGCGTTGGCGGTTGTGCAGTTAGTTGGAAAGCTTCTTTACAACCTGTCGTGGCTTTATCTACTACTCTGAGGCAAAATATATGGCGAATGTGAGGTAATCAAAGAAGTTTTATGGTTAAGAGGTTTGTTTAGTGAATTATGTCAGCATCAAGGTGTTACTACAATTTACTGTGATAGTCAAAGTACTATTCATTTGACTAAAGACCAGATGTATCATGAGAGGACGAAACACATCGATGTGAAGTTTCATTTTATTCGGGATACCATTACTGAAGGAAAGTCCTTGTTCAGAAAATTCATACGAAGGACAATCCAGCTGATATGCTTACGAAGCCTCTTCCAGTATACAAGTTTAAGCAGTGCTTGGACTTGGTTGGTATTCATTGTTGGTGATTGCCCGTTTGGGCTTTTGTGAAGAAGGTGGAGCAAGTTTTGTTGGGACATGCCAAGGTGGAGATTTGTTGGTTTGGCAAGTCCTTTAGTCCCACATCTGGAAAACCAGATTTCCTATCCCCTATTGATGCTATAAAAAGTGGTCTAAGCTTTCTAGTTAGATGCACCACAGGCACCACAAGAAAAGCCGCTTTGGATTTAATTTCCATTAAGTCCATATTAAATATTTTGGGCTTTTCTTGTTTAGTAGTTTCAGATGTTTTTGGCCTAGGAACAATTTCCTAAGGCATTTGTAATTGTCTCATTGTTAGTAGAGATTTGCTCCTCCTTTCGTCCGTGGACGTAGGTCAATTGACCGAACCACGTAAATTTGGTGTCCCCTGTTTCTTTTATTCTTTTCTGTTTATTGTCTATTGGGTTGTCAAAATTACCCTTTGGTAATTTCCTGGGGCTAGCTCTAACAAAATCTAATAAAACCCACTTTTCTCTTGATAGATTGTTAATCCTCTTGAAAGAAAGGATTACTAAAACATAGTCACCAGATTGTTAACTGTTTCAGTTGATCTCCACTTCAATCATCTCTTAGTCCTTTGAATTTGCTCAAATTCCAGCTTGATTTTAAGGGAATTCCAGATCCGTGTTACTTTCAGCTCTGGTGTATGCTATTGCTGTTTCATATTGATTTCGCAATATATCCACTTGTCATACGCATAGTGAATATTTATCCAGAACCTGGCACTTACCTCTTCCATCATGGATCCCAAATATCAGTTTAGAGTTGGACTACTTGCAGTAACAAGTACATCGTGCTTCATCATTAGAAATGAATCCTTTTGGTGTGTGGAGTTTCTTCTGAATTGTCCTTGAATATTCCACATTCTCACAACATTAACTCATAAGATACCTAGTTTCAGTTTATTTGGACAATCCTGAATCCCTGTGATTAGGAATATATTACTATGTCTATAGTGTAGTACATCAAGTAAAGTATCCATGGAACACATGTATCGGTTTTCTTTTTTCATGCCTACCCTTCATATAAAGAAATGAATGAGATGACAAATTGCAGTTCTCATCTCAGCTCCACCATAGCTAACTGCTTTAAGATCTAACCTATGTTTTTACTATTCATTTGACAGGGTTGGCTGTAATTACTGTCATGTTGGTTACTACCTGCTTGATGTCCCTTGTGATAGGTTTATGCTGGCATAAGAGCATCTTTTTGGCTGTATATTTCATTGTCTTCTTTGGAACAATTGAGGCACTCTATTTCTCAGCATCCCTTGTCAAGTTCTTAGAAGCTGCTTGGGTTCCCATAGCTCTCTCGTTTATTTTCATGATAATCATGTATGCATGGCACTGTGGTACACTCAAGAAGTATGAATTCGACATCCAAAATAGGGTCTCGATTGATTGGCTCCTCGGTCTTGGCGCTAACCTTGGAATTGTCCGTGTCAGAGGCATTGGCCTCATTCATACTGAACTTGTATCAGGAATCCCAGCCATCTTTTCCCACTTTGTCACCAACCTCCCTGCATTTCACCAGGTCAGCTATTTGTTTTTCTGCTTTTCAAATACATGAATGATGTCACATGTGAGTTTCCTTTATGTGCTTAATTAAAACTTTCACAGTTCCTAGTTGTCATCATATTAAATTTCGCTATAAATTATAAAAAAAATTTCTATACATGGGCTAGAATGCTACAGGTACTTGTGTTCCTCTGCATCAAGTCCGTGCCAGTGCCATATGTCCGACCAGAGGAGCGGTTCCTTGTGGGGCAGAATTGGCCCAAAAGAATACAGGGTCTACAGGGGCATTGCACGGTACGGGTATCGTGACATCGAACAAAGATGATTTAGAATTCGAGAAGGACCTTGTTTGCAGTATAGCAGAGTTTATTCGGTCAGGTGTCTCTCGTCCAAGTGGTATTGCAGAACGATCCGAGAAGGATGATGACAGAATGGCTGTCATTGCAGCTGGAATACGTATGTGCGAAGAAGATGCTGACCTAGGAGATGAAATTGGTGCTTTGGGTGGAAGGGAGATGCGATCACCTGTTACCAGAAGGAAGAAGAAGGTGAGGTTTGTGCTGCCGGAGAGCCCACATATGGATGCCAATGCAAGGGAAGAGCTCCAGGAGCTGATGGACGCAAGGGAAGCAGGCATGGCATTCATACTGGGGCATGCTGATGTCAGGGCGAAGAGCGGATCTGGTTTGATTAAGAGGTTTGTGATCGACATCGGGTACAATTTCTTGAGGAGGAATTGTAGGAATCCAGCTTACGCGGTGAGCGTTCCTCATGCATCAACTTTAGAGGTGGGGATGGTATATGATGTCTAGGTTGTCATAATAGTGATATAGATTGATATTTTGCATGTAAATTAGTGTAAGTATTCAATTTCTCTTTTCATGTTATCGATTTTAGAAGCTTATATTGGTTGTGCCAGCCATCAAGAACAGATGTTGTAGCATGAAAAGAGATCCTTTTTTTGTGGATTCTTATGTAGCATGGAAAGGGAGCAACCTCTCGTGTAGGTTGGAAAAGATAAAGAGAATTGGGTATTTAGCATGAATTGAGTTGCCATTATTGGAGATTCATGTTTCATTAAATTAACAGGATGTTGGCCATACCTCCTTGTTCATTGTCACCATGCTGGACTTCCCATTCTCAAACTAGTAATAAAATCTTTTGGCACTTAATACATTTATTAGCAAAGAATAATATACTACATCTACAGAAATGTAATCAGCAGTTGGGAATTGTTTTTATGCCTTCAATTTATATTTCTACGGCTCCAACACAAAAATTTGACATCAAAAGAATAGATGAAGCTTTGCAAAGCAAAAAGCCTAACTTTTTCTTGATTCTCAACCCAAGAGTAGCAGAGTTCATATCATTTGCATGTAACAAGCATATCCACAGCTCGGAATAACAAAGCGAGATCTCCGTTTGCACCCACCGAATACACAAAGTAGACATCCAGAAGAAAATACAGGGAAGAAAACAGTGATCTTATACCTCAGCAGATGGCCAGGAGGAAAGGACCGGCCACAACTCCAGAGCAATGAGTGATGATGCTTCCAGTTTCAGTCTGGTGTGAAGAACCTGTTGAGCTTAAATGGCAAGGAGTAGAACTCCTCACTTCTGGGGTCCTTCTTAAAGGTCCTGAACTTGTCCCAGAAGTGATACCCCCTATCTTTCCTGGTTGAGCTCTCATGCAACTGCAGAGTGTTGTCCAAGAAATATGCCACAAAGCCCGCGACAAGCGCTTCCGAGGAGAAGATGACGTTGACGATATCGTTGAACTGGAGAAGCAGAGGGGCTTCAGTCTAGAGACACGCAATGCGGAGAAATCACAGTTCATGAGCGTACCCATCTTGCACCAGTATGTACAGGACCATAGCCAGCAACAGAAGTATACTCCTTGAAGTACTGTGGAACGGACAAGCCCAGAAACACAGAGAATCCTAAGATGAACTTTGTCCTGAAGCTGTTGAGGTTGCTGAATTGAAGCAAACTGAGTCCGGCAGCACCTGTTTGTAGATGTCAACATAGTTTCCATATGAGACAGTACTCATGTCTAATTTGCTTGGTACCGAGGTCTCAGGGGGGCGTACCAACATAAGCAAAGAAGAGACAGTAGAGTGCTGCAATGATTGGTCCTGGAATGGACGCAAAAACAGCTCCAAATTTTCCTGCAAGGAAGTGAGCAGAAGAGAGATAGTATAAACTGTTCTAGTTGACGTTTTCGACTGGTAATTAACATCAGACAACACAAACCCCTGATCAAGAAGACGAGTTGGATTAATGGAACCACCACAGTGCATGATATAACACCTAAAGAACTGGCTATCGAATGTGCAATGCACAAACTATGATCATGTTTATTGAGACTTTGAACTTTCCAAGAGACTGATTCACCAATATCCTACAACTTATGATCCATTGCACCCGGTGCTACAAACAACATGTTCATCCTTTCCTTCGGGCGAAAAAAAGAGATGTGCTTTAATTCATACCATCACATTTCTATAGACAAGGTTTGAGCAACTCACCGAGTACGGAAAAGAATATCATGAATCCTGCAGATATTTGAACCACTCTTCGGCTGCCAACACGAGTCAAGGCTAGCAAGCCAGCATTTTCACTGCATGATCAAATGTTCAGACCAGTAGACTAGACATAAATAATATTAAAGCATGTCCATTAGGATCATGTTAATCTATGGCCTTACACCGACGCTGTGGAACCATTGGCCGTTCCAAATATCCCATCCAACAATATCCCGATTCCCTGAAGCAAACAGATGAGTACAACCGGTGCTACAGGACTCACGTACGCCAAACCATGAAACCTTGGCCTGCAGTAAATACATGAAGTTGTGTACCTGCCAACCGACGCCCCGACTTAGGATCGAAGGGGGCACTTGTGTCGCGCTTGCATACCTCGAGATCGCAATGAAAGTACCAGTTGACTGCATCATTGAAAAGAATGTTTAGGCAATAATATTTCACAGACAAATTTCATCATCATCAGCTGCAGAAAAGAAGGTGACATAAACTTGTGATGAGATACAGTGACATAACAGACCTCCACAAGAGCAACAAAAGAAGCAGCCATCATTGCAAACGCTTCTCCGGCTTCAAAGGTTGGGCCTCCCCATTGGAAGGGGTATGGGATTCTTATCCTGCACATGAGAAAGAAATTGAAGATAGTGTTGATGATGCCAATAGCATGGAACCACATTTTAGCGTACAAGTCTATCTGAGCCTTCTCCTCTGAGACCGGGCAATTCAACAATACACACTTGGGACTTGATATTAGACACAGAAACATGAAAATAGAACACAAAGATGAACTACTGAGCTTTACCAAGGAGATGCAGCGACGAGACCAGAACGATCGGTACGACAATGTTGTTGAGTTTTTGGTGCCGCATGCCTATATGCACCTCCTACAGTGAGGATGAATGCATAAAGCCATACTATTGCGACGGAGAATATGACAGCAAAACGGTCGAAGATGTTCTTCTTCAAATGTATTGCATGCGGTACGTACTGCAAATAATCAAACTTGTATTGAGTAGCAAAAGTCAAGAAACAGGCCAAGAAACTATCTGCATGTTGTGTGTGGTAGGCAGCAGATCAGAGCTTCAAAGCTGATCTCTTTGAAGCATCGATTGCAATCTATACCTGTGAAACTATTACTAGCAGTATTAGCTGTGGAAGTCCAATCTCAATGCATTTTGCAACCTGTACAGAACAACGCATGTTATCAGCAATCGCAAATCATGTTCCAAAAAGAATGTAATAATAGTCGAGTGTTCCCTCATGCATCACAATGTAAAAGAGATCAAACAGAGGCCAAAGCCAGCCATACTCCAGGGAAGCCAAGTATCACAACGTAAAAGAGATCAAACAGAGGCCAAAGCCAGCCAAAGAGATCTTACTCCAGGGAAGCCAAGTTGATAGAGGCCGAAGCCAGCCAAAGCGACCAGCGGTGCGGCCGAAAGAGGACTAAGTAATCTGCAGCCAGTACACGTTGAAGATTCGGCTAAGCATAAACTCAAACACCCTGTTCGAATGAAACTAAGCTGCAACGCTATTATTCTATATCAGACCTCGTGACCAAACGCCATAGGCCGCTGAAGCCTATTATGATCTGGACGACCGAAGCAACGATCAGCGCGCCCTGCGTCCCCCGCATGGTCCGCAGGAATCTCTGCACGCCAAGACCAACCACTTGAAGTTTATAGTGACATATTTTGATGCACTTAGGAGTATCACAAAGCTGGGAACCTTGTGAGGATCGATGATGTCGTCGTAACGACCGTTCAGAATGATTGAGATGGTGGGCACAACAAAGGTGTATGAACCTCCAATTACAGCGGGTAAGCGAGTGCCAAAAAGTGTTTGCAACAGAGTGTTCAACCCAGCAACAAAAAGAAATGTTTGTATCACTTTAGCCTTCTCATCCTAAGAAAAGAAATTGCTTTAAGATCAATTAGAAGTACAGGTTTCGAAGTATGAGATTGTCACCATCGAGCGGGAGAGCCTCACATTTCCTCCACCCATCTGAGGAACAAGAATGGTAGGAATGATAACGGTGGTGCCTAGCATCACGAGGTAATGCTGGAACCCAAGAAGAATGGCCTCGGCTGCATGAGAAACCCCGTAAATGAATCAGATGACATCCCAACTCGATATCAATCAAGAACCCGTAGTCTAGAAATACTAGTTACTGCAAAGACTGCAGCAATTCCTAGATTCTAAACAGAAGCTCTCTTCTGCTTTTGTGCAGACCCAGTTTGAAGGCTAATTGAAACTAAGCTTTATAGGCATTAAAAAGTAAAAAAAACACAAGAGTTAACTTAAACAATCAAGCAATGATTCCCTTGACGATTCAAGGAGATTCTGCAGGACAGAATCCATGAATCATAAAGAAATTATAAGGATACTCGGCATAAAACAGAGCGGCAAGTATAATTTGGTTGGAACGTACGCCAGGGCGGAGGGCTGGTGATGCAGTAGGAAATATTGGGTAGCTGCTCCTTCACGGGGTGGGGCTGTGTGTCGTCTTGCTTCGGCGCTGCTCCCGCCGATCCTCCACCTCCACCTCCACCACCAGCCATCCTTGTTTCTCCCCTCCTATTACCACAACCCCCACAACTGAAACCTCGCTCCCACAGCCTCCAGGAAATCAGATGATGCTCATGTCCGGCACTATCATCATCCGAACCGACTGCAAATAAATAATCATATCAGGAAAGCTAGCAACAAGAAGTAAAGAAGCGAACCGATAAGAACTAGCCAACAAGAACAAGAGCAGGAAAGAAGCTACTGAACCGCCATCCTTTTCCTTCCAATTTTTATGAATCACTAAAGATGCGAAAGAGATTAAACAAGGCTAAAAGGTAGACACCTTCACTTGCTTCGAAGCTCCTCTTTTCTTCCTTGGTGCAGAGTCAACGGACTAAGCAAACTTGTCTGGGAGCGAGGCGGGGGTGTTTGGACTCGGAAGACACAACGGATGGTGGAGCCTGAAAAGGGGGGTTGGAGCAGCGTAAACCTGAAACAATCCACATGAATGAGCGTGGCAAATATGTGCAGCCGACACGTTCCTCCTGCATGCGGTTGTCACTCATAACACCATTCACGTCCTCATCAGAAACTTATAAGAAGCTGGTAATTGTGGCGGTAATCTTTTCAGTTTACCATGTTATCAAGCTTGTCTCGTTTCCACTTCGTTCTCCGTCTTCACCGCTCGCTGCCGCGTACCCCTCACGCTCGACGTCACCTTCATCATCTTCGTCAACACGACCACCTCAATCACCATAAATTCCCGTGTCTGCAGTGAAATGCACGCATCCATCAGAGTCAAGGGGACAAATTATTGATGGATACATAATAACTCGGGACATTGTGCATTGGATCATGCTGCAAATCGACTGCTTGATGTAACAATTTCATACATACTACAGGTGTCGATGGAAAAATACTTTGTACATAAGATTGTCATCTACAACTTTTGGTTCCGGGATTTGGCGAGCTGATGCATATGCTAATAAATTTGCCTTTGCTAATGATGGTAAAACTAATTCCAGATCCTTCGAAGTTTGATTGAATGTGATGAATAATTGAATAGCCTGCTTTGATATGTTTGATTTGTCCGATTCCAACACTAACCAGACGACGACTCCTCACTGCCTCCCGACGCGTCGTCCAATCGCCAGCCGTGGCGTGGGCTGTGTGAGTTATTTCGAGGAAAGGGAAAGGCCACGAGTCGTGCAACAGATAGCCACATCCACACAAACAAATATTCATAAAGAAATATACACTGAATGGTGGATTATTGATGATGGTTTTCGGTCATAATGTCAAGCATACTCGCCGGTCGATCCACCTTCATGAGATTTCTGGCTGAAGGGGCGCAGAATATGGCACACAAAGACGACTAAAACCAACCATGGTTTTCTCTTCTTCTCGCTTTCTGGTCTCCCTGTTAAGTTTATGCAGATGGAACCAAATTTAGCGTCAGCAGACGTACATCTTCGAGCAAAAAAAACCTACATTTCTGTAAGGTTGTAGGACAGGGAGAATCTCATTCACTACATCGGAGGGGAGTATGTAATTTCAGTTGCTACATGCACAACCCAGGGTTGTGCAGCATCACACTTGCCGCATTCAAAAGGAGATTATTAACCCTTCCGAAAAAGGATTTTCTAGATCAAAGACCGAGTAAGAAGAATCTGGCATTTGTACAAACACTAATGCTTGAATCTATGCACAATCATCCCCCACGCATTCAAGATTGGACGTGGAGCATGAGACTTCCTGCATCCAAAGCAGAGCCTTAACCTTTCCGACAAATCGACTTGTCTATCTTGAAATATATATAGTAAGCAGAACGTGACATTTATTACAAAGAAAATTATAAGTCTGGCTATCATCATGACAAGGACAAGCATGTGCCATAGTTTCAAAGCAAAATCCCAGACATTCAGCACTAGTTTTGGCATCGATGAACTGGCAAACGCTTCTTCGTGGATGACAAGCACAAGGATTCCACAAGCTTATCCTATATCCAGCAACCCGTAACCCTAAATGCTGAGGCAAGGCTTATATCATGAATATGTAAACTCGACACTTTCCCATGCTCAAATCAGCAAAAGGAAGGAGCACCTATGGGCTATCTTTTAGAGGGCAAAACCCAAACAGCGTATGAACACTGATCAAGCAAGATCATGAACATTCATATTTCATTCATTTGCCGGAAGTGGTAAATCATTTATTGTCTCTCCTGCCTGTTGACTATCCTTCGCCTCGGTATTGAAGGCGAAAAAGACTGCTTGAAAGGATGAACAACTTGTATTGCAATGTGCAGAGTACAAGTCCTTCTATACACTTGATCAATATAGAGATAAGAAAAAGAATGAGAAGCGAAAAAATAATCAAATCCCTAAAATTATGTAATTACATTAATCAAACATCTAAATTTATGAAATTGAATTTGGTTGAGAATCTTTCGTAATACCAACTGTTTGTTTTAAATTTATTGAGTGATTATTCTTCCTTAACGGAGTGATTTATTGGATAAGATGGTGCTTCCATTAGAAACACTAATCTTGGATCGTGACCACAAGATATCAGCAACTTAATCATGTGTAGAGACATAAAGAGAACCGGTGGCAACCTTATATCGAATAAATGATAATTGAGGGCGATGTGCTTCATACGAGAATGGAATATCGGTTTAGCACATAAGTCACACCAATATTATCACAAAGAAGATGAGGAGGTTGACTAAGCGAGACGTCCAACTCGAATGAAAGATTCGCGAGCCAAAATAACTTTGATTGTAGTAAAGGCGAAGGAGCGATATTTAGCTTTCGTGGATGATCAAGCAACTATTTATTGCTTTTTAGAGCACCATGCTATCGAGTTGGCTCCAGTAAAAATGGCATTAGCTAAGATAGATGTGAAGTCATCATAATTATTAGCTCGATCATTGACAGGATAAGCAATACGAACGAGTGGTTGGGAGTATCGTAGAATAAGACCATGAGAGATGGTATGTTTGAGATATCAGAGAAGATGCTTCACAGCCATCCAATGAGTTTGAGTGGGTGGATGCATGTGTTGAACAAGTTTGTAAACGATATAAGAAATATCTGACCACGTAAGTGATAAGTATTGCATGGCACTAATAAGACTATGATATTAGATAGCATTTGCAGGAAGAGGGCTATCATTAAGGACCAATCATGTTGTGGTGTTGAGATATGTGACTATCTCTTATATGCCATCCATCTTGAAGTGGTCAAGTAAATCTCGGATATAATCCTGTTGTGAGAAAAAGAAGTCTTCAACAATAGATATAACTTCAACTCCCAAGAAGTAGTGAAGATTGTCAAGACTTTAATCGAGGATCTCATATAGAGAGCAACAATGACATCCCGAATATATAGCTTAGTGGTTTTTGTAATTAATAAATCATCTATATAAATGATAATATAAACTATGATAGACTTGTCAATATATATAAAAAGTTAAATATTTAGAGTTAATAAAACCAAAGGTGGGAATAAAATTCTTCAATTCATGAAATCACGTATGTGGTACTTGTTTTAACTCATAGAGTGACTTGTGAAGACAACACAAATAATTTGAGCATGAGGCATCAACGAAGCCCGATGATTGAGACATATAGATTTTTTCGATAAGATGACCATGAATAAAAGTATTGTTGACGTCCAATTAATTTACCATCCAACCATAAGTAAGAGCAAGAGAAAGAACAAGTCAAATTATCTATGATTTGATCACCGAGTTGAAAGTTTCATGACAATCCAATCTAAAACATTGATGAAATCCCTTAGTTATAAGTTAAGCTTTATAACGAGCAATACTTCCATCCAAATTTAGCTTAATTCTAAAAACTCATTTGAGATCGATGATGTAGTGATTGGAAGCACAAAGAACATACTCAAATTTTCTATTCTTTATGAGAGTATTAAGCTTTTCATACGTGGCCTCTCTCCACTTTGAAACTGTAATAGCTTGAGTGACCAAGGAGGGTTCTAAGTGTCAATGAATGAGATATTTAGTAGTGAGATGAAGTAATTTTTGTTTAAATATATTATTTTATGATATGGTGATCAGGTATGTTGAGGGATTGCAGATGTTTACAGTGTACGATAGGAGGTTGAAAGTGATGGACCATACTTTGAAGGTAACTTACTCTAAGGTAAGTCAGAAGATGCTCCTAGAGTGGCATTCATATGATGAAGATCAACCACCAATGATAAGCTGCTAGCTTGCATTGTGTTAGAGGGGACGGATATATCTGAATAGGAATTGGATGAAGTTGATGCATGAATCTAACTTTGCAGTGACTCGTGAATGGAAGGTGAGAATGCATGATTGCCTACCAAAGCTGGGTTTTTAAAAAGAATGTTGGACGAATCATGAACGAAAGGCGATTGAGTTGGTAAAGAATATTGAGTAATAGGAATTTTCAAATATAGAGATTGCAATGATAGTGATGTATTTTATCATCAATTTGTGGATGAAATTTGATCTTCAACAAATTGAATATAACATGAAGAGTAAATCTTAAGTTTAATTAGATCAAAGCAAATGTAAGAATTATAGACGTTTGAATAACCTTGAAAAATGCAAGGTTTGGGACATTAATCTAATTTATGTTTGTTATAAGCCCGAAGCCATAGACAACAAAGACATCAAAATATTCATAATTTTAAATAATTAGGTTTGGTGTGAAATAAATGCCAAAAAGGTGATTTATTCTTAAGAAAAGGTATTAAAAGTTGAATAATAAGATAAACAATAGTTTTAAATACATAGGTTCAAAAAGATAAATTGCATAACGGAAGCCATGTGTTAGGAGGAGTAGGGAGAAGAAATTAAGTGTTAAATTGTATGACTTTCAAAAGACGGATTTTAGGCCTTGATATTATTTTCCACTGTCCAAACATATCGTCTTAATAAATATTTTAAAAAACTTTTCGACCATAATTTTAAATCTTGAAACAAAATAATACAAGATTTATGAGTCATTGGGAATAACCCTGAATATTTTATGAAATGATTGACAAAGATAACAAAATAGGAAAGACCATCCATTGAACAAATTGGATGACCCCTAACATCAGAGTGGATGAGATGTAATAGACTATATATATAAATAACTTTCTAAGGTCGAGACACTAAACAGTAGCTTGTGGCTTTTATTTGAATTACACAAATTACAAAATAAAAACTTAGGAAGATTAATTTGGCATAGAACATGAGAGATTATTTTTATTAATGGATGGCTAAGTCGATCATGCCAATGATTAAGTGATGTTTTAACTTGAATACAAGCTTCTTCTTTTTTTCATCATTATAGATTTCATGGCCACTCATATACATCATTTCCGCTGCACTCCCAAGCTAGAAATGCTACCGTTGTTAAGTCGTTCGTACAAAAGAAGAAGGAAGGAATTCAGTTAAGATATTGTTTGTTTTACAAAATTTAGATATAGAAATTAAATTTTATTCATAGAAGGAACACAGCACAATTGAAAGTGAAAATAAATTTACTGAAGTGGAGAGAATAGTGGTGTGTAATATGTAGATAATAATGTCTATGTGGTCCCTCATATGATTACTGAATATTTAAATTTCATAAATATGATGTGACATGATGTGAAACTTCAAAATCCACCATTTAGTTTGAGGTGAAAGTACCCACCAATTGTCGTGGTATGATCAGTAGTGGATACAGTATAATATTGTCTGACAGTATGACGATGCTCCTCATAAAATTGATAAATTCTTTTTTGAATTTTCCTCCGAAAGGATTACCTTGATTATCAGGTTGTGGCCCTTGAGTGCTACAATTTTGATTATTGCTCTTCTTTTGTTGGAGCTAGTTCCTAATTTTGGATTGAGAGAACCTGGCAGCATTAGCAGTAAGACAACTGGATGATCTCTTCCTCATTTTCCACGAGTTTATTGTGGAGTTTCTCGAAACTGATAATAGTGTCTCTTGCTCCCACAGCAACAGAGAATCCTTTGAATTCAGGACCCAAATCATTGAGGGTGCAAATAATCAAACTTTCATTCTTGACGCGTGCACCAATTAAAGTCAATGCATTAGCAAGACCTCTGTTTATTACGAGATAAATCAATGGTAGGTTTGGATCCACGATTGATAAGAGTAAGTTGCTCGGGTGAGACCCATTACACCAGAGGATGAAGCATTTGCTTAGTTAACATAGTGATAAGAGAAAGAATGATAGGAAAAGAATAATTAAATCCTTAAAATTAAGTAATTATATCAATTAAACATCTAAATTTGTGAAATTAATTCTGATTGAAAATCTTTCCTAATACCAATAGATTATCTTGAATTTATTGAGTGATTTACTGAGAAGATTTCTTCTTAATGGACTGATTTGCTGGAGAAGATTTTTCGTTACTACTAGGCAAAGCATTAAAGTGATAGAAAATTTATCAACATTTGATAGATATATAGTCACCACATGTCATCCAAGTTATCTGTTCTATACAAAGTGAGAAACATAAGTTTTCTTCTCGTTAATTATAACAAAAAAAAAATCACAAACTTCAATCTCAATCTCTCCTTTATGATAATGAAACTCTCTTCTCCTTCTTTATAACAAGAAAGGACATTACAAACTTTATTTCTCTTATTCAAGGTATAAAAATATATCCTAAATAAGGAAAAAGAAAGAACTCGCCCCTTTTGAATTATTTGAACTCATATATAAGGATCTTAAATTACTAACTTGAGCGTTGGAGAGATTGAGGCGAGAAATCTCCTATAGTTGATTACTTATGCAGGTCTTCAATGCATCTAAAAAATACCTTGGGGTAAGGCCAAATGGTCCCAAGCATGGATAAGTCGTATCTTGAGATGACCCCAAACTTCCTTTAACAAACAAGCCACACCTTGAGACTATCGCAAGACTATCATGGTGAGCCAACAACACATCATGAGTCCACCTACTATCTCAACCCTCTGAGCGAGACCCTTGGATGAAGCTTCGCTTTCAAGATTGAACCAAGTGTGTTCTCCCTAGTCAATGGCACTAAGTGCTAGTCATAAGTGCTAGTCATAAGTGCTTTATAAGCTAATCACATGAGTGATAGCACGTGTGACATCATATATATTCTTTTTGCTTATTATTTATTTGATATTTTTATCACTTTATATTACCTATTGCATATATTGTGATATTTATGAATCTGTGCAATGGGAATAGAATCGTGATGAGGTCATGATAATGAGACTAATTTATCTTTAAACATAACCCTAAATAACCTCGGTTATATGTTACTTGAGAGGGACATCGAGATAACCAAACATACTAATGTATTGTATAGTCACTCATATGATGGAGATAACTGGTCTCAAAATTGCTCATGTGGGAACACTTGGGATACAGTGTATGTGCTCATTGGAAAATGAGTTTACTGATTGATCCGCTTATAGAATACTAGATGGTTGATGATACCTTATTGTAAGACAACAATTTCGTCATCTCAATAGTGTAATTAGTCCTTAGACTTGAGACACTAAGGATGTCCTGTATAAGTACTCCACTCTTTGATACTGGACTTATAGGTCTAGAAGTTTCAGATCCAGTATAGCCGATCATCGGGAGTGGCAGCCAGCCTTACGAGGGCTATTAAATGTCGATAGAGAATCATCTGCTCCTGGTATCATGAGAGAAATATCCTATGTATTCTTGTTCAAACAAAATCTCTAGTCATGGTCATTCAGATTGAGAGAAAGAGTTCTCTAGGAGAATATGATTAGAGTGAGATTCGAGTAGAAGCCATATGAGCCTCATAACACTATACCCGGTGTACAATCTCTGAGATATTAGATCGATGAGGGACTATAGATATACTGTAACGAAGGACAGATAAGTCCAAAGGATTAGATTCCCCTGTATCGTTTGGGGACTATGGCATAGTGTCCTAATACGTCCGCAATCGATGAATAGAATCAAAAGGGGTTCTGATAGGTATGACTTACGACCAGCTCGATATTGAGCCTAGAGGATCATACACATTTGGTAGATGCTGCGACGAGTAGAAGTTCGGATATGAGATATCTATCGGAGCTCCTATGATATTGGATATCCAATAAGTTCCTAAATTATTAGATCCTATGGATGAGATCCAATAATAGCTAATAAGAGATTATTGGAAAGAGACATACTAATCTAAGATACTTTGGTAATTGGATGAAGATCCAATATCCAATAAGGTAGGGTCTATTATGGTTAAGTTGATAAGAGACCTCTATATATATGCGAGAACCAAAGGTCCATAGGTTGGGGCTCTCTTGGCTACTGCATCCTATTCTCCTTTCCTCCTCTCCTCCTCAGCTAGCAACCCCTCTTTGGGGCATGTGGACAATAAGAAAGGTCGATCCATTTTTTATTACATAGCACACATAAGGAGAAGAATTGAGTAGCGATTTGAGGAGCGTCTTCGCAGCCCCTGTTATATGGAACACCACTAGAGAGGAGAACAGTAGACTCTCTTCATCCTCTCCCATAGATCTATAGAAATTTAGTAATATACGATCTTCTTAGGTAATACAATTCTCTTATATGTATAGTTTTTCGATTTCGTGGGTTTTGCGCATTAATCTTTTGCACGACAATGAAACTTTCTTTTTTTGTAAAAAATTCTAGGATTTTATTTTCTATTCTTTCACTGTGCATGTGATGTCACCCTAGATTTCTCAACACTAAGGCAATAATATTTTAACTCATGACAAAATGTGACTTATCAGATTGGCACTAGAAGGAAGACCCGAATGTTGGAAGAACATCCATCCACGACTCCCCCTAATGAATGCTCCAGTGAGGAAGCATTGTTGTTGGTACTCAATGTCTTCGGATAAAAAAGACAGCTACCTTCCTTCTCCCAAGCACTTGCCAGCATGATGTAGGAGATCACCCCTCTCTCGAAGGTGAAGGAGGAGAGCCTGTCTTTTGAAGGCGAAGGAGGAGGCAGAGCCCAAAACTCGCTACAACGAATGTCATATCAGAACTAGAGCTCTCTCCTAAAGGTAAAGGAGGAGAGCCCATCTCTTGAAGATGAAGGAGGAGGCAGAGCCTAAAACCCGCTACGACAAATGTCATACCAAAATTATCTCCTGATAGGACCCTAGCAGGGTTAGGTCCTACTCAACCATGTAGCAGCTAATAAAAACCCTGTGAGAATGTAATAAACCCCACCTAGCTGCCTCTATCCTATAAAGAAGAGAGGCTAGGGTTTATATTTGGGTCTTTGGGCTTCTTAGCCGCCGCCCCCCTTGTTACTGGGCCGGCCCGCTAAGGTTGAGGGTAAATTGGGTAGTTCACTTAGGAAGTAGCCCCTAGGGCTAGGGTTTGGAGCTCTATATAAGCTTATAGCCTCCACTTCTCTGGAATAAGAAAGATCAATCTACAATTGCAGCCACCAGGCTACTTGGAGGGTGGAACCCCTATAGAGTTCCAAGGGTTGATCCCCCTCAAAGATCAATCTCCATAGAATTCCTCTAGGGTTCTATCATCTGGTATTAGAGCAGCGATCTTGCTGCTTTTGCTGCCATCCCTGCCGCCCACCATTAGCCAAGCAATTCCCACAATTGCTCTTGACGTCGTCGTCTCCACCATCATCTCTTGATGTAGATCAAATCAATCTATAGTCGCCACCTCTAATTACATCAGAGATTTGGTATTTTTCTACTACCAATACCTTTTGCTGCTGTAATTTTTCATCTAAAATATCAAAAAGAAGTTTTTCTATCAATCCCTTGCTGCGAATTCCTTGCGTCGCAAAAGTTACCATCTTTGCGAACGTAGGATTGTTGCAGAAAATTTCAGCCGTGTGTTGCTGCCTTTAACCGATCTAATTGTTATCCTTTTTAAACAAAATTTTTTGTGCACCTCATAGATCATCTTGGCTCCCATCCGTAATTGATCTATTGTGGAATTCATCACAAAAACAAATTCGTGTGTTGCTGCAATCTCTCGTCACAAAGTGCTGAAATTTTTTGACGAAAATTCTGCTATCGCAACTTGCACCGATTTCTTTACTGCTTTGCTGCCGAAATTTCTTGATCCAATTTGTTATCCTTGTTGCTATCTAAACTAAGATTCTACCATCAAACCCCCTCCTCAAACCCCTGAGTTTTCACTGGAAATTTCGTCGAGAAATCGCTATTTCTTCGACGACAATTCTGCTCTTATGAGACAACGCATATAGGCAGCAATTTTTACTGATTTTTGTCAAATCTTTGCTGCGAGCTACCACAGATCTAAAACCCTCTTCCCTAACCTTCATCCACTACCATCTCAGCCCAAAACTCCATCAAATGCAGCCCCAAACAGCACCCAAAACAGCCACAAAATAAGCCTAAACCGCAGCCTACATTCACTAATCCACCAACCCTTTCAACCATCACTTCTCTCAACCAATACATGCCTTTAACTCGATAGCAAAAAAAAGATCTTAATATTACAGATTTGGAGACATATGCTATGGCATCCGAGGAGGCAATTGATGCTAAATTCGAAGCCTTCGAGACACGAATGGAGGAGAAGATTCGGACTCTCTTTGCCGAACTTAGTTTGGGTCGACCACCGAGCCCAAAGAAATCACATCAAGGGGAGAGCTCTAATCGAAGAGATGACCTCCAGGAGAGGGGAGGCTCTATGACCGATCCCCACTATCCACGCATGAGGGTGGACTTCCCTAGATGGGAAGAAGGAGACTTGATTGGTTGGATCTCGCGCGCGGAGTGATATTTTCGGTACCACAAAACCGCAGATGCATCTATGGTAGAAATTGCAGCTATACATCTTGAAGGAGATGTCATACAATGGTTTGATTGGTTTGAACATACTCATGGAGTCCTCTCATGGCGACAATTCAAAGAAGGACTGCTGATCCGTTTCGGACCAACCGATCACGAGAACATCGACGGACAACTAGCAAAGATCCGACAAACCTCCACCATCCAGGAGTATCAAACCAGGTTTGAAAGGTTATCTACAAACTCATGATTGGTCTGAAAAATAGTTATTGGGGACATTTATTGAGGGCTTGAAGCCGGAGATCCAGGGAGAAGTTAAAACGCGACAACCGTACACGCTTATGGCAGCCATTTCTTTCGCACGACTTCAGGAGGAGCGATTGAACCATGAAGCTCGGAGGACTAGGGTCGCTCCCCGACTAGCAATATTGAAGCCCTCAGCCCCCCTACTATCAATTGAGATCCTGCACCAAAAAGGTTGACAAGAGAAGAGCTTCGAGACCGATCTGCCAAGGGGTTATGTTGGCATTGTGACGAGCCGTGGAGCCGCGAGCATCGCTGTAAAAAGGGGAGACTTCTTGTGATTGAACCAGTGGAAGAAGAGATTAGTGAATAGCTAGAAGAGAGTCTTGAACATGAGGATGAAGATATAGAAGAAGAGCCACAATCGGTTGACTTTATGGTACATGCGCTAGCCGGCTACTCAAATCCGCAAATGATGAAAGTTGGAGGCCTGTTCAAACAACAACCGATCACCATTCTCATCGATACAGGCAGCACTAATAACTTTCTAAACAGTAAGGTTGCTGCTCGGATGGCGCTCCACATCGAAGGTTGCAGCAAGTTCGACGTAAAGGTCACCGACGGCCGAATCCTAAAATGCGACCAAAGATGCCCGCAGGTGAAACTATTACTACAGGACCAAGAAATTGTTGTTGACTTCTTCCTCCTACCAATTGATGATTATGAGGCTATGCTTTGGGCATCGAATGGTCGCGACACTAGGTGATGTCTCTTGAACTTTTCCAAATTGATTATGAAATTCTATTGCAAAGGTAAACAGGTCACCCTACGCAGGAAGCGCGGAAACAACGTAACCACCGTTTCAACTCAACGAATGGAGAAAGTTTTACACAAGATAAAGGGTGGCTTTCTTATGCATCTCCAGCAGCAACCAGAGGGGGAGAAAACAGAAATTAAAAATCAAAAGATCACCCAACTACTTGTTGAATTTGATGATATTTTTGCTGAACCGCGCGGTCTTCCTCCTACTCAGCAACATGACCACCGGATTCCAATCCTTCCGGGCAAACCACCAGCAAACACTCGGCCTTACCGCTATCCTCATGTCCAGAAGGATGAAATTGAGAAAATCATGAAGGAAATGCTCGAAACATGGGTGATTCGACCAAGCTGCAGCCCCTACTCCTCACCGGTGCTACTTGTGCGTAAGAAAGACGGAACTTGGCAGATGTGCGTTGACTACCGAGCTCTAAATGACATCACCGTCAAGGATAAGTACCCCATACCAGTGGTGGATGAACTTCTTGATGAATTAAAAGGAGCTCGAGTCTTCACGAAGTTGGACCTTCGATCCGGTTATCATCAAATTCGGGTATGTGAAGGCGACATCCCAAAAGCGCTTTCGCACTCACAACGGGCATTATGAATTCTTGGTAATGCCCTTTGGACTCACTAATGCTCCTTCAACCTTCCAAAGTCTCATGAATGACATTTTTGGAGCTTTCTTCAGTAAATTTGTGCTGGTATTTTTGATGATATTCTCATTTACACCCTTCTCTTGAGACTCACTTTCAAAGACTTACGAATTATTCGACGATCCTTCGAGAGAATACTCTTTTTGTTAAGCTATCAAAGTGCAGCTTTCTCCAGCAAAAAGTAGAGTACCTTGGGCATATAATATCAGAAGAAGGAGTGGCCGTAGACCCAAAAAAATTTAAGCAATGCAAGGCTGGCGGAAACCTACAAATGTGAAATTGCTGCGTGGGTTCCTTGGACTAACGGGCTACTACCAAAAATTCATGAAGGACTATGGGAAGATTAGTGCCCCCCTCACTTCTCTACTGAAAAAAGACGCCTTCCTATGGTCGAACAAAGCTTCCGCTGCCTTCGATAGACTTAAGGCAGCCATGATGATAACACCGGTACTAGCACTACCAGATTTCAGCCGACCCTTCATCATTGAGGCCGATGCATCTGGAGTTGGAATTTGAGTTGTTCTCATGCAAGATGGTCGACCACTCGTATACACTAGCAAGGCATTGTCTCCCACCCATCAAAAAATGTCTATCTATGATAAGGAGATGCTCGCCATTGTGCACACAGTAACAAAGTGGAGACCCTACCTGATTGGCCGATGATTTCAGATTAAAACCGACCATAGAAGCCTTAAGTACTTTTTGGAGCAGAAGATATCATCCCCGGAGCAGCAAAAATGGGTAACCAAACTTCTAGGATTTGATTATGAAATTATTTACAAAAAGGGGAAAGAAAACGTTGTTGCAGATGCACTCTCACGGCTCCCTCAGCAAGCTGAATTTTCAGCTATCTCTCTTCCTGCCACCGGCTTCCTCGAGGGCATTAGGGAGGAATGGAAGAAGGATCCAGAAACCAGCAACATCATCAAAAAATTGGAGGAGGATCCAAGTGCAATAGCTCACTATACTTGGGATTCGAGGGATCTACGCTATAAAGGTCGTATTGTGCTTATACCAAACTCCCTTGCATCAAAGTCATTCTGCACGAAATGCACTCCACACCTTTAGCAGGGCACTCGGATTTCTAAGAACCTACAAAAGAGTGAAGCAAAACTTTTATTGGAAAGGGATGAAAAAATTATTTCGAATACGTAGCACAATGTGATGTATGTCAACAACAAAAGGTGAAAGCATGGCGAGTCCAGGAAGCGCAACCACTACCCATACCGGACTCGGTGTGGTGACATCTCCATGGACTTCATCGAAGGGCTACCACCTTCCAAAGGTAAAAGCACAATCCTTATAGTGGTTGATCGACTTACGAAATATGCTCATTTTTTGTGTTGTGCGCAATCCCCACCTTCTTTGTTAGTATTGCTCAGATTTTCATAGAAAATATTGTTAAAGCTGCATGGGATGCCAAGGTCCATTGTAAGTGATCGTGTGACAGGATCTTCACTAGTAAATTTTGGACCGAGTTATTTGATTCAGGCACCAAACTCAAGATGAGCACTGCATACCATCCACAAACTGACGGCCAAATGAAGTGGTGAAGCAGATGTTTAGAGACATACCTTCGGTGTTTCACTAGTGATCGACCAAAGGAGTGGGACGAAATGGCTCCCTGGGTCGAATGGTGGTACAATACTACATATCATTCATCTACAAAATGTACCCCATATGAAGCATTATATGGTCGGCCGGCTCTGTGATTCCAAAGTATATAATTGGCTCGGCTAAGGTAGATCAGTCGACCAAGATTTAATTGACAGGATAAACTCCTACAATTTGCTAAAGGATAATCTCTCTCTTGCTCAAGCTAGAATGAAGCGACAAGTGACACACGAAGAAGTGAAAGAGAATTTTTAGTAGGAGATTGGGTTTATCTTTCCTACAACCATACAAGCAACTATCCATCAACACACGAGCCTCCATGAAGCTATCTCCACGTTTTTATGGGCCCTATCGGATCATAGAGCGTATTGGAGCCGTGTGGCGTCTGACTTAAATTACCCGAAGATGCCAAAATTCACCGTCTTCCACGTGTCATGCTTGAAGCCTAAGTTGGGATAACACGAGACACCCAGATCCAACTGCCCAACACCACTGATGATGGAAATATTCAAACCCAATCACAAGCCATCCTCGACCGCAGAGTCGTGATACGTCGTCGACGTCCCTCTACTGAAGTACTAGTACATTGGACTAATTTACCACTCGAAGATGTCACATGGGAATCATATGAGGAGTGAAGTCCGGTTCCTCGAGTTCATGGAACCCCAACCTTGAGGACAAGGCTGATTTGAAGAGGGCGGGCTTGATAGGACCCTAGCAAGGTTAGGTCATACTTAACCATATAGCAGCTAATAAAAACCCTGTGAGAATGTAATAAACCCCACCTAGCTGCTTCTATCCTATAAAGAAGAGAGGCTAGAGTTTATATTTGGGTCTTTGGGCTTCTTAGCCGCCGCCCCCCTTGTTACTGGGCCGGCCCGCTAAGGTTGAGGGTAAATTGGGTATTTCACTTAGGAAGCAGCCTCTAGGGCTAGGGTTTGGAGCTCTATATAAGCTTGTAGCCTCCACCTCTCTGGAATAAGAAAGATCAATCTACAATTGCAGCCACTAGGCTACTTGGAGGGTGAAACCCCTATAGAGTTCCAAGGGTTGATTCCCCTCAAAGATCAATCTCCATAGAATTCCTCTGGGGTTCTATCATCTCCCTCTTTAAAGGTGAAAGAGAAGAGCCCTCTCCCGAAAGTGAAGGAGGAGGCAAAGCCCAAAAACCCACTACAACAAACAAATAGAACCACTACAATGGCATACCCTTACTCCCGCATCTAGTCGAAGAAAAATCTATAATGGCAAGCTCCTACTCTCACAATGATAATCGAGGCAACATTTGCAAATGACAGGCTCCTACTCCCACAATGACGGTTGAAACAAAATTCACAAACAGTGGACTCGTACTACCACAATGGCGATCGAGGCAAAATTCGCAAACAGTGAACTCCCACCCCTACAACGATGATCATGACAAAATTTGTAATGGCAGACTCCTACTCTCGCAATGTCGGTCAAGGCAAAATCCACAATAGTGGACTCCTACTCCCATAACGATGGATGAGGCAAAATTCACAACGATAAACTTTTACCCCTACAACGATGATTGAAATGAAATCCACAATGATGGACCCTTACTCCTGTAATGACAATCAAAACAAAATCTGCAACAATGGACTCTTACCCCCACAATGACAATCAAAACGAAATTCACAATGGCAGACTCCTACTCTTATAATGATAGTTGAGGCAAAATCCGTAACGATGGACTCCTACTCCCGCAATGGCAGTCAAGGCAAAAACCGCTACAAACAAAGCCTACAAAACTCAATCTACAACTCATCATCCGCACACACTCAAACGAGACATGCAAAACCATAAAACTCGACTTCGACAGAGCCAAATGACTAAACGATGTACCTCGAACCCCTTACCAAAACCCTGAAGCACATCTTTTGAGAGAACAAATGATTGAGAATTTTACCAACAGTCGTCATGTGTCATCGAAATCATCTGCTAACATTTACAAAATTTCAAAGCAAAGAAACACAAGCTTCCTTCTCATTTATTATGACAAGAAAGATAATCATAAACTTCTTTATAATAAGAAAGATAAACATTCTTTTTCTTTATGACAAAGAAGGACATCACAAACTTTCTTTCTCTCTTTTAAGATATAAAAAATATATTCTAAACAGAAAAAAAAGAGAACTCACTCTCTTGAACTATTTGAACTCATATTTAAGATATTAGATTACTAACTTGAGTATTAGAGAAGTCGAGACGAGAAATCTCGACACGTCTAATAAGCACCTCAAGGTGAGGTTGAATGCCCCTAGGTATGGACAAATCGTACCTTGAGATGATCCCAAGCTTTTTTCAATAAAAAAATCACACCTCGAGATAATTATCATGTGCTAACAATACATCGGAAGTCCACCTATCATCTCAATCCCCTGCTGAGGTCGCACCCTCACTCCTGAGCAGATCTCTCGAATGGATCTTTACGAATCAAGTCGTGTTGGCTTCTTATTCATAACATAATAACATTTTGACTAAGAATAAAATATGACTCTTTAACGAGGAAGCAATGCACATTAAATAATTGAAAGAAAGAGAAAAACTTTCTTTAAGCTGAGGTGAAATCTCTCTCGGACTCCGACCACCCTCTTCTCCACTGCTCGAGACGCGCCTGCTACAGCTCTTAGGGCTCAACTCATCTGTCGCGTCCACAAGCGTTCCCACCTTGTTGGGCGATATCTTGCTCAGAGGAGGTATATATATATAACATTTCCCTCGTATTTCAACCAATGAGTTCGCCCTTCCGCCACCAGATCGAGAGAGAATCGTCCTTCTCCACCGCGGGAGGAGGCGTCGGCGAAAGCCGAGGAGGAGGAAGAAGTCTGGGGGCGAAACCTCCAATGCCAAGCCTCAGCCGAATCCTCTACTTCCCGAGGCAAGACACGATCTTCCCTCGTTTCCGTTAAGGCTTGGACGAAACAAAAAGGGATCTGGGAATCGATCCGAAGAGGTCTTGCATCTTCTTCTCTTTCTGCTGCTGTTCTTCTGTGACTCAACTTGGTCGCTGCTTGTGGTGATGGAACTCAGGATTTCCATTGATTTCATCATATCAAGAGGGGCGCAGATACATATGGAGATCAAGCGACTCCCTCCCTCCCTCTTTTCCATCTCAAATTTTTCGTCGTTGTTTAAGTACCAAAAATGCCCCCATGAACTGTTACCTGGACAGCCGAAAAGAGGTACCCACAAGGACCACCTTAGTGCTTTTAGATTCGCGTATTGATTTGACTGATGTCTTTAAGATGCGCACGCTAATATGGGCCTCATAGAGGACCCTACTCATGCTTTTAGATGTGGGTACAGATTTGACCGGTGTCTTTAAGATCCGCGCGCTGATTTATCACCTAAACACTCATCCGATTGTCGAGTGGTTAAGTTGTGAGTCGGCTCTCATATATGTTGTTTGATTTACTTAGAAATATATAGTAAATTATATATTTGTCTGGATATGTATATATATTTGTTATATTAAGATTTATAATGAATGATATATTATTTGAAAACTTTGTATATATATTTATAACTCACAACTTTTGAGATATAATTATTCCTGATGATTTTTTTCTTAAATTGTTTTTTTAATTATAAAAAATAACATCAGGCTAAACATTTGACTATCCAAAAGCCTCGAATAAGCCTTCTCTGCAATCCCACGGACCGCCGCAGTGACATCAATCTGAGAATCCATGCAACTTTTCTCTTTCCCTTCTGTCCTCTATCCTTTTTGCCTTGCTATTTCACGTTTTCAATCAAAAGTAATGGACTCTTTGAAAGCTGACACAACAGATGCGGAAGTGATTCTTCTTCCCACCTGTTGCAATGATTAACAAGGGAACGAACTCAGCCAGAGATCTGCACTTTAGTACTATGCATGTCAATCCAATATTTCAGCCTGGATAATCTTCTGTGTTTATCTGCATTTGCGTTGCTCTGCATGCTTCTTTGCGGTCTTTGTGCTACTTCTATATATGTCAAAAACCTCATCGCTCCCATGCTGCAGATGGAAGAGTAGGAACTCTTTCATCATCTGGGAGCCATGGCCAGCGGGCGCAAGAACACAACCGTCTGCGAGAACTCGACAGCGATGGCGGTGAACTTTGTCCGGACATCGTCGCTCGTGTTCCCGTGTAACTGTTAATTATCATTGATTTTTATTAATTTTAGAGAATATAATCATTCTTATTAAGTTCATCATTTATTATTTTTCTTTATTATGATTTAAATATTTTCATTTTTTATTTATTATAAATTAATCATTATTATTAAATTTTTATTTATAAACATTAAAATTTTTAATTATAGTCCAAACATTATAAATTTGAATTAATTGTTGAACCTTATGAATTTAATGATAATAAATATTTTTAATGGGAAAACATCTATATAAAGTGAGATTTTGGACTCTATCTCTCTCTAAGTCTTTAAGATTTTCTATACCATCTAAAGTGAAAGTTCGGAACCGAGAAAAATCAAAATACTAAGAGAAATCATTACAGAAATTTTTTGACAATAATGACTGGAGATATGCAATTTTGTTTCCGCATTAGTTTGATTGTCTGTCTATTATATTAACTTAAAAATATATTTTATTATTTAAATTTTCTTATATTTGATATCAGAGCTATGATTAATCTCTACCTTGATATGAAAAAGGTTTTTATTTGTATACCATAAATATGGCTTGATTTCAGTTTCTCTTTTGAAATTTTTGATGCATTTAGTGTTGAAAATCATGAGGATATAAGATTTTTAATATTTTTGATGAAATAAAATATTCATTATTCCTAAATTACTCATATTTTATATGAATATTTGGTCATATAAATTTATGCTTATGAGCTAATTTTATTCAAAATGTCTAGTGATCTATATAATCTTAATCAATTTGGGACTAGCCACAATATCCTTAATTGATTAAAATTATATATAAAATTAAAATAAGGATCACATAAGGAATTAGACATAATATTATGATTAATTATATTTAATATAATAATTATTATCCCATAAGATCTTTTATTATATTTATATAATTAATCATGATAAAATATCAAATTATTTTTATAATTTATCCGGATTATGAATTAGTACATAATTTAATAGTTTTATCATAAAGATCATTTGAATTTATTTGAATTAAAAATAACTCATAAACAATTTTTATGACATGAGATTCAATTTTGGCATGTTTCACATTGGTAAAGCATGCAATTTAAACTATTAAGCCTCAAATTTTAACATAAACATGTTGAATTTTATGTAGTTTCTCAAATTGTTAATTTCTCTGATATTCGATATGATATTCCCAAACTTATGGGTGATAACTATAAGATTTGGAAAGAGAGGATTCTCATCCATCTGGGATGGAAGGACATTGATTATGCTATTATGAAGAATGAACCACCTACAGTCACTAATACCAGCACTCTAGTTAAGGTCGTGCTATATGAGTGATAAGAGCGATCCAATCGGCTTAGTGTGATGTTTATCAAAACTAAAATAACTATTGGTATACGTGATTCTGTTGACTAGCATGAGAAGGTCCGAGACTTGCTACAAGCTATTGATGAGTAATTCGTCACTTCAGAAAAAGCATTAGCAAGTACCCTAATAATGAAATTCTCATCCCTTAGACTCACCAACGTAAAATGTGTGCGTAAGCTATAATGCAAATGCGAGATATTGTGGCTCAACTTAAGAAACTTGAGGTTGATATATCAGAATCTTTCTTGGTGCACTATATTCTAAATACTCTTCCACATCAATATGGGCCTTTTAAGATTTCATACAACAAGCATAAGGACAAATGATCAATTAATGAATTATTGACTATGTATTCAAGAAGAGGAAAGGCTAGTGATGGAATTGGGTGAGAGTGCATTGGTGGTAACCACTCAAGGGAAGAATAAAACTGACAAAAATCAAATCAATCAAAAAGCTAATCGATAGGGAAAAGGTAAAATACCATCCCAAGCTAATATCAAGAAAGAAACAAAGTATTTCTTCTGTAAAAGAAGGGACACATGAAGAAGGAATGCTTAAAATTCCAAGCATAGCTTGAAAAGAAAGGTAAACCAACCTCGTTGGTGTGTTATGAATCTAATATGGTTAATATTAATATTAACACATAGTGGATTGACTCTGGATCAACAATCCATATTGCACACTCTTTGCAGGGTATGCAAAACCTAAGGAAGCAAGTGGGAAGTGAGCAAAGTATCTTATATGACAATAAGATGAGCTCATATGTGGAGGTAATTGGAATATGCATTTTAACTTTAAGTAATGGTTTTATTTTAAAATTGAAAAGTTTTATGTACTAAATTTCTCACGAAACTTGATTTCTATTTCCAGACTCGTACCATTTAGATTTTTTTTTTATTTTCAAGACACATCATTTGGTTTATTATATAAATCTTATTGTGTTGGGAATGATATTTTATCAAATAGTCTTTATCCTATTTTCTTACAAAATAATGATACTTATAGTTCAATGCATATTCAAGCTGGTATTAAAAGGTATAATATTAATGAGGACTCCTACACTAGAGATTAGGTCATATCTCCATAGAGAGAAGTATGATATTAATTAATGATGGGGTACTTAGTACTCTTGATTTTACTGATTTTAGGAGTTGTGTGGATTGTATTAAGGAAAAGCAGACCAACAAGTCTAAGAAAGATGCTAATAGGAGTTCAGACATATTAGAGATTATTCATACTAATATATATTGTCCAAACATGGACGCATATGGTCAAAAATTCTTCATCTCATTTATAAATAATTACTTACGATATATGTATATCTATTTGCTTCATAACGAAAACAAAGCATTGGATGCCTTCAAAGCCTTTAAGACTGAAGTTGAGAACCAATGTGGTAAGCAAATTAAAATCGCGAGATTAGATAGAGGTGGAGAATATTATGGTAGATATACTGAGAATGGACAAGCACCTAGTCCTTTTCCTAAGTTTCTTCAAGAACATGAGATTATTGCCCAATACACTATGCCTAGTTCTCTAGACTAGAATAGTATTGTAAAAAGAAGAAATCGAACATTATTAGATATAGTGCGGAGTATACTTAGCAACTTCAATCTTTCTAAATTCTTATGGATTGAAGCACTAAAGATGGTTGTGTATATATTAAATCAAGTTCCAACCAAGGTTGTTCCAAAGACACCATTTGAATTATGGAAAGGTTGGAAATCAAGTTTATGACATATACACATTTAGGGATGTCCGTTTGAGGTCAGGATATATAATCCATAAGAGAAAAAATTGGACCTAAGGATTATTAGTGGGTATTTCATTGCATATTTTGAAAAGTCCAAAGGTTACAGATTTTATTGTCCATCTCATACAACTAAGATTGTGGAATCAAGAAACGCTAAGTTTCTTGAGGATGATATGATCAGTGGGAGTGATCAGTCCAGGAACATAGTTTCTGCACATTATCATATAGAATTTCAACCTTCCACATCAAACGATAGATTGGTTATAGTTCATAACACTTCTCAAGTATAAACTGGTGTTGAACAACCAATCATTGAGATTCCATAAGTTGTTGATAGTATTCTAATAGATCAAACAATTCAGGAATTACAATAAGCTCCTGAGCAATTAGTTAAACCACAAGTTCCTTAAGGAAACATTGGTACAACATTAAGAAGATCTACTAGAATAAAAGATCACCAATTTTTAGTGATTATATTATATATTTATAAGAATCTAACTATAATATTAAAGCCAAAAATGATCCTGAAATATTTTTATAAGCCATAAGTTACAAAGAGTCAGATTTATAGTACAATGCCATGAAGGAGGAGATAAATTCTATGAAGTGCAACGGAGTTTGGAATCTTATAAAATTGCCTAATTGAACAAAGACTATTGGCTGTAAATGGGCCTTTAAGATCAAAAAAGATTTATTAGATAATATTGAGAGATACAAGGTAAGATTGGTTGCAAAGGGATTTACTCAAAATGAGGGAATCGATTATACGGAGATATTTTCTCTTGTATCTAAGAAAGATTCTCTTCACATCATTTTGGCATTGGTTGCTCATTTTGACTTTGAGTTGCAACAAATGGATGTGAAAATAATATTTCTTAATGGAGATCTAGAGGAGGTTTATATGAAACAACCTGAAGGTTTCTCCTCTAGTGTTGGTGAGCAATTGGTTTGTAAGTTTAAGAAATCTATATACAGTTTAAAACAAGCCTCCCGCTAATGGTATTTTAAATTTTATAGAGTGATTTTTTTATTTAAAATTATTAAAAATCCTATGGATCAATATATATACTAGAAGGTCAGTGAGAGTAAAATATGTTTTCTTGCTATATACGTAGATGATATTTTGCTTGCAACCAATGATAAGGGTTTGCTGCATGAGGTGAAATAATTTCTTTATAAAAACTATGATATGAATAATATGAGTGATGCATCTTATGTGATTGGCATTAAAATCCATAAAGATAGACCTCGAGGCATTTTAGGTCTATCACAAAAAACCTATATCAATAAGCTTTTAGAAAGATTTTGGATGAAGGATTGTTCACCAAGTGTGGCTCCCATTATAAAAAGTGATAGGTTCAATTTGAACCAATACCCGAAGAACAACCTTAAGAGGGAATTAATAAAAAAACATCTCATATGCTTCTGTCGTAGGAATCTTTATGTATGCCCAGGTTTGTATTAGATTTAATATTGCATTTGCTGTGGGGATGCTAAGTTGATATCAGAGTAATCCAAGTATGACTACTAGAGAGCTAAAAAAAAGTGATGAGGTATCTTCAAGAAACCAAAGATTACATGCTTATGTATAGACATACAAACAATTTAGATATTTTTAGAGGATTTATCGCTATGATTCATGTATTTGTCTCTTAAAAAAGTTATTTGATAAGATTAATTCAAATTATTAAGTTAAACGTATGAAGAATATAACCGTTCATTGTTAATTGCTATTGATTTTTATTAATTTTAGATAATGTAATCATTTTCTTTAAGTTCATCATTAATTTTTTTATTTATTATGATTTAAATATTTTAATTTTTCATTCATTATGAATTAATCGTTATTATTAAATTTTTATTCATTAGCATTAAAATTCTTAATTATGGTTCAAATATTATAAAATTAAATTAATTCTTGAACGTTATGAATTTGATGATAATAAATATTTTTCATAGGAGAACATATATATAAAGTGAAGTTTTGATCCTTGGCTCTATTTCTCTATAACTTATTCAAATTTTTTACATCATCTAAAGTGAGAGTTTTAAGCCTAAAAAAACTAAAATATTTAGAGAATTTATTATAAAAATTTCTTGATAACACTGACTGAAGATACGTAATTTTCGTATTAACTTCATTATATTTCTATTATAATGACTTAAAAATATATTTTATTTTTTAAATTTTCTTGCATCCCGTATTATCGCGCTGGCCTGCGGGACGGCCGGCCACGGTGGACATGCGGCCGGTGGAGTCTTGGAGGCACACCGTCACCTACGTTGTGCAGCCAGACACGGGAGGCGGCGGCGTCGACGCACGGGCCACGGAGTACATCAATAAGGTTCGCGCCAAGAAACGTGCTGCCTATGCCGATGCTCCGCCTGATGTCATACCTCGACCTCCCATGCGCGTGAAGTACGCCACTCGTTAGCGTATAGATCTCATGCATGTAATGAGGGACGGAGGATGTACTTGCTGCTCTTCTTCTGGTTTGTGACTGTTAGATGGGGACTTGGGAGGGACGAGAAATGATTCGGGATCCCAAGTTTCATAGTTTCTAATGCTGTAGGTGTGGATGACTGGAACAATAATTCGCCTCTTTGTTGCCTTATCTTCTTGCTGTCCTTGCCTGCCTTTGTGCATCTCTTGCTGTAGAATTCCAGGATGGCTGCAGTGGTCGCTGCACAAAAAAGCAAATTGATTTTTGAAGAGATCGAATGTCTTCTGTACTTAATGTCCTACTTGGACTTGAATAGATTTCACATGCAAAGGTTCGGTGCAAATCATCGGTAACTCTTGGCAGAACAATGTTGTTTTATTAGACTAATGATTCATAGCATACTAGTCTCAATCAATAATTTAGTTTCACGAATATCAGTTTAATATAAAATTTCAAAATAGTATTTTGTTCGTACCCTAGAATGTTTATTTATGTTAAGCTCACAATAAAATGACTATCAGATCATAATAATCGAAGTCAGTTATTTTTATTTTTTAAAAACTAATTATATCATCCAAGGGACCTCGTCCAGAGTTTTATCTGATCTTAATCTTTACAAAGATCCATTATCAAATAAATATTCAAATCAAATTGATATATTTACCTCAGATTTTTTTTTATTCACATGAATTCTAATCGAATCGACATCTTCACCTCATCTAATTGTATACAGTGGAAGTCACTCCAGGAAGGTGACAGTTTTAGGTCAAGGTTGTTCCTCTATCACTTTTATTTTTGTAATATATAGTGCACAGTTAATGCTTGCATCAAGTGGTACTGCTACTCTTGAACAACAGCATCAGACGTCGTTCTCAGCTGCCTGTCTGTTGACCCTAATCATAGCCTCGAATTATGGCTTTCCCAGTGTGAAATTTTGAAGTAGCGTACTGGTCTCAGTTCCACGGTAGCACATCTTATCAAAGTAAGGAATTGTTGCTTCCCAGCTTCAGCTAAGCATGTATATATCTTAATGACAAGAGAAGCCAATTGGAATTGGAGCAGTTACAAAGCAGTGGTTGTGTTTTCTTTTTCTCTTCTTTTCACGCAGTGATATGAGCCCTCATCACAGATGCATCTTTGTCACATTGTCTTGACAGCTTCCACAATGGTGGATTGCCAGTACAACAACTATCAGGCATCAGCGCCTTTTTTTTTCTTCTCTTCAGCTTGTTCTTCTTCTAGGATGCATGGTGATGGTCCACAGCATGCTTCTTCAGTGCAGTCCATGAGAAAAGCCAATATAAGCATCAAACTCATGCCAACAAACACAAGATGACAAGAAGAGAACACATTTTTGCATCTCCACCATCTTCTGCACCACCGCTCACAGCATGGAAAGCAAGCAATAATAGCAAACCAACAACAGCCCATCTCTCTCACTCTCTCTCTCGTCACAGTTAATCAATTGACTTGTGCCAACCCCTACCCAAATCCTGTTCTCCCAACAACTGCTCCAACCCCACCACCCACCTACAATTATCTACCATCCCCCCATCGGTTGATGCTCTCAGTATCCAAGAAAGAATTCAGCTGTTGATCTTTAAATCCAGCCTTCATGAGAAAGTGTTAGAAAAATATTTGTTAAATTCTTCCAAGTGATCTCAAAGATGACACAAGACTTCCGAATCTCTTTTCCATCATAAGTTTCTCATGAGATTATTAATTGGTCTTTATAAGACTATTCCCCAGAGTCTGCAACTTTGCTTTGAACTCTATCCTCATGCCTGTTATCATCTATCTTTGCATGCTATGTCAACTAAGACTGTAGTATGAATTTATGAATCCAGTTGGAGAATTTAAGTTTCAAGAAGCTGATACCAGAATAAAAAAGCATCACATGCATATAGTGCTCCTCCCATTCCCAGACCGCACCGCTACCAATTCCCACCTTGATATGAACCCATACTTAATTGAGGTCAATGCTCGATACGTCTTCTGAAAGCCTAGTCCACAGTTTCACCACCAGTACAAAACAAAGGTAGGTGAAGCTAAAAGTAGAATCTCTTCCTAAGAATAAAAAGTGTCTTGAACTGTATAAATATATATATGGAAACCCATTCTTAAATTTACCTGTATTAATATATGTAGTTTTTGATACTCATTTATTTTACTATATTTGTTGTGTTTTTTTGCTTTGCGTTTCTTGGGTGAACTCAGAAAGGCTGTTTCTCCAGTTCTCGAGTTGTAAGTGTAATGGGAAGATTTCGGCACTCAATAATAAATTTCATATTTAAGTGAAATCGGAGGTATTTTCTAAAATATTATATATCCATTATCTAATAGATCTTTCCGATTTGTTAAACCCCAGGCATATTTTATAAATATCCAAATAAATGTAAAGATATTAATTTTACCTCTTTCAATATTCTAAGAAGAATTATTTTTTAGTTTCTCATATGAATTTTATAATTTTTATCAAATAAATAAATATGATTGTGATAAAGATCGAACGAGGTACATTAAAGTTGATTTATGATTTTAACAGTTTAATCATAATGCACATTAGATTTAAATATCTTGCATGCGGTGATTGTTTATTACATATATATATATATGTGTATATATATAAAAGGCAATGGCTTCATGTTCTCAACCTATCCATATGCAGCCGTTAAAAGTCCAGCTACATATATATATATATATTTAAATAGCTGTGCTGAAGACAGCCAATTACCTACTAAGAAATTTAGATCCCATGTGCTGTCACACTCTTCACTTTGGTTAGGTTTTGGACCTAAACATGGCAATGTAGCAGTCAAGCAAGTACTTAACGTTATTAAGATTCATCGACGCTTAACTCTGTCTTACTCTCTCCATTTTGGCATCTTCTTCCCTACTGCTTAAATGCAAAAGAAAATCCTTTTTGTTTAAGGAAAAAGGCTTAGCCGACACTACTTTTGTGTTGGAAGGCAAGCATATGAATCTCCTGCGCCGTCATGAGAGAGAAATGTTGCAGTAGTGGCGGAGGAGGAGGAGATTGTGACAGGAGTTGAGGCTTGCTTCCCGTTTCTTGGTGGGAATGGATGGTTCCCGCGCATCACTGGCGACTCTGTTTGATCTTGCTCCTCTTCTCCTCCTCTCGACCACTCTAGTGGCCGTGACGGTGGAATCGGCCACCGACTCATTGGATGGTACGCTTTCCTTTGTCTGAGTTGTCGTAGACGTAGTCGGCAAAATCGACTCTCCATTGAGATGATCAAGGAATTGATTTGCAGTTCAAGCTCTTGGTGTGCTGTATGCTTCCTTGAACAGCCCGCGGCAGCTCTCCGGGTGGACGCCCAGCGGGGGTGATCCGTGTGGTAGCTCGTGGTTGGGGGTTTCTTGCTCTGGTTCGGCAGTGGTTGCCATGTAATATCTCCCGAGTCTCCTGTTTGGATACCTTCGTTCCTTCTCTTGTTCTCGTTTGGTGATCATGCTGCTTCCTGTGCTGCCGCAGCCATCTGTCGGGATTAGGGCTCAATGGTTCTCTGGGATACCTCCTCTCGGATCTCTTGTCCTTGAAAACACTGTGAGAGATCTCACTCATGTTCCGTTCCATCAATAACAACGTTCACTTCTGAATCAAGAAATTTATGTGGTTTTTCCTTTTCATGTTTGTTTGTAGGGACTTGAGCAACAACAACATACATGAAACCATTCCATATCAATTACCACCGAACCTAACCTATCTGTAATGTTTTTAGTGTTCTGGCACTTAGATTTCATTTCTTTTTCCCTGGGCCATTTTCACCAATGGTGAATTGACATGGTTTGCTCCTTCAATTATGCAGGAATCTTGCTGGCAATGATCTTTCTGGGAATCTTCCGTACTCTATATCTTCCATGGTTTCACTCAATTACCTGTAAGTTGCTTGTTGGGGTTCCATATGCATTGCAATTATGGAAATAATTTTCATACTGACGAGTATGTAAATTATATCAACTGTAGGAATCTCAGCCATAACCTACTGTCTCAAGCAGTTGGTGATATCTTCAGAGATCTTCAGGACCTCTCTGAGTTGTAAGGTCTTTAACAATCTTGTTCGACATTAGAATTTGATCATGCTACTATTAGAATTTCTACCTCGCCTACATCGTAAAGTACTAGATGTCCTGTTTCTGATGGTTTGATGCTTATTAATTTTAATATGTTCCATTATATTTATGCATTGATCAAGTTCTTCAAGCATAGTAATCCAAGTAGGATATGCTGTCACCCAGGAAGACTATCAACCTTTAATGCCAATTATGGTAGTTACGAGTGGAGTAGAAACTAAAAAGTGTTCTTAATCTACTGATTTTTCTTAGATGTACATTATGTAATATACTGGAAAAGAATATCAAATATGAAAGCTTCACTCTAAATTGTTGGACTGATGGATACTGAAGTGGCTATATGCTATAATCTTTGTACGTACATCAACTTGCCAATATACAGAGGAAAGCAAGCTGATAGGTGAATTAATATAGAATGTGATGAGAGATAACTTGTATATCTTAGCCTCTTATTGAAGCCTCAGTTACAGTTCTACAAAGCACTCATTTTATAAATGTAACATCTCTAGGAAAAAATGGCTTAGCTTTTTGCTGAAATAATAAGTTATACAAAACTTTAGCTCTTTTGATGTCTATATGGGAGAAAGGCCTCCTTCAAAATATTTAGTACATTAGGACTAGTTAAATCAATTTATTTAGAAAAAACATTCAGGATGGACCTATTGCTGTTGTAATAACCAAATTCGAATAGTAAAAGCACACCAACATTCATGATTTCAGGCACGTGAGTGATAGAGATACATGAGTGGGTCTCTATATGTATGTTGTAGGACCAGCGTTATTGCCTTCTGATAAAGATGAATTATCCTGTCAATGTTTGTTAGGTTTTGCACTGTATATAAGTTTGAAGCTTGTAAGCAATTCATGACAGGGATTTGTCGTTCAACAGCTTCACAGGAGATCTTCCAAACTCTTTTGGTTCTCTGTCAAACCTTTCAAATCTGTGAGTGTACAAGATAATAGCTGCTTGTTTACAGCTGCAATCTCTGCTGCTATATGTGAAACTTACTGACCTATAATCATTTTCACTTCTCTGCAGTTATTTGCAGGACAATCAATTTACGGGCCCAGTAAATATTCTTGCGAATCTAGACCTAACTACTCTGTAAGTTACCCTGTACGAAGTGTTACTGACCATTTTCTATATATAATCAATCTAACTCACTTTGTGTTTGTCAGAAATATTGCAAATAACCAGTTTAACGGCTGGATACCCCAGGAATTCAAATCAATCACAAATCTTGAGTGAGTAGAAAGAGGGTCTTCATTTTCATCAACACAAGTCTTTTCTTTCATCTTTCCTGATTTTATGCATGCAATTTCATACATAGAATTGGCGGTAATTCCTTTTCTCATGGTCCGGCTCCACCTCCACCTCCATACATGCCACCGCCTCCAGGTAGACCGCACAGGAGTCACAATAACACTCGGAACCCTTCACAGGGGTCCGGGGGTAAATCATCCCCTCCAGATCATGTACACAACAAGAAGAGTTTGACTGCAGGTCTGCTGATAGGGATAGTCATAGGCTCAGCATTTGGTGCTTTGTGCATAATACTAGCTATTATATTATGCCTTCACAACATCCAGAAGTGTAAAAATGGCAATGTAAATAACAGGAATGACACTGGAACATCTGCTGCTGTGGGTACAAATAAAGGTACTACTTTTTTTTCATAAATTTGAGTTCTGGGCATTTCAATATCCTACATATCTGAAAGATGCTAGTATATTTGTTGTAAATAATCCATCATAGTATGTCACTAATTAGACAAGATTGACATTGCATAAGAATCTGGATATTTATTTATTGATAACAAAATAGTTTCCTTTCTCTATTTTGTTTTTACATTTTGAGATAATATTAAGTAAAACATAGTTGCTGCTTAGTTCTAATAGTCGAAAAATTTTATCATGGCTTGTTTATGCATACTATTAGGACAAGAAGCTTTCATGCTAAATCCTATGCTATTTTAGTACATGATTACATTGGGTTTCTGCAATTATATATCAGAATAAATGGTGAAAGTTTTAAAGAGGGTGATCAAGAAGACCAACCTTTAAGTTGTTTTCATGCCAAGCAATTCCGGAAAAATTATTGCAGCAGGTGCAAAGTGTAGGCTCCTCTTCTTTATGGAAGTAATTAGCGTGGTATCTGAATGCAAACTGCAACAAAACTATATCCAAAAGTTTATAAATCAGTTGGAACAAATGTGGTTGACCAATCCAGAACAAGCCATTAGGCCGCTTCAGCCATAAATGATTATTAATAAAAATAAAAGCAAAAAAATGGAAATATTGTAACATGATAAATATTTTTTGGAACAGGAGATAGTGCAACTTTGATAAAAAGCACAGGGAAACAAGTAGTTCTGGTTATGATGCGTGCGTGGGCGAGTGACTCCGAACAGAAAATTTCAGGACTGTGCGATTTCGGGAAAATGGGCAGTTCACCACCAAAAATAAAATAGAACGATCTTCTTCCAAGGTATAAAGGCCACGCCACCAACCAAGGATAAGGATCGGGATCTACGAAGTTCACCACCAAGGCTTAAAGATTTCACCAGCCAAGGATAAAGGACTTCGGGATAGGAGAAGCTCACCACCAAGGCCTAAAGATATCACCAGCCAAGGATAAAGGGCTTTTGGCTCACCACCAAGGAGGAATCCACGCTCAAGGATAAAGAAACCGCATGAGGAGTTATCCACTCTCGAAGATATTCACTCACGTAGAGGAAGTCTCCCAATTTTCATTCATTCATCCAACCACCCTTACAAATGAGAATATGTCTCATTATATAGACATTAGACTCAGAAAACAAACAATGGAACTACCCAAACAAACAAAACTGAAATAACGGAACTACCCAAACAAACAATGGAAACTACCCAAACAAACAAGATTGAAATAACAGAACTACCCAAACAAACTCCAGGATTGAGGAAGTTACGCCCATGACTCAAAGAATGCCAATCAAAGAACGAACAAACTCCAGGATTGAGGAAGTTACGCCCATGACTCAATGATTGATCAAAGTAGTCTCGGATGCTCCCGCATCATTCTCCCGGGTTGTTTGAGATTTGTCCTCAAATCTGACAAGTCATCATCGCCCAAGTAAGGAGAAAGATCACCTACATTAAAAGTTCGAAACTCCAAACTCTCCGGGAAGGTCAATCTTGTAAGCATTGTCGCAATTAATTCGCTTGATAACTTTAAACGGACCATCGCTTTCGGATGAGCTTGTTCTTGCGTAGAGATGGAAATCTCTCCTTCCCTAAGTGAAGCCACACAAGATCACCCTTTTGAAATTGGGCCTTCTTAAATGATTTGCTTTTCCGGTAAGACTCATTGGCCTTCTCAATCTTTGATCGAATTTGCTCATGAAGCTTCTTTATCGACTCGGCTCTATAAAGTTTTTGCTTGATTACCTCAAAAGCATTTTGAGCAGCCTTTGTCCATTCAAAAACTCCCTTCTTCATGCATTCAGTTATACGAGCCATGATGGTACTGAAATTTTTAACAAACCGTCGATAGAAAGAAACACGTCCATGAAAACTTCTTACATCAGAAATGGACTTCGGCGGCCAAGTCTTCATAGCTTCCACCTTGGATTGATCTACGGAAATTCCATCTTTGGAAATGACATAACCAAGAAACACAATGGTTGGAGAGAAGAACTCGCATTTCTCCATTTTGGCATAGAGTTTCTGTTCTCTCAAGACATTAAAGACCTGTTTTAAATGAGAGATATGCTCCTCCTCGTTCTCGCTTATAAATAAGAATATCGTCCGAAATAAACAACGACAAATCGACCAATAAACGAACGAAGAATCTGCTCATAAGTCTCATGAAGGTACTTGGAGCATTCGATAACCCGAATGGCATTACCAACCACTCATAAAGGCCTCCCTTGGTTTTGAAAGCCGTCTTCCACTCATCACCTTCTCGCATTTTGATTTGATGATAACCACTCCTCCAAATCTATCTTTGAGAAGGCAGTGAACCATACAATTCATCAAGCATATCATCAAGTCTAGGTATAGGGTACCTATACTTAATGGTGATGTTGTTGATGGCTCGGCTATCAATGCACATTCGAATGAACCATCTTTCTTAGGGCAGAGTAGAGCCTTAATGAACATGGACTCATGCTTTCTCGAACATATCCTCTGTCGATAAGTTCATCGACTTGTCTTTGCAATTCCTTTGTTTCCTCCGGATTGCATCGATAAGCTGGTTTGTTCGGTAGAGGAGCGCCGAGAATCAAATCAATTTGATGCTCAATACCTCTTATGGGAGGTAATCCAGGTGGCAAATCCTCCGGGAACACACCTACAAAATCTTTCCACAAGCGATGCATCTTTGGATGAATGGGTTGCCCCATCTTACTCTTTTTCTCTACCATAAGCAAAGCAAATACATTCTTTTGTTTGCTAATGTCTCTCTCAACCCGTGTTTCATTTAAGAACAAACTTTCCTTACAGTGTTTCCCTTCCAGGTTGATTTCGATGTATCATCGATGAAGGATTCAAGGGCAAAAGGGTGATGCCTTTTGTTCTTTCCGAAAGAGTATGTGTTCTTACGACCATCATGCACAACATTCATATCATATTGCAAGGTCTTCCAATAACAAGTGACATGCATCCATGGGAATCACATCACACGAGCTTGATCTCGATAGTTCATCCCAATCGAAAACGATATAAGAGCTCGTTTGGTTACCTTAAGATCATTTCCTTGATTGAGCCATTGGAGCTTATGCGGTTGAGGATGTTTCGTTGTCGGAAGCTTCAATTTGTCAACAAGGTTTTTGTCGAAGCAACGCGTTGGTACAACTCCCACCATCGATAATCACCGAACATACCTTCCCATTAATAGTGCAACGGGTGTGAAAGATGTTCTCCTTTGCTCATTATCAAGAGAAACTTGTGATAAAGGTGCTCTTCATTATGATGATCAACATTTCACCATCATCTGCTTTTCCACAACTTCTTCTTCTTTTCAGATTCGAACCATTTTAGTCTGGATTGCTTTCGCCTCTTGAAGTGCTTTGAATTGATCTCTCAATTTCTTGAAGAGTCATAACTCGCCGATTCGGACAATTTGCTTGAAAATGCCCAAAACCATGGCACTTAAAGCATTTCCTTGTATCGCCTTCAAGTTTCTTCCGGAATTCGTTGGAAGGCTTTGCACTCTTCTCCTCTCCTTTGTACTTGGTTGACGTGCTCTCGATCTTGCTTGAGGAAGCATCCTTAAAATAGATGTCACCTTGGTTGAGGTTCGGAGGAAAACCTCTTGCCTTTGATTGCTTCTCAACTTTTATGGCTAGCTTACAAATATCTTCAAAGGACTAATACGGTTGAAGTTCAACCACATCAGCAATTTCTCTATTCATGCCGCCAAGGAAACGAGCGATGGTTTGCTCTGGAACTTCTGGAACGTCACATCTCATTTTGAGTTGTTCAAACTCATGGATGTATTCTTCAACACTCATCCCTTGTTGTCTTAGGGAATTCAGTTTTAGGAAAAGATCTTGCTTATAGTTATCGGGTAAGAACCTCTTCTTCATCAACTTCTTGAGTTTTTCCCAAGACTTGATTTTGCCTTTTCCTTCTCTTGCTCGTTGATGCTTTAGATTCTCCCACCATAGAGAAGCATACTTTGTCAACTTTATGGCAGCAACCTTGCACCTCTTCTTATCCGAGTAGGTCTTGAAGTCAAAAATCCGTTCGATTGTGTGTAGCCAATCCACAAAGTCATCAGGATTGAGATTACCTTCAAATTCAGGAACGTCCACTTTGATGTCTCGATTATTTTCCTTATGCCTCCCTCTTCGTCTTTGGATATGAGAATCAGAATCACTAGAGTTGCCCCCAAAGTGGAATTGGAATCGCCACTATAACTTTGACGAGATTCCAAATTGTCACGCCGACGTAGATCATTCTGGACGCCTCCGGTTGGCCTTGTCTTGCCGGATCCTCTAGAAGATTGAGGACTCGCTCCATTTGTTGCTGAAGGTCTTGGATAGCACGATCCCGCCTTTCATTGTGCGCTTGTTCCAAAGTCAAGCCTCTTGGAACCCGATCATCCATATTGAATAAGGATTGGAAAAATAGAAAAGAATCACTCAAACAAGTTCAACCTTGAGCTCTGATACCAACTTGATGAAAAGGCGTGGGCGAGTGACTCGAGCGAAAATTTCAGGATCTGCAGCGATTTGGGAAAATGGGCAGTTCACCACCAAAATAAAATAGAACGATCTTCTTCCAAGGTATAAAGGCCATGCCACCAACCAAGGATAAGGATCGGGATCACGAGTTCACCACCAAGGCCTAAAGATTTCACCGACCAAGGATAAAGGACTTTGGGATAGGAGAAGCTCACCACCAAGGCCTAAAGATATCACCGACCAAGGATAAAGGGCTTTTGGCTTACCACCAAGGAGGAATCCACGCTCCAAGGATAAAGAGACCGCAAGGAGTTATCCACTCTCCGAAGATATTCACTCACGTAGAGGAAGTCTCACCAATTTTCATTCATCCAACCACCCTTACAAATGAGAATATGTCTCATTATATAGACATTAGACTCAGAAAACAAACAATGGAACTACCCAAACAAACAAAACTGAAATAACGGAACTACCCAAACAAACAATGGAAACTACCTAAACAAACAAGATTGAAATAACAGAACTACCCAAACAAACTCCAGGATTGAGGAAGTTACGCCCATGACTTAGCAATGCCAATCAGCAACGAACAAACTCCAGGATTGAGGAAGTTACGCCCATGACTCAAGGATTGATCAGTAGTCTCGGATGCTCCCGCATCAGGTTATGATAGAATTATATTGTTGACTAGTTACAAGCTCTTTCCTAAACATTCATGTGCAATATAATTTACTTTAAATCATGGATTCTATCTCATGGCAGATGACAATGCATCAATTCATTATAGTGCATAAGATTAATGACGAAGAGAAATTTAGTGGATAACATTGACTGGTGAAATTGTAGACTGCTCTGGAACATTAACGCATAGTCTGTCAAAGTTTGCATGCTTAACACCATACAATGTAGATCCACCAAAATTTTGCCAAATTCACATGGTAAAATATGCTGTTCTCCTTTTACTGTTCTGGATTCAAATCTTCATAAACCTTGCACAATAAGTATACATTTTTAACTGTGTTGGTTCATTAGGGTTCAGTGCAAGCGTGTTAAGGAGCAGTTTCATTGGCGTTCATATTATATTCTTTCTTTATTCAGATTTTTGAAATTACATGTTATACATGGCAATCAATATAACCATATAATTAAAGCAGTTTTTCGCCTTTCGACATGAAATTATCAGTGACAAAGAAGGAGATGCAAGAGCAGAGGCTGAAAAGTTCTTCCATAACTAGTCTGAAACCTCCTACTGATACAGTGATGGTTGAGAAGTTACATGGGAAGAATATGGCTGTAAAGCCACCAAAAGTCCCTATAACTGCAACATCATATACTGTTGCTTCTCTTCAGATTGCAACAAATAGCTTTAGTCAGGATTGTCTTGTTGGTGAAGGTTCTTTTGGTAGGGTGTACAGAGCAGAGTTCCCGAATGGAAAGGTAATCTTTAATCACCTTCATTAACTATTATATCTTGTTTGGGTTTATAGTTCTCTGCAGTAAGAGATACTTATCAATAGCCTATAGAAAACCTTGTGCATTGTAATGCAATTGTTCAAAAGAAAAAGATGTCGAAGCGGGAAGATGAGAATATGCCTCCTGTGCTTCATGCATATGGTGGACTCGAAAATAGAAGGTGTCTTAAATGCTGTCCTATCACATGTCCATCTCGATCAATGTGATTGCCTATTTTCATGATTAGAGTAGCTGATGTGCTGTTATTTCTAGTTTCCAGTAAGCTTGATAATGTTACTATTGAAGGTATCTAACCTATGCAATAAGTAGCTGCTTTTGCTAGTTCAACATTCCAAATTTCACTTTCCCCTTTTTCTTCCCCTCCCCCATCCCTCTTAACTGAAATTAGTTGCAGATCTGGTTGATTAGCTTAGTATAATCATCAAACTTCCATGTCAGTGGAGAAGCTTCAAGGGCATCTTGCTAATAACTTTAACAGTATGTTATATTTAAACAGTTGCAGACATGACATCAGTTTGTTGCCTCTCCCAGGTTTTGGCTGTTAAAAAGATTGACAGTGCAGCAGTATCCTTACAAGAAGAGGAAAGTTTTCTTGAGGCTATTTCAAATATGTCAAGATTTAGGCATCCAAATATCGTGACACTTTCAGGATACTGTGTCGAACATGGGCAGCGGCTTTTGGTTTATGAGTATATTGGTACCGGGACACTTCATGATATGTTGCACTTTGCTAATGATAGTAGCAATACTTTATCATGGAATGCACGAGTGAGAGTGGCACTTGGCACTGCTAGGGCTCTGGAGTAAGTGCTGTGCTTGGTTCAGTATTCTGTGTAATATATACTCCTATCGGAAAATAAAATGTATTTTGACTTCACAGATATCTGCATGAAGTGTGCTTGCCTTCTGTAGTACATAGAAACTTGAAGTCTGCAAACATACTACTTGATGAAGAGCTTAATCCTCACTTATCAGACTGTGGATTAGCTGCATTAACACCAAGTACAGAGAGAAAGGTAAGTGACAACAAATTAGTCATATACCAATTAGAATGGCTCTGAAATCTCTCTCTAAATTGTCACTTGCCTTTTCACTTGATAGGTTTTGACAGAGGTAGTTGGCTCCTTTGGTTATAGTGCTCCAGAATTTGCATTGTCCGGAGTGTATACTGTAAAGAGTGATGTTTATAGCTTCGGAGTAGTGATGTTGGAGCTACTGACTGGTCGTAAGCCACTGGACAGGTCTATCTTTCTTGCCACATAATTTCATACGATTTTTCACATGCTTATTTGATTTTGTTGAGTTCAGAAAGTAACTGTCTAATTTTCGAATCTCTCATATACTTATTTGGTCTGTCAATATCGGATATGAACTGTAAACTTTCCATTTGCTTGCATCTTTCAGTTCTAGAGTTAGATCAGAACAGTCCCTTGTCAGATGGGCTACCCCTCAACTCCATGATATTGATGCATTATCTAAGATGGTTGATGCAACTTTGAATGGAATGTACCCTGCAAAATCCCTTTCACGTTTTGCTGACATAATTGCACTTTGTGTTCAGGTACTTCATCTTATTTTTCCTTTCCTATTTGTCCTTTTAGCACCAAGAAACTTCTGCTGCATGTTTTATGCTTTGAGCAACATTCATATGCGTAGCTCCAGATTGTGATATTGTCTGTTCTGCTATCAGCATGTAGATGCTTAGGACTTTTTTTTTTTGTTTCGGGACTAGACTTTGATCGTGCTCTCAACAGGAGAGTTTGTGGTGCTATTATTTCCTGATAAATGCTCCGACGATGATTTCATCAGGAACAATCAAACTTTCGTCATATAAATCATTGACAAAATATCCTATAGTCCAGATAATCGCACACCTGTATAATCTGATTGTCTTTCACTTTGCAATCTTCAAATTTGCAGCTAATCGAAAAGTCCAATCTCACTGCTCACTGAACTCTAAACATTCTCATTCTAATGTGTAATTTCTTTTAATTATTCATGTAGTTTACATGTAACTTATTGGTTATAAAATCATCTACGGCTTCTTACAAAAACTTGTTCTTTGGTATCATTATTACTCCCACATTTTTTGACAATCTGAGCACAATTAGCAGACTACGCATTTACATTACCCAAGAGATCAAATTCAGGTATATGTTTGACATCTTTTTCACTCGATACTTTAGGATCATTTTTATAAACCAAGTGAAAGCACATGGCAACATTTATAGTTGAAAGCATTAGGGAGCAGGAGGTCAAAAAACAACCCAATATAAGCAATAATAGTGAGATCAGAAAATGGAAACATAAACAGAACCTCGCTTCTCTAAAAGATATGTCATGCAGATTCAATAAATTACATATAACTACTATCTGATTTTTCTTGATCCGGAAAGATGAAACAGCTACTTGTATCATTTACAGAGGCAATTTTGCAGTTATGTTCTTGTGATCCAGACATGCATTTTCATTTCTTCTGGCCTTGAGCTTTAAAGATACTTATATAACTCTCAAGAGCCTGAACCTAATGTGCTACCGAATTCTACAGCCGGAGCCAGAATTCCGACCTCCAATGTCTGAAGTGGTGCAAGAACTAGTTCGTTTGGTGCAAAGGGCAAGTGCGGTCAGAAGGCGGTCCGGAGAAGAGATTGGGTTCTCATATAGGGTGATGGAGCAGGATGCTAGCATGGCCGACATATCATTGTGAATGAAATAATTCTTTCATGCCACATTCCAGGTTTCTTTTCGGCACGTACAGAAACCACATATTTGAAGTATTGCAACAATAAATCTTATAGCTGCGAACTGTTATGCCCATGAACTACTTAAGTAGCTTAGTTCATGAGCATCTCGGGAAAATGAAAGAAAGATTTCACCTCAATTTCCATCTACATGCCGAAGAGATCTTTTCCATCTAAAAGAAATAGGTTTTCAGATGTGTATCTGCTTGTCACCATGGAAATCCAAATGTACAGAAGAAAAGGTTTTAAAGCGAAATCGTCGTCGAGGCATAATTTTGAAACATCTATTAAGGCGAGGTTGATAGCACTAATCACGGCCTATATTCCATCCAAGGAAACAACACTTGAGACAATTCCACAAGTCGTTTCTTTTCATATTGCAATTATAGAATTGTAGCTATCGCATATCAGACTCGAGCAATCAACCTAGCGGTGTGTATCCGAATCTACTTCTTCAAACCTCCACTGCGAATACACATCGCCATCGTTTTATTGTGGTATCACATCATTAATATCGGGTGACAACACTCAACTGGTATGTACCTGATTGGGGGAATTTAATGTGTGTGCACCCTAATGGCATATCCCGACACCTGTGCCTCGTGAGCTTCATATGATATCCCGACACCTACTCGCAGGTGCCTTGTCAGCATGACAAGATGGCCGCGTAAATCACCTGACACACGATAACGAACACTGCGGACTCACGTTTCAGCCTGCAGTCCCTTATCCTTTGTGCCAAAATACCAAAACCAGGAGTCGGACCTTCACACGTAACCTCGCTCCTGGGATTACAACCACTTCTCATAACATCTTTCTGCGTCCGTAATCCTTTCAAATGCTCAACCACCTACCTATATTCAAATCTATTTTCGCTAGATCGGGGGCTCAAACTCTTTCATCATCCTTCTATCCTCCATAGAACTTAACTTCTCCTGAATGGGATCTGATGCGTCCAAGTGAAGAAAGAGAAAAAAAATTTCGACGTGTCACCCATGGTGACTGGTAGAACGAGGGGATGGAGTCGGGATTTTTGAATCGACGGAACAGGAACACGAGAACCATTGCTGTTGCTGGTTAACCACATACCAGATTTGAGTGGCTTACGGCACATTCTCTCTTTAGTCTCCATTTGACGAACCAAAATGATTAATAAGCCTTCAATTGCTTCATCATCGTAGGCTACCATCTATGTGCTGCAATGAGGTTGATATGCAACAAAGAACAGGTTTAACCAAGTAATTTGGATAAGCAGTACCCTGCAAACTCGGTGACGTTTGGCGGAGGCAGAAAATATATATATATATATATATATAAAATATATATATATATATATATATATATATATATATATATATATATATATTCCTATCAGATGATGTATCAAACACATCTTAGACCAGCATAAATATTTGAAGGCTTCAGTATGAGAAAGAATGATTGATTACAGAGATTCGACTGAACTTCTAAATTGACGCAGCCTCAATCATTCGTTTTCTTTCTCGGGTCCGAAATAAGCAGTACTGCAGACCGATGCTAAAATGAGCAAACATCCAATGAGTTTATTAGATGATGGAGCAGCACCCAAGAAGGTCATGCTCCACAGTTGCCATAATAGCACCTGAAATTGAGATACTCAAAACTGATTTCAAAGAGAATAAAACTGAAATGTTAATTTTTATTAGATACATCAATTAATTAAAAAGCAAATCAAAACATTCAACTTCCTTAAAGTTTGGTACAAATAACTGTTGGCTAGTTGGCATTTATACCACCGTATCATGAATCATGAGCAGGATTACTGCTCAATAGTTGAGATAAGAAATTAGTCACCAACTCGACATCAAGTGATTAATGTCTCAATCACCTCCATTCTCTAATTAGAAGAAGCTTTGTCCAACATAGACTGAAACTTCTGAATTACTTCTTTTTAATAGGACATCAGTTTAGTGTTGTGCCTCCTAAACCTAAATATTCACTTTCACCCCTGGTTCCAATACTAGAAGGGGAGGCTCACAGAAAATAGATCAAAGCAATGTAAGTGGTAGAAAGTGTTGTGTGATCCAACAAAATGTACATATAAAGTAGATGGAGATGCAGATCAGTGTTCCAGTTGTTGCGAGGGACTAAGAAACTAGATGACCAAAAGGTCAACACATGTTTCAAGATCTCCATTCAGCATACCATATTTTTTTGCATCTTTGCTTCTGGAAGAAAAACAACCATATGGTTGAAGAGGAAGCATTAAAAAGAAAAAGAACAGGCCAACTTGCTGCAGATGTGTGATCATCCTTCCAAAGTTTCTTAACTGATAGATACTTATATAATGGTTCAAAGAGACAAGCTAAGGGAAACACAAAGTGTTGTAGACCTCTCATAACTTACAACTTTAGAAAGTCAATCCAACTTCTGAAACAGTATAATAAACTGAGATATTAATCAATTACAAATCATAAATTGAGCCAATTGTATGAGTCCTAACCAAAACGAACAATGTATTATGTAAGTAGTTTATTAATAAGAGAATAAGATATTACTGGCTTGGTCTTCTGTCATTGTCTAATGTGGTAGAAAAAATCATACATCTAAATGCAAGCTTACTACCACTATTTATTGTGCATACTAAATTGGAATCAAGTTTCATTTGGAGTGTAAGCTAACTTGTGTTATATATATATATATATAAGACTACGCATCATCTAGATATGACCATATATCAAAAGTCAAAATTCTTCTCCAATAACAACAAAGTGCAGCAGATGATAACCTTTATGTACTGAATGTTTGTGACTTTGGCTATCCTCTCGAGCTGAAGTCCACGCGCCAAAAGGATCTGTGAAATATTGAATACTATCAGACTGTATCTGCTTTTGTTGTTGCATATATGGAGAACAATTTAAGGATGTATCTGAACTTCCAAAAAGAAAGAAGAAAAAAAATCTCAAAATGCATGAGGAACTGCACTTGACCCAGAAATCATAGCTCATACCTCAGCGTAGAATGCTAATACACCTAGCACCATCATTAGAAGAAAAGTGAAAAGATTAGGAAGAACAAATTCCTGCAATTGGAGTATAATTAGAAAGAAAGTACAATTAGTAACTAATATGTTGGGTTAACAAGCCAGCTAATCAGGTAGGTAGAACATGCTTGTAGGAAGCAATGAAAATAACTAAGAAAAGGAAACTAACTAGAAAGTTACTAACTCATTAAATAGTATATCAGCAAAAATAGCTTGGATTTCTCCACCTGGTTGCACAGTGGCAGTCTAGCACAGCAGAAGGTAAAAAGTTGTGCAAAGTTTTCTGAGAATGATTCTCCGTGCACCTTACTAACTCATTAAATAGTATATCAGCAGAAATAGCTTAGATTTCTCCACCTGGTTGTACAGTGGCAGTCTAGCACAGCAGAGGATAAAAGCTGTGCAAAGTTTTCTGAGAATGATTCTCTGTGCACCAGGTTTCTCGTCAGGATGATGAACAGGCCTCAAGAGAGTGAGACATGCTTTATGTTGACTATCACATGCAAATATGTACAGAAATTATCAACCCGTATGTGCTTGACTGCCTGTGTGTGCATGGAGCACAATAATCTCCTTGTATCTAGTGCTTAAATGGAAGAAGATATTAAAAATTAGTTTTGAGTGAACCCTGAAGCTCCTTCATCAAGACTAGAACTCTGCCACAATTCCATCATTATGGGCCACAATGAAGTTCAGCACTCCCCTTTGATCTAATTTTATCTAACACAAAAATTACATGTTGAGAATGTAACCCATTTCGTTGCTGATTATTCTTTTGCTTACATGTTCATTATAAATCGTTAAATATTTTGAAAGAACTTTTCATCAGCTAGTTATTAAATAATTTAAAAAATTCTGCAAATAAAATTGGAAGAATCAAAAGCTTGTTGAAGTATTAACGTTAACTAATAATAATCAACTGGTGGTCTGCCCTTTGCTATGCCTATTCAGCAACCAGTTACCTAAAGCCAGTCACAATCAGCAAAGCTGAGCTTTCAGAATTATGTAGCATCTATGAAAACTCATGAATCAACAGAATGAAGTTCCGAGTTATGTGTATGGGGAGAAAAGCTCTCCTGTGCAGAAAGGACGCGATAGGCAGATAATTCAGACGTTGCAACATAACCAGTTTATTTCAGGGCTAGGTTAAATCCTGAAATATTCAAACTTTTAACTCAAATTATTAGTTTAAATGTATAACCAAAAACAAAGTAAACAGATCACAAAGAATGAAGCGTAAGTCATGCAGCTGACCTATTATATAGAATGCCAAAACATCAACACCAATTGAAAATCATTTATTGTGCATCATTACTTCATAACTCTCAACAAAGTACTAGTTAACTATATTGCTCAAACATGGAAACCAAACACCAGTTGTCTTTAATTAAAATATAGTACAATGACTAGTATTCTAAAAGCAGAAAATATTTGCTGTCTATACCTGAAATATCAAAATGCATATGGCTGAGAGAGGACAAGCAAGTATCGCAAATGAAAAAACAGTATACCTGTGACAAGTGTGATGAATTTTATCAAGAATGATCATTTCATTCAAATGCACTAACATTGTAACTAATTTTCATTTGGGTTAAGTTTCACAATCTATGGTCAATGTGAACAGATTAAACATCACAATGACTGCTATGAAGCTAACTAATACCTAGTTGATTGGGAAAGCAAAAAGGACAAAATAAAACACATCACATAATAACAGAAAAAAATGAAAGATTTGAATGCCATTATGTACAGCCTATATCTGGCAGTGTTTAGTGGTGGGACACAGGACTAGGATCATTATGCAAAGCATACATTATCTAAAACCATCAGACCATCTCTAAGTGACATTTGAAAAGGTCTTGTGAGTTAGACCAGACCCAGTCTCACACTTTGAGACCCAACCACATCACAATGGTTACAAGGAATGGTTGCTCAAGGGAACATGTGCAGTCCTCATGCACGTGACACCATATTTCTAAATTATATATGTTAGTAAGCTTGATTTCATTTCCCTTTCTTCACATTCTTGTGGGCAGCAGCACTTGATGCAAACAGTTAGGGGCTTTTCCTCAAGGTGGCAAGATACAGTTAGACATAACATTTGCCACACATTTTTATATTTAAGGTCATGAAATGCAACAAAATGTTGCATAATATTAATTTAGTGAAAAAATGTTGCATCAACATTAAATCAATGTGAACAAATTTCTGGGTCACAAATGCATCGTTGCTTTAACATGTAAAAGTTTTTCTATGTTGCATCAAGCATCAGAATGATGTAATAGTGTACATTCAGCTAAGTGATATGGCCCACAAAGAACAAAAAAATTGGATATGAAAACATTTTCCCAAAAAACTAATCTTCTGACAAAGAAATAGAACTGTGTAGAGGATGTAAAATTTTAATTTACGAAATTTGAAGATGGATTCATAACCATGACAACAAAATCCTCTAATATTGCAGAGAATAGAAGAGTATTTACTTTTGGATATTTAGTATTCACACAAAGTTATTTCACTTGTCCTACCAACTTTTGGCGCCTATAATTTAGATAATTGGTGCCCACCGGTATGGAGATTTACGAGAGGAAGTATATCAGAATCTCATCACATAGGATCAACATATCAAATGGCTGTTTACTAGTAGCAATGATGATGAAACCAAAGAAAGAACAAGTACAGGGAAAACCAGAACATCTCTAATTAATTAGCTGATTATAGGGCTACAATTCATAGCATGATGTTTTATTCAAGAGATTCCTTTAAAAAGGAAAAAAAAAACTTAGGAGAGCTTGTTAAAATACTTCGCATTTAAAACCTGTTTATTCATGGAGAATTGCCTATAATACCCCAGTTTAGTTCCGCATTGGTTGTGGGTAAATATTTGATTTGACTTATAAGAGTTTGATAGGTATAATCAAGGTCTACAATACCTACGTACCGGTCCGACAAGATACCGGTACACGGAACGCCCGCTACCATGGTATCGTTTTTTTATTTTTTAATAGAAAAAAAGGGTTGTTTTTTTTTTTTTTGATATGCGACCTCGCCTCCCTTCTCGGGGGACGTCACCGAGGCAACTTCTCAGGCAATGTCGCTTTTTTCCTTTTTTTTTAATATGCGACGTCACCCGGGAAGGGGCGACATCACTTTTTTCTTTTTTTTTTTAATATGCGACATCGCCCGAGAAGAGAGGCGACATCACTTTTTTTTTTAAATATGCAATGTCGTGTCGGTGGCGTCGCGAGAAGGAGCGCAACGTCGCCCGCGACATTGTTTTTTTTTTAATATGTGATGTTGCATAGGTGATGTCGCTCTTGGGATATATATATATATATATATATATATATATTATTTATTTATATATATAATATTTATAATTATATATATATACTGAATGGTATATCGAAATATACCATTCGGTATATGGTACCATACCATACCGAATAAGTATCGAAACTCCGGTATGGTACGAAATTTCAATCCTTGGGTATAATACTGTTAACTTGGGCATAACCGTTTTGGGTCAGTGATTCAAATTATCCAATCAGACCATGTTGTGACATTGTCAGCGAATATAGATTTTTTTTCCTGGATGCTTCCATAACAACTGAAAGTAACAAACAAGTTCTTGTTATTAGATTTTCCATAAAGGATCATGAACAAATATAGATTTTTTTTCCTGGATGCTTCCATATCAATGCAGTATAGATAATCTTTGTAAGATCAGATTGTGACTAGTTTACAGATTAGAACTATTTGACTTCAGCTATGAAACTCTCTTAAGGTGTCTATGAAATGGATTACTATCAGGTTAGCAATTTACAGAACATAACTAATGCAAGTTTCTTACTTTGTTGTAATTAAACCAAAGGATTATCATACTGTAACTAGTGATTTAAAAAGCGCTAGGGGCCAAGGTCCAAAAACACCCAAGGCATTAGGCGCTCGCCCGAGTGAAGCGAGGCGCTAAAATATAAAAATATATAATATAATTAATAAATATAATTATTTAAATAAAAATATGATATTAAATTAAAAAATCTTACAAAATCACAATATTACATTAACAAAAAGTCTTAAAATTCAAAATAATAACATTAATTTTAAATAAATAAAAATTAGTAGTATTAAAATCAAAATAATATATCATTAATCTAATAAATAAAAAAATATTGTTACTAGTATACTATTAGCAGTATACTATCGAGTCGATGTGAGAAGAGGGAGTAAGAGTAATAGCAGCGACGAGCAACAAAAGCGGCAACGGGAGCGATGATAGTGGCGGATGTGACAAGAGCGGCGAAAGCGATAATGGCAATTTTAATTTAGCGAGCGCAATTGAAATGAGATTCTTTCATTAAACAGAAGTGGCAAGTGGGGAGTGACAACAACAATGGCAACGGCGAGCAACGATAGCAATGACGAGCAACGATAGTGGCAGTGAAGAGCAGTGACAACAGAGAGAGGCAACGACAGCAAATAGAGGCAGCGACAGCATAGAGGAAATGTCGGCAGTAGAATCGCGAGTAGGGTTAGGGTTGGGGAAGTCGCAAGAGGGATGTTGGGAGGCTGATATCGATGCTTTAGTTGGTTCAATTAAACCAACTAAAGCACCGGAGATCGAGCCAGACGTAAAACGCTACAAAGTTATTTAACTTGTCCTACCAAGCGCGGCGCATGGGCTCGGGCGAGCACCCAAGCGGCGCATCTTTAAAGCAAGGCGCTTGGACATTGGCGCTACATAGCGCCTGAAGGCAGCCATTTGAAGCGGCTATTGAAATCGTGGATCATGTAACATGGGTGAAATTGTAACTTCCTAGTATAATACAATTTTGTTAAGTACACAAGACAAAATTGGTCTGGCCACATGTCAGAGACTTAAACTTATGGCATGTATTGATGTATATCTAGATTTTAGCATGGTATACTTCAATCACTGCTGATCGGCACAACAATCCTTGATTCTACCTGCTATTTTCCAATTTCCAAGTTCCAACACTTGTATTTAATTATAAACAAGTGTCTAGATCAGGAAATTAACATCGACTAGCGTTTTTTTATTTTTCTACTTGCGTGTTTTCTCTTTTGCTCATTATTTTCCTTGCAACATTACCAAAAAAACATATGCTACATAAAACCACTTGTGTGTATCTGAGTCAATATTGAATCATTTCTTTCCTTCATTGAAGGTCCTTGCAAGAACTTAACATTCATTCACATGACAGCAAATTCTTTCATGCAAATATGTGCATTAGGCAACACTCAAATATTGTAGTTGAGTAATGCTTCAGATATAAAAATAAAAATAAAAAATGCATTAAACATAAAGAATATTGAGCACTTGAAACTCTAAATATTATCAGGCAGAATACATACACAGGTTGATCAGCTGCCATGGCACCAGCACGCACGAGACAGTAGCTAACCCCACCCAGAATTGTTGAAAATATACCAACAAAAACAGACAAAATAACAGCCTTTCCTCTATCAGTGACAGCATTGTCCATCTGAAAAGTCTCAGTCAAACTCCCTGCATATGTTAAACATCAAAATTTGCAGAAGAAAAATAAAGGCAATCTTTCTTTTCTAATAGGCGTAGTTACAGTATGATGTAATAAAAGCAAAGCATTAAAAATATTATTTTATCCAGATGGTAGATGTAGAAACATAGGACAATAGCTGAATAGAATGGACTAATTGGCCAAACTAAGGTAGGTCAGTAGCAAATGTAGATGGTTTCCAATTAATGGAAGAAACATGATGTAACAAGAACCACCAAAATACGAAAAAAAAGTTTGGTTTTGTTATCTAAGCATAAATGTTCTTGGTAAACTCAATTTGTAGGGCAGATAGTTTGCAAGAACATACTAATCACAACGTGGATCAGCATAGTGTGGAAATCCACAGATAGGTCACTTAAACTAAACTTCATGTAACAGCTTTAGAGGATAATGGTAGGCCTCTTGTCAGGTCAAGATAAAAAGGCATGACAACCACAAATCAAGTGTTGTTCCAGGCTTCACATATGAATTCATCACTAGAATTGCTATGGCACAAATTAAACTTGATCCAATATCTCTCGTTAATGTGCCACAATCAGATCCGCTATTAAACCAAAGAAATATTTGAGCACAACAAGAATATAATAAATCTAATCTCACTTGCTTTCTGCCTTTAACCAACTCGTTAGCTATCAATAGCATTCAACCACATACACTTGCCCTTAGATAATTCTTCTCACATAGAATAAATAGTAAATACCCTAGAAGCGATCTCATTCTTACACAATCTATACCCTAGAAGAGATCATATTATAACAGGAACCACTAAAATGAGATAAACTAGATAAGTAAGGAAGAGAAAAGGTCAAAAAAAGAAAGTAATGAGAAAGATATACAAACATTAATACTTCATTAGTATGTTTTTTGCAATGTAAAGAATATCACCCAAATAAGAATACAACTTACATCCAATAAAAAATAATACCTTTCGAAAGAAGAATAGGTTGCAAAATCAACAGGAGACCAATAAAACTGCAAGTTAAACCTGATGTACAAACAGACATAAACAACTTCCCATTATTTCTTGCGAGTAAAAATAACAGAATTTTGCTGAAGATGCTAAAACTTCAATGTATAATATAAAAAACAAGTACCAAATTCTGACATGGTAACAAGTTAATGGAAGCAAGATTAGTAAGAAAAACGGAGAACTCCAGATCAAACAAGAAAACCCCCTTTTTTTTTGTTGAGAGAGAGAGAGGAAGCAGTTCTGTGTGAAGTTTTGGAATGTGGTAAGAGTGTGACCCACTGTGGTCCAACCAGTGACTCAATGACCACAAGCTCAGCTGGGTTGATGACCATTCCAGTGTTTAAACTAACAAGACAGCATACCTTGACCTTTACACTTCCTAGGCACTGGCTAGCATCACAATCATCAATCCACTCTATAGTATCAAGAACAGGTATTTTACATATACAAGAAAGAAATAAATCATAAAATGCACGCTGATTTTACAAGAAAAATAACTGATAATGAGGCCTTAGATCAACTTTCTGCTTTAGTTAAAGAAATGCAACAGAGAGTGTATATTGTTAAAGAAAAGTGAACGACCAGAGAATCAAACAATAAATATCTATACCGTCCACAATCTGCAATATTGAATATATTCCCTAGGAAAGAGTGAATAACTAGATTGGTTTCAGGGGCTTTTGCTAGAGTAAGAAAATTGAATGGGCAATGTAAAAACAAGTAGGGAAGAGAAAAAAGAAGGGGAGGGAAATAAAGGAAATTTTGCACACTGCCAATCCACTAATCCAATGGCCTTATTTGTTCCTTAACCACTTGACAACCACCAAAGGATGGACAAAAGACTATACTATTCTTAGAGTAATAGTTTGATATCACTTGCATATATACCTATAGAGATTTCAGCAACAAAATTGAACATAGTTAGGTGACATTATCAAAAAACATAGCACACAGCATGAAGCACAACCAAGGAAAAGTTTAACTAAAGGATCTTTTGAAAACATCTTAGTGAACTAATTCCAACTCATCAACTAATGTGAAAGTTGTTCTTTATTTCAGCAGCTTTATCAAGACAGCATTGCGATGATCAGTTTAATGTTCATGAAGTAATTATATGATTCAATTCATTCAAACCTGCTTCTATTGCTCTTGGCTTGCAAAACCAGAACATGACTTATAAATCATTTTTTTAGGTTATGCATTACCGGGTAATACAGAAGTTCTCTGGAAAAGACAATTTGTAACAAATGATTTAGAGAATACGGCTAACAACCAAACAACCCCCTAAGTCCCAGAAGCACAGAAACTACTTTATCCATGTCATAAGAAACAAAAGAGCATATATGAACAGAAGTAACATTGTTTCCAATTGTACCTCCAACATGTGAAAGAGGTAACTTCTCCTGTAAAATGATCATTGCTCCAATTGATGCCATTATTGGGGTTGCAAAGTTCAGTAAAACTGCATACGATACAGGTAGATTTTGGACACTGAAAGAGAAGAAAAGGCTGAATTTGGTCATTTATCTATCACCGGGAGCTTCAAGTCCAAAAGGAACAGGGCTTCTTTATATGAGTAGTGATTGCCTCAAAATACTTCTGGAAGAAATACAAAAATGTAATATGTAACAAAAGGTGCACACCAAAGTCCATAAAATCCCAAAGGCTAAGAACAATAGTCAACATGCTACTAGGAGGTACAGTAGCAGTGTAGCTTTATGAATTTGTAACACGTTAAAAGTCATCCACTTATCTTAGAAGTCCCTAAAAAGCCAGCAGTAAAATAACTTGAAAAGGAGCAAACCAAATTTTAGCAAATAAGAGATTTCATAGTTATACTGATTATGACTGTACATGCTTACAAAAAACTTAGGAACTTGTCAATAGACCAAACTTATGGACCAAGCGTCCAGTTAGTATAAATTGATAAACACCATAAGAAAACAGAAAAATGAAGTCAACAATAAGAGGAAAATTAAAAATGCAAAAATTGACAAAAGATCCCAACAGTACTGACAGAGTCACTTGCCATTCAAGTCAATTTCTTTATTAACTAGCAACTTAGTAGAAGCCACTGATGAATCTTAAAAGCAGCATACTTGAATAGCTAAAGACTAGGTATTTTTACAACAGAGTGACTAGATTGCTTGCTACTTCAGACTCCTTATTTTGCATTTTTCTAATTGGAAACAGTATCAAGGAATAAAATCTCAGTTGAACATTTTCTTTGACATCTTGTGGGACTGGTACGGTACCTACATCCCCACCAGCATCACTTAGTAGCACTAAAAGAAAATAATAAATGAGTGGACACCACCTCCAACCAATATTTGAACACTTGGAATTTATCTCTAAACAAAAGTTTAGTCCGCATCGGTCATGAAGATCCCATGATGACCATTTTGCCATATTATCTTTTAAGAATTATTTAACATGAATAGTTTATATTATCAAGCAATCTGTAATGGCTGCAAATATTTGTGCAGTCTCCCCCATATTCACTAAGCTCTCTTTAGACCATTGAGATGTCCTAGAGGATCTGAATGGACAAAATCTCCTCAAAATGATTCTAAAGTCAAGCATACTTGTTTTGTGTTTGTCAAGAACTCAGGATTCTGTAGATTTACCAATTGATTTGCCTTAAGTAGATGTCTATGAAAGATATTTACAAAAGATTAACAAAAATTAAGCTTCTCTTATGATTCACAAAATCCAACAAAATTTTTGAAGCATTTATTACCCTTATGGTAGCAAAAATAGTCTCCACAAGATGTTCCAACTACATTGTTATCTAGTCCTGCGCCAATTTATTGCCGATGCCAATAAACATGACAGTATACAGAAGTGAAGCTTTCTCTGTTGAAACACATAGTGTCTAATAATGGAAGATCAGAATTTACAAAAGAGGACTCATACAACAGGATCTGTTCTTGATTTATGGTAAAAAAAATTACTAGCAAAATTGAAGACATAGCCACAAAGGTGACATTGTAGGGTGTACCAGAGAATGGTTTGATGCTAAGTCCTCAATAGTTCATTCATCAAACTAGTTGACACCAAAAAATGTGCAAGGATGCTGAATACTAGAGCACGAATCACTTAATCAAGAAAATGGAACTTTTAGATATTGTTAAACAGCTTCCAGCAATAAAGAAAGAAAATGTTCTCTGAAAATAATATGATTTAGCTAGAAATAAAATATCTCCATGTACTAATGAAAAAGAAAAAAAAACCAAGATATCAAGTTTAATGACTAAGAAGTGTTAAAAAACTAGTGCAGCTTTAAGATAGCAGGGACGAGAAAAGTTGTAAAAGAAAATTTGAAAAAGGCTACACTATGATACAAGAAAAAATATTCCACAACATTAACCAGGACTGTAGATCACTGTAGTTCAGCATATTGATAAGCAAGTTGAAAAGCTAGATCCAACAGATTCATGCAGACTGCCAATTGAGAAAAGATAGAGAGTTACAACTAAAAAACTCAAAACAAGCTAGAGAAAATATACAAATGCATAAGAAAATTTATTAACCATGTAATATTTCAGATGAGACAAGCCATAGGAGTATAAACCTGGAAATATAAGTGTCGCTAACCTATAGATGAAGCTCAGCAATGAAACAAACCCAGTTAAGGATCTCAGCACTAGTACATTCCTTGCATGTTTTGGTACTAGAAGTGGTTGCCCAGTTCTTTTCAACCACATAAGTGACATGATCAAGAGTATTGTACATCTTGTAAATACAGTCTGATATATTGGAGCTGATCTGACTGTCCATGACATAAGACAAAGAAAAATAGTAAATCACATGACTACTCCTTCAAAAGTGAACACTTCTTGCTATGAAACTTACAACAAAGTCTATATTTTATGATGAGTTCTCAACATATGACATGAAACAGCATTTATCGAAAGGGAACAACTAAGTAACAATGAATCATCATGTGCAATGGAAAAATAAATTATGCTTCTTACATCAAGGCAGTAGTTTTGCATGTCCCTAGGTCAAAATTTTCCAATCAAACATATTGAGAAAATGTTACATATATATACATATAATGCAAGAAAAGATGGAAGCAGACAACCTAAAAGTCATTTAGAGTTTGAGGTTCGGAACAAGGTCAATGAGTTGCATCAAATTAATGTCAAGAAAGAACTACCTAAGACAAACCATCAAAAGCATGCGGACAAAACCTTCAGCAGTTTGACTGAGAAAAAGAGAATCTAGTCTCATAGTAGAACAACTTGAAGCATCAAAATATGTTTCACCCTACACTTCTCAGAAGTCAGTCGCTGCCATCCAACCAAATTAGTTGTGGACTGCATGAATCAGCATGTCAACTGTGGCGCATCTCATGCCATCTCATGATGACCATCCACAGCATAGTATTATCCTCCAAAAAGTATCAAACGAATTCAACAATGAGGTTCTTTCTACCACTGGTTGCATATTTAGTTTTACCCAAATCTAGTTTTTCATTCTCAGTTAGGCAAAAGAAATGGCAACATTGGAAAGAAAAACATTTGCATGACTACAACACTGCTTGACATGAAGGAATGGAAAAAAAGTCATGTTTTCATATATATGGTGCCAACTATATCGGATAATGTAAATTTGCAATGTTTATGAGTATTTACATAATTATTGAAAGTGGCTAATCAAAAAAGAAGAAAGATGATCAACAGAGTAATACTCCCCCATAGAGCTAGCTATAGCTTTGAAAATGTTCACTGATGTCTCTAGTCATTAATAAAACTGACACATGGATAAACTCCTATACATAAATACTTTGAAAGTACAGCTTCTAAATACGCCTACCATATATGAGTTGAGAGAAGCCATCTAACCTGGGAAAATGCCTAGCAAAACATCCATTTGATTCGGAAAGGAAGTTGGATTGCATCTTGTTTGGCCTCTGTTCGCCTTCTCGCATAAACTCGACATTTGCTCTTAAGGGCTTGTACTCACGGTCGAATTCAACGCAGTCTGCCCATCACTTCAGGGAGGTAATAGATAATTGAAGATGACGCCACGCATAGCAGTCCAGAGTGTCTAGATCCGCTCCATATCCACGAAACGATCTGATTAAGAAAAGCAATCTCTGGATCTGTCACGCCACATGTCGGTTCCTGCAAATTTTTATCGCTTGGAATCAAGATCGTGGATAGATGTTTGCACTTCTGTGATGGCAGAGCACCAGATTAATCGATTCCCTGTTCTCAGCTCATTGGATACAGTATCAAGAGTCGTCATCGACATGTACCATCGTCTACACCTCAAACCAAACGATCCAATCCCTAATGAAGAGAAGAAGAGAGGGGGAGTTAGAAGAGGTGGTGAAAGGGTCGAACCTTGGGGGGTTTCCGGCGGGGATAGGAGACGGAGAAGATGGTCATTCTGGGGTGCTTGTTATCGGCACCGTCCACCGCCAGGAGGGGGGAGATCTCGTCGGCGAACGACGACGACTCCGCCACCTCCACGACGTGGATTTCGCCTTCCCCGTCGCCGCTGGCCGCCGCCATCTCGCCGCGGTATCCGTCGGCGGACTCCTCGAGGGCCGGATTGGGGGCGTCTTCATTTATTTTGGTAGGGACAAAAACTGCAGCGAATCGAGCCAATGATCCATCAATTGGACGAGACAAGGAATTAGGCTACGATAAGATTTCAGCCCAACTCACCGGCCCAAACAGGCCAACCTATTTTGACTTCACACACTATTTCCATTAACAACCACATAGAAATCTCAAATTAACCACAAGTAACTATAAATCATATTAATTGATATGAGTTTAAAAGATATGTAAGTATCTAAAGTATCCTGAATGTTATTAGTTAATTAATGAATATCAATCATAATAATATATTCATATGTAATTTTTTGATTTTACAATTATATATATATGCTAAACTTAAATTTAGAGCATTAAATATAAAAATAACTAGTTTTGAAGGAATACATATATAATTGGATTAAGTGGCCAACTAGATTTGAGTGACAGCACATGATCTTATAAAATTTGTATGATTTTGCGATGTTAATTGAACAGAGTTTGAGTGGAGAATATTGTTTCGAATGTCCCACTATATAAATATGATAAATTTAAATTTAGAACATTAAATATTAAAATCATTAATTTCGAATAGATCTATGTATAATTGGGTGGCATTCGAGCCACAGCACATGATCTTATAAAATTCATACGATTTTTTTAATCATAAGCACACACGCCTAAACGAATATATATATATATATATATATATATATATATATATTCAACTGCTCATCTTGGAAATATAATTAAGATTCGGACCATAACACATAATTTTATAAAATTCTTTTTGTTATCCTAATAGGATGATTCTTAGTGTAGAAAATTTTGTTCTGCATGTACTACTTAATACTACTTAATACTCATAAGAAAAAAATTCGACTTGGTGTTATTAAGAAAAAAATAAAAAAGTATAATCAAGTCAAGATGATTGAGACTTGTGGGGTTGTTTGGAGTTCTATAATTATGAGTGAGGGATAGAGATACAGGTTGGATCTCTCATAGGTTTTTTCATATCGAAACCTGGCCATGGGAGAACCCTTAATTCTTTAGTGTTATCAAGCCATCTGGATTACATTCTAGTGGGACAATTTAGCATCATATATGCCCAGACTCTCTTGTAGCTACAACGCCATTATTTTTCTTGGATTCATGAATTGTTGCTTTATCACATCAGTTTCTGTCGGATTTGGAGCTCAACAAATTTTGCTATGCAAAAGAACCCAAGAAAAGACATAGCGAGAGAGAGAGAGAGAGAGAGAGAGAGAGAGAGAGAGAGAGAGAGAGAGAGAGAGAGAGAGAGAGCAGAAGACTCCAAAGGAAAACCCATGAAGTTGCCAAGATGCAAAGGGTTGTGTGTCTTCTTGAACATCTTGGAGGTCGTCATCACTCTATGAAGAAGGAAAAAATGGCAGCCACCACAGAGTACGTGGAATGCAGGCGATGGATTAAAGTAATCCCACCATGAACAGCATATTCTATGGAATGTACTTTGGTCCTTAATTTTAATGCATAAAGTCTTGTTTGTTGTCATAGGATGTCCCTTTAAGGTCTACACAAGGTCAGTGACAGTAGCAAAGACTTCCAGCTTGGGTTAACTGAAGTAATATTGCCCTCTGCTTGCTGCCATTTCCTTCTTTTGTAGTTAGCCAGAGAAGAGATCATAACCTAAACCATATATATAGAGAGAGAGAGAGAGAGAGAGAGAGAGAGAGAGAGAGAGAGAGAGAGAGTTAATGGATTCGGTGGTCCTTCGTTGCATGATTGGTGGTCCATTGCACATTAACCTAACACGAGAGGTAGGCCACCAACGCAGTGAAGTCTCTACAGCGGAGAGTGACCATGGAGTTACTGTTCAAACTGTGACATTGCATGTGAAGACATCAATGTCAACCGTGGCATATGCTTTACGTGTCACGACACAAATTAACATTGATGTGCCTCAGAAGCCTGAGAGAACTTCAAATCTTTGATGTCATCATCATCAGCATCATCAAAATCCAGAAAGGTAAATGAATAAGATTTGCTGTCAGCTTTCTTCATCATACCACAAATAACCTAACTAGATTACCCAATACCTTTGTTGCCACCTGCATTTAATGGCCACTACCATAATCTATCCGTTTGCCAAACCATCTTTCTCAACACGTGTCACAAGTTGCACCTCACTTACAACCTTTACCACGATAATATTTTTCTTTTAGTTGTAGCTTGGAAAGCAAGAAGACGAGGGAAAAAGAGAGAGAAAGCAAATCCGAAGTACAAGTGAAAGAACGCAAAAATGTTGGGAGGCAAATCCACAGAAATTTCAAACTGTTGTCACTGCTGATACACGTGCACAGAGAGAGAGAGAGAGAGTTCAACACACAAACGCACTGTGCTGCGTCTGATACTCCGTACTGCTGCGTTCGGTTTACACTATTCCTCCATCCGTCGCTGGGAGATCTCAGAAGATTCTGCAAGCAGAGCAGCGGAGAATATTACGGAATATTCTCCACTTATGGGAAAGCAACCCCTCCCTGCTGCGGATGAGGAGGTGGAGTCGCCGGGCGCCGCTGAGGAGAAGGCCGCTCGCTGTCCTCCTGCGGCCGCGGGGGAGGTGCTGCTGGTGCCGCCGCTCAACTTCGCGATGGTGGACTACGGGGTGTTCCGGTCCGGCTTCCCGGACGCGGCCAACTTCGGCTTCCTGCGCACGCTCCGCCTCCGCTCCGTCTTGTGCGTCGGCTCCCCCCTGTTTGTCGCACTGGATTACGGAAAGATCGCTTCTTTTGATGGTAGAAAAGGGGTCTTCTTGTTGGGGTTTGATGCGTCTGGTTTGGCTTGCAGGTGCCTTTGCCCGGAGCCGTACCCGGAGGCCAACGTCAATTTCCTTCGAGCCAATGGAATTAGGCTCTTCCAGTTCGGGATCGACGGGTGCAAGGTGCGATCTTGATGCTTCCGTTGACTCCTGTTCCTATTGCTTTCCACACATATCTAGATGCACTTTTGGTGTTTGATTCTATGTTGCATGCATAGGTGGAGTGGTGTATGTTGCCATGTCTGGTATCAGCTTCGGTTCACTCCCATCATCTTTGTGCTTTTCTGGTCTGAAACTTGTGATCTACAGCTGAGCCATGCCCACTTTCACTTTCGTTGATCATGTTATGGTCTGTGATTGTAGTAGTACTCTGTTCTCTTGGTTACATAGCATCATAATTTCTTCTAGGGTTCAAATTACATCACCTGAGGTCTGTCTTTATTCTCTTCTTAGATTAATAGCTAGACTTCAATTACATGACTTCTTTCTTAGGTCGATAATAGGCTCAAATAATTCGTGACTGTCTAATGAATTGTCCATCACTGCTGTTTGTTTCTTTGTTTCTCCTCTTTCACCTTCTGAGTGAGCATACTCTTTCTGGCAATTGAGTACCTGATGTCATTTTAATATTCTTACTGCTTCCTCCGCAAAGAAGCTAGTTCGTCAAAGAAAAAGGGTCTTGAAACCGATACTTCTTTGCAGATAAAGACATCAACAGCTGACAAGACGCTATATATACAAATAATGTATTCTTTTACCCTCTTCTATCGCATGCACTCTTTTTTACCTTTTTCTGTTAAGCAGAATAATGAATAGTTAGGTTGATGTATTGCGGTCGTAAGTAGTATTGCGCTTGCTTTAAGATCTTTGTTAACATACCGTGTATTAGTAATCTTGATGCTGTGTCCTTGCAAGGAATTTTGCATTTGCCCAAATGAAGCACTCAAACGTACCCATTAAGTTCTAGACATGAATAAAGACAATTAAACCAGCTATTATAGTTGACCGATGGTCTCTATGTAGTTTTCAAACTATAAGAAAATATAATTTGAAAATATGATCTCTGTATGTAACATTGGACATGGGGCACTTTTGAATCATGACACATTGCTAGATACATAGTTCAATGCGAAGCTCCAAAACTTGCACAGTATGATATCAGGTTCTTTCCTTAAGAAAAAATTGAACTCGCTCTTTTGTTTTTCATTTCTTATTCATGAATTATATTCTCTCAACGGTGCGCATGGCATTAGCCCGGTGGCTTGATAACCAGCAGGCTGGAAAATTTGTGGAGGGTGGTGCACAGGTTTTTGACATAGGCTATTCCCTTTACTGCCTGTTAGCTGGGACTATTGGAATTGAACTTATTCAATTATTATAAAGTGATTAATTCATTACATCAATAGAAAAAATAGATTAAATATTTATAGAAGGATAGGCCAAAATAAGTATTAATTTTTGAAGGTATTTCTTGAAATAGAATAATCCATTTTGAATACAATTAATGTAATATATCTTTGGGGATACTATAAAGTCATAAAACATATAGAGTTTATGAAATTATAAAGGGTTTTGAGAGAAATATAGAAGATTTAACCTTATCCTGCTCTTCCTTTGTTTAATAACTCTATCACTTTTTTTCTATCAAATTCAACATTTGGTATTAGAACACAGGTTAAGTGATGGCCTCTTCCCCAAGTACCAACCAACTCCAGACCTCTAGATTGATAAAAGAAAATTATAACATATGATGCATCCAAATGAAGGTTCTTCTAGGTTCCTAAGATGTATAGGAGTTTGTAGAAGATTGATTTGTTAAACCAAGTCCAACAGAAGGAGCAATAAATGCAAAAGCAAGAAAATAACTCAAAGATAGAAGGAAGAAGGAGAAAAAAGTCTTCTTCACGATCTACCAAGGACTTGATGATGCAATGTTCGAGATCATCGCTCCAGCAAATACTTCAAAGGAGGCTTGGGAAATACTTCAAAAAGCATTCAGTGGTATTTCTAAGATAAAAAAACTTCGTCTACAAGTTTTAGGAGCCGAGTTTAAAAAATTACAACAAGGTACTTCTAAAATTATTTCTGATTACTTCTCAAAAATCATTTCTATTATTCATCAAATGAGACAAAATAGTGAACAAATAAATGATCAAAGAGTAATAGAAAAAATACTAAGATATCTAGATCCAAAATTTGATTTTATTGCTATTGCGATTGAAAAATCTAAAGATTTAGAAAAAAATATCTTTAGAACAACTTATGGGTTCCCTTCAAGTTCATGAACAAAGGATTACAAAAAAATGAGAAGACAAAACTATGGAGCAAGCACTACAAACCAAGTTTACTCTTAAAAATAAAGATGAATCAAATTTTCAAAGAGGAAAAGGTCGTAGATAAAAAAGGAAGAGAAGGTAGAAATTAAACCAATCAAAAATCTCCAAACAATGAAGGTGGTGGAGAAAATTCTAACCAAGAAGGTCGAGGTTATAGTCAAGGATATGACCGAGGCCATGGACATGACAGAAATTTTAAAAGGTCTGAAATGCAATGTTATATTTGTAAAAGATATGGACATTACTCCTATGAATGTTATTATAATCTTAATAATCAAGGTGATATGACAAATTTTGTTGAGAAAGAAAAGAATGAAAATCAAGTTTTGCTGATGACATATGATAATTTGAAAGAAGATCAATCTATGACATGATATTTAGATATAAGAGCTTCAAATCATATGTGTAGCATTAAAGAATTATTTTTAGAAATAGATACAAGTTATTCTGGAAACATTACATTTGATGATTTGTCCTAAAAGGCAACGGTAAAATTCTCGTTGAACTTAATAATGACAAAGAATTATGCATTTCAAATGTTTATTATGTTCCTAATATGAAAAAAAATATTTTGAGCTTGGGATAATTACTTGAAAAAGATTATGATATTGAGATGAAAGATATGACTCTTTCAATTCATGATAAGAATAAAAAATTAATCTCACATGTGAAAATGGTAAAGAACAGAATGTTTCCTCTGCATTTATATATTTTTGATCGATCAAATTATTTTAAAATTGATATTGAGAACATTTCTACACTATGACATCTTAGATATTGTCACTAAAATTTTGAGGCTTTGAAACTTCTAGAGAAGTATAATATGGTGATAGGAATGCCAAGAATTGATCGCCCATCAAAATTATGTGAAGTATGTGTCATGGGTAAGGAAGAAAGAAAGTCTTTCAAAGTCAGAAGAACAAAAAGAGCATGACATCGACTTGATCTAGTGCACTTAGATGTTTGTGACCTTATCAGTCCAGTATCACTTGGAGGAAACATGTATTTTCTTACCTTCATTGATGATCATAGTGGTAAAACTTTGGTTTACATATTAAAAGAAAAGAAATAAGTTTTAAGCAAATTCAAAGAATTTAAGAATTTGGTTGAAAGACAAAGTGATTGTGAGATTAAATGTTTAAGAACAAATAGGGACGGTGAATATATATCAAATGAATTTGAAAGTTTTTATAGAAATAATGGGATTTTATATCTATTCACCATGCCATACACACCTCAACAAAATAACGTCTCAGAAAGAAAAAAAAAAAGGACTATACGTAATATGGTCCGATGCATGTTAAAGGAAAAAAGAATTCTTAAAGAATTTTGGGGAGATGTTATTGCTTGTACAATTTATTTGTTTAACAGGTTTCCAACAAGATGAATTGGTAATATTACACTAGAAGAAGTATAGAGTTTGTAGAAACCAAGATTTAATCATTTGGGAATTTTTGAAAGTATTGCATTTGCTAAGATACCGGAAGAAAAGAAACCAAACTTGAGGATAAAAGTCAGAAATGTATCTTGTTAGGTTATGCTGAGAATTCCAATGGTTACAAACTCTACAATCCTATCACAAACAAAATTATGATGTCAAGAGATGTTGAGTTTGATGAACAATAGATTTGGAATCGGAAAAGTGATGAGCAGCATAAGAAAGCTATAGCTTCAAAAGAGGATGATATAATACAAGCAAGCACCAAATAGGCTTTACTGGAATCATCACCTAGATCAGCTAGGTCACATGATTCAAGAAGTTCGATTATAAGAAAGACAAGATCGATTCATGAGCTATATGATGTGATTTGAAGGATTGATACTAATAATGATAAACTTTTTTTATTTTGTCCTTTTGCAAGATATGATCTATTAACTTGCGAAGGATCCTGTAGAGATGAAAAATAATGACAAGCTATGAATGAGGAGATTTGTGCTATTAACAAAAATGATACATGGGAGCTTACTACACTTCTAGAAGACCATCAAGCGATTGGTGTTAAGTGGATCTTTAAAATAAAAAGAAATATAAAAGGAAAGGTGGAGAAATATAAGGCCCAATTGGTTGCAAAGAGATACAAACAATAATATGGGATCGATTATGAAAAAGTATTTGCACTAGTTGCTCGATTGGAGATAGTAATATTACTTATCTCCCTAGCAACTCAAATGAAATAGAAAATATTACAAATGGATGTCAAATCAACATTTCTTAATGGAATTTTTAAAAAAGATGTATATAGTCAACAACCTTCTGGTTTTATTATTCATGAATAAGAAGACAAGGTATATAAGTTAAAAAGAGCACTTTATAAGCTTACATAAGCCTCACGAGTATGGAATTCTCGGATAGATACTTATTTTATTCAAAATAATTTTTTAAAGTGTCCACATGAATATACTCTCTATATAAAATTCAACTCTGATAGAGATATCTTGTTTGTATGCTTGTATGTAGATGATTTAATTTTTACAAGCAATATTAGCTTCATGATTAAATATTTTAAACACTCTATGAAAAAGAAATTTAAGATGATCGACCTGAGCCTAATGACTTATTTTCTCGGTATCGAAGTTATACAAGACAATGGAAAAAATTTTATCTCACAAAAAAAATTATGCAAAGGAGGTTGAAATTTTCTATGAAAGATTGTCACCCTACAAATATACCTATTGAATATGACAACAAGTTGACTAAGGAGCAGAAGTTCAATGAATACCGCATGCAGGAGTTTCGACGTTTCTCGCAGTATGCGATACGGGTACCGAATGCAAGCGATGCGTTTTGAAATGTACCGCTCGGTATATATATTTATAATTATAAATATTATATATATATAAACAGAGATATAATTTTTTTCTTTCGACGACGTCGCCCGCAAATTCGCTCGCGAAAGTGTCAGCGAGCGACGTCGCGCCGAGGCGACGCCGCCCTAATAGTAAAAAAAAATTTAAAAAATTTGGAGCCTCGGGGACGTCGCCCGAGGACCGAGGCTTCGGCAACGTCGCTAGAGCCTCGGGGACGTCGCCCGAGGCTTTGGCGACGTCGCCCGAGGCTTCGGCAACGTCGCCTGAGCCTCGGGGACATCGCCCGAGCCTCGATGACGTCGCCGAGCATTAAAAAAATATTTTTTTATCAATAAAAAAATAAAAAAATACCGACCGATCTGAGGGTGGTCAGCGTGACCGGTATCTGTCGGATAAGACGCATCTTGCCCGATCTGGCGGTATAAATCAGTATTGCATACCTTGCTAAGGAAGATGAAGGTAAATACATTAATCCAACTTATTATAAAAGTTTAGTTTGATGTTTAAGATATTTGACATGCACTCGACCTAATATACTATTTAGAGTTGGTTTAATAGCTTACAGATACACCTGTTGAATATGGCACCAAGTTGACTAATGAAGGTGAAGGTAAATACATTAAATCCACTTATTATAAAAGTTTAGTTGGATGTTTAAGATATTTGACATGCACTCGACCTGATATACTATTTAGAGTTGGTTTAATAAATAGATACATGAAAGCTCCTATGGCATCTCATTTAAATGTCACTAAAAGAATTTTGCGATATATTAAAGGAACAATTGAGTATGGAATGTTCTATTCATCATTTAAAAGGTTGGAGCTCATTGGATATAGTGACAGTGATTGAGCTGGAAGCTATGATGATCAGAAAAGTACAATTGGATTTGTATTTTATTTTGGTGAAGCTATATTCACTTGGTCTTCAAAAAAGCAGTAGATCGTTGCTCTATCAAGTTGTGAAGCAGAATATATAGCAGCATCTTCTTGTGTTTGTCATACAATCTGGCTAAGAAGATTATTCCAAGAACTTAATATGCCACAACAGAAGATTACTCTTAGAAGTTAATGTGTCAATCAAGATTTATGTTGATAATACATCAGCTATTGTCTTAGCCAAGAATCTAGTTTACCATAAAAGATCAAAGCATATCAACACAAGAATTCATTTTATAAGAGATCATATCAAAAATGAAGAAGTGAAGCTACATAATGTTAACACAAGTGAACAAGTGGCTGATATACTTACAAAACCTCTCAAATTTGAAATATTTCAATAACTTCGAAAGAAACTTCACATGTTAGATGGAACAAATTTAAGGGGGGAGAATGTTGGAATTAAACTTATTCAAGTATCATAAAGAGGTTAATTTTATCAAAAGAAATGTTCATTGCATCAATAAAAAGATTCATTGCATCAAGAGGAAAAATAGATTAAATGTCTATGGAAAGAACATACCAAATTGGCTATTGGTTCTTGAAGGGATTTCTTGAAGGAGAATGATTCATTTTTAATATAATTAATGTAATGTATCTTTGGGACTATATAAACCATGGGTCATGAAACATATAGAGTTTCTAAAATTGTAAAAAGTTTTGAGAGAAATATAAAAGATTTAATCTTGTCCTACTCTTTCTTTGTTTAATAACTCTATCTCTTCTTCCTATCAAGTTCAACAGGCACATTAGTTAAAAGATGTTACGTTCCTTCTTTGTGAATTTTTTTCTTTTAAAACTATTTTAATATTTGAAGGGATCTTGAACCTCAATTCACAAACTATCTTTTCACTTTCGTGTCCAAACTAGCAAGTTTAGATGTTCTATCATAAAAATGAACAAACTTGACTGCAGCAACTTTTAACTTTTTGGCTTACTTTCTGCAAAGGACTGAGCTACAATCTCTGTTCGGACGATTTTGTAGTTTCAAGAACATACTTATTGATTAAGGAAGTAGCAGATTCACTGTGGCTGAGAAATTACGTCAGCAATTAGCCGTTTTAAGATGTGAATTATTGATTTAGAGAAAGTATAAATTATATCATTTTTCCTCCTCGGAGCAAGAAAGGAACATGCCTGGCTGACATGATTAAGTCATTCAAATGCTAAGAATAGTTTGTAATCCAAATTAAACAGGGAGTTGTCCTTGTCATGTTGTTCTCGTATAAGAACATAAGCTACTCTCTAGTTATTTATTCGTGGGCTCCTGTACTAATAACTCAAGTTCAAATAGTGGTGGTAGTACTTTGCACTTCAACACAGTTGTCTTTTTTTTTGGATGGAGAGCTGGTGTGATCCAGAAATCTAAATATGCACGTACAGAGGTAATATAAAGGTTTAAAAGAGGTTCCTAATTTATCTGAGTGGTAACTTGGATATTTGGATTGCAATGGTGTTTGTCTGATAGATTACACACTTATTTGCTGAGACATTTGACTGTCCTTGTGAATCATGCTGAGAGCAAACATTAACTTTAGGCCATGGACATGGTTTCCTTGACTCCATATCGATGATTTGCTGTATGGTTTGATGAAATCGGAAATTAGTGTGAACTTAATTTCAGCAAATCTCAAGATTGTGGTTGGAAAGGAAGTTGTCTATAGCCAGAGTTTGGCTTTTTTGAGCAGGACAAAGTTCCGAAACATATCCACTTACTCAGACATGGCAGTTCTAAATTGAGTTCCAACATATTTTTATTTGTGTGTTCAACATACAGCAACAGCAATGGCACGAACTATTGTTAGAGCTAGCCCAGGAAATTACCACACGGTAATTTGCAGCTAACAAAGACAATAAACAAAAAGAATAAAATAAATTTGGGACACACGAGAATTTACGTGGTTTGGTCAATTGACCTCGTCCACTGGACGAAAGGAGGAGCAAATCTTTACTATGAGAGACAATTACAAATGCCTTAGGAAATTGTTCCTAGGCCATAAAACAACTTCAACTACTAAACAAGAAAAGCTATGTGTAAAAGTTTAATATGGACTTAATGGAGATTAAATCCAAAGCGGCTTTTCTTGTGGTGCAAGAGATTTCAGTAATCTGTGGTGCTTTCGTTAGAAAGCTTAGACCCCTTTTATAGCATCAATAGGGGATAAGAATTCGGTTTCCGATGTGGGACTAAAGGACTTAAACTAACAAATCTCCACCTTGGCATGTCCCAACAAAATTTGCTCCACCTTCTTCATAAAAGCCCCAGCGTTGTGCAATCATCATCAATGAATACCAATCAAGTCCAAGCACCGCTTGAACTTGTATCTTTGGAAGAGACTTCGTAAGCATATCACTAAATTTTGGATTGTCCACGTGGAATTCGTCATGAATTTTCAGGAACCGAACAAGGACCTTTCCCGGCAAATGGTATCCCGAATAAAATGAAACTTCACATCGATGTGTTTCGTCCTCTCATGATACATCGGTCTTTAGTCAAATGAATAGCACTTTGGTCGTCAATTCAACAATAAATTGTAGTAACACCTTGATCTTGACATAATTCACTAAATAAACCTCTTAACCATAAAACTTCTTTGATCGCTCTCTGTTCTTGCCATATATTCGCCGAGTACCAGTAGTAGATAAAGCCACGACAGTTGTCAAAAGAAGCTTTCAACTAACTTGCGCACAACCGCCAACGCAAAATACATAGCCTTTGTCAGAGATCTTCGTTTATCAAGATCTGCAGCATAATCGGGCAGTCGAACGATATAAACCAATCAAAGTGTTAGAATTTTTCCAAACTCCAAACAAGCATCTCAAGTCCTTGCAAGTATCGAGAATCCACTTCACAATACCGCCAATGTGTTTTACTGGACAAGACATATATCTACTAACCACACTAAGGCGCTTGTGAAATATCGGGACGAGTACATACCATTGCATACATATCTTGCCGATATAGAAAAATCTTGGAATATGGAACTTTCACCATATATTCTTCCTCTTGATTGATTTTGGTGGTCGAGCATAAAAATCTATAATGAGATAGCGAAAATGGCTAGCAAGAGGAGTACTCATACCGCTTAATGGCGTTTTAATGCCAAACCTCTCAAGACCTTTTGAGGTAATTTTTCGAGTCGAAATAATTTTCCAACTCCTCGATCTCTTTTGATCTCCATACCAAGAATCTTCTTATTTGCTCCCAAATCTTTCATTTCAAATTCACTATTGATTGCATTTTCAAAGTGTGAATTTCGACAAATTCTTATTTTAATGCAATAAGCATGTCATCAACATAAAGTAACAAATCACAAAAAGATCATTTAATCATTTAACCAGGAAGTAGACACAACTATCATACATGCTCCTTGTGTAACCATGACCCAACATAAATGAATCAAACCTCTTATAATAATTGTCTTAATTAGCTTCAATCCATACAAGGATTTCTTTAATAAGCAAACATGGTCTTCCTTACCGTCAACTTTAAATCCATGAGGTGCTCCATGTAAATTTGCTCTTCAAGTTCACCATGTATGAAAATTTGTCTTGACATCAAGTTGCTCTAATTCCAAATCATACATGGCAACTAAAGCAAGCAAAACACGAATAGAGCTATGTTTAACAACGGTGAAAATCGTCATTAAAATCAATACCATGTACGACTATAGCCCTTTGCAACCAATCGTGCTTTGTACCTTGCATCTTCAACCCTGGAATACCTTCCTTCCTTTTGAAGACCCATTTGCATCCAATAATTTTCTTACCCAAGGCGGCTTCACAAGGTCCCAAGTTTTATTCATCGATGGAGAGATTCAGATTTCTTCATTCATCGCAATCAACCACTTAGCGGAATCATCACAAGAAAGCGCATCTGAGTAGGTAGTAGGCTCACCAACTCCACCTATTTCTTACGCAGCATGAGACAAAGCATATGCAACCAAATTTGCATATCTTTGTGGTGGTCGAATATTTCTCGTGGTCTATCCTTGGCTATGGAATATTGCTCTTCCTCTGGATTATCTTCGAGTAGACTCGGGACCGATCTGGCATTCTTTTGAGTAGAAGAGTTTGGTGAAGAGATTCGAACTACCAATCTCAAGCTCCACACGCTTCTGCACACTATCATTTGTACAACTAGTAGATTCCTCTTTAGAAGATAACATAGATAATTCATCAAAAGTAACATCTCTCTATGATTATAAATTTTGGGATTTGGGATCAAGACACCATAATCTGTATCCTTTCACCGGAAGCATACCCAAGGAAAATGCACTTTTTAGCTCGAGGTTCTAATTTTCCTTCATTTACATGCATGTATCTTTGGACACCCAAAGATTTTAAAATCGAAGAATAATCATTGTGTCCTTAAATGTGTGAGTGTTTACTGACCAAACTTCCTCTCTGGAGTTTTAAAATTAAGTCTTTTTGCGAAGGAGCACGGTTGATACGTAAATCGGTTTCAAGAATGATAAGAATCCGCCATATTAATCGCCTCGCCTTTTGATCCCCAAAGGTATCGAAAGCTCTTTTGTCAACCCCTGCATTTGAGATCATACACCTTGCTCTTTCTAAGAGTGTTCGTTCATACGTTCGAAGCCACACCGTTTTCTTTGAGGCGTCATCCTAACTATGGAACATTGCGATCTTAGAACAATTCCTTCATTTTTGAATGGAATTCATCAAAGTCACCTTCACAAAATTCCATGCCATTATTTGTTGATAAGAATGAGCTTAATCTGTTTACTGCTTTTGCTTCTCAATCAAAGCCTTCCATTGTTTAAAGGTTAGAAAAACATCATTTTTATGCTTGAGAAAATAAACCCAAACTTTTCTAGAATAATCATCAATGAAAGTCAACATATACATTGGGCACCACCTTTAGATGAACATCCAAAGTGTTGGGACCCAAAGGTGCGAATGAATATAGTCAAGAGTACCTTTTGTTTTGTGAGAATGCCAGGAGAGAATTGAAGTGACTCTTTTCAAAGACTTCCAAAAATGCAATGTTCACAAAAGTCTAGTGGCCCGATATCTGTCAATGAAAGAAGACCTCTTTTGCTCAATATACTCAAACCTTTTTTTTCATATGACCCAAACGCATATGCCATAATTTGGTGATGTCGAATCGGACAATGATGATGATGCCCTCAAGCCAAGAGGCAATTCAAGAAGAAAAATCTGTGACGTGAGTTCCTGCAAAATATACAAGCTACCGAGGACCTACAAGCTTTCATAACAACAGAGGGCATTTCTAGAAACTTTCATAACTCCACCATGAGTTGTTTGTGTATTTACACCCAAGAGCCTCTAGGGTGCCTAAAGAGATGAGATTCTTTTTTAAATCTAAGGGAACATGTCTAACATTAGTGAGCGTCCTCACAATACCATCATGCATTTTAATTCGGATTGTGCCTCTACCAATAACATCACATGCGGCATTATTGCCCATCAAAACAATTCCACCATTACAAGATTCATATGTGGAAAACAAATCCCTTGAAATGGGACACATGTGATAAGAACAACCCGAATCTAAAATCCATTCATTTTTAGACCTTGTCTGTCATCGATGCAAAGAAAATATTTCAAAATTCTCATCTAAAAACAATTTCTTTTATAGCAACACTAGCTAGGAGCAAGAAATGGACTCAGTGAGTTTTCTCAACAATTTTTTCTTTTGCTTTAATTTATTTTTCAATTTAAAGCAAAACCTTAATGTGCCCCATTTTATGACAATATCTGCATTCAAATTTCTAGTTGATGGATTTAGATCTAGATTTAGATCTAAAGGTTATCTTTGTTAGAAATTCTCTTTTATCAGTTCTACCCACGACAACGGACCCTATCCATGATTGATTTCCTCTATTCTCCCATTGATATCCCTATCAATGTGCTCCTTAGATTTTAATGCAGATTTAATTTCATGATATGAAATTGTTTCTTTTCCATAAATCATTGTATCACGAAAAACTTAAAGGATTGGGGAGAGAACACAAAAGTAACATGGCCTTATCCTCATCATCAATCTTTGCATCTATATTCTCCAAATCCATAACTAAGGAATCAAATCTATCAAGATGTGAGATTATAGATGTACCTTCAATCATCCAAGCATATACTGGACCTACGCTTCAAGTAGAGAGCTTCAAATGTTCTCTAAATTTTGTCCTCTTCATATACAAGGCTTTAAGCTTGTCCCACATGCTCTTAGCCGTAGTCTCCGTAGCTACCTCAGTAAAACCTCATCGAAAGATTTAGAATAATACTAGATCGGGCCTTCTTATCCATATGCAAAATCTTCCTCGACATACCATCTGGAATTTTTCATAGAGTCACTAGTAAGAGTCCCAAATCAACTCCGTCTTGAACGAGAATGGCCTCCATCTTGAGTTGCCACATGCCGAAGTTGACATTTTTGGATGCCGAATTTCTCGACAACAATCTTTATTATTGTCATTGTTGCCAAAAAGATCCCAAAACCAGGCTCGATTCCGGTTTGTTAGAGCTAGCCCGATGAGAATTTGAATGAATTACCACACGGTAATTTGGCAACGCAACAAAGACAATAAACAAAAGAATAAAATAAACAGGGACACGGAATTTACGTGGTTCATTCAATTGACCTACGTCTTTCCACGTTGACGAAAGGAGGAGCAAATCTTTACTAACAGAGACAATTACAAATGCCTTAGGAAATTGTTCCTAGGCCATAAAACAACTTCAACTACTAAACAAGAAAAGCCCAAAAGTTTAATATGGACTTAATGGAGATTAAATCCAAAGCTTTTCTTGTGGTGCAATGGTGCTTCGTTCCGTGGTTAGAAAGCTTAGATGCTCCCCCTTTTATAGCATCAATAGGGGATAAAATTCTTAAATGGTTTTTTCCGATGTGGGACTAAAGGACTTGCCAAACTAACAACTATGAAGTCATATACAAATTGTAGTTTGAATGGCAAATTAGAGTACATTAAGTTTATTCTTCAAATTTGTCACAATAAATAATTACTTGGACATTTTGCTTCATGAAATTTGAGTTAAACAAATTTGTCGCAATCATGAACATGGGTTTCTGCTTCCTCCGGGTTGTTTAGTCAGTGGAACCACTTCGTAACCTTTGCTGTGATTATGTTGAATGTGAGACTCAGATACTGAGCACCGCACATCAATAAATTGAAGTCCACTTCCTATCGAGGTGGTGTTGTGCTGCTGCAGCTAACCAAACTTGTAGGAACTGGATACTTTGGTCACTCGACAATCGAGGGGAATTGACCAAAAATAATAACCACATCGATAGCCATGAGTTCGCTATGTGTAGTAGAGGGGTGATTGGATTAATGATGCAAGTGTAGTAGCAGATTAAATATTCTCTCAATGGATGAATGAGACGATATGGCAAGAGATTTCAGTAATCTGTTCCTCTCCTTTCGTTGACGTGATAACCTTTTTTTATTTTCGCTTTCGATATCTCGCCCGATGGGATTCGTGGTTTGACCTAAGATGAAACTCTGATCAGCAACGGAAAGGATAAAGTGGAGTAGAGGTATATCTCAACAATTTTGAATATAGTTTATCGGGTAAGTATGCCTATTAATTTCTTTATTGGGATTTAATCAAAATAAGAAAGCTAGATTTTTGTATAAAAAGTATTCAGCGTTGTGTCTTTGTTCTTCTTTTTTCTGCGGATGATGGTTTGAACACCATCGGTCTGTTTCTTTTTCGTTTTTGAGCAAGAGTTGCAAAAAAGAATCTTCTGCGGAGTTAAAAAGGACTGCGAACATCTCGACTAATTATTTTGTTATTTTGCCACGTGGAATTCGAAACTCACTCTTAAAGCCCCTTCCTTTGCAGGAACCTTTTGTCAACATTCCAGAAGATACGATTCACGAGGCTCTCAAAGTCGTCCTGGGTATAAAATGATCTTAAACTCCTTTTTTCCGATAAATCATCTACTTGGTAGTTTTGTGAACTTGGACTTTGTTTTACAGATATCAGAAATCACCCGATCGTCATACATTGCAAGCGGGGAAAGGTAAAGTCGCCTCACTTTTCTGGCATCGATCTCAGAACTCGGGGAATAAGCAAGCTTGACTCATCCCAATCATCATCAATCCGTGTCCTTGCAGCATCGAACCGGTTGTCTCGTGGGCTGTCTAAGAAAACTGCAGCGATGGTGTCTTGCTTCGATATTCGACGAGTACCAGCGCTTTGCCGCCGCTAAAGCAAGAGTTTCCGATCAAATGTTTATGGAGCGATTTGATATCTCAGGCTTGAAACACTTGCAGGCTTCATTTGCAAGTTAGGGGAGGCCGGCATCATTTCACTGTAAAGACGTCAGCCTCCTCCTCCCTTCTCGAAAGAACGAGAAAGGCTGCTTTTTTACTTTTAACGCATGGACTGCAGTCTGTTTATAAAAGAACCTTTTTCTGCACAATATGGGCACCGAACGATATAATCTACCCAGTTTCGGTTTGTGTGTGTCATCCTGTGGGCATCGTCAGCCCTCGTTCTATGGTTGAATTGCAAGTAGTTCGAGTAGGGAGTCCTCTGCATTTATTTTCCGCCGAGGTACGCCTCCCAATATCGGGCGGAATATGTGAAGCCCATTATTCTGGTTCGAGCACAGACTTGTTTCTGGTGCTTATAGATCTATAAAGGCATCCTTAATTGTCTTTCACATTGCTCTTTGTTGTTTGTTTCCTCTGTCTTGTCTATCTTTAATTGATTGAAAAATCTTCATTCCAGCTTTGGGCTCAGGCGTATTATGTTTACACTTTTTTTTTTATTCCATCTAAGATTCTAGTTTTGATCGATATGGAAGAATCAAAAGCTGACTGCAAGGTCGTTATCATAAAAATCTATATTCATGCTATCTATTATGTGGAATAATTTTAATATCAAAATATGAAATCATATAACAATGGATCTAAACAATATTACGATACATACCTTTCGTTCAGAAAAATTTATTTTATCTGATCCACAAGCATATCATCGTCAGATCTGAAATATCAATCTACAAGGAGAACTAGACTCACATTTTCCTCTCTTTCTATCCTTTCACAATATCACTTAGATTGATGGTCAGAGAGATTGAGAGAGAGAGACCATAATAGAGAGATTGAGAGAGAAACTATAATCTCTCAACTCTCTTATTTCTTCTCATGTTCTAATCTGTATGTTTGCATCCCTAGAGATCCTGTCTATTTATAGGCGAGAGTAGAGGGTCTAGGATAAGATATTAGAGATTTTCTCCCATCAAAGGTATCCTCTGAGGAATCCTACTTTAATTGAACTTCATTTCTATTAGCCAATAACCATAATCAAAATCTAATCATATCATTAATATATTTTATCTAATTAAATAGGATCACATAATCTAATATTCTCCCACTTGACATATTAATTAGTAAGATACAAAAGATATTCAAAATCAAAATAAACAAATAAAATTTATTTGAAAATAATTTTATATAATTAGATTCTGAAATTTTAAAAACTATTTACACGAGCGTGAATTTTAAAAATAGACTAATAAGTCTAATGAATATAATGATACTACATTAAGTCTGACTAGCAATGCGAGTTTGCATATTATCAATGTCACTCTTCCTTTTATGTACTATAATACTATTAGCCTTTCCTAATGCAATCCAAAATGACTCATGTAATTTGTCTTGTCAAGACAATCCTATCATCACATTCAACCATAATATGTACATATATAATTGTGAACAGGATATCAGAAACAAATAATTTTAAATACATAAATAAAAATGTCAATTATAGTGTCCATTTAAATATGCATCATCATATCTTTTATGAGTTGCTCACAAACTCAATCATAAGAACATGTTCTTTCAAAACACTTTATGTTGTAAGCCCTAAGTAAATGGATCAGCAATCAAGATAATATAACTCAAGTAATTAATTGACATTAAATATTTCTGGACTCGTCTTCTCTAACTATTAAGTACTTTTTACCATAATGCATAGAGATGCAATAATACTTGCCATTCATAGAGAAGGAAACTATTGTGATGTCATAAAATATCTTCAGCGACTTGGCAATTGAATCTGACCACACCAAGTCTTGAGATAAAAATTTCGTAGTTATGAAGTTTGATCAATGGCCTCAAAGCATACCACAAAATCAACTTCTATTATTAATAATAATATAATAATAAATGATCCCTCTAATTGATATAGATATTAATCGTAAGGTGGACTTCCTATTATTGAGGTAATTTATAGAATTAGTATCTGAAAAATACCATCATTTCAAGCTGATATAATTTTATACATATAAGCATATAATCCTTCGTCCCTTCCAGATATCTTATTACTTTTCTTTGCAGTCCTTTAATACTTTCACTTCTGGATAACTCTAATATCTACCCAACATTTTAACTATAAAAAACTGATATCTGTTCTGACATAAACTTGAGTATAGACTTTCAACTATGCATATATAAAGAATATTCTCTTTATCTGATTCTTTTCAAGTCATTTTAAAGCACTCACTTTTGACTAAAATTCTACTTTTATGATTTGTTGAATAAAGTTGTATATTAAATCATATCAAGACTCGGTTAATATATCCTTTCTGAGACATTCTTAATAATCATTGAGATATCACCCTGAGTATCTCAATACTAATAATATAAGATGTCTCATTCATATCAACTATCTTAAAATACTTAATGATAATTTTTGGTTTAATATAATAAACCAAGATCACTATTGATAATGTAAAATATTATCTATATATATGATCAATATAATAAACTTGCTTCCACTGATCTTTAGATATGAATACCGATGAATAATATTTTTCTTATATATGAAAGAAACTTTATATATTATTGTCTAGAAGCTTGTTTAAGATCATAAATAGATTCCTGAATTTGCATATCAAATTTTATATTTCTTTTATTTTCTCTACGAGTCATTCAGAATAACCCATATGAAAGCTAGACCCTTATTTAAAAATTTATTTTTATATCATTATGATGTAACTCATAATGAGACACTAATGTCATGACGATTTTTAACGAGTTCCTTTAACAACTACATGTCTCGTTATGATCGATACATTCTTTATGAGTAAAATCTATAACCATATTAAAAACTAAAAGTCTGACCATTATATTATTCGACATTGTCCTTTGAGTCACATTTATGTAATAGACTCTTACAATTATTGGACAATTCGATAAATTCGTCAGACATCATTCTGGTTATTGATTTTTTACTCTTCTTTTATTGTATCATATTACTTTTCAAAATCATTATTTTTTATGACCTGTGAAAACAATAAGGGATCTTTGATTCCTATATCAAAATATAATAATCATAAATGACAGGATTCATTTCCCATTGAGATATTCTCAAGGTTGTCAATTGTGGCTATTCTACAAGACTATTATCAGCGATATCAATATAATGTGAGAGTTTGGTAATGTTATTTTGTTGTTCATATTTATCAAATTATATAATAATTTGAGTAACAATAATCTTTTGAATAATAAAGGAGTATTAACATGTATCTTCTCTATATTAAATTTCGATATTTTCACTCCCATTAATTCGTTATTTTATATGAATCTTATATTACCATATTTAACTATTCTTGTACTATGATTAGAGCAATAAGATATGTACTTTTTTGAACTTTTCTAAATAAATAATAAAATATTCAGAAATAATTATTAAATTTAATTTTTCTTTAATGTGAATAGAAGATTCTTATCTCTATGGGACAATCTCAAATATGTAAATATCTTAAGTTAGGTTCCTATCATTCCATAACTCAAAAGAAGTCATACAATTTACTTACTAGAAACCCCATTTAAGATATACATAGTTGTCGTTAGAGCTTCTTCTCACACTGATTTAGGTACTAAATAATAACTCATCATGCTCTAATCATATTTATAAGCGTACAATTATACCTTTTAGTAATTATATTCTGCTATGACACATATGCTAAATCATATACTTTGCTTTTCCAAGAATCTAGTAAAAGAACTAGAATTTAATTGGATTCATTATAAATACCATAAATTCAGCACCCATATCAGATATGATGATTTTAACTTTTCTATCTAATTATCTCTCGACCTCATTTATGCACACTTCAAGAGTATCAATGACCTGAGATTTTATATAAATTATATATATATAATCATATCTCAATAGGTTATCTATATGGTGATAAAATGTATCTCTTTAATGGGATAAAAATATAAAGTGACTCGTAGATGTAAACATAATCTCAAAGAGTTTATGAAACTATATTTATTTTAATATTTAATTATAAAATTATTATAAACTTAATATTCATATTAATTCTATATAGACTTTAGTATAGAATTCAAAGATTAACTTTTATTGAATCATACTAAGTTCACAACTACCAAAAGAGAAACAATATTCTGACAATTCTAGATAAATAATCTAAATTCCCTGAATTATAAAAATATAGCATGGATCCTCAAGATTCATCAAATAAATCATCCTTAGGCGTAGGCGATAAATACAAACTACTATCGCTTTCACTTTAAGATGATTTCCTATAATGATGAATATTTCATTCTCCTTTAGTTTTATCCCTTTTATTATTATTATTATTAAAATTAATCTCTATTATTGGTAATATATATTTAAGCATCAAATTAATCCATCAAGTATTAAAAAAATAATTTATGTAATATTTGATTTAAACTATATAAAAGTTATATTTATAACTTTTCATTTCAAATCAAATCTTACAGTTCTTCTTCACATAACTTTCTTTGTTACATAAGTAACATTTTATTATAAAGAAATTCTTTTATGAGTTTATATAGTAATTATAAACTCAGGTGATTTATGCTTCATCTTTATTTTATTATTACCCACTCCTTGAGTAATACTCAAAATATTATAAGTCTTAAACTTACAACTTTATCAATTATATTGAGGAGGTAATCTTAAATTCTTTAAATACAGTCATTTTTAGTCAGTTCTTTCATTGAGGTGTCAACTAATGACTTATCAAAAAATTTAAATTGATCTTTAAATATTCTTGTGTGCTAGTTGTAAACTGTACTGAAGTCTAAGTATCATCAAATTGAGTCTTTCAGACCTTTCTTGATCAGTCACCTTAATTATTTATTCCATAAAACTTTTAGTAAATAAGTCTGTGTTCCCTTCAAATAATCTGATCAAGGTCTCACTCATTCAATATAACTTACATATGCTCAAGCCTTTTATTCTAAAAAATATATTCTTGAAAATATAGGGACATTTACAATGAAAGAAGTACCATTGTAATAATATAACATTAATGCTTTGAGTTTTTCAATAAATGTTGAACTATTGATATCATCAATATTTTACCTTTAATACTGACATATCTAGTGTTCACACATATAATCATTTATGGAGAATTGGTACCATCCTTGTGGAATAGTGTTATCACATTTGGGTATATAACACTATACTGCAAGGATATCCAAAACAGTATCATCCTACCCCATCACATAATTATTCAAAATAGATTCTCCTTTGGGATTATCTAAATCTCTTAATTATGTATGTCATTGTGAATATTATTTTTCTTTAATGTCATTTAGGACCAATTTCATAATGTATTTTATAAATTATTGGTCTAGGTCACTTTGGTGGTTGTAGGACCAATACAAAAATATAAAATACAATCTAAACTGTCTTATAAATGATAAGATTTTATTGTAATTCATATCTCATAAGCCTACTGGTCAAATAAAACTTAGGAAGATAAATTACAAATAATATTCACTAAATTTCTTTAACGTCATTTAGGATCAATTCCATAATGTATTTTATAAATTATTGTTCTAGATCATTTTGGTGACTGCATAACCAATACAAAATATAAAATACAATCTAAAATGTCCTATAAATGACAAGACCTTTTATTGTAATTCGTATCCCATAAGTCTATCATCTTAGGCCACTTTGGCAGCTACTGGTTAAATAAAACTTAGGGAGATAAATTACAAATAATATTCATCAAATTCTTTCAATTTAATTTATGCTAAGCAGTTGAATAATAGAATAATAATCATAATAATTATTGAACATTAATTAGCAAAAGAAAAAATTCATATGATAACTATAATCATGATAACATATAAATCATGAAAAACTTTTATGTAAAGGATAACTATGATTTCACAATTTTAAATATATATATATGAATAATCAAATAAATATCCAAGAACAATAATTAAATTTTATTTACAACTTACAATCAATAATTCATTTATATTTATCAGCATAAAGAAAACTTATATGATAATTATAATCATGATAACACATAAATCATAAAAAGTCTTTATGTAAAAGATAACTATGATTTCACAATTTCAAATATATACATGTGAGTAACCAAAGAAATATCCAAGAACAATAATTGGATTTTTATTTATCATATGTAATCAATAAATCATATGAGAAAAACTATAAAAGAAATAATAATTTATATTTTTTGTTTAAATAAAATATTAAATTAAACTAGTTGATTTTATTTAATTTGGGAAAGCCCAAAATTGGGCTAAATATTAGCTAAATTAAATAAGTCAATCAAAAAACCAAAAATTGATTAAAATTTAATTTTTTTAAATTTGATCAAAATCAAATTTAATCAATAATTAATAAAAATATAATCATGATCAAATTTAATTAAATTTTATTGATCAATTTTATAATTAAGGATATAAATAAGAAATTCTCAATTTATAAGGGTAAAATTATAAATATATTGACAGATATAAACTTGAATTTCTAAATTTGTAAAGGTAGAACTATCAAAATATTAAAAAAGATATTAATAAGATACAGAAGCTAAAACTATAATTTGGCAAAACCCTAATACAAAGGCAAAACTGTAATTTTGCTAAAAGAGCACCTTTCCTGTGCCGCCGCTTGCGCACGCACACTGCGGGTGTCGTCGGTGCGGCGACTTGTTCATACGCGGGCGACCGTCGCATGGGGGGTCAGTGCTTGCGCGCGGCCGTCGCCTCCTGTGCATGGGTTGGCGCAGCCTGTGCGGCGCTCCCTGCGTCGCGCGTGCGACCGCAGGTGTGGCGCTATCTCTGCCCACGCAGGGTTACCGCTAGTGCGGCTGTGCCTGCATGCGATCGGGCATGCGGTTGTGCCGCATCGATGCGCCATTACGCCGCGTGGTCGCCGCTTGACGCGTAACTGTGCGCATTGGTGCGGCGGTATCTGCGGCCGCATTTGCCGCCGCACGGTCGATCTGACCGTGCGATTATTATCGCCGCGATGTAGATCTGTTGGTCGTACGCAGCGAGTTCCATAGTAATACTATGCAATGACTCGTTGCTTCGCTAACGTCACCGATAATCAAAGTGACAAGACTAAATAACTTAAAATATAGATTTCTTTCGTGCATCGTAAATAAAAACAAAAAAATATTTGATTTTAAAAATCATGACTCTAATACCAATTGTTAGCATCAAATTCTGTAATCATATAGAATAATCTTAATGTCAAAATCGGAAATCAAATAGTAATGAATCTAAATAATATTGATATGAAATATCAATATACAAGAAAAACTAGATTCATTTTCTCCTCTCTTCCTATTTTTTCATAGGATCATTTCAATTCTCTTATTTCTTCTCATGTTTTAATATATATGTTTGCATCCCTAGAGGTCATGTCTATTTATAGATAAAAATAAAAAATATAAAATAAAATATTAAGAGATTTTCGATATCTCCTAAGAAATTTTATTTTAATTAAAATTTTTTTCTATTAGACAATGATCATAGATTCTTGGAGTTGACATTCAATAGGTACATTAGGCTTTACCGGTGTGAGCTGTCTCGAGTCGCCGTCTATCGGGTGGGGGGTTTTGCCCAAAGAGAACCTCCTCCACGACCGTCTCCCCGGTCCAACCAACGGTGAGCATCATCCGATAAGGTTATTCACTGGTGCGAGCTTTTTATGCCATGGGGAATTAATTGTTCTTCGCTTTGGGATGCGTATGGATCCTAAAACTTCGGAGATCCGTCACCGGTTACGAGGTGTTGATTCTCCCAACTTTCCAACTGGAGTAGGATTGAAGGGCCTCCTCTACCGCTTAATATTTTCACCCTTGTCCGTGAAGCTGTCGGTCTTGGGCTTCGTACGAGGGATTGAGTCGAAGTCTTGGATATGCTCCTGCAGCAGTCGCATGCATTTACTAGACATCACATCATATCACATCGAAAGAAAGACGGAGAGGAACCAAGAAGTCTAAGCACGATTGTTGGTGTTGGATAGAGATGAGAGGAAGATTTAAACGAGACAGTTCCTGACTGCTCTAGTTTTTGTTACGTGAAATTTAATGTGTTTGTCGGCACATGCAGTAGAGACGGCCACACGCTTACCTATCTTGAATGCAGAGGTGTGTCTATGAGAGAGAGAGAGAGAGAGAGAGAGAGAGAGAGAGAGAGAGATTTTGCTACACAGGAGTTGGCTTTGATGTTTCATGGACTGTAACATGCTTCGGATATGAGAGAGAAGGTTTCTGTGAGCTCCTTGCTAACCTGGAGTTGGGTATAGGAGATTAAATGTGCTTGTTTGCACATCCAAAAGAGGAGAAGGTTATAGATTTAATGTAGTGTTCCATATCAATATAATGCACAAAATAGAAGTCAGTGCATGATGCTTCTTCCAAACTTGGTCACCACCAGAAACAATGGTCTCACCAATTCAATTTGACCTTTTAACCGTGCACACGTAATATCAATTTGGCATGTGCCAATTTTGCATGTATTGAATTGTTAAGTGTAATTCCTCAAAATATATATTTTTACATGTGTATCGTTTTATAACCTACGATTTAAACAACTTTCAAGATCACGAGCCGTTGGATTACAATGGACCTCTAATGATATGACTTTATTGTTCGCCTGTAATAGGCGTCATAGGGTTCACGTGGAGGCCAATCTGTGAGTGGATTTATATGTCGAATATATGCGTTCATTTCTTCTCAAGGTAACGATCCCTGTGAATAAGAAGGAACAGTTGTATTCTTTAGGACATGAATCAGTGAAAGCCAATCTTATATATGAAAGAAGTTAGGTGAAAATTTAAGAAGTTTAAGATTAGTTTTAAAAATACATTTTATATTTTTAATGTATAGTTAAAAGAAAAAGATTTGAGTGAATGGATTTTGTGAAATATCTTAAATGCTTGGTGAACAATAAATAAAAATTATATTGTAAATATACATCAACATAAGTGTTATTTAGTAAAATTATATTTCAAATGTCATTGAATATTTTATGATGAATTTATCCTTATAATATTTCTAATATTTATTCAAATAATAAATATATTATTTAAATAAATAAATAATGTGATCTTATAAAAATTTATATAGCCCAAATATATAATAAAATATAATTATATCAATAAATATAAATTAATATTTGTAAATAAATAAATAAAATTCTATCTTATAAAAAGTATAAATCATGTTGATTTCTTCATAACTCATTTTAACAATCTTTTAATTTTAAATAAAGTCATAGGATATTATTAAATTTTAAAAATTTATATTAACATCTCATAAATATTAAAATACTAATATTATCCTGAAATAATATTAATATTTAAGCATTATCAATGTATCAATCAGACAACTTGTAGTTCTATTTCTTCTCATCCCAATTAAAGTCATTGACACTTTTTTTTTAAATGTGTTTGTTTTGATTTATATTGTTGAAGATAAGTTGGTTAGGATAGATATCCATGTCTCACGTGTGCATCAATATATTGCTATCGGGAAACAAACAACTGGTCTAAATCCACGGTCCTTACAAAAGACCCCACTGAGCACCACAAGCAACGCTTACATTTCAAGTCCGGCACAAGAACCTTGACTCTCATCTTCATAGAACCTAGGGGCCCATAATCCGATGATGTCATGAGCAGTTACTACTCAGTTATACGACTCATTTGCGATAAGGGATCCTCCAGCATGTGGGTAATATCGGCACACGTCACAACGATGACACTTGTCCTCGTAAATCTAATCACATCACTCACGAATACACTTGCCCTTATTTGTAGTTTGGTGTTCATTAATGATAATAATTAACTTCACAAATAAAAATTAAGCCCACCCCTCTAGTAAGACATCGATCGTAGATAATTTAAAGGGTTATCTGACATCCTCTTCGTTGTCTGATCCCTTCTTGCATCTATAGAGAGGAAACCTATGATTCGATTTCGATTTACCCATATGGAGATCTTAATTTTGTCGAGAAGCTACTCCAATAGTGCATTTTTGCTTTCAATCCATCAATTTTTAGTGGAATCGATCATTGATTGCAACTACAGGAGGCGATCGAGTCAAGGATTCCAAGTGGGTTAAAGTTAAGACTATTGGGTGATCGATTGATCGACCAATCCGATGCCCGAAATGAGATGCAATGCTCTCTCTAACTCTTCTTGCGATATGTCGCTAGATAGTCTTGAAGGTCGCTCCTATTTCAGCTAGATATCTTCTTCTTTTCTATTGCTTTCATGCTTGTTTGATGTTGTTCTGATTAATCTGTTGGTATTGTATACCCTTTTTTGGTGAAACACGTGAAAAATCAATCTTGGAATAGTATGGAATTTACATGAAAGGAACAAATTTTGATGGGTTTTGATGGTTCCTGATGGCATAATCCATAGGGCATTTAAAGATTGAGGATGAGGATAGCATAGAGAATGGCAGTGGTCGGTCGAACCTGCACCCTGATCGCCCTAGAGAACCTGTGAAGAAAGGGAGTATCACATGAAAGTGTAACTTTTTCTCAAACAGTGGTAACAAAGTATTACTAGCCCAAGATCAAACTAAATAGAAGGAGAAGAAACCAAGGTGGAAAAGAAAAATTTTATTGAACTTCTAAAATTATAAAGTAATTACAGATCTTGAATGACTCTTAGACTTGACTTGAATACTTGTGGCTTTAATTGATGTATATGTAGATGCCATCTATTTATAGATGTACAACATAAGAGTCCTTAATCTCTATAACTCTATCTAATCTTATTTGAAATCTTCTAAAATATATTTTATACTAAGAATTACTTATCCTTAAAATTTTATTTAATCTCATTTAAAATATAAAATATTAATTTATAATCTTTCAAAATATACTTTTACTTCTTAATATTCCCCTTTAAAGTATACTTTTGGAGATAAGTCCCAGCTTGATCTATAAGGTCTGCTCATAACTGCCACCATGTATGGGATTACTTATAGAAATACGATCTTGATCAAAGTGTTCTCAAGGGTGCATGTGAATGTTACTATCCAAATTCTTTCTTATACTGCTTGGAAATATACTTGTATCAAGTTACTCCATTCAAAAACTTCTAAAATAATCTAGAATATCTTTTGACTTAGAGCCTGATCTAAACTTTGTAGGTGGAAGATTACTGAAATCTCTAACTGGACTTCGTGTAGAAGGCACAATATCTATACGATGACCAAATTCAAGAATATACTTCTGTAAATAAAAGATGATACTAAATTCCTCATGAAAACCAACAAGCAATGATTTGCATCTTTCATCTAGCAAAGTCCTAAATTTGTCTTTAGACAATCCATGAGCAAAAGTAGAATCACACATGTCATCAACTTAAACTTTTCCTAGAATCCCATTAGCCTTAACACTTTTAGCTTCATAAAAAACAAAGACTCAAGATCATCAATTGATCTAGAAAAGAAACAGTGGCACGTGTTTACATTGTCTCCATCTCTGTAATGTGCTGGTTTGACAAATGTTCGTTTTGATCTTCTCAATATTAAAATTTTCTCTTCATGAAGATCATTAATCTCCCTATTGCTTTGCTCCATTATTGGTGATGAAGAAATAATAGGAGTAGATAGATGAGGAAGAAGATGAGCCAAAATCCATAGAAGCATTAGATGATAAAGGAATCTCAACCATAAATTTTGAACATGTATCATTTTCATTATTGTTATTGATATTTTCCTTTCATCGTAGCCAATGAAGATATATTTCTTGGCCTTAACATTAAGTTTGTTTCTCTTTGAGTCTAGTATGTGAATATAGCATGGAGAACCAAATACTTTGAATATTTAATATTTAAATTATCACTAAACATGAGCTTACATGGAGACTTCAGATTGATTGGACTAAGAGGAGTTCGATTAATAACATAAGTTGTACATACCACACCTTCTGTCCATAAAGGTTTAAGTAAATTTTTTACATGAAGCCAACACAAGTCTCCACAAGATGTCGAATCTTTCGTTCAATTATTCTACTTTGTTATAGTGAATTTGCACATGTAAGTTTTTTTTATACTGTACTCTTTGCAAAAAGAGAAGAATCTATTAGAAATGAACTCTTCGCAATTGTTAGCATTCAATCTTTTAATTTATTCTATTAAGAGCACATTCACTGTTAACTTGAACTCTTAAAATTTTAAAAAAACTTTTAATTTTTTATTTATAAAATAGATCCAAGTGAACCTTGTAAAATCATCAATAAAAAAAAAGCATACAGTGAGAACCTGAATAAGATATTAACACGATTCACAAACTTTATTACCACTAAAAGTAATAAGATTGGGAAGATCATTTACAAAACTTTTCTGCATCATAACTTTCAATTTAAGAAAATTTATTTGACCAAGTCTAGTATGCCAAATTGATGCACTATTATTTGCACTCATCCTATCAACATAAGAGGTTAATGCAATAAAATATATAAATCTTTGATCCTTTTATTAGTATGTATTATATTTGTATTTAATTCTTTTATATTATGAAGAAACCTGACTTCATTAGGACCAAAAAGAATATAATTTCTAGCATCAACTATATTTGTAATATCATATAGATTTTTTTTATAATTAAAATATGATATTATTGGAAAATCTGGGATGACATCATATGTGTAGCAGAAGAACGAAACAAAAATCATAGATTTTTTACAGAAAAAGAGGTTTCTTATCGTAATGCAAAAGTTAGTGTGTAAAAACCCGCGAAACTGAAAAATCGCGCATAAGATAATTACCTAGAGAGATCGTATATCTTTAAATTCTTGCATCCTCCTAGGATTGGATGAAGGAGTTCAAGCATTCTTCTCTCTAGTAGTGATCCACATGGAAGGAGCTACAATGATGCTCCTCAAATCGTTGTTCAATTCTCCTCGCTGCGCGCACTACGCAATTAAGAAGGGGTCAGCCCTTCTTGCTATCCACATGCCCAAATAGGGGCTGTTGGCTGAGGAGGAGAGGATGAGAGGAGAATAAGAGGTGGCAGCTAAAAAGCTTTAGCCTATGGGCCTTTGGTTCCCTCCTATTTATAAAGACACTCCGTCAATATAACCCTAATGGATTTTGCCAATTGGGTATTGGATCTCCATTCAATTAACCTCGGTCTCTACCTAATAATCTCATATTAGCTCTTATTGGATCACATCTATAGAATCTAATAATTCAACTGTCTAATGGATATCTAATAAGATAGGGGGCAACGATAGATATCTCATATTTGAACCTCTACTCGTAAGAACACTTACCATATGTGTGACCCTTTAGGCCTAATATCGAGTTAGCCATGAGTCATACCTATTAGAATTCCTTTTGGCTCAATGAATTATCATCTTTATAATAATTTACTCAACTCATCGACCGTAGACGTACTAGAACATTATGCTATAGCCCCCAGAGAATCTAATCCTTCGGAACTATTTGTACTTAGTTATCGTATACCTATAGTCCCTCATTTATCTAATATCTCAGAGACTATATATCAGGCACAGTGTTATCAGGCCCTTACGATCTCTCCTCAAGTCTTGCTTTAATCAGATTCTCCCAAAAAACTTTTTCTCTCTCAATCCGAATGACCTTAGCTAAGAATTTATCTAAGTAAGAATATATGAGATATTCCTCTCATGATACTGAGAGCGAATGATTCTCTATCGATACTCAATAGCTCTCGTAAGGCTGGTTGTCACTCCCGTTGAGTCTAGACCTATAAGTATTAGACTTGGAACTTCTAAACCTATAAGTCTAATATCAAAGAGTGGAATACTCATATAGGACATCCTTGGTGTCTCAAGTCTAAGGACCAAGTATACCACTAGGATGACAGAATCGCTATCTAATAATGAGGTATCATCAACCATCCAACATTCAGTGAGAGAATCAATTAGTGAACTTATTCTTTAATGAGCACTTGTACTATATCTTTAGTGTCCCCACATGAGTAGTTATGAGACTAACCGCCTCTATTATATGGATGGGTATACAGTACACTAGTCTGTTCAGTTATCTCGATATTCTTCTTGAACAACCATTGACCAGGATTATTTAGGGTCTGTGTTTAAAGGTAAATCAGTCTCATTATCATGATCTCATCATGATCTGATTCTCATTGCACAGATATATGAATATTACAATATATGTAACATGCAAGATAAAGTAATAAAATATTAAATAATAATAATAATAAGCAAAAAGAGTGTATACCATATCATATGTGCCATCACTCACGTGATTGGCTTGCAGGGCACCTATGACTAGTAGATATATACTCTTTAATGTAATAGAATTATTGTCTTTATCTAAGATTTTAATAATGCATTCCTTTTTCACTTAGTGAGCAATGTTATCTGTCTTGATAATTACATCATTACCTTTATATTGATAAATGTCGGTGAATTTGGTACTATCACCAGTGAGATAATGACCACATCATGAATTAATGGTCCAGTCAATTTCAAAATTGATAGATGTCATGGTCTTAGTAGTTTTAACTATAAATCATTTGCCCAATCTTGATTAGTAGCATTAGAATAAACTTTTTTATTTACAATATTTTCTTCTTGAATCTTCACATAATAGTTTTTCTTGATATGACCTAACTTGCAACATCGATAACATTTTTTTTCAATTTGCACTATTGTTTGAAGAAGACTCTTGCCTATTGTTAGTATCATCCTTTTTCTCTTTATTGTTATTATTATCCTCATTATTATCCTTTTTTTATTTATAATAAAGGCATCTCAATCTTCCCCTGAAATAGAAGCTTCCTTTATTTGATGAGTTAGGAATCCTAAGAAGTAAGAAGATTTTCGAACTCTACTAAGGATGATTGTTAAACCTATCCTTGAATAGATGTAACATGAGAAATATATTTTGAAGACCATGAATAATATAACTTCATTCGTGCATCAAAAATAGGCTCATCTCGATTTAAGAGTGATATCTCTGAATATAAATTTTTAATCTTCAAAAACTACTGAGAATTTGAGAGATTATCTTGGATAGTATTTGCCAAATCATTCTCCAAGTAAAGTCGAGTTATATGATCCAAACCTCTAAAGTTGATTTGCAATGAATAATGTATTCAAGGAGATCATGAGAAATAGATTTTTTTAATACAAATTTAGCCTTTATATTTAAAGTCCTCTATCTTTTCACGGCATCTCCTCTACAACATCTGATGTTGCTATTGCATTGCCACTAAGCACATCTCATAGATCTTCCCTGTAAGATAAGACTTCAAATGAGTTTTTAAGATTTTGTAGTTAAATTGATTGAGAAGTTCAATATCAAATCCACTAACTCAATTTTAATATTCTATAATCGAAAAAAAAATTATCTTCTTCACCAAGGAGATCTTAAAAACACATATTACCACCCTTGTGGCTTTGATACCATACGAAGAAAGGAAGGATCACGTGAAGTGCAACCCTTCTCAAATAGTAGTAATAAAGTATTAGATCAAACCAAATAGAAGAAAAAGAAACCAAAACAGAAAAAAAAACTTCTTAAAAAGAAAAATACTTATAAACGACTTTGATTTCAATACTTAAAATTTTTTTTTTTATTATCTATACGTAGATATCACAGATGTAAAATACAAGAACCCTTAATCTCTATAATTCTATCTAATCTTATTTGAAATCTTATAAAAAATTATTTTAAACTAAGAATTTCTTATTTCTAAAAATTTATCTAATTTTATTTAAAATATAAAATATTGATTTATAATCTTCTGAATGTAATTTCTATTTGAAGACAGGCTTATGCACTTACGGAAGAAAGTGCAAGTATAATCATCCTACGATCACGGGGCTGGTGGTGAGGGCCATTGCTATGATACGAATTGATGTCACGTGTTGTTACCATGCTTTGCTCTTTCCAGCTCGAGCTCTTCTTGTCATCTATGGCGTTCCTAGAGATGGAATATGTTGTTAATACTCGACCTCATTCTTTTCTGCAGGGAACTCGTCATGGAGATCAACTTCCACAAAGAGATGGTCAACCTGAATGCCAGGTGCTTTATCTTTTATACGGCGATGGAGAAGTTTTATCTATGTAGTTATGCCGAGACAATCATCTTTTAAGTTGAATTTTCCTTATTTTGCATCTTGGCCATAGAAATCAACACTAGAATTGCGATCATGCCTACCAATCTATTTTCATTAAGAATTGATCTACAAAGAAGGAAACCAAGATGAAGACTGCCAATATGCAATTTGACCAATCTGCAGACATGAAATAAATACATAACGTGGAGAAGAAACAGGGCAAGCCCTGTGTTCCAAGATAGTTTTGTCTTCCTTGAATGCTAGCTACCTGGGGGGAGGGCAGGGAAGCTGTATTCCTTGCTGTGAAAGTCTGTTAGACAAAATTTAGATTTTTTTTTCATTTAACTAAACATTAGTTTTTAAATGAAGAACTAATGGTAATATTAGTTCCTGGCCCATTAATTCTTGGAACACAGGGCTTGCCCTGTTTCTTCTCCACATATGCCTTTTTCATTTGGCATGGTAATATTGTGCTCTTTCTAATAATTGGATCTCCAAGGCTGAACCTCAGATATGTCAGAGGGACCATGGTACCATAGACCAGGATGTTGCCACCGGACAAAAGAAAATCCAGAATCTCAGCATGAATTTGTGGCTAAATTGAGCATAAGAAATGAACTTATCAAATCTGATTGGGTATTTCTGCACCAGATTAACAATGGAAATTATAAGTCTGATCATGTACCTGCTGCATATCCGATATCTTTAATGTGGAGACTCCATAATGTCAACCTGTGTGGGGGGATTGGAACTTTCCACCGTACAGGATTAGAGTTTCAACTTCGTCCTAAGCAAAATTGCTACTTGAAGAAGGTGAGTTTCTTCCGTTTGTTAATTGGAGACAATTTCTTTCAACTGAATAAGACAACTTGCTTGATTTGGCAGTTTGATGTAATTTGTTTTGTAATAACCCATCATATTTACTGCTAATCAGGCGCTGATCCACCACATAAGTTGCATTTACCTCTCATTGAATAGCAGATGGTTTGATGATTCTAATTTTGGTCCTGACATTTGGTGTATCTGAATTTGCTCCTTCAGTTTTTCCTCGGGACAGGAAACTGCAAATTTGGGGGAACCTGTAAACATCATCAACCACACGCCGAGAATGAAGCTCAGTCACATCAGTTGAACATATCAGAATTTCTTTTTTATCTTGGCATTATATAATACACACTTCAAGGATCTCCGGATGTTTTTTTGAGCTCCTAATTTTGTATGATTGCGACTTTCTTGAATAACCAAGTGTTGAAACTCATGGCCTATTCATTTGCGTTGGTTCCACAGGATGAAAAATTATGTCCGTACTACATGAAAACTGGATCATGTAAATTTGGAGTTGCCCGCAAGTTCAATCATCCTCAGCCCACCAGCGTTGGAATCATGTTTCCCGTAGCGGGGCCCTCGGTATATGGATATACTGGATCTTGTGCGTCGGCAATAGCACTATCTTTAGCGGGTGGACTTTCAAGATGGTCCTAACATGCATGGATTCCCAGCTTATATGCCTCTCATTCTTCCACCAGCCAAGGCCACCATGCCCATGCACCAGGGTTGGAGCACCTACATGGTTAGCCTCGGAATGCTGAAATCAATGAGATTTTTGATAAAGTTGTAAGCATTAAAAGAACTTCAATCATGCTTATGTAATTACGAAAAAACTTTAATACTAGGATCGAAATAAAAAAACATGAATAGATCTGTGTTTTTACGATGTGTACCTTTTGATGCCATCCGCGCGGAAAAGGGAAGATCTCGATATGAATACCTTCCTTTGGTCCAACGCTTCCGTCAATCTGCAAAGAGAGCTAGGCTCCTTCTCCTCTCTTCCTATCCTTTTACAGGACCACTGTAATTGATGGCTCAGGGAGATTGAGAGGGAGACTGTAATCTCTCAATCTATGTCTGTGAAATATTTTTCTTTTACGCAACTCTCAATGCATCTGTGTTGCTAATCTTTACGCAACTCTTAGATGCTTCTGTGTTGCTTCTGACACTCTAAGTCCCCTGAGGTCCTGTCTATTTATAGGCGAGAGCAGAGGGTCTAGGATAAGTTATTAGGGGAGTTCCTTCTATCAAGGGCATCATTTAAGGTATCCTACCATAATATGGACTTTTTTTCTATTGGCCGATACTGATATCAGAATCCAATTAGTTATATCATATATCTTATCCGATTATAACGGGCCACAAAATCTAACATTCTCCCACTTGGCCCATTAATTGATAAGATATAAAAAATATTCAAAATCAAAAATAAACAAAACAAAAGTTTGTTTAAAAAATAATTTTACCTAATTGGATTCTGAAATTTTGAAACAAAAATTTTATACATGGCCATGAATTTTAAAAAATAAACCAATAAGTCCAATAAATATAATAATACTATATTAAGTCCAACCATCAATGCGAGTCATAGCAGTTATATATCAACAATGTCATACTCCCTTCTATTTACTACAACATCGTTAGTCTTTCCTAATATAATTCATAATGACCCCTGTAATTTGTCTTGTCAAGACAATCCTGTTATTACATTCAACCATAATATGCATAAACATAAATATAAACAGGATAACAGAAATAAATAACTTTAATTATACAAGGAAAAATGTCAATTATAGCACACACTAAAATATGCATCACCATATCTTTTATGGCTTGCTCACAAGCCCCATTCTAAGAATATATTCTTTAAATATTTTACACTGTAAGGCTTTAGTAAATGGATCAGCAATCATCATAGTGGTGCTCAGATTTTCAATTGACACTTGTTGTTTTTGGACTCTTTCTCTAACCACCAAGTACTTTATCTCAATGTGCTTGGAACTACTAGAGTACTTGCCATTCTTAGAGAAGAAAACTGTTGCGGTATTATCACAAAATATCTTCAGTGACTTGGCAATTGAGTCGACCACACCAAGTCCTGAGATGAAATTTTGTAGCCATAATGCTTGATTTGTGGCCTCAAAGCATGCCACAAATTCAGCTTCCATTGTAGATGATGCAATAAGCGATTGCTTTGTACTTTTCCAAGAAATTGCCCCACCAGCTAACATGAATATAGATCCTGAAGTGGACTTCCTATTGTCGAGGCAATTTGTAAAATCAGCATCTGAATATCCTGTTACTTCAAGCTGATCTGATCTCTTATATGTGAGCATATAATCTTTTGTCCCCTGTAGATATCTCATTACTTTCTTTGCAGCTTTCCAATGTTCCATTCCTGGGTTACTCTGATATTTACCCAGTATTGTAACTGCAAAACTGATATATGGTCTTGTATAGATTTGAGCATATAATAGACTTCCAATTGCGCATCTGTAAGGAATATCTTTCATTTGATTCCTTTTTAAGTCAATTTTCGGGCACTGGTTTTGGCTAAACTTTTCACCTCTAGTAATAGGTGTATCATTGGCTGAGCAAAGCTGCATATTAAATCTCTCCAAGATATGATTAATATATCCTTTCTGAGATAGTCCTAATAATCGTTGAGATCTATCCCTGAATATCTCAATGCCAATAATATAAGCTGCCTCATTCATATCAACCATCTTAAAGTTCTTGTTAAGAAATATCTTGGTTTCGTGCAATAAACCAAGATCACTACTGGCAAGTAAAATATCATCCACATATAAGACCAATATAATAAATTTGCTCCCACTTATCTTCAGATATATGCACTGATCAACAACGTTCTCCTTAAATCTAAAGGATATAATGGTATCATGAAACTTTATATACCATTGTCTGGAAGCTTGTTTAAGGTCAAAAATGGATTTCTTAAGTTTACAAGCCCAACTTTCTTTTCCCTTTTCTATGAATCCTTCAGGTTGTTCCATATAGATTTCCTCATCCAGATCCCCATTCAGAAATGTAGTTTTCACATCCATCTGATGTAACTCAAGATCATAATGAGCTACTAGAGTCATAACGATTCTTAACAAGTCCTTTCTAGAAACAGGAGAGAAAGTCTCGTTACAGTCGATGCCTTCTTTCTGAGAAAAACCTTTGGCCACAAGTCTAGCTTTATATCGTTTGATATTGCTTGTTGAGTCACATTTTGTCTTAAAGACCTATTTACAACCGACTCTTTTATAATTATCAGGCAATTCAACGAGTTCCCAAACACCATTCTGATCCATTGATTTTATCTCTTCTTTCATTGTATCATACCATTTTTCAGAATCATTACCTTCTATGGCCTATGAAAATGATAAGGGGTCTCCTTTTATTCCTATATCATAATCTGATTCTTGTAGATATACCACATAATCATCAGAAATGACATGTTTCCTCTTCCTTTGAGACTTTCTCAAAGCTACCAATTGTGATTGTTCTACAAGACCATCAGCGGTGACATCAACAGCATGTGAGAGTTCATTAATGTTATTTTGTTATTCACCCTCATCAATTCTCTCATTGATTTGAGGAACAACAATTTCTCGAATAGGAGATGATATAGGAGAATTAACCTGAATCTCTTCAATATCAAAATTGATCCTTTGAGATTTTTGACTCCCATTGATTTCGCCATTCTCTAGGAATCTTGCATTACCAGATTCTACTATCCTCATACTATGATTAGGGCAATAAAATTTATATCCCTTGGATTTTTCTGGATAACCAATAAAATATCCAAAAATAGTTCTTGGATCCAATTTCTTTTCATGTGGATTGAACACTCTTATCTCTGCAGGACATCCCCAAATATGTAAATGTCTCAGACTGGGCTTTTTACCGGTCCATAACTCAAATGGAGTTGATGGAACTGACTTACTAGGAACCCTGTTTAAGATGTACATAGCTGTCCTAAGAGCTTCACCCCACATTGAATCAAGTACAGATGAATAACTCATCATGCTCCTAACCATATCCATAAGAGTACGATTTCGCCTTTCAACAACACCATTCTACTGTGGCACACCTGGTAAGGCATATTGAGCACAAATACCTCGTTGTTCTAGGAATCTAGCAAAAGGACCAATATTCTGACCGGATTCATCATATCTGCCATAAAATTCATCACCCCTGTTAGATCTGACAATTTTAACTTTTCTATCTAATTGTCTCTCGACCTCATTTATGTATACTTCAAGTGTATCAACGGCCTGAGACTTTTCATGTATTAGATAAATATAGCCATATCTGGACAGATCATCTATAATTGTGATGAAATACATTTCTCCACTAAAACAAGAAATATGGAGTGGTCCACAGATATTAGTATGAATAATCTCAAGGAGTTCTTTACTTCTTGTGGCATATTTCTTTGTAAGTTTAGTTTGCTTTCCCTTAATGCAATCTATACAAACATCAAAATCAGTGAAGTCTAAATCTTTCAAAATATTATTCTTCACTAATCTTTCAATTCTTTCCTTGGAGATATGCCCCAATTGTCTATGTCACAGTGTAGAAGATCTTTCATTATTGAAACTACGTTTCAATCTAACAGTTGATTGCAGGGTCAATAATGTATTTGCAAACTTAGGATTCAAATTAATTCTGTACAAATCATCATACAGAATTCCAGAACCAACTTTTATTGAATCATAAAATATACTGAGTTTACCATTACCAAAAGAAAGATAATATCCTAACTCATCAATTCTAGATAAAGAAACCAAATTTCTAGAAATAGTAGGGATATAACATGTGTCAATAAGATCCATCAAATGACTCGTCTCTAGGCGTAAGCGATAAGTTCCCACTGATACCACTTTTGCTTTGAGACGATTTCCCATGATAATGAATCTTTCATATTCCTTTGGTTTTCGGATTGAAAGAAATCCCTGCATATTATTGGTAACATGAGTTGAAGCACCAGAATCAATCCACCAAGTGTTAGAAGGAACTTCTGTAATGTTTAATTCAAAACATACAAAGGTCGAGTTTATACTTTTCTTTTCGAACCAAGTTTTACGTTTAATGCAATCCTTCTTCATATGTCATTTCTTGCCACAAAAGAAGCACTTTACTGTAAAAGCTTTCCTTTGATTAGTTTGTGTAGCATTTTCAAACTTGGCAAATTTCTTTGATGGATGATGCTTCCTTTTCTTGCTACCAATTCCTTGAGTAGTAGTCATGATATTGAATGAACTTTCCTACCTTAATCTCAATTCTTCTTGAACACACATACTAGTTAACTCATTCAAATCCCACTTATCCTTATTTGTGTTATAGTAGATCCTGAATGGGTCAAACTGAGAAGGAAGAGAATTAAGAATAAACTGCATGAGAAAAGACTCATTAACATTCATGCCTAATGCTTTTAGTTTTGCAGCTTTATCAGCCATATTGAGGATATGATCCTGAATTCCTCGAGTGCCATCGTACTGAGCTATAGTCAGTTCTTTCATTAATGTGCCGGCCAATGACTTATCAGCAGATTTAAATCTGTCTTCAATAATCTTTAAATATTCCTGTGCGCTATTTGCAATCGGTAATGAAGTCTTTATGTTATTTGCAATCGTCATTCTTATGAACATTAAACTGAGCCTCTCAGATCTTTACCAAGCTTTCATTTCATTAATTTGTTCCATAATACTTTTATCAGTCAAGTCTATAGGCTTTTCAACAAGCAATGCCAAATCAAGATCTAATACGCCTAGTGTGAATTACACATGCTCTAACCATTCTAAATAATTTGATCCAGAGAGTACAGGGACATTAGAAGCATAAGAATGCATGGACGGAAGTACCATTGTAAAATATAAAATAATATTAATGCTTTGAGTTCCAAAATATGATGAACTATTGATATCATCTGCATTTCACCTTTGGGTGAAATATTGACATATCTAGTGTTCACTCAAAAACATCTATGAAGGACTGATACCATCCTTGTGGAATAGTATTGTTACCTTTGGGTATACAACCCTAAACTGTAAGAATATCCAAAACAGTGTCATCCTGCCCCATCATATAATTATTTGAAATAGATACTCCTTTGGGATTATCTAAATCTCCTAATTATGTGTCATTTTTGAATATTATTTCATTGATGTCATTTAGGACTAATTCTTTAATATCATTTTATAAGTTATTGATCTAGGTCACTTTGGTGGTTATAAGACCAATACAATAATATAAAATATAGCTTAAATATCCTATAAATGATAAAACTTTTTATTGTAATTCACATTCCAAAAGTCTACCATCCCAGGCCACTTTGGCAGCTACTAGTCAGATAAAACTTAAGAAGATAAATTATAAATAATATTTATCAAATTAATCTAATTCATTTCATGCTAAACAGTTCAATAATAAAACAATAACCATAATAATTATTGAACATTAATTAGAAAAAAGAAAAACTCATATGATAATCATGATGATGTATAAATCATGCCTTTATGTGAAAGATAAACATTATTTCACAATTTCAATTATATACATGTGAATAACCAAGAACAATAATTGGATTTTAATTTATCACATGTAATCAATAAATCATATGAGAAAAACTATAAAAGGAACAATAATTTATAATTTTTTTAATGGTAAAACTATAATTTTTGCTTAATGGCAAAACTGTAATTTTGCTTAATGGCAAAACTGTAATTTTGTTGAACAACTTCCAATGCCTCCTGCGCTCGCGCGGCTGCCGCCGGTGCGACCGCATCCCGCACGGGATTGCCACCCTCGTGCGGTCAATCTGCGACTGGTTCTTTGAAGATGCGGATCGCCAAGCGAACCCTTACTTACGGTACGCAATGAGATTAGCACGCAGTCTTTGCACAATGATCGTCGCTGTTTCCTTAACATCTCCGACAAGCAGGCGATAAAACATGATAATAAACCAAAATTGATAGGAATACAGATTTGACAGAATTCGAATCAAACATCGTAAATCAGAACAATAGCAGATCTAAAGTTTTGATTTCAAGAACCTAGGCTCTGATACCAATTGTAAGCATAAAAAGAACTTTAATCATGCTTCTGTAATTACGGAAAAACTTTAAACCTAGGATCGAAATCAAAAAACATGGATAGATCTATGTTTTTACGATGTGTACCTTTTGATGCCATCCGCGCGGAAGAGGAAAGATCTCGATTTGAATACCTTCCTTTAGTCCAACGCCTCTGTCAATTTGCAAGGAGAACTAGGCTCCTTCTCCTCTCTTCCTTTCCTTTCACAGGACCACTGTAATTGATGGCTCAGGGAGATTGAGAGGGAGACTGTAATCTCTCAATCTATGTCTGTGAAATATTTTTCTTTTACGCAACTCTCAGATGCATCTGTGTTGCTAATCTTTACGCAACTCTTAGATGCTTCTGTGTTGCTTCTGACACTTTAAGTCTCCTGAGGTCCTGTCTATTTATAGGTGAGAGCAGAGGGTCTATGATAAGTTATTAGGGGAGTTTCTTCCATCAAGAGCATCCCCTAAGGTATCTTATCATAATATGGACTTTTTTTCTATTGACCGATACTGATATCAGAATCCAATTAGTTATATCATATATCTTATCCGATTATAACGGGTTATAAAATCTAACAAAAGTTGATTGTCAACCTTATATATTTATGATGATACGGTCAATTGTCACTGCTTATTAGCGGATTTGCAACTAGGATGCTTTCACATTGATGCTAATTAAATATTCTCTCTTTTAAAAAAAAAATTATGTGACATCATACAGAACCCTCTTTATTTTGCTTCCTGCACATTTTCCACGTTATTAGCATTATCATGAAGAAATTTACTGTTTGAAATATAATTTACAGGATGCCAACGTGTTCATGTCAAGATCAAGTTCTGATTAGAGCTACAAAAATTTGTCCGGAAACTTCACGTCTGTTTAAAGTTGACCAAGATTGACTTGACTTGACTTGAATCCAACTATCGGTCATCTGTCTAGAACCCAACTAGACATCATGACCCTTTGATTGAATATCTTGTGAACTAGCCCATAACACTGTTTGCAGTCTTATTCTTCACCATTTAGATTTGCCTAGTCAGTTTCTAAACACGTTCAGGACCTGTTTAATATTATTTGGGTGGACTGTGACAACTTCATCAGATTTAGTACTATCATTGACGCATGCAAACTGCTTCGCTACTGCCATTTGCAATTATTGAACACTTTTTCCATGTAACGCTTGGTTATAGTTATTGTTAAAATGTTTTTAAGAACGACATAGAATTCATAAAGGCTTTCTCTTTCCGCCAAGATTTATGTAGACTTCATCGAAGGGCACATCAATTTTTCGTGACTCCAAACTCTTCCAGAGACTTTTACGTGTATCTTTAGTTGTGTTTTCATGAAGTTTTGTCTCAGTTTTATCCTTCGCTTCTTTTTGTTTACTGGAGTAGCATCTTTTTCTGTAGCTGACTTTAGAGTATACTCATACATAAGTATCCTCACTGTGTCAATCAGGACAGTTTAAGCATTCCTTGTAATAGGACTCTTCGTCCTAACCACATAGCCAACTTAAAGCATCATGCACGGCCAGGCTCAAGCATGGCAGTTCCTTTCCCTGAGAGGCCCGATCGATCAGATTGCCGATATTTCATGACCCTAAAGCGAGGCACCAAGTCGTTGCATGCACTATAGGACCATTTGGGCTTCCTCTCGGGCCAGTAACTTCTTTTCCTTGGCCATCTATTTTACTGGCGTTTCTACATGCTATTATCTTGTCATTTTGGCTTGTTCTGATTCGTCTACCTTTTCCTTTATCAAAAAGGGCGAGCCTCCCTGGACATTCTACGCTACCTACGGAAGCGGCAAGTTCGGTGCAATTTGCAAATTTGATCACCCATCTGTGGCTGTGTTGCCCCTTCAACAGCCATCATCGGTCTTTCCCTACACAAGGGGTTCAGAATCTTCATGGACAATAGCTGAGAACTCATCCTGCACGACCCCAAAAATACCAGATGAGCTCATGATTTCTGTGAGAAGTAGCGAACTACAGGATGTGGTTAACGATGAATCCCTCTACAGCAACTTCTCTATCATCAGCAAATCATTAGGGTTAGTGTTGACTTCTCGAGTTCTCATTCGTTCTCAGAATTTTGACATGTCTGCCTTCGGGATATCTATTGCAGATCCATGTGGTAGGTGACAATGTAAGTAGAAGTTCATGCGTGTTTTTAGATGAGAACAAAATATTGAAGTCATAAGAGGAGAATTACGTATCTACACTGTCATGCAGATCACTTGGTCAAATGGGAGAATCTATTTCATTGCATTAATTCATAGTGAATTTTTACATGGTCAACAATTACATATGCAAGTTAATTGCTGACAATTTTGACATGTTTTGATTTGGTAGGGAGCAGGGAGAATGTTCCTTAGTGCCTTCCCTCTCTTGAAGCTTCGCCGCCCACCATGGAATTCCAGTCATGCTCGAGGAGGCCGAGTGTCACGCAGGAGGAAGGTTGCGAAGAGGAAGGAAATGAAGGTCGGGTGGGTATCAACACCTTATTTGAAAAAGTGACTCAAACCACTCGATTGCGTCGAGAAGACTTAGTAGAATGGTCGGGTACGAACACCTCCGTGAGCATACCGTAACGTAAAAAAAAAAAAAAGGGGCTGTTTTGGCCTCAAATCAGTAGTTGCTTGGGTTCTCATTCTGACCGGCTGTCGAGCGGAATTCCACCGGTAGTATGGTTACGAGGGTGGTGGGCAAAATCCGGATCGTGATGCGCTTTTACGGACGGCGGACTTCCGTTGTTACCCAACACCAGTATATGACTGCGGTGAGCTTATCGTCATTCTGTCCCACAGTAAATGGTCATACACTATATATAATATGTAATGGTCCCTTCAAATTTGGACTTCAGTCTCCGTATTCTGACGCAGGGTGCTTGGAACTAAAACCCAAAATGCTCTTCATCATCTCATGCAACATCACTGCACAACATATAGCAGGAAACAAATGATACCAGAGAAAGGAAAAGAAGTGCAGCAGCTGCGCAATTGGTGCAACGTTCTTCGTGAATGCATGGTTCCCAGCTCACGTACGCAGTTGCTGTGTGTCATGGTTATCGAAATGTCAAGTTGCCTGCAGTAAACAAACCCAGAAGAGACCAAGGGTCTTCGTAAGATGTGCAGGAGCAGGCTCAGATTAACCAGTGGTGGGGAAGAAGCTGACAGGAACAAGAGAAAGGGGGAGAGGGAAACGGTAAAGGTATTAGGTGGGAACTGCTGGTGGAGGTATACTAGTCTCTTTCATCTCCCATGAGCTCAAAGGGGAAAAGGCCTTAAGGGAAGACAGAAGAAGCAAAAGGGAAAAGGGAAGAGCCAAGAAGAGGGATGATGGTGCACTTTCGAACCACCCCATCACGGGACATCCTTGATTCCTCGCTTCTGGGCTCTCACAGAATCACAAACCTGTATCCACAAGGAAAACACATTAAAGTGGAGAAAGACTTCAACAATCTGCTCTCTCTCTCTCTCTCTCTCTCTCTCTCTCTCTCTCTCTCTCTCTCTCTCTCTCTCTCTCTCTCTCTCTCACAAAGTGTACCTTTTCATGATTGGATAGTGTTCCATTGTCCGGATTCTCAGAAGCCAACATTTTTTCCTTCCTTCTTGCAGAAACCAATGGTTCTCTTACCCTTCCTAGCAAGCTTTTGGGATTCTTCCGTAGGCTGGCCATGCTGCTCAAGATCATTACCTTAATTCCTCTCATAACCCTGAACCATGACTTGTCAGCTTAGCACCTTCCAATGATGCCAAACTTTTGCTGATCTCCCTTCTCCATTGCATTTGTTCTTCAGCTTATACCCTAGAATTTTTAATTGAACCCTTCTCTATTCTTTCCTGTTCACCGAAACAAATCATGTCTTGCAAGCATCTGTCGATAGATTTCATGTCCTACCTTCTTCATCTTCCCAGAAGGATGCAGTTGCAGTTCTTCAACTGCCTCAGCCTCAGCTTCTCTTTCAGCTAGTTGCTGTAGTCGTCTTCGTACGGGGGTGTGCTAACATGGCCTTCTGTTTTCCGGCCTTGAGGCTGGGCAAGAAGAACAGGGCCAGTTCAATCACTTTACCTTCCTCTTCTCCCGCTCCTCCTCCCTTCTCTTCTACTTCCTTTCCTTCTTCCTCCCGGTGGCCCAAGTGGAACCACTTGTCTTCTGAAATGGAGATCATGGAAAGGAAGAGATGGGACAGCTTGGAATCATGGTCGATGCTATTGGACCCAGGGAATGCCGAGAACTCCGAGGCGACCGCAGGAGGGGAAAGAGAGGAATGGATGGCTGATCTTTCACAGCTCTTCATCGGAAACAAGTTTGCTTCGGGTTCGAACAGTAGGATATATCGAGGCATCTACAAGCAACGGGCAGTGGCCGTGAAGATGGTAAGGATTCCGGAGCAGGATGAGGAGAAGCGAGCGACTCTCGAGAAGCAATTCAATTCTGAAGTTGCCTTCCTTTCCCGGCTTTATCATCCAAATATAGTGCAGGTTTGTTCCAATCATATTGTTCTCATGAAAATTTATCTCATTTTTATTCTCCACAATCATGTCATATAAAGTGCGAGGAATACGCTTAGGACATCGATTAAGTACAAGACTTTTTTCTTTTACATTTATGAGAATTAATTATGTATATATCATTTTGTGGTGATTTAGTATTTTAGCATGCGGTTCTTATTCATGCAGTTTATAGCAGCTTGCAAGAAGCCTCCCGTGTACTGCATCATCACAGAGTACATGTCTCAGGGAACTCTAAGGATGTACCTCCACAAAAAGGAGCCATACTCGCTGTCGACCGAGACGATCCTGCGATTAGCCCTCGACATCTCTCGAGGGATGCGGTATCTCCATTCGCAGGGTGTGATCCACAGAGACCTCAAGTCTCACAATCTGCTCCTCAACGACGAGATGCGAGTCAAGGTCGCAGACTTTGGCACCTCCTGCCTGGAGACGCAGTGCCGGGAATCCAAGGGAAACATGGGGACCTATCGTTGGATGGCGCCGGAGATGATCAAGGAGAAGCCGTATACTAGGAAGGTGGACGTGTACAGCTTCAGCATCGTGCTGTGGGAGCTCACCACTGCTCTCGTTCCTTACCAAGGAATGACGCCGGTGCAGGCTGCCTATGCCGCTTCAGAGAAGGTAGATGCTTCGATCTTCATGAATTCTCTTCATCTTCCACATCGGTAGGATCTCTTACTGTCTGAGGCTCACTGTGATGGCTTCCTCTCCCTCAGAACTTGCGGCCACCGCTGTCGACGACCTGTTCACCTGTGCTCAACAATCTCATAAAGAGTTGCTGGTCTGCAAACCCGGCAAAGCGACCAGATTTTAGCTATATCGTGTCGGTGTTGGAGAAGTTTGATGAATGCCTTCAGGAAGGCCTTCCTGTTCTTGTGCACCAGGAGCTGAGAATTGGGAACTCGCTTCTCAAACTCTTCAAGGGCTGCATTGCACCAGCTTCATCCATACCTGTGCAAGCCTGACAGCCAAGTCGAAGAAGCATTACTCTCTCTCTCTCTCTCTCTCTTTCTTATGACATCAGTGAGCAATGGGTATTGTAATCCAGCAATGGTGTATCATTGAGCATTTTATCGCTTTAACCAATCTAGAAATCGATTGAAAATCAAGATAGCAAATGCTGAGATCTGAAATTTTTATTTTTTTTGTTATCTGTAAGTGTAAGATAGTGTTCTGTATCATCAGAAATAGTTCACATGAGGAGCTATTTATAGCTTGAGAATTTATCAGATCTTATTTGTTGCATGCAATTTATGGTCGTCTCACCAGACCAGGCATCTTTATTGATCATTTCTGCTTGATTCATTTGAACCTCTCAACTTTTCTTCTTCTTCTTCATGTACAAAGAGCATTGTCAACAGCTTTCTACTTGAATATTGCTACACAAGACTGCCATTTTTTCTTTTCAGGACGAAATGTATGATGTGATCATCTTTAATTCCATGCAGCAAGCAATTTAGAAGCCACCGTGAACCATTAAAAAACAGATCTCCATTATTAGACTCTACAGCCTAATAGTTGCTTGACAAACTGTGCTCTTCTTCCACCTTCTCAAACTTCAATCACTAACACTAGTTACTTCGATGGCCATCTCATGATATTTGGTAAGCCCATTGGAGTCACTACCAAATTTAGCTGAGGAAGGAGTCAGAGGTAAACATACATGGCCAAGAAAGATTTCTCCTATAGTGGGAGGCCATGAAAAAGAAGGAAGGAATATATAGATTAGGTTGTTAGAATCTAAGCACACGATGAAATAAACCCTCGGTTTCTTGTGGGGGGTCTAATTTTGGAACACTTAATCCAGTTTCAAGAATATGGATAATGAACAATGAAAAAAAAGCAGACAATCTAGCTTATTTTTTGAGAACTTGGAACACTATGATTGCATAGTGTTCCTCAAGGAAGTCTAAACCTTCTATCTTTCGCCTCACACCACAGTTCTTAAAGAACCAGTCAAAGGTTTACCCCCCAACCAATATCATCTTTGCAGGGTTTCCCTGATGCACCTTGACCATTGACCCATTCAGATGCAAATGCCAAAGGTCCCACGTTTGCTATGAAACTTTCAGCAGACTGATTGAACGGTGCCAGGGTTTTATAATGATTCGTCAGGTTTATAATTCTGAATTCCGCCTTGGATTCGAGATTAAATGTTGCTGAACTTTTGAACTTCAAAAGGAAGATGAAAGGAAAAAGGCAAATCACGGGGAAAGAAAAAGGAAGAAAAAGAGAAACCATAGACTTCAACTTCAAAACAAAACAAGGATCAGCACAAGGCTGCACGGTGTTCTGGTGATTGAAATTTACTAGTTTTCACTGAGGCACAGCTATAATGAGAATAAAACATCCAATTAGTTAACCAAATTTAAGAATAAATTTGACAGATTGAAACATCACAGTTGATTAGATCTGATGATATGGATAGAGTATAGCAAATGCTGTGCAAATTTTCCAAATTGACGAGGTCAAAGAAGTGTACTACTACTATTTTTCCTATAAACTATCAGATATTGTTTGCAAGTAAAATGTATAAAGTCAAAATCTTTACCATAATAAAGCACAATACTTTTCTTTATATGGCTAATACAGTGAGCTTTCAGTGACTACTTAGTAGGCAACAACAATAGTTATCTAACATCTTTGAAAGAGTCAAGTCCAACAAAACAAGAAGCACTGACCAAGTTGTTCCAATAGCTAATTCGAAGTCCCTATATGAATTGGCTGGTGAAACAGGAATTATAATGATGTATAGAAAAGTGGAAGGTAAGTTTGACACCAATAGACACAAAGAAGTGTGTTTGCATCTACAGAAAACAGGGTTGTCTCCATAGAAACACTAAATCAAATACCTAAAAGAATAAAAAAAGAAGGCAGAGCACGCTTTGAAGATGCCAACCCCAGCTGCAAACTAGGAAAAGTTGCCTAAGAAATTGCCCCCCGTCTCTCTCTCTTGTGGGAATACCAAAGCACCAAATGTTACCCACTCCTAGTGTTGAGCGCCACCCAGTGTTCTCTTTCATCCAAAGACAAAAGAAGCTCAGGATCTGTGAAGGAAACTTTAATTTGGATGAATGAAAAGAACATTTATAGAATTTTTCTAGAATTTTTCTTATATATATATATACATATATACATATATATATACATATACATGTATATATATATATACATGTTTATATATACATGTACATATACATATACATATGTACATTTATACATGTATATATACATATACATGTATATATATACATGTACATATACATATACATATGTACATATACATATATATATATATACATATACATATATATATATACATATACATATATTATATATATAGAATTTAGATGAATGAAAAGAGCATTTATAGAATTTTCTCATATATATATATAATGTATATAGTATAAATTGGCTAAAGAGGAAATAAAGAAGACAAAATAAAGAAATAATTGAGGAGCATAGCATGACAAGCCAAACAGTAAAGGGGAGAAAGATTTTGTGGCATTTTAGTGGCTATTTGCTTCTTTAGAGATTTAGTACGCCGATTTTAGGATGCCACCAAATCATAGGTAACCAACATGGCGTTTGAATCATGCAACAAGTGATTAACAAAGTCCATAAGAGGAGTCAATCGCCCCAACAATGGCCTGCAGAAGTTGTGTATCATATCATGGTCCAACAGAATTACACAATGAGACCATTTTAGGAGAAGGAAGATGAGGCTGATTTATATTCCCTCCTCCTACTCAAACATTATAAGAAATTCAAGCAATGATAAACAAAATAAACCAAAAAATATAGTCGAGATATGAAATGAAATGAAATTCCACAAATGAAATTGAATCAGAAGAGACAACCGACTTGTATCAACTTCCTTCCTTTTTTGAAGTTGTCTTTTTTCACATGAAGCAGAAGGCTTTTGATCGCTGAGAAAGCCTAATTTCCTCATTCCAACAAGAAGAAATATACAACAAAGCCAGACAAGAACAGTTTTCCCTTGGACAACAAAGAGATGATGATAGCAATCAAAGAGAAGTGAAAGCATCAGAACTCACCTTTCCAGTCTCCAAAAATCCTTCTTTTTTTTGCATCTCTATCTCTCCATTCATCAATTCCATACACGCCAAACTCTTTCACCAATAAATCAGTGAATCAGTGGCCTGCGAACAATCCACTGATTTATACTTGGTTTTGGGGGTTTTTGGTGGAAGAAACAAATGCAGAGGTGGGAGATGCTGAGGGGTTTATAGGAAAAATAAAAAAGTGTGCGAGAAAGGATATGCGAAAAGGGATTACATGACTTGGTTTGAAAATAATCTATAATCCTGACCTTCGTATATTTAGAATCAAAAGTTATAGTGATTATTTTAATACTTAATAGATTAATTATGGTCTTTTAATTCATATTACTAATAATATATATTTTTTAATCTAAAAATTAAAAGAATATGAATGATTTGTTATGATGGGGAATTGTCATAAGTAAAATTGACAACAATTGAAACTTATTAGTTATGCCCCGGATTATTTGATGAATGACAAAGATCATATTTTTATTATTTTAAAAATTTAATTTTTCTATTTAGAATTGATAAATCAGGATATTATTTTTTAATGATAAATTTAATATATTTTATGATTCAATAAAAATTGATTTTGATATTTAATTTATATAAAATTAATTTGAATATTAAGTTTTTAAAAGTATTGATGACCCTTCAATCAAATGCTAGATTGAAATATAATTTTAGTAATAAAAAATCTTTTATATTGTGGTATAAACATTTGGGGTATATCTTTAAGAAAATAATTAAAAAAATTAATGAAAGATAATATTTTGAAAGATTTAGACTTCACTTATATTGATGTTTGCATATATTATATTAAGAGAAAGTATACTAAGTCAAAAATAGCACAGGAAGTAAAAAACTTCTTAAGATTATTCATACTGATATCTACATACTATTTTATATTCTTTGTTTTAGTGTAAAAAGATATTTCATCACGTTTATGGATGACTTATCCAGATATAACTATGTGTGTCTAATATATAAAAAGTCTTATAATATTAATACTCTTGAGGTATATATAAATAAGATTAAGAGATAATTAGATAGAAAAATCAAAATTATTAGATCTAATAAGGATGGCAAATTTTATGACAAATATGATAAGTCCAGTCAGAATGTTAGTCCTTTTGCTAGATACTTAGAATGTTTTACTAGGTGTATCATAATAGAATGACCTTATTGAAAGATAAAATCGTACTCTTATAGACATGATGAGAAATATGATAAATTATTCCTTCATATTTGAGTTAGTGCAGGGTGAAGCTCTTAGGGTAGCTTATATATATATTTTTTGAACAGGGTTCTTAATAAGTCAGTTTCATTAATTTCATTTGAATTATAAATTGATAGGAAACCTAATCTAAGACATCTATATATTTGGGGTTATTTTTTAAAGTACGAAGATAGTAGAATCGAATAATGTAAGATTCCTAAAGAATGACAAAATTAGTAGGAGTGAAAAATCTTGAAAAATCAATTTTGATATCTAGGAAATACAAGTTGATGCTCATTAATCATTTCTGATTCGAGATATTGCTATTCCTTAAATCATTGAAAGAATCGATTAGAGTGAAAAATAAAATAATATTGTTGAACTCCCATATGATTTTGATGTCATCACTAATGATATTGTAGAATAATCATAACTAGTAGTTTTTAAGAAGACCTTAAAAGAAAAGGAGATATATTATTTCTGATAGTTAGATGATATATCTACAAAAATTAGATTATGACATAGGGATCAAAAGGGGCCCCTTATCATTTCCATAAGTCAGGGATGATGACGATGGTGGAGAAGAAATGGCTGCCGGCTCTGTGAGAAGATTCACTGATTTATACTTGGTTTTGGGGGTTTTTGGTGGAAGAAACAAATGCAGAGGTGGGAGATGCTGAGGGGTTTATAGGAAAAATAAAAAAGTGTGCAAGAAAGGATATGCGAAAAGGGATTACATGACTTGGTTTGAAAATAATCTATAATCCTGACCTTCGTATATTTAGAATCAAAAGTTATAGTGATTATTTTAATACTTAATAGATTAATTATGGTCTTTTAATTCATATTACTAATAATATATATTTTTTAATCTAAAAATTAAAAGAATATGAATGATTTGTTATGATGGGGAATTGTCATAAGTAAAATTGACAACAATTGAAACTTATTAGTTATGTCCCGGATTATTTGATTGATGACAAAGATCATATTTTTATTATTTTAAAAATTTAATTTTTCTATTTAGAATTGATAAATCGGGATATTATTTTTTAATGATAAATTTAATATATTTTATGATTCAATAAAAATTGATTTTGATATTTAATTTATATAAAATTAATTTGAATATTGAGTTTTTAAAAGTATTGATGACCCTTCAATCAAATGCTAGATTGAAATATAATTTTAGTAATAAAAAATCTTTTATATTATGGTATAAACATTTGGGGTATATCTTTAAGAAAAGAATTAAAAAATTAATGAAAGATAATATTTTGAAAGATTTAGACTTCACTTATATTGATGTTTGCATATATTATATTAAGAGAAAGTATACTAAGTCAAAAATAGCACAGGAAGTAAAAAACTTCTTAAGATTATTCATACTGATATCTACATACTATTTTATATTCTTTGTTTTAGTGTAAAAAGATATTTCGTCACATTTATGGATGACTTATCCAGATATAACTATGTGTGTCTAATATATAAAAAGTCTTATGATATTAATACTCTTGAGGTATACATAAATAAGATTAAGAGATAATTAGATAGAAAAATCAAAATTATCAGATCTAATAAGGATGGCAAATTTTATGACAAATATGATAAGTCCAGTCAGAATGTTAGTCCTTTTGCTAGATATTTAGAATGTTTTACTAGGTGTATCATAATAGAATGACCTTATTGAAAGATAAAATCGTACTCTTATAGACATGATGAGAAATATGATAAATTATTCCTTCATATTTGAGTTAGTGCAGGGTGAAGCTCTTAGGGTAGCTTATATATATTTTTTAAATAGGGTTCTTAATAAGTCAATTTCATTAATTTCATTTGAATTATAAATTGATAGGAAACCTAATCTAAGACATCTATATATTTGGGGTTATTTTTTAAAGTATGAAGATAGTAGAATCGAATAATGTAAGATTCCTAAAGAATGACAAAATTAGTAGGAGTGAAAAATCTTGAAAAATCAATTTTGATATCTAGGAAATACAAGTTGATGCTCATTAATCATTTCCGATTCGAGATATTGCTATTCCTTAAATCATTGAAAGAATCGATTAGAGTGAAAAATAAAATAATATTGTTGAACTCCCATATGATTTTGATGTCATCACTAATGATATTGTAGAATAATCATAATTGGTAGTTTTTAAGAAGATCTTAAAAGAAAAGGAGATATATTATTTCTGATAGTTAGATGATATATCTACAAAAATTAGATTATGACATAGGGATCAAAAGGGGCCCCTTATCATTTCCATAAGTCATGAAAATCAATGATTCTAAAAAATGGTATGATACGATAAAGAAAGAGTTAAATTCAATAGACCTGAATCATGTCTAAGTACTTTTCAAATTATCTAATAACTATAAAAGAGTCGAGTGCAAATGAGTCTTTACGATAAAATATGACTTAATGGATAATATCAAATGATATAAAATCAGACTTATGGCCAAAGATTTTTTTTCATAAAGAAGATATCGACTATAATAAGACTTGTTTTAGTTTCTAAAAAGGACTCGTTAAAGATCATTATGATATTATTAGCTCATTATGATCTTAAGTTACATTAGATGGATGTGAAAATAATATTTTTGAATAAAGATTTAGATGAGAAAATCTATATAAAATAAGAAAAAGGATTCATATAAAAGAGAAAGAAAAGTTAGGCTTACAAACTTAAGAAATCTATTTATGGTCCTAAATAAGCTTTTAGATAATAATATATAAAGTTTCATAATATCATTGCTTCCTTCGAATTTAGGAAAAATATTGTTGATTAGTATATATATTTGAAGGTAAGTGGGAGCAAGTTTATCATATATTTTTTAATATGTGTATGATATCTTATTTACCAATAATGATTATGGTTTATTACATGAAATCAAGATGCTACTCACTAAGAATTTTAAGATAGTTGATATGAATGAGATAGTCTATATTATTGGTGTTGAGATATTCAGAAATAGACCTCAAGGATTATTATGACTGTCTCATAAATAGTATATTATCGAGTCTTAAAAAAATTTAATATGCAGTTTTGTTTACCTAATGATACACTTATTATAAGAGTTGAAAGACTCAATCAAAACTAATATCCTAAGAATAACTAAAAAAAATCAAATAAAGAATATTTCTTATGTATACGTAGTTGAAAGTCCATTATATGCTGAAACTTATACAAAATCAGATATCAACTTTCCAATCAAAATATTGGATATATATCAGAGTAACCCATGAATGGAACATTGAAAAACTATAAAGAAAATAATAAGATATCTATAAAGAATGAAAGATTATATGTTGACATGTAGGAGAATAGATTGGCTTAAAGTGATGGGATATTCAGATGCTGATTTTGTAAATTATTTTGACAAATGGAAGTCCACTTCAATATTTATATTTATATTAGTTGAAAGGGTAATTTCTTAGAAAAGTATAAAATAATCACTTATTGAATGATCAATAATGGAAGTTGAATTTGTGGTATGTTTTAGGGCCATAGATTAAGTTTTATAACTACTAAATTTTATCTTAAGATTTGGTGTGATTGATTCAATTGTTAAGCCACTAGAGATATTTTATGATAATGTCATAGTAGTTTTCTTCCTTAAAAATAATAATACTCTAGTAGTTCTAAGCACATTGAGATAAAGTATTTAGTATTTAGATAAATAGTCTAGAAACAATAGGTGTTCCAAAAACAATAGGTGTTAATTGAGAACTTATGCATAACCTTGACGATTGTTGATTAATTTACTAAATTTTTACACACTAGAATATTTTAAAAACATATTAGAACGAGCTTATGAGTAAGTCATAAAAAATATAGTGATGCATATTTAGGTAAAACTATTATTATTATTTTTATTTAATTAAAATTATTTATTTTTACTATCTTGTTTATATTTATGTTTATGCATATTATAGTTAAATATGATAATAAGATTATCTTGATAGCATAAATTACAAAGATCATTATAAACTACATTAGAAAAGACTAATAATATTATAGTATATAAAAAAAGAAAGTATGATATTAATGATATATAATTGCTATGACTTGCATCGGTAGTTAGATTTAATATAGTATTATTATACTTATTGGAATTATTAGTCTATTTTAAAATTTATGGTCATGTATAAAATACTTTTTAAAAATTTTAAAATCTAATTAGGTAAAATTATTTTAAAATAAATTTTTGACTTATTTATTTTAATTTTAAATTTCTTTTATATCTTACTAATTAATAAGTTAGAAAATATTAGATTGTGTGATTCTATCTAATTAGAAAAGATATATTATATATCTGATTGGATTTTGATTATGGTTATTGATCAATAGAAAGGAAGTCCAATTATAATAGAATTCCTTAAGAGATGATTTTGATGGTAGTGATTCTTCTAATTACTATCCTATAAAAAAATAAGATCTCCTATGGATCGATATATCAGTCATTAAGATTACATATCTATTATTAATCCCCTTTAGTTGTTAATTCATTACTCATAATGGTCCTATGTATATATTATAAATATAATATATCATTATTTGATTTTAGTTTATAGCATTAAAGGTTTTCACATAATAGTAACATAATCATGATTTATACTAACAATTATAAGTATAAAAATTATGATTAGGCTATTATTATTTAAAAAAATTAATGTCAAAAATTAAAATCAAATAATGATATTATTAGAAACCTAGGGTAATATCATATGCGTAGTAGAAGAATATAAAATAATTTTTTTAAATTTTTATAAAAATAGTTTTTTGTCGTCGTGTGAAGATTGGTGCATAAAAATCTGCAAAATTGAAAAACCACTCATGTTAAGTGGTGAGTGTTACCTAGGGAGATCATATATCCCTAAAATTCTATAGATCTATGGGAGAGGATAAAGGTCAACTATCCTTTTCTCTAGTGACGATCTATATGACAAGGGTTATGAATACACTCGTCAAATTGTTGCATAATTCTCCTTTTCACATGCACCACACGATTAAAAAGGGGTCGACCCCTCTTGTTGTCCACATGCCCTAAACTAGGGTTGGTGGTTGAGGAGGAGAGGGGTGGAAGAGAATAGGAGATGGCAGCCAAAAAGGGTTTGGCCTATGACCCTTTGGTTCTCTCATATTTATAGAGGTTCCTTGTTAACTTAACCCTAATGGATCATGTTCTATTAGGTATTGGATCTCTATCTAACTACTCAAGTCTCTTAGATTAATGGATCTCTATGTAATAATTTCTCATAGACTTTTATTGGATCTCATCCATAGGATCTAATAATTTAGGGACTTACTAGATATCCAATAAGATAGGGGCTCCATTGGATATCTCATATTTAAACCTCTACTCATCGCAACACATACCATTTATGTGTAACTCTCTAGACCCAATATCGAGCTAGCCATGAGTTATACATGTTAGAACTCCTTCTGGCTTAGTGAACAATTCACTCGACTTATCGACTACGAACGTACATGCCATTACGCCACAGTCCCTAGATGATATAGGAGAATCTAATCCATTAAACTTGTCTATCCTTAGTTGTCATGTATTTATAGTCCCTCATCCATCTAATATCCTAAAGATCATATTCCGAGCATGGTGCTGTTAGGCCCATATGATTTCTACTCAAGTCTCACTTTAATCGGATTCTCTCAGAGAACTCTTTCTCTCTCAATCTGAGTGACCCTAGCTAGGGATTTGCCTAAATAAGAATATATAGAATATTCCTCTCATGACACAAAGAGCGAATGATCCTCTATCGATACTCAATTATCCTCGTAAAGTTGATTGTCACTACCTATAACCGGCTATGCTAGATATGAAACTTCTAGATCTATAAGTCAGGTATCAAATAGTGATGTACTCATATAGGACATCCTTAGTATCTTAAGTCTAAGAACCAGATACATCACTAGGATGACAGAATCATTGTTTGACAATGAGGTATCATCAACCTATTGAATCTCAGATTTTGATGATGAAACTAATTGATTGTGGTTTATTGTTTAACTGTGTTTTGAGTTACACAGGTCTACTATCGATCAGGATTAGACAGTTGACACTAGAGGAATTGACGTTGCGCCGGGTGATCACGTCTGGATATTGGATGTCGAGCCGGAGGTTCGATCAATAATTGGCTGAAGGCTTCGTACGTCGGGCATCGGGCCAAGATGCATGTTGCGCCAAGGATATCGGGGTTGCGGAGGTCATCCGCCGATTGGGCAACGGACCGCAAAAGAGGACGATGTGCCGAAGGATCAGACGAAGCACCGACCAATGACGTACCGGGCAACTGAATGTTAATTCGTGTTGTAATAACTGTCTAGATCAAAGTAGAGTGTTTGTTTGTTTATGTGCAGGATTAACTATGATAGAACAAATTACCGGAGTCAAGTTGCTGGAAGTTCAAGAGTCCACCAGAAGTCCGAAGGATCATCGGAAGTGCTGCTGGAGCCAACCGAGATGAAATCAGGGACTTGCCGAAGGTTTCAAAAGTTCACCGGAAAGATCGTCGGAGGTTCGCGGAGATAACCGAGAAGGTTCGGAAGGGTGCCAAAGACTCGTTGAACTCGCCATAGAATCCGGGAGCCAACTAGGAGTCCACCGAAAGGAATCCAAGGGATTGCCGGAAGTCGGCCGGAAGATCGCCGGAAAGCTCTTCGGAAGATAACTTGATGGTGTTGGTATAATTTGACTTTAGAAGATCATAGTTAGCACTTAATTAGGGTATAGAATATGTGTTAATCCTATCTAGACTTGTATTAGGCCAATTGGGTCTTTATTGGGCTATATTGGGCCAATTGGGCTTTTATTGGGGTGTATTGGGCCGAAGGTAAGGCCCATACAGTTTCTGGCAAGTGCCGACAGTAGCACCACCTGTTGACCGAACCCAAGCGGTAGTACCACCCCAGGCAGGCGGTGTACCGCCTGACAGGTGGTTGCAACCACCTGTGTCAGGCGATAGTACCGCCTTGATGCCAGCGTGGTAGTATCGCCTGATCCAGAAATTTCGGACGAGACCTCTTTGAGCGGGATTTTTGAATCCCAAAATTTCCCTATAAATAACCCTTTACTTCTAGCTGGTTGTGAGACCTTTTGCAGTGTTAGATTTGAGTCTAAGCTATAGCAAATTCCTGCTCCCAATTGCTCAAGTGTTCACCTCTTTCTTCTACTTGTAAAAATCCTGTAAAGAGAGGGAACCTCTTGTAAAAGGCTGTAAAGGGGTGTTTGGTCCTTCCCCTTCAAGAGACTTGGTAGTGGAAGTTGGGAGCCTCATTGGAGGAGGCTTCAAGAGTGGACGTAGGTCATTTGACCGAACCACTATACATCGCTGCGTTTACTTGCTGTGTGAGTACTTAAATTCTGCATCGTAAATTACTTAAGCTGCAAACTGATCGGATTTCTTCTCCCTACTTCCAAGTTCATTTACCTAAATATTTTCAAGTTAAAGTCTCTTTCGCTGAATCAAGTTCTTAAGCAAATCTCCGGAATCGGTTTTCAAGCTTTATTCACTTTAATCCGCTGCACTAATTCACCCCCCCTCTTAGTGCCACTCTGGACCTAACACAACCATCCAGCATTCCGTGAGCGAATTGATTAGTGAACTCATTCTCCAATGAGCACATGTACTATATCCCTAGTGTCCCCACACTAACAACTATGAGATAAGTCACCTCCATCAAATGGATGAGTATACAACATGTCAATCTGTCTGGTTAACTTGATGTCCCTCTTAAGTAACTTATGATTGGGATTATTTAGGGTCTATGTTTAAAGGTGAATCAGCCTTATTATCATGATTTCATCATGATTCGATTCTCATTACACAAATCTATAGATATCATAATATATACAACAAGCAACATAAAGTGAGAAAAATATTAAATAAATAATAAGAAAAAGAAATTTATATCATATCAAACATGATATTACTCGTATGATTGGCTTGTAGGGTATTTATGACTAGTAGATATATCAAATTTATGATACATACATTTCAATATTATTCAAAAAACCTTTAGTTAATCTATAAGCGCATCATCAAATCCAAAAGCTATAGTGATGTTGATCTATGAAGAAAATAAGACTCATCTTTTTCTCTCTTCTTATATTTTACAGGATTGAAATGAGTGATGAATTAGTGACTAAGAAAGATTGAGAATAGATCTATAATCTCAATTATTATGGTACCACCTAATGTTATAAATGGTACTGCCCATACCTAAAATTTTATGGATTTAAATTTGTTAGCTCTATTTTTTAAGCCTCTTGGGGCTTAAAAATATCTCACTCAAGCTTGATTGATAGTGTATTCATTTTGTGAGATATTGTAGCTTTCTATTTCAGCATTGTTGAAGTCTTTTTCTTTATCTTAAGTTTAGTTATGATACTAAGTTATAGGAGGTGAGAAATCTTTTATAAAAGTGAGTATGGAGATTATCTCCTAAGACTATAAAAAGAAAAAATATTATGAGAATAGTAGTTGATTTTCATCCATTAAAAAGAAGATTGATAACGAAAGTTAATGGCCTTGAGGAAAGATGATTCAAGAGTAGATGTAGGTCGAAAAGACCAAATAACTATAAATCGAGTTGCATTCCTTCTTTTTCTTGTAAATTTTGTTTATGATTGCTTACTTATTATCATTCACTTTACTCACAACTCTTACTCACACTCAATATTTGGTTAATCATATTTTCGATATAGATTTTTTGATTAAGTTTTAAAGTCGGTTAAAATTTACTATAGTGCTAATTCATCCCTCCTTTTAATGCAGTCAAGATCCTAATAATTAGTATCAAAGCCTAATTATTTTTATTTAGATTAACACCCAAGAGATAATAAATAATATTTTTAAGAAACAAGAGGGATATTCTATCACACATCCTTCTATAATCAATGCGATAGATTCACCTATTAGAAAATATAAATTAGGATTTTCTTACTTTCTATAGATTTTGATTTATAGAATGTTGTCAAGTTTGATTTTCAGAAATCTTCTAAATGAATGGATGAATAGAATGATTTTGAAATAAGAATATTTTTTTAAAATACTAAAGATATGAATGCTCTATTTTATACTTTAGATAAAAGTAAGTTTACTTGAGTTTTTACTTATGACATTGCACATGATATATGACACACACTTAAAGTCACTCACAAAGATACAAGTAGAGCTTAAGAATTAAAAATTAATCTTTTGGTTCATAGTTTTGAATTATTTAAGATAAAGCCAAACAAATTTATTGGTGACATGTATACTTATTTTACAAGTGTAGTTAATAGATTAAAAGCTCTTAGTAAGAACTATACTAATCTTGAATTGGTGAGTAAAATTTTAAGGTCTCTTCCTAAAAGCTAGGATCTAGAGGTAACAAACAATTCAAAAACTAAATACTTGAACAACCTTCCTCTTAAAGAAGTTAATAGATCTTTAATGACTTATGAAATGATATGTAAAGATAATGAAGACATGATACTTCTTACAAAAAGATTTAAAAAGTTCATGAGGAAAAACATGACAAATCTTGTAAGATAATAATGCAAGAATAAAAATAAGCATAAGAAAAATATAGCTATATGCTATGAGTGCAAAAAGCTAGGACACTTAAAAAATGAGTATCTATTGTTAGGGATCGAGCGGCACTAAAAGGGGGGGTGAATTAGCGTAGCGTAAGGAACAATAAATTTTTTAGCGATTAAAACAAGTTCGAAAACTTCGTACGAATGAATACAACGTTTTGTTTGAACCCGGAAAGATTACGTTTTAACTTTAAAGCATACGTAATAAGATGAAGATGAAGTTGAGTAAATAAGGCAGCAAGTGGAAAGGGTTTGCAGCAAAGTAAATAGCAAGAACGTAAATGCAAACCAGATTTTTATAGTGGTTCGGTCATCCGACCTACGTCCACTCCCGATTCCTCTTCACTTGAGGCCACCGGCTTCTCCACTAGCTATCTTCTTTCCAACGGGTAAGGATGAACTCCCTTACAACACTTCTCCTTTTGATGGGCTTAGGAGATAACCCTTACAAGCACTCTTACCCCTCTCTTGGACTAGAATACTCTTAAGACTTAGAGGGAAGATTTGACATACTTTCAAGAGTGTTTCCCCCTTATTTTTTTTCAGTTCTAGACACCCCTTAAACTCTGAATGAGTGGGGTATTTATAGACCTCAAAGTGATTCAAATTCTCCAAATTTGAATTTTTTTGAGTTTCCCGGTGTCGGGCGGTGCTACACTTTGTCGATCGATCTGTGACCCGACACAGCAGTCTTGGGCAGTGCTCTTGCTGCTGGGGCAGTTTCACCACCCAGGTCTCGGCCTCTGGGCGGTGCCACCGCCCAGGTCATTTTTTTCAGCACAGTGGTTTCGGCCGAAAACTCGGTCGAAACCGGTCCAAATGAAGTCCAAATTAGCTCAAATTTGGTTTATAGAATTAACACCTAATCCTAAACCAAATTATGTGCTAACTATAAATTTTAAAGATATTTTTAAGCTATTTCAAAGTCCATAAGACAAGACCTCTTTCGATGAGCTTTCGATGAACTTCCGACGGTCTTCCGACGAACCCTCGGAAACCATTCTGCGGACTCCCGGTAAGCTCTCGGACTTCATGATGATCTTGGCGAGTTCCATCGAGCTTCTTTAGCAAGCTTCGATCTTTCTTGGCAAGCTCTACGAACTTCCGACGAACCTTTCGGCGAACTTTCGAAAACCCTTCGGCAAGCTCCCTACTCGTTCTCGGTCGGTTCCGGCAACTACTCCCAACGAATCTTCGGACTTCTATCGAACTCTCGAACTCCCAATGATCCATCCCACTTGTCTTCCGGTACTTTGTTTCACTTTACGTCTTTATCTTCATCGTAGTTAATCCTGCACACAAATAAACAAACACTCTACTTCGATCTAGACAGTTATTACAACACAAATTGACATTCAGTTGCCCGACACGTCATTGGTCGGTGCTTCGTCCGATCCTTCGGCACATCGTCCTCTTTTGCGGTCCGTTGCCCAATCGGCGGATGACCTCCACAACCTCGATATCCTTGGCGCAACATGCATCTTGGCCCGATGCCCGACGTACGAAGCCTTCTGCCGATTGTAGACCGAACCTCCGGCTCGACATCCAATATCCTGACGTGATCACCTCCGGCACAATGTCAATTCCTCCAGCGTCAACTATATAATCCTGATCGATAGTAGACCTGCGTAACTCAAAACACAATTAAACAATAAATCACAATCAATTAGTTTCATCATCAAAATTTGAGATTCAACAGTCTCCCCCTTTTTGATGATGACAACTAATTGATGACTAACAGAGTTAACCAAAACTCTTCGGAGTTTAACCAAACTCCCCCTATCAATATGCCATTGATAGAACACTTGGATTATCCTAAATCCAAGCAACATTCATCACAATGTTATGAGAATACATTTAAACCATCATGCAATATATAAAATATTCAATACAATGCATGAAGTCATCAATCTACTTCTCCCCTTATGTCATCAACAAAAAGGAGAAGTTGCATCATAGTTAGTTTAAAAGATATGTAAATTTTATAACATACTAGCTATCAATCTAGATATACATCATACAACATTTAAGTATAGCTTTGCATTACAACATCCAATCATACCATTCAATCATAGCAAATTTTTAAGGATGGGCAATGATGGTAATTTTTTTTTACTTACTTCTTGAGATGTGCAAGTTTGCACCTTGTTTCTCACGATAGCAATATTTGCATCCTTTGATATAATAATTCTTAGCTTCTCATGAAGTTGCAAAATAGGAATCAAGATGGCAAATTTTTGCAATGTTCGAGCTAAAAACTTTCTCCCCCTTTGTTAGCATCAAAAAGAAAGGAAGGATCAAATACTTTAATAATCTTGCATGAGATTCAACAATAATTTATAACAAAAATGCAAACAATTTTGAAGAAGTGAAATTGACCAAGATTTTTTCCTCTCTTGAGATAGCAACTTTTTGCTTCTCAATATTCAAGCTAGCAAAATTTTCTCTTTTGATGCACAAGCTAGCAATTTTCTTCCTCTTGAATGAGCTAGCAAATTAATCATGCAAGCTAGCAATAAATCTTCTCCCCCTTTGATTTTGTCAAAAAGAAGGGAAGAATACAATTCTTTTCCCTTTACATGAATGCTTCCATCATGACAAAATAACAAATTTCCACATGAATTTTTAACATATCAAGTCATGAATTCAAGGGAGTCATAAACAAATCATAGTATAAGGGAAATTTATAACAAGCATACAAGCTATAATGATAAGCTAGCATACTTTGCGATATGCAAACTAGCTTCCTTTCAATTTTTCTCTTTTGCAACTAAGTTTCCCTTTTGCAAGCCATCAACTTTTTGTTTGCAATGAGCTAGTAATTTTTGTAAAATTTATAACATTTTAAAACTGTAAGCTCATGAGTTAAAAAATAATGCAACTAAAATAATGTAACTTTGCAATTTCTTTATTCTCATTTTGAGAAGTGAAAGTTTTGCCTTTTGCAAGTTCTAGCTAGCTATGTTTGCTACTTTCACTTGTGATACATAAGCTAGTAAGCTAACTCCCCCTTTGTCACTATCGAAAAGAAGAGATGAATAATATTTCAATGAAATAATTTTGCATCAATCAATATTTCAATTTTTTTTATGATGCATACAAAACATAGATGCAAAGAATTCATGAAAGATATCAATATGAAATATTAATAAGGATCAACACCAAAAGACATCATTCATGATTCATTATAAAGCAAATTTCATTTATGTCAAATGTTCAATTTACCACACAAGGCAAAGAAATCTTGTCATTTCTATATCATTAAATATATGACATCAAGGCTCATGATTCATTTGAAAAGATATAGCACAAAGAGTAACTTGATTCATGCATAAGAATTCCAAGTATCAAATATCAAAATATCAAGACTTGGATTGTGATAAAGCTCATTCAAGTTCGAATCATCAAAATCATTAACATAGTTTGTGAGATTCACAAATGACATAAACTTGAATTGTTTTCCTCTTTGGTAAATGATAAAAAGAAGTAATCATAGAGGAGAATATTTGATTCCCAAAAATATCTCAAGTCAAGAATTCAAGGTTATGATTTCAAGAGATCAAGAGAGGAGTCATAAAATTATTCAAACTCATTTTGTCAATTCAAAACTCCTAATCAAATTATCATTTTTAACATTCATAACATAAATAAAGTCATTACCGTATCATCAAAATCTCATTCATAAGTCAAGTGATTTACAAAATATCATAAATGAATTTATCACTGGTCTTTTATTTGAAAAATCGAAAGATTTCAAGAAACATGCATTTCCATTGTATGATTTATTTTATATGAGCATGTCTTTGTTTTTTGATGTCAAATAAAATAGAAATATCAACATTCAACATTGAAAGACAAACTTCATCATAAAATTCATCAAGATAAAAATATAACACATTATGAGATTCAATTTATCATGATAATATGTTTCATTTTGTTTCAAACAAGTGTGCTCATGTTTCAAATGATGATTATCAAATTTAAGACCAAAACATGAGTTTGTCATCAAAATATGATATCACAAAGTCATTAAGCATAATAACAAACTTTTAATATTTTCATTTCAATGATAATTTCATAATGTATGTTCAAATATTTATATGGAACCCATCATTGTATAAATTCAAAATACAAGTTTGTCATTAAACCCATCAAGATCAAATGCATCAAATATCATGATAGTGCATTTTATCATCTTTATGAGTTTCAATTTAAGTGATTTGATTTTTCATAAGAATGTTCAAAATTTTGATATGAAAATGTCATGCATCATATTCAAAAACGAAAATATCATCAAGATCATTTTAATTCTTTCTTACATTAGTTATAACAAGATGATCGATGCTCAAATTTTTGGTAAAATCATGCATTATTTTATAAATCTGAAAAATAATTTTCGTCATGAAACCCATTAAGTTCAAATATAACACAAGGCAACATCAAAGCCACATTTCTTTCATTTTGAAAATTTGTGGATTGGGTCTTTATAATTTATTTCATGAAGACATATATCAATAAAAATTTCATCATAAAAAGGGTTAAAAACCATTAAGCCAAGATGGAAGTTTTCAAATTATAATCAAGATACATACATCTATCATCAAAAGATTTTCAAGAAATTCATACATAGATATGTATCATGTTTAAGATTGAAAACCGATATGGAAAGTATACATGAAATTTTATCATCTCAAAATGTCATCTTAATTTGACATGAAAACAATTAGACCAAAAAATACGTTAATCCACAACATAGAGTCAAATCAATATTACTTCAAAAACTAATGCATGTTACAAAATCATCAAGCATCATGTTTAGAAACGAAAAGCAATATAAAACATCAAGATACACATGCATGGATTAATCCTAAGCATTATCACAAATCATGCATCATTCATATTTTTAATTTTCAAAAAATTACTAGAAAGGAAAAAGCATAAAAAAAATCCTACCAACTATTTCAAGCAACTCATGAAAGGATCATGTAATTTCAAAGTAAGGTAAGAACAACTTGGGTGAGTTTCTTACCTCATTGTCGAAAATCGTCAAAGCCGATTTCGCCTCTTCTTTACTTGATTCTTCTTTACAAGTCTTCTTCTTCTTCTTTGGCCTCTTTCTCCGTTCAAGTTCATTTGTGCTTTTTAATTTTTGTTTAATAAACTTGTTAACATTCATTGTTATGTGTTCAATGTTCTCATTGTCCTCATCACTTGAGTCATCACTCAAGTGGCATTCATTTGTCCGATGTTCCAAATCCTTCTTGTTCTTTAGAAGGTGGTTCATATGTTCATCATGTTCCAAATGTTTGAAGAAACTCATTTCATATGTCATTAGTGAACCGATTAGTTCTTCCAATGAAAAATCATTTAAATTTTTAGTCTCTTGTATTGCGGTTACTTTTGGATCCCAACTCTTTGGGAGGGATCTTAAAATCTTGTTAGTGAGTTCAAAGTTCGAAAAATATTTACCAAGACTTTTCAAGCTATTGACGACATCCGTGAAGCGGGTATACATATCACTGATAGTTTCGCTTGGTGTCATTCGGAAGAGCTCAAAATTATGAAATAAGATGTTAACTTTCGAGTCTTTAACTCTACTAGTTCCCTCGTGCGTGATTTCAAGTGTTCGCCAAATATCGAAAGTCGTTTCGCACATTGAAATCCGATTGAACTCATTCTGATCGAAAGCGTAAAATAAGGCATTCATAGCCTTTGCGTTTAAAGAAAAAGACCTTTTCTCTAAATCCGACCATTCGTTTATCGGTTTAGAGGAAGGTTGAAAGCCATTTTCGATGATGTTCCACAAATCCAAATCCATTGAAAGCATGAAAACTCTCATTCGAGTTTTCCAATATGTGTAGTCCGATCAGTTAAAGAATGGTGGACAAAAAACCGAAAAGCCCTCTTGAAAACCATTTAGAGCCATTTCTCACGGGTGTAAATCCGAAAGAGAAAGAATATGGCTCTGATACCAATTGTTAGGGATCGAGTGTTACTAAGAGGGGGGGTGAATTAGTGCAGCGGTAAGGAACGATAAATTTTTCAGCGATTAAAACAAGTTCGGAAACTTTGTACGAATGAATGCAACATTTTGTTTGAACCCGGAAAGATTGCGTTTTAACTTTAAAGCATACGTAATAAGATGAAGATGAAGTTGAGTAAATAAGGCAGCAAGTGGAAATGGTTTGCAGCAAAGTAAATAGCAAGAACGTAAATGCAAACCAGATTTTTATAGTGGTTCGGTCATCCGACCTACGTCTACTCCCGATTCCTCTTCACTTGAGGCCACCGGCTTCTCCACTAGCTATCTTCCTTCTAACGGGTGAGGATAAACTCCCTTACAACACTTCTCCTTTTGATGGGCTTAGGAGATAACCCTTACAAGCACTCTTACCCCTCTCTTGGACTAGAACACTCTTAAGACTTAAAGGGAAGATTTGACACACTTTTAAGAGAGTTTTCCCCTTCTTTTTTTTTTCAGTTCTAGACACCCCTTAAACTCTGAATGAGCGGGGTATTTATAGGTCTCAAAGTGATTCAAATTTGAGCTCCAAATTTGAATTTTTTTGAGTTTCCCGGTGTCGGGCGGTGCTACCGCCTGTCAGTCTAGCAGACTGACACAGCAGGTGCTGGGCAGTGCTACCGCCTGCCTGGGGTGGTTCCATCGCCCAGGTCTCGGCCTCTGGGCGGTGCCACCGCCCAGGTCATTTTTTTCAGTATAGTGGTTTCGGCCGAAAACTCGACCGAAACCGGTCCAAACGAAGTCCGAATTAGCTCAAATTTGGTTTATAGGATTAACACCTAATCCTAAGCCAAATTATGTGCTAACTATAAATTTTAAAGATATTTTTTAAGCTATTTCAAAGTCCATAAGACAAGACCTCTTTCGGTGAGCTTTCGATGAACTTCCGACGGTCTTCCGACGAACCCTCGGAAACCATTCTGCGGACTCCCGGCAAGCTCCCGGACTTCATGATGATCTTGGCGAGTTCAATCGAGCTTCTTTGGCAAGCTTCGATCTTTCTTGGCAAGCTCCGTGAACTTCCGACGAACCTTTCGGTGAACTTCCGAAAACCCTTCGGCAAGCTCCCTACTCGTTCTCGGTCGGTTCCGGCAATTACTCCCAACGAATCTTCGGACTTCCATCGAACTCTCGAACTCCCAATGATCCATCCCACTTATCTTCCGGCACTTTGTTTCACTTTACATCTTTATCTTCATCGTAGTTAATCCTGCACACAAATAAACAAACACTCTACTTCGATCTAGATAGTTATTACAACACAAATTGACATTCAGTTGCCCGGCACGTCATTGGTCGGCGCTTCATCCGATCCTTCGGCACATCATCCTCTTTTGCGATCCATTGCCCAATCGGTGGATGACCTCTGCAACCCCGATATCCTTGGCGCAACATGCATCTTGGCCCGATGCCTGACGTACGAAGCCTTTTGCCGATTGTCGACCAAACCTCCAGCTCGACATCCAATATCCTGACGTGATCACCTCTGGCACAATGTCAATTCCTCCAGCGTCAACTATCTAATCCTGATCGATAGTAGACCTGCGTAACTCAAAATGCAGTTAAACAATAAATCACAATCAATTAGTTTCATCATCAAAATTTGAGATTCAATATCTATAATTAAAAAAAATCATTAATCTAAAAGAAGAAGAAAGCATTCAAAGCAACATGGGATGAATCAAGTGAGTTAAAAATGAAAGAATAAATCAATGAAGAAGAAGTAACAAATTATACCTTAATGGCTTTCAATGATGAGGTATTTGACTCTCCCGAAACTTTTTTATAGAATAATGAATTACTTGAACCATTTCATAATTTATATGATGAATTTAAGAAAATGATAAAAAATATAATTTACTAAAAAGGGATCATGTCTCACTCATAAAATAGTTTGATGTATTAAAAAATAAGTATGACAATTATATGTCAAAATCTACCTTTTGCACTAAATGTAAAGATTTAGAATCATCCAATCTTAACTTAAAAATGAGTTAGTTTAAAAGTCACTAGAATTACATGCTTTAAAAAAAATAAAGAATGACTTAAATTGAAAACTAGAATATTGCTCAAAGGAGTTTATTGATAGTTTTGATATAATAGAATCACTTGCAAAGAAAAATAAGTTACTATAATAAACATTAAAAGATTTTAAGATTGAAAATAAGTTACTTAATATGATTCTTGTTAAATAAAATTATATATTAAAAAAAGAAGACATTGGCTTCACGGGTAGTAGCACTCGTCAAAAGCCAACTGAGTTTGTAAAAGGACATGCATTGCATACACATACACATCATAAAGTTAAATGCAACTTTTGTGAAAAGTTTAGTCACTAAACTTATACATGCTCTCTTAAGAAATTTAGTTATCTTAAATTAATTTAGGTTTCTAAAAGGATCATAAGTGTTTTAAAGCTAAAAGACAAGAAACATAGATTTCACCATGAAGGATCCAAAGTTAAATGAGTATCTAACGTAAACCTTTCTTTATTAAAATTATGTTTGAGCTAGAATAAAAGATAGTATCTTAATAGTGGATGCTTAAAACACATGACTAAAGATCCAACAAACTTCTCAAAGCTCACTAGTCGAGATAGAGGATATGTTACTTTCAGAGACAACAATAAAAGAAAATCATTGGCATTGGAAATATTAAGAATAAATTAAATCTCTTAATTGAATATATGCTTTTAGTAGGTGGCTTGAAATATAACTTAATAAGCATCAACTAACTTTATGATAAAAGATATAATGTTAAATTTGAATCTTATGCTTGTATCACATGAATACGAAGTAAGAATAAATTTATGGTAACTTCAAGAAGTGATAATATTTATACTATTAATCTTGATATTTTCATAATACAACTTATTTTTTGCTTATAAATGATGATATATGGCTTTGGCATAGGAAATTAGGATATACTAGTATGAAATTAATTTCATAAATTGAAACTAAAGAACTTATAAAAAGAATACCTAAAATCAAATTTGTTAAAGATAAAATTTATGATGCATTCCAATTAAAAAAAAATATAAGGAGTAACTTTAAATCCAAAATCTAAGAAAGTACATCTAAACTATTACAACTAATTCACATAGATTTATTTGGATCTATTGATATCATAAGTCTAGGAGGTAGTAAGTATGCTTTTATAATTATTAATGACTATAGTAGATATACTTGAACATATTTCTTGACACATAAAAATAATTATTTTAAATATTTTACTAAGTTTTATAAACAAGTTTAAAATAAAAAAAAAGTTTTATGATGTTCTCCATTCATAGTGATCATGGTAGTGAATTTAAAAATTCTAAATTTTAATAATTTTATAATTTGAATGGGCATGACTATACTCTACAAAATATGTAATAAAATGAAGTTGTTGGGAAAAATAATAGGAGCTTACAAGAAATGATAAGGATCATGCTTAATGAACATAATCTACCCAAATTTTTTAGGCTGAAGCCATTAACACAATATATTATATGATGAATAGGGTTCTTATAAGACCTTATATATATATATATATATATATATATATATATATATATATATATATATATATATATATATATATATATATATATATATATATATATATAAAACTCTTTATAAGTTATGGAAGAATAAAAGACCTAATATCTCATATTTTAAAGTTTTTAATTATAAATATTTTATTTTAAATGATAAAGATGTCTTAGAAAAATTTGATATAAAATTTGATGGACTTTTTTTTATATTCCTCTATCTCTAAATCTTAGCAAGTTTTTAGTAAGAAATAATTAGTTATTAAAGAATCTATTCATGTTGTTGTTGATGAATCTCTTAAAGCTAAGAAAAATAATTTTGATAATAATTTTAAATTTGATAAAGTGAATTTGAATGGGGTTTCTACTCTCCATAGCATTATGGATAAATCTATATATTTTTTAAATCTTACCTAGGAAATGAAAGTATATAGATACTCATCCTAAGGATCGAAGATACATCAAAAGGTATTCAAATTTATTTTTTATTAAAAAATTATATAAATATTATTTTTTAATCTCAAATTAAGCCTAAATATATTGATAATACTCTTAATGATGACTTATAAGTCTCGACAATGTATGAAAAGCTAAATCAATTTAAAAGAAATAAATTTTGATGCTTATTCCTAAACTAAGTAATCATCTTGTAATTGATACTAAATGGGTCTTTAGGAATAAACAAGATGAACAAGATATCATAATTCAAAATAAAGCTAGATTAGTGGTCAAAAGTTTCAACTAAGAAGAAAGTATAGACTATGAAAGTACCTTCACTATTGTGGTAAAAATTGAAGCCATAAAGATACGTATTGTCTATGCATGTTTTAAAAAATTTTAAATTATTTCAAATAAATATTAAAAGTACTTTTCTTAGTGATTTTATTTTTTTTTTAAAAATATATTTGAATAATCACTTAGATTTGAAAATGATCTTTTTTAAAATCATATTTATAAATTGTCTAAGGCTCTCTATAGTTGAAACAAGCCTCTAGGGCTTTGTTTGAGAGATAGATCTTTTTTATTTAAAATATTTTTTTAAAAATAAGGTCTATACCACATTATTAATTAAATATTTTAATAATAATATTTTGTTATTTAAATTTATATTGATGATATTATTTTTAGTTCTAATAATAAATATTTATGTGAGTCATTTATTAAGAGTATAAGCTAAGAATTTACAATAAATTTAATTGATAAATTGATTTTTTTTAAGATTATAAATTAAGTAACTAAATGATGAGATTTTCATTAGTCAAACAAAGTATTCTATTGATTTATTAAAATAATTTTATATAAATAATACTAAAACTATCAGCACACTAATAAGCATCTCTACTAAACTAGACTTAGACAATGAAGGAGAATGCTTTGATAAAAAAAATGTATATAGGTGTGATATATAGTTTATTATACCTTACTACAACTAGACCTGATATAATATTTAGAGTTTGTCTTTGTGTAAGATTTTAATTTAATCCTAAATAATCTCATTATAAAGTAGTAAAAAAATTTTAGATATTTAAAAGAAGTATCTAATATGGGATTATGATATCCTAAATCTAAAAATTTTAATTTCATTACTTATGCTGATGCTAACTTTACAAGATGTAAAATAGATAGAAAAAGTACATCTGAAACTTATCAATTTCTTAGTCATGCATTTATTTATTGGTCAAATAGGAAGCAAAACTCTATCACACTATCTACAACTGAAGTCGAATACGTTGTGTAGGTAATTTACATGAAAAATACTTTAGAATATTATGAACTTTACTTAAAAAATATTCCTATAAAGTATGATAATACTAGTGCAATTTGTTTATCAAAAAATCCTATTCAATATTCTCGAACTAAGCACAATGATATTATATATCATTTCATTAGGGATTATATAAGCAATCATGACATATCTTTAGAATTCATCAACATAAAACATTAGCTAAAGGATACTTTTCCTAAACCACTAAATGAAGAATAATTTGATTTTATTAGAAGAGAATCAAACATGTTAAATCTTTCAAGTGCATGATTCTCTTTGCTAATGACTAAAAGGGAGATTTATTCAAACGAATCATGATCTTTCACTTGACTTCATGGTATTTATAACTTGATATTTATTTTATCATTCTTGTGTATTCATGACTTATACACTCTATTCCTTTTATTGATAATAAAGAGGGAGTAGAAGTAACTCATATTTTTTTATGATGCCCAAGGGGAAGGAAGTAGTGATTTATGCCTAACTTATATGTTGAACAAGGAGACTTATGATGTTTTTATAACTTTTATTAGTAGTGACTCATGTCTAATTTTTATTTTTTAAAATTTAAAACTTATTAAATATTTGAGCTTACAATGATAATATCAATAAGATTGAATTTGTCTCAACTTAAACTCAAGACTCTCCTTGAAAATGTATTATTTTAAATTCAATTTTATTATAGATTTAAGATGGCATATAGATAGTGAAAGTTTTGTTAAGACCCCATCATCAATTGACATTTCAATGTCCATATCTTGAACTTATATTTAATGGCATAATATTGAGATCATTTATGTATCATGATATTAAAGTAATTTTTATTTTTATATAATTAGAACACTGATACAAAGGGGGAGAAATAGTACCATGATACTAAGATATCACTCCCTTCTTTTTACTTATGACAAAGGAGGATAAATAGTAACTCATGCTTTTTATTTGTGACAAAGAAAAGCGGTGACTTATGCATGAATAGAAAGAATTATGATGCCTTATTTATATTTTTATTTTTATATAACTCATATTTAATTTATACAAATGATTAACTTACAATTATCTTTTGATTGGCATTACATACTGATAAGAGTTAAAATTTAAAACTTGAAATTTGAAACTTAGTTAAACATTGATTTTTTGGCTTAAATGAATGAATAATAATATTGACAAGATTAATTTTTTTCAACTTGAATTTAGTACAAGCATTTAAAATGATATATAATCATTTGAATTTAAGTTTATCATAACTTTTTAAGATAACATATAGACGGGAGTGTCTTGTTAAAATCTTGTCATCAATTGATTATCATCTAAAAAAAGGAGAGATTGTCAAATCTCAAATTTCAATGATAAAATCAATTAATGTGTTTATTAGACTAATATGCTTTTGAGATAAGTGATGTAAGAAATACTTTAATCATGGATTTAGACCATCGAAGGACCAACTATCGAGCATGAGAGTTGGACATTGCACTGAGAAATTATTATCTTGAATTGGACATCGAGTTGAAGGATTAGTCGATATACCAAAGATTAAATTTCATATTATAGGTTCGGCCATTGTGCCGAAAGGATCAAATATTACGCTAAAAGACTAGATATTATGAGAAAGTTGACATGCTAGTAGAATAGGTAATATGCCGAAGGAAAGGACGATGTGTCGAAGGTTCGAACGAAGTGTTAAAAAATCAAATGACATGTTAGAAGAGCATACAACATATTGAAAGATTCATAAATGTGCTGGACATGTGGTTGATTCATTAAAGTCTTAATCAAAATCATTTTAGGTCAACTTGAGTTCATATTGGGCTAAAATAATACCAACTTATTAAAAAACACATTGGGCTTAACATTGAGCTGAATTGGCCTTTTAGAAGGCCAAACTAGTGGCTTAAAATAGGCTTGGATGGTGGTACCATCAAACGCAGGAGATAGTATCACCTAAGTCAGCCAACAAGTATTATTTGTGCTTATAAACTTTTTTGATTATGGTACTACCTATAGCAATGATAGTATTGCTCAGAATTCAAATTTTATAGCAGTAGTATTATCAAAGTCTAGAATTATGGTGTTAAAAGTTATGATGGTGGTACCACTCAGTGCTAGTGGTAGTATTGCTAGTACCTTGAGATTTTGAATATTTAAATTTTTTGATTCTATTTTTAAAGTCTTTTGAGGTTTATAAATACCCCACTCAGGCTTGGTTAATAAAGCATCTATTCTTGAGTTTTTAAAGTATTGTAGCTCTCTCTTTGAGAATTATTTGAGTCTCTTTCTCTCTCTTGAGTTTAGTTATGATACTAAGTTAGGAGGTAAGAGATCTCTTATAAAAGTGAGTGTGAATGTTTTCTCCTAAGCTTGTAAGAAGGTGAAAAGTTATAATAAGGTTAGTCGATCTTCGTTCATTAAAAAGAAGATCGGTAGTAAAAATAGATGGCCATGAGGAAAGAGAAATCAGGAGTGAATAAAGGTCGAAAAGATTGAATAACTTTTAATCAGTTTATATTCCTTCTCTTACTTCTAACGTTTATTTATGATTATTTACTTATTATTGTTCACTTTATTAGCAACCCTTACTCACACTCAATATTTGATTAATTATGTTTCTAATATGATTTTTTTAATCAAGCTTTTAAGTTAATTAAAATTTACTATAACCATAATTTACCTACCTCTTAGTATTATCAAGATCCTAATAATATTATTTGTAGGAGGTCATATTCTTTTATAAGATAATAATTATGGGAGTCCCTCTCATCAAGGTCATTTCCTAAATAATCCTATTATAATTGAACTTCTTTTCTATCACTTGGTAATCATAATTAGAATTCAATCAAATATATAATATATTTTATTTAATTATATAGAGTCAAATAATTTAATATTCTCTCACTTAGCTTATTAATTGGTAAAATATAAAAAAATAAAATCAAAATAAATATTATAAAAATATATATAAAAATAATTTTAATTAATTAGATTATAAAACTTTAAAAAAATATTTTACACATGTACATGAATTTTATAAAACAAACTAATAAGTCCAAGAAAATATAATACCACATTAAGTCAAACTATCAATGCGAGTTATAATGATTGTATATCATCAATTTTATATTTCTTTCTATATACCACAATACTATTAGCCCTTCATAATGCAATCTAAAATAACCCATGTAATTTATCTTATCAAAACAATATTATATACATTTAGCCATAATATGCACAAACAAAAATATGAACAAGATAGCAAAAATAAATAATTTTAATTACGTAAATAAGAATTTTAATTTTTATATTTACTCAAATATATATCACCATATCTTTTATAAGTTGCTCATGAACCCAATCATAAAAACATATTCTTTCAAACACTTTAGGTTGTAAGTCATAAGTGAATGGATCAATAATCAATACAGTGAAACTTAAGCTTTTAATTGACTATAATTATTTCTATACTCTTTCTCTAACCATCAAGTACTTTATACCATAATACATAGAACTACTCGAGTACTTGTTATTCTTAGAGAAGAAAACGACTATGATATGTCACAAAGTATCCTCAACGTCTTGATAATTGAGTCCAACCACACCAAGTCATAAGATAAAATTTTACAATAATAAAACTTGATTAGTAGCCTTAAAGTATGTCACCAAATTAATTTTTATTATTGATATTGTAATAATATATGTTTATTTATTTTTCTTATAAATTACTTCTCCAACTAATATAAATATAAAATATAAAGTGGATTTTCTATTAATGAGGTAATTTATAAATAAAAAAATATCATCAATTCAAACTGATCTAATCTTAAATATGTGAGCATATAATACTTTATTCCTTCCAGATATATTATTGTTAGTCATAGGTGCCCAATAAATCAATCATGTAAGTAATAGCACGTATGACATGATATGCACTCTTTTTGCTTATTATTATTTATTAATATTTTTCTTACTTTATGTTGTTTGTGGTATATATTGTGATGTCCATGGATCTCTGCAATGAGAATCAGATCATGATAAGATCACAATAATGAGATTGATTCACCTTTAAACATAGATCCTAAATAATCTCAATCGTAGGTTACTCGAGAGGGAGATCGAGATAACCGGACAAACTAGTATACTGTATACCCATCCATATGATGGAGGTAACTGGTCTCATAGCTGCTCATGTGGGGACACTAGGGATACAGTGCATGTGTTTATTAGAGAATGAGTTCACTAATTAATCCGCTCACGGAATGTTGAATGATACTTCATTGTCAGACAGCGATTCTATCATCCTAGTTATGTATCTGGTCCTTAGACTTAAGATATCAAGGATATCCTGTATAAGTACTCCACTCTTTGATACCAGACTTATAGATATGGAAGTTCTAGATCTAGCACAACTGGTCATCGGGAGTAATAGTCAACCTTACGAGGACAATTGAGTATCGATAGAGGATCATCCGCTCTCGGTGTCATAAGAGGAATATCATATATGTTCTTGCTCAGGAAAATCCCTGGCCAAGGTCATTCGGAATGAGAGAGAAAGAGTTCTCTGAGAGAATCTGATTAGAACGAAACTTGAGAAGATTCCATATGGGCCTGACAGCACTATACCTAATATACGGTCTCTGGAATATTAGATAGATGATGAACTATAGATACACAGTAACTGAGGACATACAGATCTAATGAATTGGATTCCCTTACATCATCTGGGGACTATAATGTAGTGGCTTAGTATGTCCATAGTTAATGAGTCAAGTAAATTATAAAGATAATAATTCACTAAGTCAGAAAGAGTTCTAACAGATATGACTCCTGGCCAACTTGATATTGGGCTTAAAAGGTCACACATATATGGTAGGTGTTGCGACAAGTAAAGGTTCAGATATGAGATATCCGCTGGTGCCCCTACCCTATTGGATATCTAGTAAACCCCTAAATTATTGCATCCTATAGATAAGATCTAATAACATCTGCTAATGAGAGATTATTGGGCAAAGATATACTAATTCAAGAGGCTTAGGTAGTTGGATGCAAATCTAGTACCCAATAAGGCAGGATCCATTAGAGTAAGTTTATAGGGACCTCTATAAATAGGAAGGAACCAAAGGGCCATAGGCTAGACATTTTTTGGTTGCCACCTCCTAGACTCCTCTCTCCCTCTCCTCCCTAGCCAACAACTCCAGTTTGGGGCATGTGGATAGCAAGAAGGGCTAGCCCCTTCTTGATCATGTGGTGCACATGGATAGGAGGACTGTGTAATGTTTTAAGGAGCGTCTTCATAGTGCCTACCATGTGGATCACCGATAGAGAGTATAATAGTTGACCTCCTTCATCCTCTCTCATAGATCTATAAGTTTTCAAGGATATACAATCTCCCTAGGTAACATATCTTTCATATACGTGTAGTTTTTTGGTTTTGTGATTTTTGTGCACTAATCTTCGCATGACGATGAAACCATTTCTATAGAAAATATGAGATTTTATTTTTTGTTCTTCCACTATGCATGTAATGCTGCCCTAGGTTTCCCAATAGTGGTATCAAAGCCAGGTTGGTCATATGAAAGATTGGTTTTTAAACTACGTATGTTATGTTGAATCACGTAGAATTATTTTTTGCATGATTACTATAATTTTTGTCATAATTTTTAAATATGAACTACACCTCTTCTCTCTATGAAAAGGTGCTTTAAATTAATGCTTTGCTACTAAAGTTATCATCACAGAACAGAGGAAAAAGAGCAACAACTATTGTTGCCTTGCGGTTTGGCTGAAGGCTACTTGCAGCCTTGGCCAAGAGCCTAATATATTGCTCTCAACGTGGCCAAAAGTTGCCTGGCTAAGAGTAGTAAGCTCTCAACCATGGCAGAGGAGTCCCATGTAGCCAAGACTCTTGGCTACATGGGGAAGCTTAGCGACTAGGGTTTCCTAGCTGCTTAGGAGTCCCTACGACTAAGGAGAGGAGAATAAGATGTGATAGCTAGGATGCCCTAGCCTATAGGTCTTTGGTTCCTTTCTATTTATAGAAGCTCCCTATCAACTTAATCCTAATGGATCATGCCCTATTGGGTATTGAATCTCCATCCAATTACCCAAGTCTCTTAGATTAGTAGATCTCTACCTAATAATTTCTCATAGGCTCTTATTGGATCTCATCTATAGGATCTAATAATTCAAGGGCTTATTGGATATCCAGTAAGAAAGGGGCTCTAGCAGATATGTGTGTGACCTTGTAGGCCCAATATCGAGCTGACCATGAGTTGTACCTACCAAAACTCTTTTTAACTCAGTGAATTATTATCTCCATAATAATTTACTCAACTCATCGACTACGAATATACTAGGCCACTACGCCATAATACCTAGACGATACAAGGGAATCTAATCAATTGGACATATCTATTCTCAATTACTATGTACCTATAGTCCCTCATCCATCTAATATCTGAGAGACTATATTTTGGGTATGATGCTGTTAGGCCCACCACTTGACCCAATTTTTGGGTCACTGAATGAGTCTTTTTCTTGGCCTAAAATAGCCTCAAATTAGGCCCAATGAGCCCCTAATTAAGTTGGTCTAATTACATTCAAAACTAACTCAATTAAAACTCTAAACTACTTTGATTAAGACAAATTATTACAAAGCATGAATCATATATTGTCCGGCATATCATTGGTTCTTCCGGCACATCGTCTGATCCTTCGGTGCATCATCCTCTCTTGCGGCGTATTGCCTAATCAACATGTTGACCTCCATAATATTTGATCTCCTTGGTGCAATTTCTGATCCTTCTGGCCCGATGCTTGAACTCATGGCATGAAGCCTTCTATCAACATATCAATAAATCTTCCAACATGTTCAGTTCTGGCCTAACGTCCGATTCCTTCTGCTTCAATCAATTTGTCTCTCCTTGGTCGAAGCTAGTCCTGCATCACTCAAAATGCAAATTAGATCACAAACTCATCAATTGATTTCATCATCAAAATTCGAGATTCAACAATCTCCTTCTTTTTTATGATGACAACCAATTGATGACGGAGTTTAAACTAAACTCCCCCTCTCAATATGCCATATTGAAAGAAACGAAAAAGAAACTTTAAATTATGAAAATCATGAATCATAGTAACATGTCATTACATTCATAATAAAATCATGCATAATCAAAACATCTAAGTACATCATTCCATGCATGATTATTATAACTTATACATCATCATCATATCTTCTCCCTCTTTATCTTCAACAAAAAAGGAGAAGTGCAACTAGCAAATTTTAGACTTGCAAGCTAGCAAATTTTTTTTGAGATATGCAAGATAGCAAGCTTCTTCTTGAAATGTGCAAGCTAGCAAACTTTGTCTTTGTTTTGAGATATGCAAGCTAGCAATTTTTAGAGATATTCAAGATAGCAAGTTTTTGCTTCTTTTGTAATGTATGAGCTAGCAAGTTTTCTCTCCTTGAAAAGTGTAAGCTAGCAGTTTTGCTTCCTTTGAAATGTATAAGCTAGTAAGTTTTTCTCATTAAAATGTGTAAGTTAGTAATACTTTCTCCCCCTTTGTCATTATAAAAAAGAAGGGAATAATACAATGTTGTAAATAATTTTCCTTTTATATCAATTTTCAAACATGACACAAGGTATGCAACCAATACAAAAGAATTGTACATATGAAAATCATGACATGAAAGATATCAATATTAAAGATCATGAAGGTTCATGATTCATTTTGACAAGTCTCTTCTTTTGTAAATAGCAAAAAAAAATCTTAGGAGATCAAATAGTAGGCAATCTACAAAGGAAATCTTGAGTTATGAATTTTGAGAAATCAAGAGAAAAATTATGAGTCATAATATTCTCTTTAGCAAAAGGAAACATAGGAGATAAAAGATCTTGATTCATAGTTTGATTCATAGAATAAAATTCAAGTTATAATTTTGAGAAATCAAAAGAGAAATCATGATTCATTTGGATCATTCTCCTCTTTAGTAAATAGCACGAGAAACTTAAGAGGTCAAATAAGAGATCTTGATTCATAAAAAAATCTCAAGTATCAAATATAAGATTTAGATAAAACTCATCATCAAATCATCAAAATCATTTTCATAGTTCAAGAGATTCACAAAAGATAATATATATGGATTTATAAAAAAAATTTAAAGATAGAGAAAAATGAATTCCCTTTTTAGTTTAAATTTATGAGATTTATTTCATACAAGCATACCCAAGTTTTTATGTCAAAACCATGCATCATCGTATAAATCCAAAAAGCAAGTTTCATCGAGAAATCATCAAGATCAATAGTATAACATATTAAAATAATAACACATCTTCAAACAAAAGATTTGATTTATCATTTTAATTCTAATGATAATACATTTTCCTTCTTAAGTGAGTCTAACTCATTACACTTAGTGCAAGGAGTTAACATGCAAATGTCATGCTCATTTTTTTAATTTTTTAAAATCACTAGAAGGAGAAGCATGATCCTTTTTTTATTTTTTTTATTTTATATTTCTTACTAATTTAAAAATAGTTCATGAAATGCATCAAGTAATTTCATAGTAAAGTAAAGGAGTTTTGGTTGAGTCACTTACCTCATTGTCGAAGGCTACTAAAGCGTAGTTCGCAACCTCATCTTCAGATGCACTCGATTTATCCCATGTCATCTTGAGTGCTTTCTTCTTTTTTTATACGAGCACCCCCTTCTTCAATTATGGATATTCATTTTTGAAGTCCCCATCCGATTACATTCATAGTAAGTTATTATGTTCTTTTTAAATTTATTTTTATTCTTTGATTCTTGTTTTATAAACTTTTTAAATTTTATTGTTAGGAGTTTAATATCATCGTCATCATCATCATCACTTGAGTTTTTTCCCAAGTGGTCTTCTTTTATTCTAAGTATCAAATCCTTCTTATTCTTTGGAAGATTGTTCTTATGTTCATCATGTTCCATACAAGTCATTTCATAGGTCATTAAAGCTTGATAAGTTCTTCAAGAAAGAAATTGTTTAAGTCCTTAGTCTCTTGTATTGTCGTCACTTTCGGATCTCAACTTTTTGGAAATGATCTTAGTATTTTGTTAATAATTTTAAAATTAAAAAAACTTTTACCAAGTGCTTTTAAACCATTGACGACATCTGTAAAACGGGTGTACATGTCTCCAATGGTTTCGCTTGGTTCCATTCGAAACAATTCGAAACTATGCATAAAAAAATTAATTTTAGAATCCATAACTCTACTTGTGCCTTCATGTGTGACTTCAAGTGTGTACTAAATCTCATGTGTAGTTTCACATATAGAAACCTGATTAAATTTGTTTTATCAAGAGCCCAAAACAAAGCATTCATCACTTTAGCATTCAAAGAAAAAGTCCTTTTCTCCAAATCATTCCATTCGTTCATTGGTTTGGAAGACTTTTCAAAATTAGTTTCAATAATATTCCATAAATCAAAATCCATAGAAACCAAGAAAATTCTCATTCTAGTTTTTCAATACGTGTAGTCTGCCCTATTGAACATAGGATGATCAGTGATAGAAAGACCCTCTTGATTGCTAGTAAAAGTCATTTCTCTTAGGTGTTAAACCAAATGAGAAAAATCTTGACTCTAATACTAACTGTTAGGACTAAAATCGACACTAAGAGTGGGGAGAGAGGGTGAATTAGTACTTATGTAACAACATATATTTGGAATACTTTGTTCGATCAAAACTTTAGATGATTCGATAAAGCCCATGTCAGAAATGAGTTTAACTTGAAAACGTTAATAAGCGTAGTGAGTAAGTAAATCAGTTTGCAATATGAATGAAAAGTATAAAGTAAATGCAAACCAGATTTATAGTGGTTAAGTTGTCTCGACCTATATCCACTCCTGATTCCTCTTCACTTAAGGTCATTGGCTTCCACTAACGATCTTTTTTCCAATGAACAAAGATCAACTGCTCCTTACAACTCTTTTCACTTTTTGACAGGCTTAGGAGAGAACCTTTACACCCCATTTTTACAAGGTTTCCTTCACACTCTCCCTTAGAATAGCCTCTAAATTTAGAAGGAGAGATTCAATTTCTCACAGATTTTTCACACTCTAAACTTCAAGGTTTTGTTCTCTATTCTTGCTATTTAAAGTAGGAATAGATAGGGTATTTATAAACCCTAAATGGCTTCAAAAATGGAGCTAAAATTTTAAACGCCTTGGGATTTTGGGGTACTAGCAGTACCACTGCATACAGCACTAACACTAGGCAGTACCACTGCCCAGTTTGGCGGTACCACCACCTAACACTATCTCAGAGACTGTGTATTGGAGACTAAGCCACTACCAGTTCCACCGCCTATTCTAGCAGTGTCACTATCTGACCCAACTTTTGAGTCATTGAATAGGTCTTTCTCTTAGCCCAAAACAACCCCAAATCAAGCCCAATAGGCCTTTAATTGAGTTGGCCTAATTATATTCAAAACCAACTTAATTAAACCTCTAAATTACTTCAATCTAGATAAATTATTACAAAATAAGAATAATATGTTGTCCAACATATCATTGGTTCTTTCGGCGCTTTGTCCGATCCTTCGGCACATCATCCTTTGTTGTGATGTATTGCCCAATCGATGTGTTAACCTCTCCAACATCCGATCTTCTAGGCACAATTTCTTATCCTTCTGGCCCGATGCTTGAACTCATGGCACGAAGCCTTCTGTTGGCACATCGACCAATCTTCTGACATGTTCAACTCTGGCCCAATGTCTAATTCCTCTTACTTCAATCAATTTGCCTCTCCTTGATGGAAGCTAGTCCTACATCACTCAAAATGCAGATTAGATTATAAACTCATCGATTGATTTCATCATCAAAATCCGAGATCAACAAGGATGAAGGAGGTCAAGCGTTCTCCTCTCTAGGGTAAACCACATGGCAAGGGCTGTGAAGATGCTCCTCAAAGGAAAAGGAGAGTAAGAGATGGCATCCAAGAAGCCCTAGCCTATGGGCCTTTGGTTCGCTCCTATTTATAGAGGCTCCATATCAATTTATTCCTAATAGATCCTACCCTATTGGGTATTGGATTTCCCAATTACCCAAGCCTTTTAAATTAGTGGATCTCTACCAAATAATCTCTCATAGGCTCTTATTGGATCTCATATATAGGATCCAATAATTTAAAGGCTTATTGGATATCCAATAAGATAAAGGCTTTAACGGATATCTCATATCTAAACCTTTGCTCGTCACAGTACCTACCAAATGTGTGTGACCCTCTAGGCCCAATATCAAGTTGGCCATGAGTCATACTTGTCAGAACTCCTTCTGACTCAATGAATTATTATCCTCATGATAATTCACTTGACTCATTGACTATTGACGTACTAGGCCACTACGCCACATTCCCTAGACGATACAAGGGAATCCAATCCCTTATACCTATCTATCCTCAGTTACCGTGTATCTATAGTCCATCATCCATCTAATATCCCAAAGACCGTATTCTGGGTATGGTGCTGTTAGGCCCATATGATTTCTACTCGAGTATCACTCTGATTAGATTCTCTGAGAGAACTCTTTTTCTTTCAATCTGAATTATTGGGAAATCTAAGGGTGCGATATCTCATGCGTAGCGGAAGAACAAAAAACAAAACACTCTAGATTTTCATAAAAGGTTCCATCGTCGTGCGAAGATCGGTGCATCAAAAATAAATCCGCGAATCTGAAACTACATGTGTATAAAGAAACGATAGTACCTAGGGAGATCGTATATCCATGAGATTCCTACAAATCCATAGGGGAGAATGAAGGAGATCAAGCGTCCTCCTCTCTAACGGTATCCACACGGTAGAAATTACAACAATGCTCCTCTCTTGGGAAGAGAAGAATATAAGGTGGCTACCAAGAAAAAACCTCAGCCTATAGGCCTTTGGTTCCCTCCTATTTAAAGAGGCCCCCTGTCAACCATAATGGATCCAGCTCTATTAGGTATTAGATCTCTATCCAGTTACCCCAGCCTCTTAGATCAATAAGTCTCTACCAAATAATCTAGCTCTTATTGGATCTCATCCATGGGATCCAATAATACAGGGGCGTATTGGATATCCAATAAGATAGGGGCTCCAGCGGATATCTCATATCCGAACCTCTACTCGTCGCAACATCTACCATATGTGTGTGACCATCTAGGCCCAAGCTGGCCATGAGTCACACCTATCAGAACTCCTTTTGACTTAGTCAATTATTATCTCTATAATAATCCACTTAACTCATCGATTGTGGATGTATTAGGCCACTACGTCGTAGTCCCCAGACAATACAGGGGAATCCAATCCTTTGGATCTATCTGCACTTAGTTACCATGTACTTATAGTCCCTCATCCATCTAATATCTCAGAGACCGTATATCGGGCATAGTGTTGTCAGGCCCATACGGTTTTCACTCGAGTCTCGCTCTAATCAGATTCTCCCAGAGAACTCTTTCTTTCTTAATCCGAATGACCCTGTGTTAGAACCCTTGCGGATTCTAAGCTTGGGGTTGATCTCTATAGGGGATCGGCCTCCTTGGAACTCTATAGAGGTTCCTTCATCCAGGTTGCTGCTCAAAGGCTGCTAAAAGATTGATCTATTCATTGATGAAAAGAAGATAAATACATGACTATTTATAGGGCTTCTAAACCCCAGCTCCTAATAGGACTCTTACTCAAGACTCCTACTTCTAACCAACTTCTAATTAGGACTCCTTCTCTAGTAGGACTCCTAATTTTAATAGGATTCTTTCCCTAATAGGACTCCTAATTCTAATAGGACTCTTTTCCTAATAGGACTCCTAATTCTAATAGGACTCTTTCCCTAATAGGACTCCTACTTCTAATAGGACTCTTTTCCTAATAGGACTCCTACTTCTAATAGGACTCTTTTCCTAATAAGCAACCTAACCCTAACCTAGCCGACATCTTCACCTCTTTAATAGGGGTCGGCTAGATAGGATTTACATGAATGCCCTTATCAATGAAACTAAATTAGGACTCTCATAGCTAGAGTCCAAACAGACTCGCTCTCTTCAAATCAGCCTTGTCCTCGAGGCTGACGCTCCATGAATTCTGAGAATTTGATATTCAAGTCATCATAGTTCTCCCAAGTGGCATCTTCTGTTGGTAGGTTCGCCCACTGTATTAGCACTTCAATAGCGGATCGTCGTCGTCGAGTCACGATCCGTTGATCAATATTGACACGTGGTTGGATCTGGAGCTCTCCTTGGGTAGTCATATTTGGTAGATGGCTTTTGGCTATCTCGTTTTGTCCCAACTTGAGCTTCAAACACGACACATGGAAGACTAGATGGATTTGAGGACTGGCGGGTAAGTCCAATCTGTATGCTACTATTCCGATGTGCTCCAAAATCTGGTAGGATCCATAGAACCAAGGTGAAAGCTTCATAGATGCTCTGGTCTTCGGATCATCTTGCCATTCCCTCCTAATATCCTCAGGGAAGTCGCTGGTTGAAAGTGAAATGGCCAAAAATTTAGCTTGCTCGGGTAGCCACGAAAGTGCATCTGTAACAACATTCTATTTCCCCCTTTTGTAAGTTATTTCATAATCATATCCAAGAAGCTTTGTTACCCATTTTTGCCACTCAGGGGAAGATATCTTCTACTCCAAGAAATATTTTAGGCTTTTATGGTCGATCTTGATTTGAAAGCGTCGCCCGATCAAGTACGATCTCCATTTGGCCATCGCATGCACAATCGCGAGAATCTCCTTGTCGTAAATAGTCATCTTGAGATGGGAAGGAGATAATGCCTTACTGGTATAAGTGAGGGGGTGGCCATCTTTCATTAGTACAACACCAATTCCGACTCTGGAGGCATCGACTTCAATAATAAAAGTCTTGCCGAAGTCGGGTAATACTAGTACGAGCGTTGTTATCATTGCGACTTTACGTTCATCGAAGGCGGTGGTGGCTTTGTTCGACCACTGGAAAGCATCTCTTTTCAGCAAGGAAGTAAAGGGTGCACTGATCTTTCCATAGTTTTTCACGAACTTACGATAGTAACTTGTTAAACTGAGAAAGCCGCGCAGCGATTTTATGTTCCTCAAGGTTGGCCAATTCTGCATTGCTTCAATTTTGGAGGGGCCCACTGCCACCCCTTCCTCTGATATGATATGCCCAAGATATTCCACCTTTTATTGAAGAAAGCTGCACTTCATTTTTTTAACAAAAAGGACATGTTCTCGCAAAATTGTCAAAACAAGTCGTAAGTGCTGAATATGACTTTCAAGAGACGAGCTGTAAATAAGGATATCGTCAAAGAAAACTAGCACAAACTTTCGAAGATAACTCCAGAAAATATCATTCATAAGGCTTTGGAAGGTGGAGGGAGCATTGGTGAGACCAAAGGGCATTACCAGAAATTCGTAGTGATCGTTGTGCATTCGAAAGGTAGTTTTCGGTATGTCTTCTTCGCACACTCGTATTTGATGATACCCGGATCGAAGGTCTAGCTTTGTGAAGACTCGTGCTCCCTTTAATTCATCAAGCAATTCATCTACTACTGGAATAGGATACTTGTCCTTGACGGTTATGTCGTTGAGAGCTCGGTAATCAACGCACATTCGCCATGTTCCATCTTTCTTTTGTACGAGGAGCACCGGTGAAGAGTAGGGGCTGCAACTTGGCTGAATAACTCCTATTTCAAGCATCTCTTTTACAATCCTTTCTATTTCATCTTTTTGGAGATGTGGATATCGATATGGTCGAGTATTTGCTGGAGGTTTGCCTGGAAGAATCGATATACGATGATCATGCCGGCGGTTAGGAGGTAGGCTGCATGGTTCGTCAAATATATCTAAAAATTCAGCAAGCAAGAGAGGTAAGTTTGGATCTTCAAATTTGGTTGGCTCTCCCTTAGATTGCTGCTCAAGTTGTACCAAAAAGCTATTGCATACTTTGTGCAAAACTTTCTCCATTCGTTGTGTGCAAATTGTCATTACGTCGCCCCCACGTTTCCCGCACAGTATCACCTGTTTCCCCTTACTGTAAAATTTCATAATTAATTTCAAAAAATTTTAGGAAATATCACATAATGTCATCAACCATTTGATGCCAAGCACAGCCTCATAATCATCGAGAGAGAGGAGGAAAAAATCTACAATTATCTCTTGGTCCTGCAGTAATAGTTTCACCCGTGGGCACCTACGATCACACTTCAAAATTCATCCATCTATGATTTTAATATCGAACTTGCTCTAATTCTCAATAGGTAAGGCCATCCGAATAGCAACCTTGCTATTCATAAAATTATTAATGCTCCCGGTGTCAATAAGAATGGTGATCGGCTGTTGCTTCAGAAATCCTCCCACTTTCATTATTTGCGGGTTCACGTAATCGACAAGGGCATGCATCGTAATATCAATTGGCTACTGTTCTTCATCTGTGACCTCTTCCTCATGCTTCTGGACCTCCTCCTCCATATCTTTAAGAGGTTCAATCAATAGGAGGTGGCCCCTTTTGTAGCGATGATCGTGGTTCCACGGCTCATCGCAATGCCAACAAAGACCCTTTGTTGATCGGTCACGTAGTCCTTCTCTTGTCAATTTTTTGGGCAGCGAAGGATGGTTGGGAGTAGAAGGGGGTTTATATGTTGAGGTTCTAGGAGTGGTTTGCATCCTCCGAGCATCTTGGCTAAGCCATTCTTCTTGTATTCGGGCAAAAGAAATCGCAGCCATCACGGTACGGGGCTGTCGCGCCTGAACTTCCCCTTTTATCTCTGGCTTGAGTCCTTCGATAAATATTCCTAATAATTGACGGTCAGTCCAATCACAAGCAAGGTAGGATAGCTTCTCAAACCTGGTTTGGTACTCTTGAATCGTAGAGGTTTGTCGAATCTTTGCGAGTTGGCCGTCGATATTTTCATACTCCGTAGGTCTGAAACGGTTCAACAGTGCATTCTTAAATTAATTCCACGTCGGAGCCCCATGATTATATTCTAGCCAATTGTACCATTGAATAGTATCACCTTCAAGGTGGATGACAGCAATCTCCACCATAGCATTATCCGACGTTTGGTAGTAGCGAAAGTAATGTTCGGCGCGCGAAATCCACCCCACCGGGTCTCCTTCTTCCCATCGTGGGAAGTCCACCCTCACACATGGCTGAAGCATGTCTAAGGGCTATCCCTCCTTCTCTGGGGTCCTTTCTAAATTCTCTCATTGCTGTAGTTTGGTTGGACTTGGTGGTTGTCCAATTCTGAATTCTGCAAACAAAGCGCGCAATTTGTCTTCCAAGCACGATTCAAGCCGTGATTCAATCCGAGATTCCCATACTTCAAATTTGGCATCAATTGGATCTTGAGAAGCCATAGCATATGCCTATAGATCAGAGATACCCTTGTATTTTTTCTGTTGATGGGTTAATGGCATGGGTTGGTGGAAGGTTCGGACAATAGATCGGTGATTGAAGGGTTCAGCTGTAATGGTTTACTATTTTGGGCTATGATTTTTGATGCTGTTAGGGTTATGAAACTAGGTTATGATGGCTGTGTCTTAAGGCTAGAGGGATGCCCTAAAGACGTCTTGGCTTGTGGCAGCAAGGTGGCTAGGGTTTGGTAGGTTACGGAGAAGAAAAAAGGACAAAGGTGCAACACCAGATTTTTCACCGAAAAAATTCTAGCGGTAAAGATGTAATTTTTTTTCAAAAATTTTCAAAAGAGATTCAAGTAAAACTCAAAGGGGATCTACTGATAAGGAAGAGGTAATGCTGTTAAAAATTTCATAGAAAGAAACGATAGCAATAGGTTCAGCAAAATTGAGGATCACGGAGAGGTATTATAGCAGATTTTTATGTCTAAAGTGCAGCAGTTTGGACGTAAAAGATAAGTGGTTTATATTGAGAATTTTTCAATAAAATCAAAAGGAAAACTACTGTTAGGAAGTGTCAAAGCCGTCGTAAAAATTTCATAGAGATTTGGATAGAAAAAATGCAGTAGCAAGATCAAAAAGGCAGTGCCATGCGGCTGAAATTCTGTAGTGTAACTTTCGTTGTAGTGATGAAAACTTTGCGACGAAAAGTTTATGCAGTAATATAGGAACGAATTTTTTAGATTTTTTTGAATAAGGATAACTAAATTGCAGCAGTAGTAAGGTAGATAACCAAAACCTGTTGTAATTTACAGGAAGATCAAAGGATGATCTACGGTGGTGGAGATGACGGCGGAATTCAGCGATGATCTTCTAAGCAATTGTGGTAATTGCTTTGGGTGATTGTGGAGGGCTGGTGGATGGCTGTGGAAGGGCAGCGAGATGCTAAGAACGCAGCTCTAATACCAAGTGTTAGAACCATTGCGGATTCTAAGCTTGGGGTTGATCTCTATAGGGGATCGGCCTCTTTGGAACTCTATAGGGGTTCCTTCCTCCAAGTTGCTACTCAAAGGCTGCTAAAATATTGATCTATTCATTAATGAAAAGAGGATGAATACATGGCTATTTATAGGGCTTCTAAACCCCAACTCTTAATAGGACTCTTACTCAAAACTCCTACTTCTAACCAACTTCTAATTAGGACTCCTTCTCTAGTAGGACTCCTAATTCTAATAGGACTCTTTCCCTAATAGGACTCTTACTTCTAATAGGACTCTTTTCCTAATATGACTCCTAATTCTAATAGAACTCTTTCCCTAATAGGACTCCTACTTCTAATAGGACTCTTTTCCTAATAGGACTCTTTTCCTAATAAGCAACCTAACCCTAACCTAGTCGGCCTCTTCACCTCTTTAATAGGGGTCAGCTAGATAGGATTTACATGAATGCCCTTATCAATGAAACTAAATTAGGACTCTCATAGCTAGAGTCCTAACATCCTGGCCAGGGATTTGCCTAAGCAATAACATATGGGATATTCCTCTCATGATACCGAGAGTGGATGATCCTCTATTGACATTGTAGGTAAATTGGGAGATTCGGCATCTCATGCGTAGCGGAAAACAAGAACAAGATCGAATTTCTCATAGTTACGTACTTAGCCATCATGCGACGATTGGTGTGCATAAATCGTAAATCCAAAAATCCACATGTATCATGTCAGAAGTGTTACCTGGGGAGATCGTATATCCCCGAAAATTCCAGATCCGATAAAGAGGATGAAGGAGCACTAGTGTACTCCTCTCTAGCGATAATCCACACAGCGGATGCAGCAACGATGCTCCTCAGATCATCGCGGGATCTCTCTCCACGTGCACTACAAAGCTGCTGGAGCCAAGGAAGAGGAGAGGAGACTAAGGAGAATAGGAGGATGACTACCAAGAGCTCTCAGCCTATGAACCAGGAGGTTCCTCCTATTTACAGAGGTAGAGGAAGCTTATCCTTAACAGATCCTGTTCACACTGGATCTCTATCCAGTTGGATCTCATTGGATCTTATCCACAAGATCCAATTTGATCTCATTCAATTGGATCTTATCCAATCATTTAATTAGATCTCATCCACAGGATCCAAAATAGAGCATTCACAGATATCTCATATCCACACCTCTACTCGTCACAACATCCACCTTATGTGTGTGACTCTCTAGGCCCAATACCGAGCTGGCCGTGAGTCGCTCCCGTCAGAACTTCTTCTGACTCAGAACACCTTCTGATATAGTGAATTATTATCTCCATAATAATTCACTCGACTCATCGACTATGGATGTACTAGGCCACTACGCCATAGTCTCCAGACGGTACAGGGGGATATAATCCATCGGACCTATCTGTCCTCAGTTACCATGTATCTATATTCCCTCATCCATCTATATCCCAGAGATCGTATATTGAGCATGGTAACGTCAGGCCCATATGGAATCCTATTCGAGTCTCGCTCTAATTGGGTTCTCTCAGAGAACTCCTCTCTCAATCCGAACGACCTTGATCAGGGATTTTGCCTGAGTGAGCACACGCGGGATATATCTCTCATGATACCGAGAGTGGATGATCCTGTATTGACATACAATTACCTTCGTAAGGTTGGCTACAATTCTTGAGAACCGGCTATACTAGATCTGGAGCTCTCCAAACCTATAAGTCCAGCATCAAAGAATGGAGTACTCAAACAAAGTATCTTTGGTGCCTCAAGTCTAAAGACCAGACATACTACTGGGACTATGAAATCGCTGTCTGACATTGGGTATCATTAACCATACAGCATTATATAAAGCGGATCAATCAGTGAACTCATTCTCCAATGAGCACCTATACTGTACTTCTAGTGTCCCCACATAAGCGACTATGAGACCAATCGCCTCTATCATATAGATGAGTATACAACGCACCAGTCTATCTAGTTATCTCGATGTCCTTATCGAGTAACCTATGACTAGGATGATTTAGGATCTGTGTTTAAAGGTATATCGGTCTCATTATCGTGATCTCATCACGTTCCGATTCCCATTGCACAGATCCATAGATATCACAATATTCATCTAGATAATGTGAGAAAATACCAATAATAATATGTGAAGAGATCGACGTAACATGTAACAGGTGCCATCACTCACGTGATTGGCTTGTATGATACCTATAACCAACAATCTCCCACTTGACCTAAAGCCAATCACCTATGTATGTGATCCTCAGACCTCTGTGATGCTCAAATATAATCTGAGTCAATGACTTTGTCAGTGGATCTGTAATGTTATCTTCGGATGGAACTCTTTTCACTGCTACATCTCCTCGGGCCATGATCTCTCTAATCAAGTGGAACCTCCTCAGAACACTTCTAACGAGACTTGGGTTCCCTAGCTTGATCAATCGCCCCATTATTGTCACCCTATATAGGAATCAATTTCATGCTGTTTGATACGATTCCCAAATCCATGATGAACTTTTCATCTATACACCCTATTTTGCTACTTCTACTATAGCAATGTATTCCGCCTCTATGGTCAAGTCAATAGTAGTACCTCACTTGGAACTCTTCCAACTTACTGTTGCTCCATTCAGGGTAAAAACATACCCTGAATTCGACTTGCTATCATCGACATCGGACTGGAAGCTTAAGTCCGTGTAGCCCTCAACTCTGAGGCTACTACCTCCATATACTAGTAAAAGATCCTTAGTCCTTCTCAAGTACTTAAGGATACACTTTACTATTTTTCAGTGCTCCAAGCCTGGATCTGCCTGATACCTACTCATGACACTCAGAGCATGCGCTACATCAGGCCTGGTACATAGCATAGCATAAATGATTGACCCTACCGCTGAGGGATATGGTATTCTATTCATGCATACCCTTTCTTCAAGAGTCTTTGGGGATATATTCCTAGAAAGTGATATTCCATGTCTCATAGGTATGAGACCTCTCTTGGAATTTTCCATGCAAAACCTTTTGATAATGGAGTCTATGTACTTGGATTGGGACAAGCCAAGCATCCTCTTGGATCTATCTCTATAGATCTGAATCCCCAGAATATATGATGCTTCCCCTAAGTCCTTTATGGAGAAGTGTTTAAATAGTCAAGCTTTTATTGTGGAGAGTATTCCTACATCATTCCCAATGATTAAGATGTTATCCACATATAACACCAAGAAGGTGATAGCGCTCCCACTTACCTTTCTATACACACAAGGCTCATCTTCGTTCTTAACGAAGTCATAAGATCTGATCGCCTCATCAAATCTTATGTTCCAACTTCAGGAAGCTTGCTTTAGTCCATATATGGACTTAAGCAATCTATATACCTTATCTGGACTATGCTTGGACATGAACCCCTTAGGCTATATCATATACACTTCCTCTTCGAGGTTGCCATTGAGGAATGTAGTTTTCACATCCATCTGCCAGATCTCATAGTCATAATGTGCTGCAACAACCAATAGAATTCGAATGGATTTTAGCATAGCTACGGGTGCAAAGGTTTCGTCATAGTCAACACATTGCTTCTGACGATACCCCTTAGCCACTAGCCTTGCCTTATAGGTCTTCACCTTTCTATCTACCCCAATTTTCTTCTTGAAGATCCATTTGCAGCCAATAGGTACGATACCCTCAGGTGCATCAATAAGGTTCCAAACCTTGTTGGAGTACATGGATTCCACCTCAGAATTCATGGCTTCTTGCTACTTCCCGGAGTTTATGCTCATAATAGTCTTCTCATAGGTCTGAGGATTAATGTCCTGAATATCTTCTCCACTAATATGTCTTACATATCTTTCAGGAGGGTGTGACACTCTACTAGTCCTATGCAAAATTGGAACTTATGTGTTAGGTACCTGAACAGACTCGATCTTTAGAATGGTGCTTGAGCTAGGCTTTCCAACCTCGCTCAATTCTATCATGCTCCCACTATTTTCACCAAGAATGTGCTCCTTCTCAAGAAACACTGCTCTCTTGGTAATAAAGACCTTTTGGTCCTCAGGGTGATAGAAATAATAACCACAAGTTTCCTTGAGGTATCCCACAAATTTATATCGTTCCGTCCTGGATTCCAACTTATTGGGGTCGTATCTTTTAACGTGAGTAGGACAGCCCCAAATCTTAACAACCTTAAGATCGGGCTTCTTCCCTCTCCATATCTCATTTGGTGTAGATACTACCGATTTAGATGAAACTCTGTTCAGAAGATAAATTATGGTTAGTAGAGCATATCCCCAAAATGAGATAGGTAGGTCAGCGAACTCATCATGGACTACACCATATTTAATAGTGTATAATTCCTCTTTTCTGATACACCATTGAGCTGTGGTGTATAAGGAGGTGTCCATTGGGACATAATCCCATGGTCCTTGAGGAATCAGGTGAATTCTGTACTCAGGTATTCTCCTCCTCGATCTGATTGAGGAGTTTTAATACTCTTTCCAGTTTGGTTCTCTACTTCATTTTTATACTCCCTGAATTTTTCGAATGCTTCAAACTTATACTTCATCAAGTACACATGTCTATACCTAGAGAAATCATCAGTGAAAGTAATGAAATAGGAATATCCACTTATGGCATAAGTTGACATAGGACCACATACATCATTATGTATGAGTTCTAGTAATTCAATGGCTCTCTCTCTAGTTCCACTAAATGGAGAGTTGGTCAATTTTTCATGAAGGCAAGACTCGCAAGTTGTATATGACTCGTAGTCAAATGGATCTAAATATCCATTTTTCAATAACTTTTGAATCTTTCCCTCATGGATATGACCTAGCCTACAATGCCACAAATATGCATTGTTCACCTCTTCTTGTTTCCTCTTGGCTATGCTTACATTCATGATGTGTGAAGCAATATTTAGCCTAAACAAACCATTATGCAATGTCCCTCTAGTAATGATCTTATCATTCTTACTATTGAACAATAATTGTTTTCAAAAAGCACTTTATAACCATTTAATGTCAAACATGAAATGAAAATAATATTTTTGATAATAGAGGAAACAAAATAACATACATCTAATGCAAGAATAGCTCTATCAAGCAGGTGTAGAGTGACCTCGCTGACAATAACAGCAACAACTCTTGCTCCATTGCTCATCTTGAGGTCCATCTCGCCTTTTGCCAATCTCCTATACCTTGTCAGAACCTGCAACGAATTACAGATATGATAAGCACTACCGGTATCTAATACCCATGTATTATCACAAAAATCTAACACATATGAAAGTACCTGAAGCTTTTCCAAGCTTCTATTTCACTTTTTTTGCATGATATGCCTTGTAGTTCCTCTTCCAATACCCATCTTGACAGTAGTGGAAGCATTGGCCTTTGTCCTTTGTTGAGTCAATTTTAGTAACCTTTGCCTTACCCCGTTTGCCCTTGCTCTTACGCTTCTCAAGAGTCTTCCTAGCCTTCCTTTTCCTTTTGGTCTCACTAACATAGAGAACTAATTTCTCTTTCTTAATAGTGCTCTCTACCTCCCTCAACATATTGAGGAGCTCAGGGAGAGATACATCAAGTTTGTTCATATTAAAATTCATGATGAATTGGGAAAAGGAATCTAGTAGGGACTAAATTATAAGATCAACACACATGTTATCATCTAGGATCATTCCTAGACCTATGAGTTTTTTAATTCACTCTATCATCTTTAGGACATGGTTTTGAACCGGTGTCCCCTTAGTCATCCTGGCATGGAAGAGACTCTTGGATATCTCATATCGCTGAGTTCTTCCCTGTTCCTCAAATAGTTTGCAGAGGTGTAGGAGTATGGAATGAGCATCCATGTTTTCATGTTGTCTTTGTAACTCAGGAGTCATAGAGGCTAACATGTAACACTGGGCGAGAGTGGAATAATCTATATACTTCGCATATTGGGTAAACTCTTCTTGAGGAGCTTCTGCCTCAAGTTGGGGCATGACCGTATCTAAGACATATGTAATTTTCTTTGCTGTAAGAACTATTCTTAGGTTACGAAGCCAATCCATATAATTTGGATTAGTGAGACAATTGGCATCAACTATGCCATATAGAGGGTTTGATGACGACATGCTTCTAATAAACAGGAGATATAACATAAGTAAATAACACACAGATTTAAAAAAAATAAATAATCAAGATATGGACTTCTATCTTGACATGCTCCTACTAATTTTTCTAGCGAGTCATATGACACCCTCATGTACATGAAACGGAAGTCTCTGACAGACTTCTAGTGGGGATCGAGATCCAATCGATATCTTAGTGCAACCTCGAGGGACTCGACCAATCACACTAAGCCCAAAAGGTAGACAATTCTTGCCAATCACAACTCCTTGTGATTCCCGTCATATTTGGCCTCCGAACCACCATGGCCTCGAGGGACTCGACCAACCATGATGTCCAGTTAAGTCATCACCATCGTTACTAGATGAGTCTGATTCGGTGATATGCCCTCGAGGGACTCGACCAAGCATATCATGTCCTCAAGTCACCGGTGATATCTCTATGTCGAAGACAAGATAGCGAGACGCAAAATAGGTGAGTTGCAAGGGACTCGACCAACTCAGCCTAAGTCGGGAATCGATTCCTACCCCTACCGTTGGAAGGTCACGTGGGTCAATCTTATTGCCTCACGCTTATTGACTTAATATTATCATAGAAGGGATTTAGGTTCGGTCTCATGATATGACATGTCACACACATACATATTTAATATATTTACATCGTATGCAATTATATATATACTTATCTAGTAGGTGTAAAGCATTCACATGCACAAGCACACCAGATGATCATGGACTTCAACCTAATATGATTAGGCCTCAGCCAGTAGGCCTAATCACTTATATCAGGATCTATGTGTATATTAGTGCATCTCTATGCATGGTGATCATCTATCTCGCCATCGTCGGATCTGTCGGTGCCTCGACGCATCTCCATGCATCGCGATCGTCTGAATCGACCTCAGGGGTTCTGCTACCACCTCCAAGCTTCTACCACGCCTCTAGGATAATTACAACATAATTACAAGCACGTAGGTCTGACAATCAATGAAAAATGAAGGCTCATAGGCACCAATAATCACATACACACATCACAAAGTCCATGATCATATTCTCACATCACATCACATATATATATAATGTAGGATTTCTAGATAAATAATAATAGTTATTTAAACCTTTTAAATAACTAAAATTTGAAATCAAGGATATACATAAAATTTTCTAAATTTTAAAGGGCATTTTGGTCATTCGACCAAAAGGATAAAACTGAAATTTCTGTAATTCCCAAGGGCAAAACTATCTTTTGCCCTGAGAGCCCTAATTCCCTCCTCTACAGCTGTGTGGCTGCGGCTGCCGCCACCTTGCCGACGGCGACCATGCGCGCGGGGCGCCGCAGCGGAAGGGGCCACCTCTCGTGCCTACCACCGCTGCATGCGGGCGCTACCCCGCGGGCTCCCCGCCAGTGCCCCTACGAGGAACCGCTTGTGGTCGCTGCCCAGCGGGCACCGCCTCCTCAAGTGGCCTTGCCCCCCGCGGGCACCGCCCTTGCGGGTGGCTGCAGGAGCTGCTTGCCTGACCGTGGGCGGCGGCGGTCAACCCTATGGGCGTCGCCCGCCCCTTGCAGGCAGGGCACCTGCGTAGGCAGCTGATAGAACCCTAGAAGAATTCTATGAAGATTAATCTTTAAGGGGGATCAACCCTTGGAACACTATAGGGGTTCCACCCTCCAAGTAGCATGGTGGCTGCAATTGGAGATTGATATTTCTTGTTCCAAAGAGGTGGAGGCTACAAGCTTATATAGAGCTCCAGACCCTAGCCCTAGGGGCTGCTTCCTAAGTGAAGTACCCAATTTGCCCTCAACTTTAGCCGACCGGCCCAGTAACAAGGGGGGCGACGGCTAAGAGGCCCAATAGCCCAAATATAAACCCTAGCCTCTCTTCTTTATAGGATAGAAGTGGCTAGGTGAGATTTATTACACTCACAAGGTTTTTATTAGCTGCTACTTAGTTGAGTAGGACCCAACCCTGCTAGGGTCCTATCAAGCCTGCCCTCTTCCAATCAGCCTTGTCCTCAAGGCTAAGGTTCCATGAATTTAGAGAATCGGGTCTTCAGCTCCTTATATGATTCCTATGTGGCATCTTCAGGTGGTAAATTATTTCAATGCACTAATACTTCAGTAGAGAGACGTCGGCGATGCATGATGATTCTACGGTTGAGAATGGCTTACGGTTGGGCTTGGATATATGCATCATTAGTGGTATTGGGTAGTTGAATCTGGGGTGACTCGTGTTGTCCCAACTTGGGCTTCAAGCATGACATATGGAAGACAAGGTGAATTTTGGCATCCTCAGGCAATTTAACTCTATATGCCACAGTTTCAATATGCTTTGCGATCTGATAGGGCCCATAAAAATGTGGAGATAGCTTCATGGAGGCTTGTGTGTTGATGGATAGTTGTTTATATGGCTGTAGGCGAAGATAAACCTAATCTCCTACTAAAAATTCTCTTTCGCTTCTTTGTGTGTCAACTTGCTGCTTCATTCTGACTTGAGCGGTAAAGAGATTATCCTTTAGCAGTTGCAGGAGTTTGTCTCTGTCAATTAAATCTTAGTCGACCTGGTCTACCTTAACTGAGCCAATTACATACTTTGGAATCACAGGAGCCGACCGACCATATAATGCTTCATATGGGGTACATTTTATAGATGAATGATATGTAGTATTGTACCACCATTCGGCCCAGGGGAGCCATTTCATCTACTCCTTTGGCCGATCACTGGCAAAACATCGAAGGTATGTCTCTAAACACCTGTTCACCACTTCTGTTTGCCGTCAGTTTGTGGATGATATGCTGTGCTCATCTTGAGTTTGGTGCCATGCAACTGAAATAACTCGGTCCAAAATTTACTAGTGAAGACCCTGTCATGATCACTTACAATGGACCTTGGCATCCCATGCAGTTTAACAATATTTTATGTGAAAATCTGAGCAATACTAACAGTAGTGTAGGGATTTTGCACAGCACAAAAATAAGCATATTTCATAAGTTGATCAACCACTACAAGGATTGTGCTTTTACCTTTGGAAGGTGGCAGCCCTTCGATGAAGTCCATGGAGATGTTAGTCTACACCGAGTCTGGTATGGGTAGTGGTTGTAGTTTCCCTAGACTCACCACTGTTTCACCTTTTTGCTGTTGACATACATCACATTGTGCTACGTATTCAAAAATAATTTTTTTCATCCCTCTCCAATAAAAGTTTTACTTTACTCTTTTGTAGGTTCTTAGAAATCCGGAGTGCCCTGCTGAAGGTGTGGAGTGCATTTCGTGCAGAATGACTTTGATGCAAGGGGAGTTTGATATAAGCACAATATGACCTTTGTAGCGTAGATCCCTCGAATCCCAAGTATAGTGAGCTATTATGCTTGGATCCTCCTCTAATTTTTTTGATGATGTTGCTGGTTTCTGGATCCTTCTTCCATTCCTCCCTAATGTCCTCAAGGAAGCCGATGGTCAGAAGAGAGATAGCTAAAAATTCAGCTTGCTTAGGTAGTTGTGAGAACGCATCTGCAATAACATTTTCTTTCCCCTTTTTGTAAATAATTTCATAATCAAATCCTAGAAGTTTGGTTACCCATATTTGTTACTCTGGGGATGATATTTTCTACTCCAGAAAGTACTTGATGCTTCTATGGTCGGTTTTAATCTGAAATCACCGGCCAATCAGGTAGGGTCTCCACTTTATTACTACGTGTATAATAGCGAGTATCTTCTTATCATAGATAGATATTTTTTGATGGGAGGGAGATAACACCTTACTGGTGTATGTGAGTGGTCGACCATCTTGCATGAGAATGACTCTAATTCCAACTCCAAATGCATCGGCCTCAATGATGAAGGGTCGGTTGAAATCTGGTAGTGCTAGCACCGGTGTCATCGTCATGGCTGCCTTAAGTCTATCGAAGGCAGCGGAGGCTTTGTTCGACCATTGGAAGGAGTCTTTTTTCAATAGAGAAGTGAGGGGGGCACTGATCTTCCTATAGTCCTTCACGAATTTTCGGTAGTAGCCCGTTAGTCCAAGGAACACATGCAGCAATTTCACATTTGTAGGTTTCTGCCAGCCTTGCATTGCTTCAATTTTTGTTAGGTCTATGGCCACTCCTTCTGATATCATGTGCCCAAGGTACTCTACTTTTTGTTGGAGAAAGTTGCACTTTGATAGCTTAATAAAAAGAGTATTCTCCCGAAGGATCGTTAGAACAAATCGCAAGTGCTGAAAGTGAGTCTCAAGAGAAGGGCTGTAAATGAGAATATCATCGAAAAATACTAGCATAAATTTACGAAGAAATCTCCGAAAAATATCGTTCATGAAACTTTGGAAGGTTGAAGGAGCATTAGTGAGTCCAAAGGGCATTACCAAGAATTCATAATGGCCGTTATGAGGGCGAAAAGCAGTTTTTAGGATGTCACCTTCATATACCCGAATTTGGTGGTAACCGGATCGGAGGTCCAACTTCATGAAGACTTGAGCTCCCTTTAATTCATCAAGAAGTTCATCCACCACTGATATTGGGTACTTATCCTTGACGGTGATGTTATTTAGAGCTCGGTAGTCGATGCACATCCGCCTAGTTCCGTCTTTCTTGCGCACAAGTAGCACCGGTGAGTAGTAGGGGCTGCAGCTTGGCCGAATCACCCCTGTTTCAAGCATCTCCTTCACGATCTTCTCAATTTCATCCTTCTAGAGGTGAGGATAGCGGTAAGGCCGAGTGTTTGCTGGTGGTTTGCCCGGAAGGATTGGAATTCGGTGGTCATGTTGCCGAGTAGGAGGAAGATCATGCGGTTCAGCAAAAACATTATCAAATTCAACAAGCAGTTAGGTGAGATTTTGATCTTTAATTTTTATTTTCTCCCCCTCTGGTTGCTGCTGGAGATGCATAAGAAAGCTACCATTTATCTTGTGTAAAATTTTCTCCTTTCATTGGGTTGAAATGGTGGTTACGTTGCTTCCGTGCTTCCCGTGTAGGGTGACCTATTTGCCTTTGCAATAGAATTTCATAATTAATTTGGAAAAGTTTCAAGAGATGTCACCTAGCATCGTCAGCCATTCTATGCCCAGCACAGCCTCATAATCATCAATTGGTAGGAGGAAGAAGTCGGCAACAATTTCTTGGCCCTGTAGTAATAGTTTCACCTACGGGCATCTTTGGTCGCATTTTAGGATTCGACCATCGATGACCTTTACGTCGAACTTGCTGCAACCTTTAATGTGGAGTGCCATCCGAGCATCAACCTTACTATTTAGAAAGTTATTAGTGCTACCTGTATCGATGAGAACGGTGATCGGTTGTTATTTGAGCAGGCCTCCAACTTTCATCGTTTGCGGATTTGAGTAGTCGGCTAGCGCATGTACCATAAAGTTGATCGATTGTAGCTCTTCTTCCACTTCTTCATCCTTATGTTCAAGACTCTCTTCTGGCTGTTCACTAATCTCTTCTTCCACTAGTTTAATCACAAGAAGTCTCCCTTTTTTACAGCAATGCTCGTGGCTCCACGGCTCGTCACAATGCCAACATAACCCCTTGGCATATCGGTCTTGAAGCTCTTCTCTTGTCAATCTTTTTGGTGCAGGAGCTTGGTTGATAGTAGGGGGGCCTGAGGGCTTCGATATTGCTGATTGGGGAGTGACCCTAGTCCTCCGGGCTTCGTGGTTCAATCGCTCCTCCTGAAGTCGTGCGAAAGAGATGACTACCATAAGCGTGTACGATTGTCGCGCTTTAACTTCTTCCCGGATCTCTGGCTTCAAGCCCTCAATAAATGTCTCCAATAACTATTTTTCAGACCAATCATGAGTTTTATTAGATAACCTTCAAACCTAGTTTGATACTCCTGGATGGTGGAGGTTTGTCGGATCTTTGCTAGTTGTCCGTCGATGTTCTTGTAGTCGGTTGGTCCGAAACGGATCAGCAGTCCTTCTTTGAATTGTCACCATGAGAGGACTCCATGAGTGTGTTCAAACCAATTAAACCATTGTATGGCATACCCTTCAAGATGTATAGCCGTAATTTTTACCATAGATGCATCTGCGGTTTTGTGGTACCGAAAATATTGCTCCGCGCGTGAGATCCAACCAATCGGATCTCCTTCTTCCCATCTAGGGAAGTCCACTCTCATGCATGGATAGTGGGGATCAGTCATAGAGCCTCCCCTCTTCTGGACATCATCTCTTTGATCAGAGCTTTCTCCTTGATGTGATTTCTTTGGGCTCGGTGGTTGACCCAAACTAAGTTCGACAAAGAGAGTCCGAATCTTCTCCTCCATTCGTGTCTCGAAGGCTTCAAATTTAGCTTCAATTGCCTCCTTGGATGCCATAGCATATGTATCCAAATCTGTAATATTAAGATCTCTTTTTTTCTATTAGGTTAAAGGCATGTATTGGTTGATAGAAGTGGTGGCTAAAAGGGTTGGTGGATTGGTGGATGTAGGCTATGGTTTAGGCTTGTTTTGTGGCTGTTTTGGGTGCAGTTTGGGGCTGCAGTTTGATAGAGTTTTTGGGATGTGATGGTAGTGGATGAAGGTTAGGGAAGAGGGTTTTAGATCTGTGGTAGATTGCAACAAAGATTTGATAAAAATCAGTGAAAATTACTGCCTATATGCACTGTCTCATAAGAGCAGAATTATCATCGAAGAAATTACGGTTTCTCGATGAAATTTTCAGCGAAAACTCAGAGATTTGAGGAGGGGATTTGACGGTAGAATCTTAGTTTAGATAACAGCAAGGATAACAAATTGGATCAAGAAATTTCGGCAGCAAAACAGTAAAGAAATCGGTGCAAGTTGCGATAGCAGAATTCTCATCAAAAAATTTCAGTAGTTTGCGACGAGAGATTGCAGCAACATACGAAATTTTTTTTTTGATGAATTCTATGATAGATCAATCATGGATGGGAGCCAAGATGATCTATGAGGTGCACAATAAATTTCGTTCAAAAAGGATAATAATTAGATCGGTTAAAGGCAGCAACACGCGGCTAAAATTTTCTACAGCGATCCTTCGTTCGCAAAGATGGTAACTTTTACGACGTAAGGAATTCGCAGGCAAGGGATAGATAGAAAAATTTCTTGTTGGTATTTTAGATGAAAAATTGCAGCAGTAAAGGGTATTGGTGGTAGAAAAATATCATATCTCTGATGCAATTGGAGGTGGCGATTGTAGATTGAATTGATCTATGTCAAGAGATGAAAAATTGAGCTAGGTTCCACCCTCTAAGTAGCCTGGTGGCTACAATTGTAGATTGATATTTCTTGTTTCAAAAAGGTGGAGGCTACAAGCTTATATAGAGCTCCAGACCCTAGCCCTAGGGGCTGCTTTCTAAGTGAACTACCCAATTTACCCTCAACTTTAGCTGACCGGCCCAGTAACAAGGGGGGCGATGGCTAAGAGGCCTAATAGCCCAAATATAAACCCGAGCCTCTCTTCTTTATAGGATAGAGGTGGCTAGGTGAGATTTATTACATTCATAGGGTTTTTATTAGCTACTATTTGGTTGAGTAGAACCCAACCCTACTAGGGTCCTATCAGCAGCCTACAGGCGCTGCCTGCCTAGCGACCAGCGCCGGCCACTCGGTGGCCCTTGCACGCATGGCCATGGCTGCAAGCAGCCTTTGGTCATTCTGTGAGCGCAGCAAGGGCAGCAATAGTTACTACCCTTCCTCACCACTTTTGCGCCAATAATTTTGACGATAAAATTATTCTAAATCACAACACAAGTAGTTTATAAGCTAATCATCACACGACGAACCTAGCTCGGATACCATTGTTGGGAAATCAGGAGATTTGGAATCTCATGTGTAGTGGAAAATAAGAACAAGACCGGATTTTCTATATTTACATACTTGGCCGTCATGCAATGATTGGTGTGTATAAATCGCAAATCCGAAAAATCCGCATGTATCATGTCAGAAGCGTTACTTGGGGAGATCGTATATCCCTAAAAATTTCAGATCCAATGAAGAGGATGAAGGAGCACTAGCGTACTCCTCTCTAGCAGTAATCTACACAATAGATGCAGCAACGACGCTCCTCAGAACACCGCGGGATCTCTCTCCACGTGCACCACAAGGCTGCTGGAGCCAAGGAGGAGAGGAGACTGAGGAGAATAGGAGGATGACTACCAAGAGCTCTTAGCTATGAACCAAGAGGTTCCTCCTATTTATAGAGGTGGAGGAAGTTTATCTTTAACAGATCCTGTTCACACTAGATCTCTATCTAATTGGATCTCATTGGATCATATCCATAGGATCCAATTTGATCTCATCTAATTGGATCTTATCCAACCGTTTAATAGGATCTCATCTAATTATCCAATTAGATCTCATCCATAGGATCCAAACTAGGGGCTTAGCAGATATCTCATATCTGCACCTCTACTCGTCGCAACATCCACCTTATGTGTGTGACCGTCTAGGCCCGATACCGAGCTGGCCATGAGTCGCTCCCTTCAGAACTCCTTTTGACTTAGAACACTTCTGATATAGTGAATTATTATCTCCATAATAATTTACTCAACTCATCGACTATAGACGTACTAGGCCACTACGCTATAGTCCCCAGACGATACAGGGAGATATAATCCATCAGACCTGTCTGTCCTCAGTTACCATGTATCTATAGTCCCTCATCCATCTATATTCTAGAGATCGTATATTGGGCATAGTAAAGTTAGGCCCATACGGAATCCTGTTCGAGTCTCGCTCTAATCGAATTCTCCCGGAGAACTCCTCTCTCAATCCAAATGACCCTAGCTAGGGATTTTGCCTGAGTGAGCACACGTGAAATATCTCTCATGATACCAAGAGTGGATGATCCTATATTGACATACCTTCGTAAGGTTGTCTACCATTCCCGAGAACCGACTATACCAGATCTGGAGCTCTCCAAACCTGTAAGTCTGGTATCAAAGAATGAAGTACTCAAACAAGACATCTTTAGTGCCTCAAGTCTAAGGACCAGACACACTACTGGGACTACGGAATCACTATTTAACATTAGGTATCATTAACCATACAGCATTCTGTAAGCAGATCAATCAGTAAACTCATTCTCTAATGAGCACCTGCATTGTACCTCTAGTGTCCCCATACAAGCGACTATGAGACCAATCACCTCCATCATATAGATGAGTATTAGTGCACCAGTCTATCTGGTTATCTCGATGTCCTCATCGAGTAAACTATGACCAGGATGATTTAGGATCTATGTTTAAAAGTATATCGGTCTCATTATCGTGATCTCATCATGATCCGATTCCCATTGCACAGATACATGGACATCACAATATTTATCCAGATAATATGAGAAAATATCAATAATAATAAATGAAGAGATCGACGTAACATGTAACAAGTGCCATCACTCACGTGATTGGCTTGTAGGGCACCTATAACCAACAATTGACACTCAATAGCCCTCGTAAGGTTGGTTGTCACTCCCAATAACCGATTGTATTAGATCAGGAACTTCCAAACCTATAAGTCCGGTATCAAAGAGTGGAGTACTCATACAGGATATCATTGGTGTCTCAAGTCCAAGGACCAGATACACTACTAGGATTACAAAATCGCTATCTGATATGAGATATCAATAACCATCCAGCATTCTGTAAGTGGATCAATTAGTGAACACATTCTCCAATAAGCACCTGTATTGTATCCTTAGTGTCCTCACACAAGTAGCTATGAGACCAGCCACCTCTATCATATGGATGGGTATATAGTATACCAGTCTATCCGGTTATCTCGATGTCCCTCTCAAGTAACCTATGACCGGGATTATTAAGGGTCTGTATTTAAAGGTGAATCGATCTTATTATCATGATCTCATTATGATCTGATTCTCATTGCATAGATTTAAGGATATCACAATATACATCCAGATAATGTGAGAAAATGCCAATATTCATAAGCAAAGAGATTGACACAGCGTGTTACAGGTGCCATCACTCACGTGATTGGCTTGTAGGGCACCTATAATTAGCAATCTCCCACTTGACCTAAAGCCAATCACCTATGTGTCTGATCCCCATCAGACCTCTGTGATGCTCAAAGATAATTTGAGTCAATGGCTTTGTCAATGGATCTATAATGTTATCTTCAGATGAAACTCTTTCCACTACTACATCTCTTTAGGCCACGATCTCTCTAATAAGCTAGAACCTCCTCAGAATACTTCTGATGAGACCCAGGTTCTCTTATTTGTGTAATCGCCCCATAGTTGTTGCAATATAAGGGAATCAGCTTCTCGCTGCTCGGCACGACTCCCAAATCTGTGATGAACTACTTCATCTAAACTCCCTCATTTACTGCCTCTATTGTAAAATATACTCCACCTCTATGGTCGAGTTAGCAGTAGTATTTTACTTGGAACTCTTCCGGTATACTACTCCTTCATTCACGGTAAACACATGCCCTGAATTAGCTTGCCATCATCAATATCAGACTGGAAGGTCGAGTCCATGCAGCCCTCAACCTTGAGGCTACTTTCTCCATATACAAATAAAAGATCCTTAGTCCTCCTCAAGTACATAAGGATACTCTTTACTGCTTTTTAGTGCTGCAAGCCTAGATCCGCCCAATACCTGCTCGTAACACTTAGAGCATGTGCTATATCAGGCCTGGTACATAGCATAGCATACATGATAGACCATATCGTTGAGGCATAGGGTATCATATCCATGTATGCCCTTTCTGGAAGCCTTTGGGAATATACTCTTAGAAAGTGATAACCTATGTCTCATCGGTATGAGACATCTCTTGAAATTTTTCATATCAAACCTTTTGACAATGGTGTCTATGTACCTAGACTAGGACAAGTTAAGTATCTACTTAGATCTATCTCTATAGATATGAATCCCCAATAAATAGGATGCTTCCCCTAAGTCCTTCATGGAGAAGTATCTAGATAACCAAGCTTTTAGCATGGAGAGCATTCCTACATCATTCTCAATGATTAGGATGTTATCCACATATAGAACAAAAAGGTGATAGTGCTCCCACTTATCTTCCTGTACACACAAGGCCCATCTTCGTTCTTAACGAAGTCATAAGATCTGATCGCCTCATCAAATCTTATGTTCTAACTTCAAAAAGCTTACTTCAGTCTATAGAAGGACCTAAGCAACCTGCACACCTTATCTAGGCTGTCCTTGGACATGAATCCTTCAGGTTATATCATATACACCTCCTCCTCGAGATTACCATTGATGAATGTCGTTTTGACGTCCATCTGCTAGATCTCATAATCATAGTGTTCTATAATAGCTAATAGAATTTGAATGGATTTTAGCATGGTTACGGGTGAGAAAATTTCATTATAATCAACACCTTGCCTTTGACGATACCCCTTAGCCACTAACCTTGCTCTGATACCACTATTGGAAAATCCAAGGGGGCGACATCTCATGCACAGCGAAAGAACAGAAAACAAAACACCCTAGATTTTCATAAAAGGTTCCATCATCGTGCGAAGATCGATGTGTCAAAAATAAATTCGCGAATCCAAAAACTGTGTGTGTAAAAAGAAACGATAATACCTAGGGAGATCGTATATCCCTGAGATTCTTACAGATCCATGGGGGAGGATGAAGGAGATCAAGCATCCTCCTCTCTAGCGGTATCTACACGGTAGAGATTGCAGCGATGCTCCTCTCTTAGGGAGAGGAGAATAGAAGGTTGCTACTAAGAAAAAATCCTAGCTTATAGGCCTTTGGTTTCCTTTTATTTATAGAGACCCCTTGTCAACCCTAATGGATCCAGCCCTATTGGGTATTGGATCTCTATCCAATTACCAAAACCTCTTAGATCAATGGGTCTCTACCAAATAATCTAGCTCTTATTGGATCTCATCCATGGGATCCAATAATACAGGGGCTTATTGGATATCTAATAAGATAGGGGCTCTGGCGAATATCTCATATCTGAACCTCTACTCGTCGTAATACCTACCATATGTGTGTGACCCTCTAGGCCCAATATCAAGCTAGTCGTGAGTTATACTTATCAGAACTCCTTCTGACTCTATGAATTATTATCTCTATAATAATTCACTCAACTCATCGACTATGGACGTACTAGGCCATTACGCCATAGTCCCTGGACGATACAGGAGAATCTAATCCTTTGGACATATCTGCCCTTAGTTATCATGTACCTATAGTCCCTCATCCATCTAATATCCCAGAGACCGTATATCGGGCATGGTGCAGTCAGGCCTATATGGTTTTCACTTGAGTCTTGCTCTAATCGGATTCTCCCAAAGAACACTTTATTTCTCAGTCCGAATGACCCTGGCCAGGGATTTGCCTAAGCAAGAATATATGGGATATTTCTCTTATGATACCGAGAGTAAATGATCCTCTATTAACACTCAATAGCCCTCGTAAGATTGGTGCCACTCCCAATAACCAGTTGTACTAGATCTGGAACTTCCAAACCTATAAGTCCGGTATCAAAGAGTTGAGTACTCATGCGGAACATTATTGGTGTCTCAAGTCTAAGGACTAGATACACACTACTAGGACTACAGAATCGCTGTCTGACGTGAGATATCAATAACCATCTAGCATTCCGTAAGCGGATCAATTAGTGATCTCATTCTCCAATGAGCACCTGTAGTGTATCCTTAGTATCCCCACACAAGTAGCTATGAGACCAGCCACCTCCATCATATAGACGGGTATTCAGCACACCAGTCTATCCGGTTATCTCAATGTCCCTCTCGAGTAATCTGTGACCGGGATTATTTAAGGTTTGTGTTTAAAGGTAAATCGGTCACATTATCATGATTTCATCACGATCCGATTCCCATTGCATAGATCCAAGGACATCACAATATATATCCAGATAATGTGAGAAAATATCAATAATCATAAGTAAAGAGATTAACGCAGCATGTCACAGGTACTATCACTCACGTGGTTGGCTTGTAGGGCACCTATAACTAGCATGAATGACCCTACGTAGGGATCCATCTAAGCAAGAATACATGGGATATTCCTCCCATGATACCGAGAGTGAATGATCCTTTACTTACACTCAATAGCCCTCATAAGATTAGCTACCAATCCTGATAACCGGTTGTACTAGATTTAGAACTTCTAAACCTATAAATCCAGTATTAAAGAGTAGAGTGCTCATACAAGACATCCTTGGTATCTTAAGTTTAAGGACCAGATACACTATTGGGGCTATGAAATCACTGTATGACAATAAGGTATTATTAACCATCTAGTATTCTGTAAGCGAAGTTATCAGTGAACTCATTCTCCAATAAGCATATGCATTATATCCTTAGTGTCCCCACACGAGCAACTATGAGATCAACCGCCTCCATCATATGGACAAGTATATATAGCACATTAGTTTATCTAGTTATCTCGATGTCCCTCTTGAGTAACCTATGATCGGGATTATTTAGAGTCTGTGTTTAAAGACGAATCGATCTCATTATCGTGATCTTATCACGATCCAATTCTCATTACACAGATCCATGGACATCACAATATATGTAACATGCAAGATAAAGTGATAAAATATTAATAAATAATAAGCAAAAAGAATACGTATGATGTCACACGTGTCATCACTCATCTGATTGGCTTACAAGGCACTTATAACTAGCAATAGCTGTCCTACAAGTTAATTACGTGAGTGATGACACGTATGACCCGATATCTATTTTTTTTTACTTATTATTATTTATTGATATTTTTCTCACTTTATGTTGCCTGTTGCATATATTATGATGTCCATGGGTCTCTCCAATGAGAATTAGATCATGATGAGATTACGATAATTATTGAAAAATCTAGGGTTATATCACATGCATAGTGGAAGAATAAAAATAAAAATTCTAGATTTTTCACAAAAAAAGATTTCTTATCATCATGTGAAGATTGGTGCGTATAAACCCACGAAACCAAAAACTGTGTAGAAAAAAATTCTATTACTTGGGAAGATCATGTATCCCTAAATTTTTATAGATCTGTAGGGGATAATAAAGGAGGTCAAGTATTCTCCTCTCTAGTAGTGATCCATACGGTAGAGGCTGGAAAGACGCTCCTCAAAGAGAGAGAAGAATAAGATGTGGTAGCCAAGAGAGCCCTAGCCTATGGGCCTTTGGTTCCTTCCTATTTACAGAGTCCCTTGCTAACTTAACCCTAATGGATCCTGTCCTATTGGGTATTGGATCTCTATCCAATTTTCTAAGTCTCTTAGATTAGTGGATCTCTACCCAATAATCTCTCATAGACTCTTATTGGATCTCATCCATAAGATCCAATAATTCAAAGACTTATTGGATATCCAATAAGATAGGGGCTCCAATGGATATCTCATATCTGAGCCTCTACTCGTCACAATACATATCCTATATGTATGACCCTCTAAGCCCAATATCGAGTTGGCCATGGGTCATACTTATCAGAATTCCTTCTTACTCAATGAATTATTATCTGCATAATAATTCACTCGACTTATCGATTGCGGATGTACTAGGCCACTACACTGTAGTCCCTAGATGATACAATAGAATCCAATTCTTTGGACCTATATATCCTCAATTACTATGTACCTATAGTCCCTTATCCATCTAATATCCCAGAGACCGTATATCGAGCATGGTGCTATTAGGCCCATACGATTTCTACTCGAGTCTCGCTCTAATCGGATTCTCCCGGAGAACTCTTTCTCTCTCAATCTGAATGACCCTAGCTAGGGATTTGCCTAAGCAAGAATACATGAGATATTTCTTTCATAACACCAAGAGCGGATGATCCTCTATCGATACTCAATAGCCCTCATAAGGTTGGCTGCCACTCCTGATGAGCAGCTGTGCTAGATCTAGAATTTCCAGACCTATAAGTCTAGTATCAAAGAGCAGAGTACTCATATAGGACATCCTTGGTATCTCAAGTCTAAGGACTAGATACACTACTTGGACTACAGAATCGTTGTTTAATAATGAGGTATCATCAACCATCCAGTATTATGTGAGTGAATCAATCAATGAACTCATTCTCCAATAAGTACTTGCACTGTATCCCTAGTGTCCCCACATAAGTAGCTATGAGACTACCACCACCATCATATGGACAGGTATACAGTACAGTAATCTGTCTAGTTATCTCGATGTCCCTCTCGAGTAACCTGTGACTAGGATTATTTTGGGTTTATGTTTAAAGGCGAATCGGTCTCATTATCATGATTTCATCATAACTCGATTCTCATTATATAGATCCATGTATATCACAATATATACAACACACAAGATAAAGTGATAAAATACTAATAAATAATTAGTAAAAATAATGCATATAATGTCACACATGCTATCACTCATGTGATTGGTGTTGAATCTCAAATTTTGATAATGAAATCAATTGATAAAGTTATGATCTAATATGTGTTTGAATGACATAGGACTAGCTTCAATCAGAGAAAGACAAATTGATTAAAGTAGTGGAATCAAAAGTTGGGTCAGAATTAAACATATCAAAAGATTAGATGTTGGACTGGTCAATGTGTCGGCAGAAAGCTTCATGTCATGAGTTCGGGCATCATGCTAGAAGAAGTGGACATTATGCTAAGGAGATCAGAGTTACGGAGGTCAACATACCGATTGGACAATACATCACAAGAGAAGACGATGCGTCGAAGGTTCGGACGAAGTGCCAAATAAACCAATGGCATGCTAGATAACTTAATATTCTTGTTTGTAATCAATTGTGTCTAGATTGAAGTAGTTATGATTGTAATTGAGTTGATTTTGGGTGTAACCATGCCAACCCAATTAGAGGCTAATTGAGCCAAAGTTTGGGTTATTTTGGGCTTAGAGGAAGGCCCATTCAATGACCCAAAAGTTAGCAGGCGATGGAACCGCTAGTGGCTCAGTCTCTGAGATAGTATCTAAAACTATATCAAACGGTGTTATCGCTAGACTAGGCAGTGGTGTTGCCTAGTGTCAGTGCTACAGGCGGTGGTACCGCAAGTATCCCGAAGACCCAAGATGAGACTAGTTTTGGCTCCAAATTTGAATCTATTTGGGGTCTATAAATACCCCTCTCATCCCTACTCAAAACACATAATAACTGAGATAAAAAAAACATGGGAAAACACTATTATAATCTTGTGAAAATTCCCCGCCTCTACCTCTAAGTAGGATTTCGGTTTAAGAGAGGGGTGAGTGGTTTGTAAAGGTTATCTCCTAAACCTATGAAAAGGAGAAAAGGGTTGTAAGAGGGTAGTTGGTTTTTGCCCATTGAAAGAAAACCATTAGTGGATATCAGTGGCCTCGATGGAAGAGGAATTGGGAGTGGATATAGGTCACGATAACCAAACCACTATAAAATTAGTGTGCCTTCTCTTCTTTATTGTTTACCTTTACTGCTTACTAAGTTTATTGCTCACTCCATCTTGTACTCACTTTAAGTTAAAGCACACTCGATATCGATTTTCATTAGATGAAAGTTTTGATCGAACAATGTTTTCCGAATCGACATAATTTTTATGAAAGCACTAATTCATCCCCATCCCTCCTTCCCCCCAGTTGGTATCTGAGTCATGTTTCTCTTTGTTTGGTTTAAGACCCAAGAGAGATGGTTTTTTTCAGCTTTCAAGAGGGTCTTTCTATCACTCGTCCTCCTATGTTCAATAGGATGAACTACACATTGGAAAACTCAAATGAGATTTTTTTACTTTCAATGAACCTTGATTTATGGAATATTATTGAAAATAATTTTCAAAAGTCTTCTTAACTAATGAACGAATAGAATGATTTGGAAAAGAAAACTTTTTCTTTGAATGCTGAAGCGATGAATGCTTTATTTTGTGTCTTAGACAAAAATGAATTTAATTGTGTTTCTATTTGTAAAACTGCACATGAGATTTGATACACTCTTGAAATTACACATAAAGGTATAAGTAGAGTTAAAGATTCTAAAATTAATCTTTTGATGTATAGTTTTGAACTATTTCGAATAGAACCAAGCGAAACTATTAGAGACATGTATACCTGGTTTACGGATGTCATCAATGGTTTGAAAGTACATAGTAAAAAAATTTTAATTTTAAACTTGTTAATAAAATACTAAGATCTCTTCCAAAAAGTTGGGATCCGAAAGTGACAGCAATACGAGAGACAAAAGACTTTAATAATTTTTCGCTTGAAGAACTTATCGGATCTTTGATGACCTATGAAATGACATGTATAGAATTTGATGAACATAAGAATAACCTTCCAAAGAATAGGAAGGATTTAGCACTTGGAATAAAAGAAGACAACTTGAGAGAAAACTCAAGTGATGATGATAATGATGATGACCTTGAACTCCTAATAATAAAATTTAAAAAGTTCATAAAACAAGAATCTAAAAATAAAAATAAACTTAAAAAGAACATAATGACTTGCTATGAATACAATTGGTCGGGATATTTTAAAAACAAATGTCCGTAACTAAAGAAGAAAGTGCTCGCACAAAAGAAGAAGAAAGGACTCAAGGCCACTTGGGATGAGTCAAGTGCATCCGAAGACGAGGTAAGTGATTCAATTGAATCTCTTTTACCTTACCATAAAATTACTTAGTGTTTTCTATGATTTGATGAATTTAAATTAGTTTTAAAAAATTATCATGATAATTATATGTTTTATGATAAAAGAATAAAATGTTTAATGTAATGCTTGCAGATCAAATAAGATTAATTCTATATATGTTTTAAGAAGCAATAATGTGCATCTTAATGATTTTTTACATAAAAAACTTGAGCATGAAATCAATCACATGAATTGAACATGAATTGAAACAACTAAATAGAGGAAGGCATTTTTTTTAATTTCTTAGTCTATATCTTATCAAGTTTTTCAATAAGAGATTGATGAATCAATTTATGTCATTTAGAATCTCTTGAAAGTGATTTTGATGATTTGATAATTTGAATTTGAATGAGTTTTATCCAAATCTTACACTTGATACTTGAAATTTTTTATGAATCATGATTTTGATGAGTTGAGATTTCTTATGCATGAATCAATTTTTCCTATGTTTCTTTTTGTTATAGAAATTTTTTTATCTCAATCATGATCTTAATTCTTCGATATTTGATACTTGAGATTTTTTTGTGAATCAAGATCTCTTATTGGTTCTCCTTTGTTTATTGTTCTATTTACTAAAGAGGAGAATTTTTTTAATGAATCATGGTTTCTCTTTTGATTTCTCGGAACTATAACTTCAGTTTTATTCTATACGAATCAAGATCTTTTATCTCCTATGTTTTCTTTTGCTAAAGAGAATATTTATGATTCATGATTTTTCTCTTGGTTTCTCAAAATTCATGACTTAAGATTTCCTTTGAAGATTGCCTAGTATTTGATCTCCTAAGATTTTTTTTGCTATTTACAAGAGAAGAGACTTATCAAAATGAATCATGACTTGATCCTTCATGATCTTTGATATTGATATCTTTCATGTCATGATTTTCATATGTGCAATTCTTTTGTATTGGTTATATACCTTATGTCATATTTGAAAATTAATGTAAAAGGAAAAATATTTATAATATTATATTATTTTCTTCTTTTTGATAATAACAAAGGGGGAGAAAGTATTGCTAGCTTGCACATTTCAAGGAGAAAAACTCACTACCTTTCATATTGAAAATGAAGTAAAATTGCTAACTTACACTTTTCAAGGAGAGAAAACTTACTATCTCGCACATTGCAAAGGAAGAAAAATACTTACTAGCTTGCACATCTCAAAAGAGAGGCAGAGTTTGCTAGCTTGTACATTTCAAAGAAGAAGCTTGCTATCTTACATATCTCTAAAAAATTGCTAGCTTACAAGACTCAAAAATTGCTAGTTGTACTTTTCCTTTTTGTTGATGATAAAGGAGGAGAAGATATAATGATAATGTATAAGTTGTAATAATCATGCATAGGATGATGTACTTGGATGTTTTGATTATATATGATTTTATGATGCATGCAATGATATGATCAATTAGTTCTTTCAATACTCATGAGGCATACAATGTTGAAATACTATGATTTCAAAGGTTCTATCATTATGGCATATTAATAGTGAAAATTTAGTTAAACTCTGTCATAAAAAAAAGGAGAGTTTATTAAATTTTGAATTTTGATGATGAAATCAATTGATAAAGTTATGATCTAATGTGCGTTTGAGTGATGTAGGACTAGCTTTAATTAGGGAAAGATAAATCAATTAAAATAGTAGAATCAAAAGTTGGGCCAGAATTGAATATGTCAAAAGATTGGACGTCGAACTAGTCAACATATTGGTAGAAAGCTTCATGCCATAAGTTTGGGCATTGGGCCAGAAGAAGCAGACATTGCACTATAGAGATTGGAGTTACGAAGGTCAACATGCCGATTGGGCAATACACTACAAGATAGGATAATGCGTCGAAGGTTCAGATGAAGTGTCAGATAAACCAATGCAATGCTGGACAACTTAGTATTCTTATTTGTAATCGATTGTGTCTAGATTGAAGTAGTCATGATTGTCATTGAGTTGGTTTTTGATGTAACAATGCTAGCTTAATTAAGAGCCAATTAGACCAAAGTTTAGGCTATTTTCGGCTAAGAGGAAGGCTCATTCAATGACGATGGCACCACCAAAACAGGTAGTGGAACTACTAGTGGCTCAGTCTTCGAGACAGTCTCCAAGACTATGTCAGGCGGTAGTACCGTCAGACTGGGCAATGGTACCGCCTAGTGTCAGTGTTGCAGGCGATGGTACCACCCAGCATATGTGGTGGTACTGCTAGTACCCCAAAGACCCAGGATGAGACTTGTTTTGACTCTAAATTTGAATCTATTTGGGGCCTATAAATACCCCTCTCATACTTGCTCAGAACATGCAGGAACTAAGATAAAAAATTATGGGAAAACACTATTATAATCTTATAAGAATTTTCCTCCTCTAGCTTTTAGTGGGATTTCAGTTTAAGAGAGGGGTGAGTGGTTTATAAATGTTATCTCCTAAGCTTGTGAAAAAGAGAAAAGGGTTATAAGAGGGTGTTGAATCTCAAATTTTGATGATTAAACCAATTGATTGTGTTTTATGATCTAACTATGTTTTGAGTCATGCAGGTCTACTTTTGATCGGGATTAGACAATTGAAACAAGAAGAATCAATGTTGGGCCAGAGAAAAACATGTCAGAAGATTGGACGTCAAGCGAAGGATCGATCGACATATCGACAAAAGGCTTTGGACAAAGGATTCGGGCATCGGACCAAGAAGAGCGAAGTTGCACCAAGGAGAACAAAGTTGTGGAGGACAACTACTGATTGAGAAACAGGCCATAAGAGAGGACGATGCACCAAAAAATCGGATGAAATATCGATGGACCAATGATGTGCTGGGTGACAAATTGATTCACTTTGTAATAATAATTATCTAGATCGAAGTAGGATTAGGTCTAATTAGATTGGAATTGGGCCAACTTAGTTAATAACCAATTGGGCCCATACCCGGATAGGTTTGGGTTGGACTCAAGGCCTAAACAAGTTGCTAAACCCTGTCTGGTGATGGCGCTATCAAATTGGGGCAGTGGCACCGCCAGACTAGGGAAATGGAATCGCCCAGGGCTCGGTCTCCTAGAAGCCTGGTGGTGGTACCGCTCAGGGTCAGTAGCCGAGACCTTACTTGGCGATGGTACCGCTAGACTGGGTGATGGTTTCGCTAAGTGTCTACCGCCAACACCCTGAAATCCAAGTTGATTCAAATTTGGGCTCCAAATTTGAATCCACTTGAGATCTATAATATCCTAGCTATTCTTGCTTGGGATAGCAAGAATTGAGTAGACAAAAAAAGAGCCAAAACTTTGTTGAAACCCTTGTAATAATATAGTGTCCCTCCTCCTAAAACATAGAAGTATCCTTAAAGGGAGAGTGAGAAAAATCTTATAAGAGAGGGTTGTAAAAGGGAGACTAGTCTTCGCCCATTGAAGGAAGATTACTAGTGGAAGTCGATGGCCTCAAGTGAAGAGGAATTGGGAGTGGATATAGGTCGGATGACCGAACCAATATAAAAATTAGTTTGTATTTACTTCTTACTTTTTATCCTTACTGTAAACCTGTTTACATTGCTAATCTACTTTCTCACCACTTTCTCACAATCGTCTTTAAGTTAAACATGTTTCCAATATGGCTTACAATCGAAATTGATTTTCATCATATGAAGTTTTTCAAAATCACTGAATTTGATGTAATCTTTACTGCTACACTAATTCACCCCCCCCCCTCTCTTAGTGCCGAACTAATCCTAACATTTGGTATCAGAGCCCAGTATTTCTCATTTGGATTTACGCCCAAGAGAAATTGCTCTTTTTGGATTTCAAGAGAGATTTTCTATCGTTCGTCCTCTCATGTTCAATGGGATGTACTACACTTATTGAAAAACTCAAATGAGAGTTTTTTTACTTTCCTTGAATTTGGATTTATAGAATATTATTAAAAATAAATTTTAACTACCCTCTAAACCTAGGAATGAATGGATGGATTTAAAAAAAATTATTTTCTTTAAATGTAAAGGCTATGAATGTCCTATTTTACGTTTTAGATAAAAATAAGTTTAATCGGATTTCAACTTGCAAAATGACTTTTGATAATTGGCACATACTTAAAATCATGCACGAAGGTACTAGTAGAGTCAAAGACTCAAAAGTAAACCTTTTAATATATGATTTTGAGCTTTTCCAAATGGTACCAAGCGAAACTATTGGTGACATATACACCCATTTCATGGATGTCGTCAATAATTTAAAAAGTCTTGGTAAAAGTTTTTCAAGTTTTAATCTCGTTAACAAGATTTTAAGATCCCTTCCGAAAAGGTGGGATCCAAAAGTAACGACGATATAAGAAACTAAAATTTTAAATAATTTTCTTATTGAAAAACTCATTGGCTCATTGATGACATATGAAATGAGCTTCTTGGAACATAACGAACATGGGAACCACCTTCCAAAGAATAGGAAAGTAATTGCACTTAGAATGGAAGAAGACCACTTGAGTACTAACTCGAGTGATATTGATGATAAACTTGAACTTCTAACATTAAAGTTTAAAAAGTTCATAAAATAAGAATTAAAGAATGAAAATGAACTTCAAAAGAAGAAGAGGCCAAAGAAGAAGGCACTCAAAGACGAATCTAAGTGATGAAGTTGTGCTTTGACAGCTTTCGACAACAAGGTAAGCAACTCAACCAAAACTCTCTTGCTTTATGAAATTACTTGATGCTCTTCATGGAATTGCTTGATTTAGTTTCTAGGAAATAATTTTTTTCTAGTATTTTAGAAAATTAAAGATTATGAATGATGATTGGATGATTTGTGATAATGATTGTACACCTAATAGGATTAATCTATGTATCTTGATGATTGGATGATTTGTGATAATGATTGTATCTTGATGATTTCGGTCTTAAACATGATGCACATCTATGTATGCTATGAATTTCTTGAAAGTGGTATGATGATTTGTCAATAGATAATTATATCATGTTTATAATTTGAAATCTTCTAATAATGTGTCTTAATGGTTTTTATGACAAAATTTGTGAATCAAATTTATACGATGTTTTTATGAAATCAATTACAAAACCAAAAGACTTAACCTACATTGCTTTTCCGAATGTAAAAAAATAGGGGGGTGATGATGCTTTTTGTTCTAAATATGATGCATGACAAAATTTGAACATACTCATTTCAATTGAAACAAATAAAAAAAGGGGAAGGAAAATGTATTATATGAATCAAATCTTTTGTGTAAAGATGCTTTATGTGTTTGGTCTTAATTGTTTTTATGATGAAATTTTTAGATGATGTGTCATATTTTTAGTATTGATAACGAAACTTGTGTTTTAGTTTTAAACTTGATATACATCTTTTATATAAAAAGGACTTGAGCGTGCTTACATGTAATCAATCTACATTGCTCTTAATAAATTTCCTGAATGAAAGATCTTGATGATAATTTCAGATTTATATGATGATACATGGCTTTCGAATAAAAATTTTGAATATACATTTTGAAATCATCCTTGATAATAATGAAATGAAAATATTAAAATATTGTTATCATGCTTAATGATTTTATATTATAGTATCTTGCATGAGGATTTGACGTAATGATCTTATAAAGTGTCATATTTTGATGATGAAACTTATGTTTTGGTTTTAAACATGATACTCGTCTTTTAAAACTTGAGCACACTTATATGAAACAAACAACTTAAAATGAAACACATTATCATGATAAATCGAATCTTTTGAAGATGCCTTATGTGTAATGTGTTATATTTTTGGCCCTTGATGACCTTTTTAAAAAAATTTATCTTTTGCTCTTGAATGTTGATATTTGTTTATATTAAAGGCAAAGGCATGATTATAAGAAGAATCATGTAAATTGAAACAAGGTATTTTCTATCTTATCGAGATCAATGAATTTATGTAAATCTCTTGAATCATGAAATTGATCTTGATGATTTGATAATGAGTTTTTATCAAAAATCTATTTGTCATCTTGAATCTCTAAAAAGTTGATGATGTGATAATAACTTTATTAATGTTATGAATCTTGAAAGTGATTTTAATGATTTGATTATGAGTTTTGAGTTGACGAATTGATTTAAATGAGATCTTTTGTTTCAAGCAAATCATGAACTTTCTTTTGATTTCATGACTTATTGAGAATTCTTATGCATGAATCATGTTCTCATATGATTCTTTTATGAATGAGATGATATATTCAAATGAATCATGACTTGACCTTTGATATTGATATTTTTTTATCATGATTCTTTTATATTGATTGTATGCCCTTTATCATGAATAGAAAATTGATGCTAAAGAAAATATTTGTAATTTATGATCTTGATTTCTCGGACTTATAACTTAAGATTTTTCTTATATGAATCAAGATTTCTCGCAATGCATTCTTGTATAATTCTTTCGCTTTATTAAAAAGATTTGTCTAATGAATCATGTCCTTCTTGATTTTTCTTGATATCATATCCTTCATGACATAGAAATGACTTGATTTCTTTGGCTTGTATGCATCATGTGATGATTGAAATATTGATTGATGCAATTTTAATTGATGTGAAAAGTTGTTAAAAAAAAAGAAGAAACTATATCATTGTATTGTACTCTTTCCTTCTTTTTGACAAAAACAAAGGGGGAGATAGTTTGCTAGCTTATGCATTGCAAATGAAAGCAAATTGCTAGCTCAAACATCACAAAGAAAGGCAAAATTACTAGCATGCAAAGGAAGCAAAACTAGCTAGCTTGCACTTCTCAAAAGAGAAGAGAGATCTTGCTATCATGAACACCACAAAAAAGATAGCAAGCTTGCAATCTCAAGAGAAGAAAAATTGCTATCTTGCCTATCTTAAGAAGCGAAAGTGTAAACTTGCATATCTCAAGAAGCAAATTTGAACATTCTTGAAAATCATTAGCTTGCATGTTTAAAGTGATTAAATGTTATAAATCTAGCTTGAATGTTGTAAATCTAGCTTGAATGATGTAAAATTTGTATATCTTCAAACTCTAGCTAGATGCAACTTCTCCTTTTTGTTGATGACAAAGAGGGAGAAATATATTGATGATTTCATGCATGAATGTTAAAATTGAAATTATGATTTTGCATGAATGTTTTTTTATGATATGTTGCTTGGATTTTTTGAAATCCAAGGGTTCTATCAATATGGCATATTGATAAAGGGAGTTTGTTTAAACTTCAGGAGTTAAGGTTAACTCTGTCATCAATTGGTTGTCATCATCAAAAAGGAAGAGATTATTGAATCTTAAATTTTGATGATGAAACTAATTGATTGTATTTTGTAATCTAATTGTGTTTTTAGTCATGCAGATCTACTTTCGATCAGGATTAGACAATTGAAGCAGAAAGAATCGATGTTGGGTCAGAGCAAAACACGTTGAAAGATTGGACGTCGAGTGAAGGATCGATCGATGTATCGAGAGAAGGCTTCGGACAAAGGATTCGGGCATCGGGCCAAGAAGAGAGGAGTTACGCCAAGAAGATCGGAGTTGTGGAGGACAACTACCGATTGGGCAATAGGCCATGAGAGGATGATGCGCTGAAGAACCAGACGAAGTGTCGATGGACCAATGACGTATCGGGCAACAAATTGATTCTCTTTGTAATAATAATTGTCTAGATCAAAGTAGAATTAGGTCTAATTGGGTTAGAATTGGGCCAACTTAGTTATGGACTAATTGCCATACTAGGACGATGGTACTATCCAGTGTCAGTGTACTAGGCGGTGGTATCACCTAGCATAGGCGATGCTACCGCCAATACCTTGAAAACCGGGGTGATTCAAATTTAGGCTCCAAATTTGAATCCACTTGGGGTCTATAAATACCTCAGCTATTCTTGCTTGGGATAGCAAGAATTGAGCAGAAAAAAAGGAGCCAAAACTCTGTTGAAACTCTTATAATAACATAGTGTCCCTCCTTAAACATAGAAGTGTACTCTTAAGGGAGAGTGAGGGAAATCTTATGAGAGTTGTAAAAGGGAGATTAGTCTTCACCCGTTAAAGGAAGACTACGAGTAGAATCTGGTGGCCTCAAGTGAAGAGGAATCGGGAGTGGACGTAGGTCAGATGATCGAACCACTATAAAAATCAATTTGTGTTTACTTCTTGCTTTTTATCCTTACTGTAAACTTGTTTATGTTGCTACTCTACTTCCTCACCACTTTCTCATAGTGTCTTTAAGTTAAATACATTTTTGATATGGCTTGTAATTGAAATTGATTTTCATCATATGAAGTTATTCGAAATCGTCGAATTTGATGTAATCTTTATCACTGCACTAATTCAACCTCCCCCCCCCTCTTAGTGCCGAACTAATCTTAACATAGGGTAGTTGGTCTTCGCCTATTGAAAGAAGTGCTAGTTATAGGTGTCGTATAAGCCAATCATATGAGTGATAGCACCTGTAACACGCTGCGTCAATAACTTTACTTATGTTTATTAGTATTTTCTCACATGATCTGAATGTATATTATGATGTCCTTGGATCTGTGCAATGGAAATCGGATCGTGATGAGATCATGATAATGAGACCGATTCACCTTTACACACAAACCTTGAATAATCCCGATCATAGGTTACTCGAGAGGAATATCGAGATAACCGGACAAACTGGTGTGTTGTATATCCATCCATATGATGGAGGTGGCTGGTCTCATAGCTACTCGTATGGAGACACTAAGAGTACAGTGCAGGTGCTCATTGGAGAATGACGCTTACAGAATGCTGGATAGTTCATGATACCTCACGTCAGACAATGATTCCGTAGTCCCAATAGTGTATCTGGTCCTTAGACTTGAGACACCAAGAATGTCCTGTATGAGTACTCCACTCTTTGATACCGGACTTATAGTTTTAGAAGTTTCAAATCTAGTACAACCGGTTATTGGGAGTGGCAGTCAACCTTACGAGGGCTATTTAGTATCAATAGAGGATCATCCACTCTCGGTATAATGAGAGGAATATCCTATGTGTTCTTGCTTAGGCAAATCTCTAGCCAGGGTCATTCGGATTAAGAGAGAAAGAGTTCTCTGGGAGAATTCTATTAGAGCGAGATTCGATTAAAAATCGTATGGGCCTAACAACACTGTGCCCGATATACAGTCTCTCGGATATTAGATGGATGAGGGACTATAGGTACATGGTAACTGAGGACATATAGGTCCAAAGGATTGGATTCTCCTATATCGTCTAGGGACTATGACATAGTAGCCTAGTATGTCCACAGTCGATGAGTCGAGTGAATTATTATAGAGATAATAATTTACTGAGTCAGAAGGAGTTCTGATAGGTATGACTCACGGCCAACTTGATATTGGGCCAAGAGGGTCACACACACATATGGTAGGTGTTGCAATGAGTAGAGGTTCGGATATGAGATATCCGCCAGAGCCTTTATTTTATTTTATATCCAATAGGCCCTTGTATTATTGGATCCTATGGATGAGATCCAATAAGAGCTAGATTATTGGGTAGAGACTCATTAATCTAAAAGGCTTAGGTAATTAGATGGAGATCCAATATCCAATAGGGTAGGATCCATTAGGGTTTACAGGGGGCCTCTATAAATAGGAGGGAACTAAAGGTCCATAGGCTATGGTTTTTTTGATAGTCACCTTCTATTCTCCTCTCCCCAAGAGAGGAGCATCGTTGCAGTCTCTACTGTGTGGATACCGCTAGAGAGGAGGACGCTTGACCTCCTTCATCCGCCCCCATGGATCTACAGGAATCTCAGGAATATACAATCTCCCTAGGTACTTTCATTTCTTTTACACACGTAGTTTTCGGATTCGCGGATTTGTTTTTGACACACTAATCTTCGCACGATGATGTCACTCCCTTTCGTGGAAATCCCAAGATTTTTATTTTTTGTTCTTTTGCTGCGCATGTGATGTCACCTCCTGGATTTCCCAATAGTGGTATCAAAGTCAGGTTGTTCGTATGAAAATCGGATTTTAACTGTGTTTTGTGTTTTGGATATGCTTTTGACATCAAAATTATTGACACAATAGCAAAAAAGGGGCAGCAACTATTGTGCCTTGCAGAACGGCCAAAGGCTGCTTGCAGCCTTGGTCGCTATAGCGGTTTGCATGTAGCTGACCGACAGGCTACGGTCTGCAAGCAGGCAGTGCTTGTAGGCTGCCCACGTTAGCGGCCTGCCAACAAGGGCAGAAGCACCCGCGGGCGATCGCCCCGCATGAGCGATGCTTGAAGCACTATGCCCGTGTGGAAAAGGGGCACCGACCCATACAGGCAGTAGCTGTGAGGGCATCGCCTGCCTACAACGGCACCACCAACGGGCACACCGCCCGTGGGCGAGCCACCCGCAAGCAAGGGCAGCACTCCCTCGTAGTGTTACCGCTAGCAAGGTGGCGGCGTCGACGGCAGCCACAACACAGGCAATAGAGGAAAGAGTGATTAGGGTTTTTTCGGCCAAAAGGCATTTTTACTGTTGGGAATTTCAAAATTCTAATTTTGTCCCTTCTGACCGAATGACTTAAATGCCCTTCAGAATTCAAAAAATTCTCTATATATCCCCTATTTCAAAAAAAATATTAGTTAATTAAAAGATTTAATTAACTATTATTATTTATCTAATAGTTCTATATATATAATATACATGTGATGTATGATGTGGACAGATGATCATGGATCGTGTGATGTGTGTACATGTAATTATTATTATTGGGGCCTGCGAGCTTATATTTTTCTCGTTTATTATCGGGCCTGCGTACTTGTAATTATATTATAATTACACGAGGAGGCGCAATGGAAGCGGGACCCACGAGGTTTAGACGGATGATCCGACGCATGGAGATGCGTTGAGATGTCGATGGAACCAACGAAGCGAGATGGACGATCACAGGGCATGGAGATGCACCGAGGCACATATAGATCTTGATGTGAGTGATTGGGCCCACTAGCTCGGGCTTGATCATGTTAGGATATGGTCCATGATCATCTGGTGTGATTGCTCATGTGATGTGTGATTGGTTATACATCTACTAGATATATATATATATATATATATATATTTATATGTGATGTAGATATATATTAAATATGTATATGTGTGACACATTATATTAGGAGACCGAATCAAAAATCTCCTTTCTCGATAATATTAAGTTAGTAAACGTGAGGCAATTAGATTGACCCACGTGGCCTTCCATCGTTATATAGGTAGGAACTGATTCCCTGTGTAGGTTGAGCTAGTCGAGTCCCTCGAGACTCACCTATATTGCGATTCGCTATCTTATCTGACATAAAGATGTCACCGGTGATCTGAGGACATGGTATACTTGGTCGAGTCCCTCGAGGGTATATCATCGAATCAGGCTCATCTTATAACGATGGTGATGACTTAACCAAACATCATGGTTGGTCGAGTTCCTACCTTGTAACAATGGTGGTTCGGAGGCTGAACAAGACAAGAATCACAATGAGTTGTGATCGGTAAGAGTTACCTACCTTTTGAGCTTAGTGTGATTGGTCGAGTCCCTCGAGGTTACACTAAGATACTAATTGGATCCCGATCCCTGCTAGAAGTCTATCGGAGACTTCCATTTCACGTGCTGAGGGTGTCGCATGACTCGCCAGAAAAATTGTGGGAGCATGTTAAGATAGAAGTTCATATCTTGATTATTTATATTTCTGTAAAATTTGTATGTTATTTATTTATTGCTGCATCTTTATTTTTTTTCAAAAAATATCGCTATTAGACTCTCTATGTGACATACTTGATGTCAATCGCTTCATTGGTCCAAATTATATGGATTGACTCCGCAAGCTGAGAATCATTCTCATGACGAAGAAAATCATATATGTCCTTGAAATAGTGATGCCTATGCCCAAGGAAAGGGGGAGTGAGGAGGATCCACTTGATTAGAAAGATCATGGCCCAAGGAGATGTAGCAATGGAAAGAGTTCCATCCGAATATAACAAAGCCGTTGACTCAGATTATATTTGAGCATTACAAAGGTTTGATGGGGATCAGACACGTAGGTGATTGGCTTTATGTCAAGTGGGAGATTATTGATTTTAGGTGCCCTACAAGCCAATCACGTGAGTGATGGCACTTGTGACATGTTACGTCGATCTCTTCGCATATTATTATTAGTATTTTTTCATATTATCTGGATAAATATTATGATATCCATGGATCTGTGCAATGGGAATCGGATCGTGATGAGATCATGATAATGAGACCGATATACCTTTAAACACATATCCTAAATCATCCTAGTCATAGGTTACTCGATGAGGACATCGAGATAACCAGATAGATCAATGCACTGTATACTCATCTATATGAAGGAGACGACTGGTCTCGTATTTGCTTGTGTGAGGACACTAGAGGTACAGTGCAGGTGCTCATTGGAGAATGAGTTTATTGATTGATTCGCTTACAGAATGTTGTATGGTTAATGATACCTAATATCAGACAGTGATTCCGTAGTCCCAGTAGTGTGCCTAGTCTTTAGACTTGAGGCACCAAAGATGCCTTCTTTGAGTACTCTATTCTTTGACATCGGACTTACATGTTTTGAGAGCTCCAGATCTAGTATAGCCGGTTCTCGAGAATAGTAGCCAATCTTACGAAGACAATTGCATGTCAATAGAGGATCATCCACTCTCGGTATCATGAGAGATATATCTCACATGTGCTCGCTCAAGCAAAATCCTTGACCAGGGTCGTTTGGATTGAGAGAGAAGGAGTTCTCCAGGAGAATCCGATTAGAGCGAGACTCGAACAAGATACCATATGGGCCTGACTTTACTATACCCAATATACAAGACATTAGATGGATGAGGGACTATAGATACATGGTAATTGAGGATAGACAGGTCCGATGGATTGGATCCCCTTATACCATCTTGGGACTATGGCGTAGTGGACTAGTACGTCCATAGTCAATGAGTCGAGTGAATTATTATGGAGATAATAATTCATTATATCAGAAGGTGTTCTGAGTCAGAAGGAGTTCTAACGGGAGTGACTCACGGCCAGCTCGGTATCGGGCCTAGAGGTCACACACATAAGGTGGATGTTGCGATGAGTAGAGGTACGAATATGAAATATCTACGAAGCCCCTAGTTTGGATCCTACATCATTCCCAATGATTAAGATGTCAACCATATATAACACCAAGAAGGTGATAGTACTCTCACTTACCTTCCTATACACACAAGGCTCATCTTCATTCTTAATAAAGTCATAAGATCTAATCGCCTTATCAAATATTATGTTCCAACTTTGGGAAGCTTGCTTTAGTCCATAAATGGACTTAAGCAATCTGCACACCTTATCTAGACTATGCTTGGACATGAACCCCTCAGGCTATATCATATACACTTCATTTTCGAGGTTGCTATTGAGGAATGTAGTTTTCACGTCCATCTGACAGATCTCATAGTCATAATGTGCTGCATCAGCTACTAGCCTTGCCTTATAGGTCTCCACCTTTCCATCTACCCCGATATTCTTCTTGAAGATCCATTTGCAGCCAATGGGTACAATACCCTTGGTGTATTAACAAGGTTCCAAACCTTATTGGAATACATAGATTCCATCTTAGAATTCATGGCTTCTTGTCACATCCTGGAGTCTATGCTCATAATACCCTCCTCGTAGGTCTGAGGATCAATGTCCTGAATGTCCTCTCTACTAATATGTCCCACATATCTTTTAGGAGGGTGTGATACTCTACCACTCCTACGCAAAATTGGAACTTGTGTATTAGGTATTTGAATAGACTCGATCTCTGGAATGGTGCCTAAGCTAGGTTCTCCAACCTCGCTCAATTCTATCATGCTCCCACTGTTTCCGCCAAGAATGTGTTCTTTCTCAAGAAATACTGCTCTCTTGGCAACAAAGACCTTTTGGTCCTCAGGGTGATATAAATAATAACTGCAAGTTTCCTTGGGGTATCCCGCGAACTTACACCGTTCCGTCGTAGATTCCAACTTATCGGGGTCGTGTCTTTTAATGTGGGTAGGGTAGCCCCAAATCTTAACAACCTTAAGATCGGGCTTCTTCTCTCTCCAAATCTCATATGGTGTAGACACTACTGATCTAGATGGAATTCTGTTCAGAAGGTAAATTACGGTTTGTATGACATATCTCCAAAATGAGATGGGTAGGTCAGTGAAACTCATATCTAATAGTGTGTGATTTCTCCTTTCTGATACATCATTGAGCTGTGATGTATAAGGATGTATCCATTGGGACAGAATCCCATGGTCCTTGAGGAACTAGGTGAATTCTGTACTCAAGTATTCTCCTCCTTAATTTGATTGAAGAGTTTTAATACTCTTTCCAGTTTGGTTCTCTACTTCATTTTTATACTCCCTGAATTTCTCAAAGGCCTTAGACTTATACTTCATCAAGTACACATGTCTATACCTCGAGAAGTCATCAGTGAAAGTAATGAAGTAGGAATAACCACCTATGGTATGAGTTGACATAGGACCACATACATCACTATGTATGAGTTCTAGTAACTCAATGGATCTCTCTCCAGTTCCACTAAATGGAGAGTTGGTCATTTTTCCATGAAAGCAAGGCTCGAAGTTGTATATGACTCATAATAAAATAGATCTAAGTATCCATTTTTCAACAACTTTTGAATCCTTCCCTCATGTATATGACCTAGCCTACAATGCCACAAATATGCATTGTTCACCTCTTCTCATTTTCTCTTGGCTATACTAACATTCATGATGTGTGAAGCAGTATTTAGCATAAACAAACCATTATGCAATGTCCCTCTAGTAATGATTTTATCATTATTACTAATTAAACAATAATTATTCTCAAAAAATACTTTATAACCATTTAATGTAAACATAAAATAGAAATAATATTTTTGATAATAGAGGGAACAAAATAACATGCATCTAATGCAATAATAGCTCCATCAGACGGATGTAGAGTGATCTCGCCGACAGCAACTGTTGCTCTATTGCCCATCTTGAGGTCCATCTCGCCTTTTACCAATCTCCTATGCCTTGTCAGAACCTACAACGAATTACAAATGTGATAAGCACTACCGGTATCCAATACCCATGCATTATCATAAGAATCTAACGCATGGAGACTGATCATGAAAGTACCTGAAGCTTTTCCAAGCTTTTGTTTCACTTTTTCTGCAAGATACGCCTTGCAGTTCCTCTTCTAATGCCCATCTTGACCATAGTGGAAGCACTAGCCTTTATCCTTTGTTGGGTCAATTTTGGCAACCTTTGCCTTACCCCATTTGCCCTTGCCCTTACCCTTCTCAAGGGTTTTCCCAGCCTTCCTTTTCCTTTTGGTCTCACCAACATAGAGAACTAATTTCTCTTTCTTGATAGTGCTCTCTGAGACCATTCCTAGACCTGTGAGTTTTTCAATCCACTCTATCATCTTCAGGAATGGTTCTGAACCGATGTCCCCTTAGTCATCCTGGTACGGAAGAGACTCTTGGATATCTCATATCGCTGAGTTCTTCCCTATTCCTCAAACAGTTTACGGAGGTGCAAGAGTATAGAATGAGCATCCATGTTTTCATATTGTCTTTGTAACTCAGGAGTCATAGAGGCTAACATATAATATTGGGCAAGAGTGGAATCATCTATATACTTCGCATATTAGGCAAACTCTTCTTGAGGAGCTTCTGCCTTAGGTTGGGGTATGACCGTATCTAGGACATAAGCGATTTTCTCTATTGTAAGAACTATTCTTAGGTTGTAGAGCCAATCCGTATAATTTGGACCAATGAGGCGGTTGGCATCAAGTATGCCACATAGAGGGTTTGATGATGGCATGTTTTTGAAAAACAAGAGATATAGCATAAGTGAATAATACGCAGATTTCGTAAAAATGAACAATCAAGATATAGACTTCTATCTTGACATGCTCCCACTAATTTTTCTAGCGAATCACATGACACCCTCATGCATGTGAAACGAAAGTCTCCGGCAGACTTCTAGTGGGGATCGGGATCCAATCGACATCTTAGTGCAACCTCGAGGGACTCGACCAATCACACTAAGCCCAAAATGTAGACAACTCTTGCCAATCATAACTCCTTATGATTCCCATCATATTTGGCCTCCGAACCACCATGGCCTCGAGGGACTCGACCAACCATGACGTCCAGTTAAGTTATCACCATCGTTACAAGATGAGTTTGATTCAGTGATATACCCTCGAGGGACTCGACCAAGCATACCATGTCCTCAGGTCACGGGTGATATCTCTATGTCAAAGACAAGATAGCGAGACGCGAAATAGGTGAGCCTCGAGGGACTCGACCAACTCAGCCTATGTCAGGAATTGGTTCCTGCCCCTGACGATGGAAAGCCACGTGAGTCAATCTTATTGCCTCACGCTTACCAACTTAATATTATCATAGGAGGGGTTTTAGGTTTGGTCTCGTGATATGACATGTCACATATATACATATTTAATATATTTACATCGTATGCAAATATATATATACTTATCTAGTAGGTGTATAGCATTCACATGCACAAGCACACCAGATGATCATGGACTTCAACCTAATATAATTAGGCCTGAGCCAATAGGCCTAATCACTTACATCAGGATCTCTGTGCATATTAGTGCATCTCTATGCACGATGATCATCCATCTTGTCATCGTCGGATCTGTCGATACCTCGACGCATCTCCATGCATCGCGATCATCTGAATCGGTCTCAGGGGTCCCGCTACCACCTTCAGGCTTCTGCCACACCTCTAGGATAATTACAATATAATGACAGGTATGCAGGCTCGACAATCAATAAAAAATGAAGGCTCGCAGGCCCCAAGAATCACATACACACATCACAAAGTTCATGATCATTTTTTCACATCACATCACATGTATATATCATATAGGATTACTAGATAAATAATAATAGTTACTTAAACCTTTTAAATAACTAAATTTTGAAATCAAGGCCATGCAGGAAATTTTTAAATTCTGAAGGGTATTTTAGTCATTCTATTATAAGGGATAAAATTAGAATTTCTAAAATTTCGAGGGGCAAAACTATCTTTTGGCCTAAAATCCCTAATTCCCATTCCCTCTACTTTCTGCAACGCTGTGGCTGCAGCCGTTGCCACCCTGTCAACGGCGGCCATGCATGCGGGGGCGTGCGGGCGTCACTCGTGTACTCGCGGTGTTTCGCCCATGGGCGGCGCCACCACTGCTTGAAGGCACAACGCTTGCAGGTGCTGCCTCTATGGTGCTGTCCTGCAGGCCTCCCTACGAACGCTCCTGCAGCGCTGCCCCCTTTTTGTGGTGAGTCGTCGCTGGCGGCGCTGCCCTCCCTTGCGGGCAGGTCGCCAGTGAGCCTAGCACCCGTAGGCGCCGCCCCTGCTGGGTGCGGTGCTACCTCCGCTGGTGCCGCCCGCCCCTATCGACTCCCTGCGCGCATGCAGCCAATGCGGCCACTGTGGGCAGACGGCCACCGGCGGCCCTGTGCACACAACCATGGCTGCAAGCAGCCTTGGCCAGACTACGAGGGCAACAATAGTTGTTGCCCTCTCTCATCTTTTGCGTCAACGATTTTGGTATTAAAAGCACATCTAAAACACAACACATGCAGTTTATAAGCCAATCATCACATGACAAACCTAGCTCTGATACCACTACTGGGAAATCGAGAGATTCGTCATCTCATGCACAGTGGAAAATAAGAACAAGACCGAATTTTCCATAGTTACATACTTGGCCATCGTGCGATGATTGGTGCATAAAAATCGTAAATCCAAAAAATTGACATGTATCATGTTAGAAGAGTTACTTGGGGAGATCGTATATCCCTAAAAATTCCAGATCCGATGAAGAGGATGAAGGAGCACTAGCATACTCCTCTCTAGTAGTAATCCACACAGCGGACACAGCAACGATGCTCCTCAGATCACCGCGGGATCTCTCTCCACATGCACCACAAGGCTGCTGGAGCCAAGGAGGAGGAGAGGAGACTGAGAAGAATAGGAGGATGTCTACCAAGAGCTCTCAGCCTATGAACTAGGAGGTTCCTCCTATTTATAGAGGTGGAGGGAGCTTATCCTTGACAGATCCTGTTCACACTGGATCTCTATCAAGTTGGATCTCATTGGATCTCTATCCAATTGGATCTCATTAGATCTTATCCATAGGATTCAATTTGATCTCATCCAATTAGATCTTATCCAATCATTTAATTGAATCTCATCCAATTACCCAATTGGATCTCATCCACAAGATCCAAACTAGGGGCTTCGCAGATATCTCATATCCGCACCTCTACTCGTCGCAACATCCACCTTATGTGTGTGACTCTCTAGGCCCAATACCGAGCTAGCCATGAGTTGCTCCTGTCAGAACTCCTTCTAACTTAGAACACCTTCTGATATAGTGAATTATTATCTCCATAATAATTTACTCGACTCATCGACTATGGATATACTAGACCACTACGCCATAGTCCCCAAACAGTATAGGGGGATCTAATCCATCGAATCTGTCTATCCTTAGTTACCATATATCTATAGTCCCTCATCCATCTAATATCCCAGAGACCATATATTGGGCATGGTAAAGTCAGGCCCATATGGAATCCTGTTCAAGTCTCGCTCTAATCGGATTCTCTTGGAGAACTCCTCTCTCAATCCGAACAACCCTGGCTAGGGATTTTGCCTGAGCAAGCATATGTGAGATATATCTCTCACGATACCAAGAGTGGATGATTCTCTATTGACACGCAATTGCCTTCGTAAGGTAGGCTACTATTCTCGAGAATCGACTATACCAGATCTGGAGCTCTCCAAACCTGTAAGTCCGGCATTAAAGAATGGAGTACTCAAACAAGACATCTTTAGTGCCTCAAGTCTAAGGACCAAACATACTACTGGGACTATAGAATCACTGTCTAACATTAGGTATTATTAATCATACAGCATTCTGTAAGCGAATCAATCAGTGAACTCATTCTCCAATAAGCACTTGCACTATACCTCTAGTGTCCCCACATAAGCGACTATGAGACCAGTCGCCTCCATCATATAGACGAGTATACAGTGTACCAGTCTATCCGGTTATCTCGATGTCCTCATCGAGTAACCTATAACTAGGATGATTTATGATCTGTGTTTAAAGGTATATCGGTCTCATTCTCGTGATCTCATCATGATCCGATTCCGATTACATAGATCCATGGACATCACAATATTCATCTAGATATTATGAGAAAATATTGATAAAAATATACGAAGAGATCGGCGTAACATGTGATAGGTGTCATCACTCACGTGATTGGCTTGTAGGGCACCTACAACCAACATGGATTACCGCTGGAGAGGAGTACGCTAGTGCTCCTTCATCTTCTTCATCGGATCTGAAATTTTCAGGGATATACGATCTCCCCAAGTAATGCTTCTGACATGATAGATGTGAATTTTTTGGATTTATGATTTTTGCACACCAATCGTCGCATGACGGCCAAGTACGTAACTATGAAAAATCCAATCTTATTTTTGTTTTTCGCTGCGCATGAGATGCTGCATCCTACGATTTCCCAGCAAAAACTATAATATAAAATTAATATATATATATGTATATATGTATATATTATTAGGATCGAGTCCGGGCACCAAAAGGGGAGTGAATTAGTGCAGCGGTAAAAACGTTGATTTCAAAAAACTTCGGTTCGATTCAAAACATGTTTTGTTCGACGATTAAGTCTATTTCGATGAAAGCCATATCAAAAATGCTTTAGAATGAGGGCAGTAGTGCAGTGAGCAATTAACTTAGAAAGTAAAGGCAATAATAAAGAAAGGCATAATAGAAAATGCATACTGATATTTATAGTGATTCGGTCATCCGACCTACGTCCACTCCTGATTCCTCCTTCGTCGAGTCCACTAGCTTTCACTAGCAGTCTTCTTTCAATTGGGCAAAGACTAACCACCCTTTTATAATCCTCTCTTACAAGGTTTCCCTCACACTCTTCCTTAAAATTCTCTCTATGCATAAGGAGGAGGGACTCTATACTTTTACAAGGGTTTCAATCTTCGGATTCATAGAATTTTGCTCTCTTTTCTTTTATAATTCTTGCTATCCCAAGCAAGAATAGCTAGGGTATTTATATACCCCAAGTAGCTTCAAATCTTGGAGCCAAAATTTAAACACCCAAAAATTTTGATGTACTGGCGGTACCACTGCCTGACATAATCTCCGAGATAGTATCTTGGAGACCGAGCCACTAGCGGTTCCACCACCTGTTCTAGTGGTGCCATCGCTTGACCCACCTCTTGGGTCATTACTTGGGCCTTTCACTTAGCCCAATACAGTCTAAACTTAGGCCCAATTAGCCCCTAATTTAGTTGGCCCAATTCTAACTAAATCAGTCCTAAAACCTACTTCAATCTAGATAATTATTTCAAAGCTTAATCAAATGTGTCCGACATGTCATTGGTCTATCGGTGCTTTATTTAATTCTTTGGTGTATTGTTCTCTCTTGCGGCCTATTGCCCAATCAGTAGTTGTCCTCCATAGCTCCGATCTTCTTAGCACAATTTCGCTCTTCTTGCCCTGATGCCCAAGTCCATTGTCTGAAGCCTTCTGCCGATATGTTGATCAATCCTTCAGCTCGACGTCCAATCTTCTAACATGTTCTCCTCCGACCCAATGTTTGATTCTTCCTACTTCAATTATCTATTCCTGATCGAAGATAGTCCTGCGTCACTCAAAACGTAGTTAGATCACAAACATAATCAATTGGTTTCATCATCAAAATTTGAGATTCAACAATCTCTCCCTTTTTTGATAATGACAACCAATTGATGACGGAGTTAACCTTAACTCCCTCAATCAATATGCCATATTGATAAACATCAAAATATAAAAAATTTTGAATAAATCATATAAAATCAAAATATTTAATACATCATACAATGTATGATCATCATTAATATACTTCTCCCCCTTTGTCATAAAAAAAAAAAGGAGAAGTTACATCTAGCAAGTGTTTGAAGATATACAAATTTTATAACATATAAGCTAGCAATCATTTTCCAATATTTACAATCACCAAATCATCAAGTTTATAAAGATGTGCAAGATTGCAAGTTTTTCAAGTTTGCACTTTTGCTTCTTTTGAGATAGCAACTCTTTGCTTCTCTTTGTGATATTCTATTCTAGTAAGTTTTGTTTCTTCTCTTTTGAGCAGTGTAAGGTTTGCCTTTCTTTGCTAGTTGGCAATTTTAGTTCCTTTGCAATGTTTCTAGCTAGCAAACTAACTCTCCCTTTGTCATTGTCAAAAGGAAGTAAAGAATATAATGTTACAAAGGTTTTTACATCAATTTATAAATCATGACAAAAGGTATACAACCAATACAAAAGAATCATGATATAAAAGATATCCATATCAACGATTATGAAAAATCAAATCATGATTCATTTTGATATGTCTCTTCTTTTGTAAAAAAAAAAAAATCTTAGGAAAACAAAGAAGATATCTCGATTCATATATAATATCTCCCAATTTATCATGAATCATAAGAAGTTGAAGTTATGATTCCAAAAAATTCATGATACATTTAGAAAGTCCTCATTTTCAGTAAATGACAAGAAGAAACATAAGAGAAAAGCTCTTGATTCAAGCATAAGACATCTCAAGTTATCAAGATCATATTTCATAAAAAAATTTCAAGTATCAAATATCGAGATTTCAAGATCATGACTTAGATTGTTTACCTCTTTAGTAAATGGTAAAAGAAGGAATCATAGATAAAAAAAATTTTGATTCACATAAAAGATATCTCAAGTCAAGAAATCAAAAGAAAGTTCATGATTCAGTTGAAGAAAAAAAGGTTATCGATTCATGTGTTTAAACCATAATTACTCATCATACATAGTTTCAAAATGTAAAAATCATTAAACATGATACACATATTTATTTTCAAAATATTCATCATAATTTTCAGCTCATTCAATTTTACAAATCATCAAATCATCATAATCACTTTATAGAGATTCACGAGATTCATAAAATAATATAAATAGATTCATTAATCTCAATAAGATAAAAAATGTATTTCCTTTTATGTGTTTCAACTTATGTGAATTACGTTTTATAAGCATGCCTTTAATGCTAAATAAAAACAAACATCAACGTTCAAGATCGAAAGATAAATTTGATTATAAAAATTATCAAAGCCAAAAACACATTATTCCAAAACATAAGATTTCAAATCACCAAGCATGATACAAACATTTAACATTTTCATTATATCATTATCAAACATGATTTCATATAAGTATGCCCAAGTTTTTCTACCAAAATCATACATTATGAAAAGCGATACGAAAATCATCAAGATAAATATTCATAGAATTAATCTTATTAGGTGTATAAGCATTATCACAAATTATCCACTTATCATTCATAATTTTAATTTTCAGAAATCTCTAGAAAGAAAAACTTGATATATTTTTGTTAAAAAAAATTATTTCTTACAAACTAAATTAAGCTAATTATGAAAAGATCAAGTAATTTCATAATAATATAAAAACATATCGGGTGAGTTACTTACCTTAATGTTGTGAGCCATAGTTCACGTCTTCTTGATTTATTCTTGAGTTTATTCTTCTTCTTTAGTATCTTCTTCTTTTCAAGTTTATTTTTATTCTTTAATTTTTGTTTTATGAATTTTTTAAATTTCATTGTTATGAGTTCAAGTTTATCATCACTTGAGCTTTTGCTCGAGAGTAGTCTTCTATAGTTTGAAGTCTCAAATACTTCATATTTTTTGGAAGGTGATTGTCAAGTTCATCATATCCTATAAGTGTCATTTCATAAGTCATCAAAGACCCGATAAGTTCTTCCAATGAAAAATTATTTAAATCTTTTGCCTCTTGAATAGCAGTTACTTTCGGATCTCAACTTTTTGGAAGGGATCTTAAAATCTTGTTTATAAGTTTAAAACTCAAAAAATATTTACCAAGAGTTTTTAAACTATTGACAACATCTGTAAAACGAGTGTACATGTCACAAATAGTTTCGCTTGGTGCTATTCAAAAAAGTTTAAAATCATGCATCAAATGTTTATTTTCAAGTCTTTGACTCTACTTGTGCCTTCGTGCATGATTTCAAGTATGTGCCAAATGTCGTGTGCAGTTTTGCAAATAGAAATCCGATTAAACTCGTTTTTTCCAAGGCACAAAACAAGGCATTCATAGCCTTTGCATTCAAGAAAATTAATTTTTTCTCAAAATCTGTCCTTTCATTCATTGGTTTCGAAGGATATTGAAAATCATATTTAATAATATTCCATAAATCAAGATTTAAGGAAAGTAAGAAAACTCTCATTCGAGTTTTTCAATAAGTGTAGTTCGTCCCATTGAACATGGGAGGATGAACGATAGAATGACCCTCTTGAAAGTTGAAAAGAGCCATTTCTCTTGGGTATTAATCCAAATGAGAAATACCAAGACTCTGATACTAATTGTTAAGATCGAGTCCGAGCACTAAGAATTAGTGCAGCGTTAAAAATGTCGATTTCAAAAAACTTCGGTTCGATTCAAAACATATTTCGTTCGACGATTAAGTCTGTTTCGATGAAAGCTGTATCAGAAATGCTTTAAACTTAAAGATGTTCATAATAAATGAGAGTAGTAGAGCAATGAGCAATTAACTTAGAAAGTAAAGACAATGATAAAAAAAGGCAGAATAGAAAATGCACACTAATGTTTATAGTGGTTCGATCATCCAACCTATGTCGACTCCCAATTCCTCCTTCGTCGAGGCCACCAGTTTTCACTAGTAGTCTTTTTTCAATCGGATGAAGACTAACCACCTTTTTATAACTCTCTCTTACAAGGTTTCCCTCACGCTTTCTCTTAGAATTCTCTCTATGCTTAAGGAGGAGGGACTCTATATTTTTACAAGGGTTTTAATCTTTGGTTTCACAGAATTTTGCTCTCTTTTGTTTTACAATTCTTGCTAACCCAAGCAAGAATAGCTAGAGTATTTATAGACCCTAAGTGACTTCAAATCTTGGAGCTAAAATTCAAACACTCCGAAATTTTGGGGTACTGGTGGTACCATCACCTAAGCCTTTTGTCACTGAGCGGTACCACCGTGTGATACAATCTCAGAGACTGTGTCTTGAAGATCGAGCCACTGGTAGTTCAACTGCCTGACCCACCTCTTGGGTCACTTTTTGGACCTTTCACTTAGCCCAATACAACCCAAACTTGGGCCCAATTAATCCCTAATTGAGTTGACTCAATTCCTACCTAATTAGTCCTAAAACCTACTTCAATCTAGACAATTATTACAAAGCTTAATCAAATATATCTGGCATGTCATTAGTCTATCAACGCTTCATCCGATTTTTCGATGCATCGTCCTCTCTTGTGGCCTATTTCTCAATCGACAGTTGTCCTTCATAACTCCGATCTTCTTGACGTAATTTCGCTCTTCTTGGTTCGATGCCCGAGTCCATCGTCTAAAGCCTTCTGTCGATACATCGACCGATCCTTCTACTTGACGTCCAATCTTCTAACATATTCTCCTCTGGCCGAATGTCTAATTCTTCCTACTTCAATTATCTATTCTTGATCGAAGATAGTCTTGCATCACTCAAAATGCAGTTAGATCACAAATACAATCAATTGGTTTCATCATCAAAATACAAGATTCAACATATATCATATAGAATCCTAAATTAGACTAGTCAATCCTTTTTAATTAGGCTAAACATCAATATAATTAAGTCAGTTAAAAATTAAAATTGATCAAAGTCAAAAATTGATCAAAAATTAATTTTTTTCATATTCGATCAAAACTTAATTAATTGAATCTAAATCCAATTAAATAGTTAAAATATAATCATGATAAAGTCTAATCAAAATATTTGATTAAAATAAATTATATTGATCAATTTTATAATTGATGACACAAGTTTAAAAAAAATTTAATTTTTGAGGAGCAAAACTATAATTTTTCTTAGGATATATAATGAAAATATATAGTTTCTGAAGGGCATAATTATCAAAAGGATATAAATTAAATTAAAAAATTTTATAAGGGCAAAATTATAATTTTAAAAATTAAATCCAAATTTTCTTTCTTCCTTTTTTTAAGGCCATCACATGTGCGTCACCTATGGCTACCGCTCTAAATGGCAATTGTCCTTATACTGCCAATCGGTAGCTTCATCGGTCATTATATTGTGTTGTGTCACCATGCCCATGCATGGCTATGCACACACACCAACCCCACGATTGTTACAGTGTGCAGATGTGGCCACGCGTCTGCCTGCATAATTGCTAGGAATCATGGCCTTTGACGTCTACTTGATATCGATTGTGATCAATAAATGTTATCGTAACGGTATTGCTACAATAGCCATAGTCACCACAAGTAGTGGCACTACTGCAGTTACTACAGGCAGCATCACTATAGTGGTCACCTATGGCAAAGACAAGTTGGCCACCACGACAATGGCAAGTTGGCCTTCGCGATAGCAAGACTACTACAATCACTTATGATCCAGGCATACTAGCCACCGCAAGGCTACTATACACAAGTAGCTATGCATGCGATCGCCTATGACTGTTACACCCCACGATGCTTTCGTTACGTATAGTAATACCTATATATAGCCGCTGTCTGCTATTGGGTTGGCAACCACAGAAAGCCATCACATTCAATAATACCATCGTCAATAGTAAACTATAGATGGTTCATCGATAAAACATGAGAAACCTCTCATCGTCCGCAAGGAGACAACTAGACAGACTAGATCGAAAAGTAGATTGATAATACAGATGAATCATTCAAGTATCATAAATTAAAATTGAATAGTATATTTTCACAAGCAAAGTGTGCTAATAAATAAGTCTAAGGTATTTGATTTCAAAAATATGACCTAATATTAATTGTTAGCAAAAAATCATGATTATGCTACTATTATGTGAAAAATTTTAATGCTAGAAATTAAAATAAAATAATGATAGATTAAATTTACGATACGTACATTTCAATGTCATTCAAAAAGCTTTTATCTAATCGACAAGCGGACCATCATTGGATCCGAAAGTTACAATAATATCAATCTATAAGAATTAGACTTATATTCTCCTTTTTTTTTATTATTCATAAAACTACTATGAGTAATTGATTAGGGACTAACGGAGATTAAGAATAGATCTATAATCCTAATGACTAGTGTATCATTTTTAGGAGGTTCTGTGAGAGAGCAAAAGTTGTAGGATGTTAATTAGGAGAGTCTCTCCTATCAAAATCATTTCATAAAAACTCTATTATAATTAAACTTTTTTAATAATTGATCATCATAATTAAAATTATATCAAATATATAATATATCTTTTATAATCAGTTATGGATGATCATATAATCTAACATCGACCGTATTGCTATCAATTTGTTCACTGTTATGATCCAATAGCACCAAATTTCAATTATGCTGAATAATATCTTAGCCACGTTTGAATTGGCTTAACATAGTATACCCTAAATAAAAGAGCGGGCGGCCATCACAGGAACTTGTCCGCGTCTTCGCAGGTGTTGGGACTCCATTTGTTGCAGAGGTAGCCCACCTCGTACTCCCCCGGCGAACTTACCATACGATTCCGGATTCCGGATTCCGGATGACACGGAGCAAGAAATCGTAGACGGGGTTGTAGACCAGGCGAAGCCCCGGCAACGAAGCGTGCAGTCTCCCGACCATGGCCTGCAGCTTCCTGTTGAAGCTCCTCGCCGCCTCATTGTACTCCTCCATGCACTCGCCCCTCTCCATGAGATTCGTGGCCCTATTAGTCGGTAAGCACCCGAAGGGAGTCAGCCCGACGAAGCACACCTTGCGAGCCCTAAGCCTGTAGATTTCCGAGACGAAGTCGGCGGCGAGGTAGACCAGGAAGTCCACGTGCTCTTCCACGGTGAACTGCTCCCTCCTCTGGTCCGCCAGCGGCGAGAAGTAGTTCTCTATGAAGTCGTTGGTCCCTACGCTGACGACGTAGACAGCCTCGCCTATGATGTGTCTGGCCTTCGCCTCCCCTGCGTAGCCGGTAAGCTTCTTCTGGTACTCCTTGAAGAGCTCCACCTCTTGCCTTAGAGGTATCACAGACTGCACATAGCAAGCAAAGAGCACAAGCACAAGTAGAACTACATGAAGTCTCATTAGGTCTTCTCGTTGATGAATCTGGTAAGGATTCGAGTCTCCTTCCCTCCCTATCAATCATATGCATGTAGATAAGTCGGAGTAGCATATGATAGTAGATAAGATTTCCTCCAACTATATGAGGAAATCTCTCAAGTTGTTGAGGAAAATCCTCCCTAATCTCTCTAGTTGTTGAGGGAAATCCTCCCTCTTAACTTGTATAAATAGATATCCTATTGTATTGATCAAGATATACTTTTACAATTACTTTTCATCTTATCATAGTATCAGAGCACTTGCATTAAGCAAGAGTTTTTTTTTTCTTTCCGCTGTCCAGCGACAGCGTCGACACTCCTGGCCGCCTCCTCCTCTCGTTGCTGCGGCAGGACATCCTTTCGCTACTTCGCCTCCTCCTCTGGTGCCTTTTGTCGATCCGGGCCTCCACCAAGTAGAGGAACGCCTTGCCCATCGCAGCGGACACGAAGATCCGCCCGCGTGTCGTGTTGAACGACCGATCTCCGTATCCAATCGTCGTCACCGACAGGTACACGGCGTTCATCCAGTCGAGATTCTCCAGCAGGCGGAGCACCACCGTCCCCACCCCGATAGAGAGCAGGACGGCCCCAACCGCTAGCCCTACCTTCGTGCGGATTCACATCCGCCGCATCTGTGAGATCGCCACCCAGCAACCGCAGACCTTCGTGCGGATCCGCATCTGCTGCATCTGTGAGATCGCCACCCAACGACCGCAGCAAGCCCACGGCGGCGTCGCCCACTATCGCCGCTAGCCCCTTTTCTCGGCGAAGCGAGCACTCTCGCCTCGCGACCACAGATAGCCTCGCCAACACCGCCTCAAAGCAGCTTCCACCAAGTAGGTGAGGGGCAACAGAGTGGTGGTCATCAAAGATCCGGAGGATCCGCGGCCTCCTTCCCCCTCTCCACTGCTGCCGCTATTAGTGACCATTGACACTGTCGCTTCTTCAAACCGCCGCAGTGAGCGTGCGGTGTGACGCAAACAAGACAGCGCCACTGACCTCCGCCTCGGCGCTCTCTGCTGACGAGAACACTCTCTCCCGCCGAACTCCACCGAACAGTGTGATCTGCACCGGTTGAGTCTTCGACGCATCGTATCATCAAATGGCTTCATCATCTACTTCCAATACTCCAGTCATTGTCCCTACAGGGAACAATAGCAGTTCTCAACCTCCAAGCCTCATCACTATCAATGCTGCGGCACTCATTCCTTTCAAGTTATCCAAAAGTGAAAATTATGCATCTTGGCGTGCCCAATTTTCTAATCTTCTATTTGGATATGACCTTATAGGTTACATCGATGGCTCTCTCCATTGTCCGCCTGCAGTGCTCAATAGCCCAGGAGGATCTAGTCCAATACCAAATCCAGCTCACAAACTGTGGTTACGTCAAGACCGTCTCATCCTCCAAGCCATTCAAGCCTCCGTCGCTGGGTCCGTCGCCCCACTAATATCTTCATGTATGATTCGCTGCGTGAAGTATGGTCCAAGTTGCAAACGACATTGGCAAATCGCTCGCGTACTCGCATGCTCGGACTCTTATCCAATCTGATGAAAGTGAACCAAGAGGGAAGTACTATTGCTGATTACTTACAAAATATCAAAGTGATCATCGATGACTTAACTTTGATAGGTCATTCCCTCAGTGAAGAAGAAGTCCTCGTTCATACACTTAATGGCCTAGGGGATGAATACAAAGAATTGGCAGCCGCAATTCGAGCACGTGACTCTCCAATATCATTTGAAGAACTTTATGACAAGTTGACCGACTACGAGACATATTTGAAGCGCGACGATAGGCTGCCCGGACCAACTATCACAGCTCAAGTCAGTCATAAATCCAAGAGGAAGAGCAACCAATACAATAAGCACGTCAATCACGGTCCGACAAAGCTGCCTCCTGACCCTATGGGTTCCACACCAAACCCCTCTCATCCACATTATCAACACTTTCATCCTCATCGTCAAGGTGATATCCCCTATAATCATCAGCACTTGCGTCCTGACCTCAGCGGCCATCGCCGAATCATCTGTCAGTTGTGTGATAAGATCGGACACTCCGCGAAAGTCTGTCGCTCTCGACCTCGACTTCCTGCTCCAACACAGTGGCCTCAAGCCAATCTCACAACTACTTGACGACTAGTCAACCCAATTGGATTGTGGACTCGGTGCATCACATCACATCACCTCCGATCTTCGTAACTTGTATCGTCCACAACAACTATGGCGGCGATGAGGATGTCATCATCGGTGATGGTAAAGGACTCCCTATCACTCATACTGGTTCCACAATACTTAATTCACTCACCACAACATTCACACTTGATGATGTTTTGTGTGCACCCCACATCAAAAGAAACCTTATTTCTGTCTCTCAATTCTGTAAGCAAAATAATACCTCCATTGAATTTTTTCCTGACTCCTTTCTTGTCAAGGATTTGAGCACGGGGGCATCCTTAGTCCAAGGCCAGAACAAAGACAACATTTATGAGTGGCCATCCGCTTCGCAAACAACCCACCCCACTGTTCACTTCTCAGTTGCTGCTCCAGTTGATGTGTGGCATTGACGTCTTGGTCATCCCTCGTCTCTTATTCAGCAAAAGTTACTTTCCCATTATTCACTTTCTACCTCTACTAGCAACATTTTAACTTATTGTGATGCTTGTCGTAGCAATAAAAGTCATAGACTACCTTTTGGCACATCTTCTATATCTTGTTCTAAACCTTTTAAAATTATTTATACTGATGTTTGGGGTCCTGCCCCAACTCTTTCTTTTGACAAGTTTCATTTTTATGTTATTTTTGTTGACTATTTCACTAAGTACACATGGTTATATCCCCTCCGTCATAAATCTGAAGTTTCAACTGTCTTTACCAACTTTAGAAAGTTGGTCGAGAATTTCTTTCAATCTTCCATTAAAACAGTTTACTCGGATGGCGGAGGTGAATATCAAGCCCTCGCATCCTGTCTTGCAGCTTGTGGTATACAACACCTCAAGTCACCTCCTCATACTCCCCAATTAGTTGGTTCTGCTGAGCGCAAACATCAACATATAGTTGAAACTGGGCTCACACTTCTACATCAGCCTCGTTGCCATCACCTTTTGGACAAAGAACCTTTCAAACCGCTGTCTATCTCATTAATCGTATGCTCACTCCAGTCTTACAATACAAGTCACCATTTGAGAAACTATTCCACAAGCCTCCAAACTTTCACAAACTCAAAGTCTTTTGTTGTCTATGTTATCCGTGGCTACGTCCTTATGCCTCTCATAAACTTACACCACGATCTAAGCCCTGCATTTTTATTGGATACTCTCTTGAATATAATTCTTTTCGATGCTACGAGCCACAAACCCAAAAAGTCTTTCTGTCACGTCACATTATTTTTGTGGAGTCTTCTTTTCCTTTTCAAAATCATGAGTACTCTACCATGCAAGCTACTCCGACAAACACACATCACTGGAGCATCTCCTCAACCCCGTCACATGAACCTCCCACAACACCATCCAATCCTAACTCTCCTGCTCAGTACACTCCTCCTGTTCAATACCTCCTCCCTACCCCTCCAATCCCTTCGTCACAAGCTTCTCCTATTAATGAAACAATACCCTCAGCTACATCATCAGGTGTTATTGAAGTCCAGCAGACTAGTCCACTTGATCTCGCTGACTCACCACCGACTATGCCAACAACCCAACCTACCACTTCCGTAGCTCCTAGCCATCATATGATAACACGCTCCAAAAGTGGTATTGTTAAACCACGTCAAGTTCTTGATCTATATGTCATCACAAACTCTTCCCTTGAAACTAGTGAACCCACCACAATTAATCAAGCGCAAAAATCTCCACACTGGCGTAAAGCCATATTTGAAGAATATGATGCTCTTTTTCATAACTCTACATGGACCCTAGTTCCCTCTTCTCACACACAAAACATCATCGGGTGTAAATGGGTCTTTCAAATTAAGCGGAACCTAGATGGATCTATTGCTCGATATAAAGCCCGTCTAGTTGCCAAAGGGTTTCATCAACGACCTGGTGTTGACTTCACAGAGACATTCAGCCCAGTTGTCAAACCAACAACAATACGGCTTATCTTGAGCTTGGCTATCTCAAAAGGCTAGCATATACGACAATTGGATGTTAACAATGCCTTTTTACAGGGGACTCTAACTGAAGATGTCTTCATGCAGCAACCCCCTGGCTTTGTGCATCCACAATATCCAAGGCATGTCTGCAAGCTACAAAAGGCTATTTGTGGACTTCGTCAAGCTCCAAGAGCCTGGTATAATGAACTTGGCACATTTTTAACATCCATGGGTTTTATCAACTCCAAGTCTGATACCTCGTTATTCTTACGACAACAAAATAGAACCACAATATATCTTCTCGTATATGTGGGACGATATTATTGTTACAGCAATGATCCTTGGAGATTCGGACATTCCTAAAGCAATTGGCGATCGTTTCTCCTCAAAGATCTTGGCACCTTAAGTTACTCGGGAGTTGAAGCAATATTTACATCTTTAGGTCTCCTCCTATCACAAAGAAAGTATATTCAAGATCTATTATCCAAAACAAACATGCAGGATGCAAAGGAGGTTACAACTCCCCTCTCTACGAATGAATCACTCAAATTATGTGATGGAAGCCCTACTTCGGACGCTACTCAATACCGATAAGTACTTGGCTCCTTACAAGATTTAGCTCTCACCCGCGTCGAGATATATCTCATTTATCAATAAATTGTCCAGTTCATACACCACCATCTACTATGCATTGGTCTCTGATCAAACGAATTTTACGATATCTTAAAGGGACCCTTCATCATGGCCTCTTTCTCCGCAAACATGCCTCACTTAATCTCCATGCCTTTGTTGATGCTGACTGGGTGGGCAACTTTGATGATAGAACTTCTACGTCAGGGTATATTGTTTTTCTTAGAGCTAATCCTATCAGTTGGAGTTCTAAGAAGCAAAAGACAATCGCACGGTCTACAACTGAAGCTGAGTACCGTGCCATCGCTACTGCTACTACTGAAATCAATTGGATCACAAATCTCCTTAAGGAACTCAACGTCAACTCTACCCTTCCTCCTATAATATATTGTGATAATATTAGAGCTACCTACTTATGTGCCAATCCAGTGTTCCACTCACGCATGAAACACATCGCCATTGACTTCCACTTCGTGCGAGATCAAGTTGTCAGAAATCAACTACGTGTCTCTCATGTACATACGGCTGATCAACTAGCAGATCCACTCACGAAGCCTCTTGCCTGTAAATTATTTTCATTACATCGATCCAAGATTGGCATCCTTGACAGGAGTACCATCTTGCGGGGGCATGATAGTAGATAAGATTTCCTCCAACTATATGAGGAAATCTCTCTAGTTGTTGAGGAAAATCCTCCCTAATCTCTCTAGTTGTTGAGGGAAATCCTCCCTCTTAACTTGTATAAATAGATCTCCTATTGTATTGATCAAGATATACTTTTACAATTACTTTTCATCTTATCAGCATATACACGTACCACGACGTCGGAGGTGGCGGCGTCGAGGCCGGTCCCTGCGGAGGCGAAGCACACGCCGGTGGCGAAGTCCTGAATGTTGTAGGATGGATTGAGGTAGGTAGGGACGGTGGGCGGGAGGCCGAGAGCCTCAGAAATGAAGTCGGTGGCGAGACTTTGCAGAAGCGACCGGTGGGGCGACCGCCGGGAAAGTCGCAGCCGTAGGGAGGGAAGTCAGCTTTGATGAGGGTAAGGATGTAGTCATGGTTGCCTGTGTCGATGGTAGAGTCGCCGAAGACGATGACGGCCGGAATGCGAGAAGCAACTGCAAGAGATGGGAGGATGAAGAGGAGGGTGTGGAGGTAGAGAGCCATTGCCGTTTGCTTAGCTGTTGGGACCAAGTGGTCCTTAAATAAGGAGTGATGAGGAGGGCTACAATAATGTTGTAGATTGAGCGTTCCAATCTGATATTGATCGAGTGTTCAGCTCTCTCTCTCTCTCTCTCTCTCTCTCTCTCTCTTTTGCGAGAAGAATCCAAATTTCACTTAAAGAACAATTTATAGAAGAAATAAAACAATTTAAAGAAGAAAAAAAGTTAATTGGGAATGGCATTAAGTAACTTATTTATCGATTACATAAAAATAAAAAAAATAAAACTTTGTGTGTAGGCACCCCTATATCATCAGGTTCAATCAATATTTCAGATAAATCATGCCACAATGATACCATTTGGGAAAATAATATAAATTCCAGATTTATATGGTCACTATTTCGGATTAATCAAAATCCAACACATAGAGACCAATCAATCAAATTGACCACATCAGTATGAACTAAACAAGAGAATACCATTCGAAATATTCCTTGCTCATGTTGAATGTACAAATAAGAGTCTCTCAAGTATGATAACAGATCATGCCTTCAATATCGAAGTAATCGTGTCAAACATATATTTGCATCGGGTAGATTGACGATCAATTTTGACGATTAGGATATCGATGCTCATCCTACCCAGCCGGCACATTTCTTTCTTGGTGTCTCCGCATGGGCAGATGAATCCAACATCGGTCAGTTCATCCACTCGAAGCAATGGACTACTCACTTAGCAGGCTGGGTTTTTTTGGGTGTCAAGCTCAATCCATTTGCTTAAATCGAATTCGAGTTCAAATGGAAAATAATTAATCGGATTTGTTTCACGTATCGTAACATATGATGATACGGTCATTGTGGCACTTAATCCAATCTGGGTTGAGTTAGGTGAGGATAACAAGTACCTGAGTCAAGTTTGGATGCCCATATAATTTGTTAGTTTGGAGTTGGGATGAGACATATGGATGCTACACGGCTCTTTGCAATCACTGTGACTGTGACCAGCATCAGCCAGTGAGCGTTGTGTGTATCCATCGCACTAACATGAAAGATGGGGGTAATTATGTAGGCAATCCACCTTAATAATAAATTCCAACGCCGGCTGTGCATCAGTCATTTGTCCTCCACATGATTTAACGCTACCAATCTGTTGGAACTAAATCATATCTTCTTTGATGAATAATGTGGGGTCTAATGCGTGCACACTTCCAACTCCATGTCACATCCCTATCAGCTATTCATTCCGTCGGTCCGGCATATTAACCAAATGGATAATCTTGAACGGCTTCTCATCCCAACACGTCAATCGAGAGGCATCACGTGACAATCGTAACCTCCGTGATTAAATAATGATCGATGATTCACTTGAAACAATTGCTGAGCTCCCTTCAAAGCTCACGGATATGTTCCTTACATCTTCAACTTTTTGAATCCTTCAACCGCACCATGGTACGTCCCAGCATATCATATACCAATGTGTTGATAATATGACTGAATCCATATCGATCTGACCAATAACTGGTGCCAATATAATATCTAAATTTTAAATTTAACACACACTCGAATCATGGTTATAGTATAACAGAACACAACATAATACCAATTAAATACGCAATCCCGTTGCATGGCCGATGAGGCAGCACATAGTCTTCCAAGACGACGATGTTCATCGGTCAGCTTCCAACATTAGCTAAACTGGAGATAGACAACATCAATATATATCTAAGAGGACGATCTGCGTCAACCTCAGCAATTGACACCGTGTGAACCAGAACATGAATCACATGCGGTGGCTGCAGGCCTGGTTTCTCATTCCAAGATACGCGAACAGAGATGCTGGAAAGAACAAGAAGGCTTCATGAGAAGCAGAAACCATTTACAGCATGTAACTCGTAGATTTGCGTTGGAAGTTTCGGAGGACACAATTAAACTACCAAACTTCTCCAAGATGAAGCTGCGCTGCTTCGGCACCATCCGAATGCACTCATCTGCTGTTGTAAGGTTCTACTGTTCTTTTCCATCGCTGAACTTGCCCTCAGAACAGAAACAATAATGCTGAAATCTGCCGTAAGAGACCAATCTGCAAGCAAAGTCATTCAGTCTAACCCCAATTCAGATGAAGGAAGTTGGGAATAATGCATGCTGAAAGCCGTTTTGTCTAGTTCGTTCTGCAAAAATTACAGAAGCAGGGTGATTCCTCTATGCAAAGCCATAAATGATTGCAGAATGTGAACGATGAGGATGAGGGTGCAGAATTTGCTCTTGGCATGATACGTCGTGAAGAGGCAAGTGATTTTGACTCAAGATATCGCAACTCTTCATTGGTGACCGAATGACAAACACTCGGATAATGAATTGACCATAAATACTCCACAGCTCAGCAAAATTTACAAGAACCATGTGAATGTAGGATGAGATGTAGCCAGGCAAGCTTAGAAATTACGTTGAGGACACAACTCATACCAGCTGGTCCCAGGAAAGTAGGAAGTCCAGCTTCTTGTTCTACCTTGAATAGGATGGGTCTATCAGCAAAGCCGTGCGACCAGAGGATGGGTGTCCCCAAAAGATCATGTGGTATTTGCAAACAGTCAACATAAATGCGCTTAAACATATCTAATAAAGGATCAGCAATTACCATGACGACGAAAATGTTGCGACAAAAATTGTAGCCTTTGAGTAATGTATGTATGCCGCAAGGTTCGGATTCACGTCCTCTTCTAGATCAGTTGTCCCCTGCAGCTCTCCTCAGAATGTTACATTTCAACAACCAAATTTAGCATGCACCAGCAATCAACATAATTAATGTTGTGTATACTGTTGTTTGTTTCTGTAATCTAGACTACAATTTGATTCATATTCCCTGCGGCACTTCTCAGGACCCGACAGGATTAATGATGCGGCTATTCTGTGGTATATTTTTGTTTGTTTTCATAATTCAGACTATAATTTGCCACTTGCTCAGAGCCAGTATTCATTCTAACTCCCAACTGGAAAAAGGATATTGAGGAGCATTTATTCTTTTTCCGCTTTTCATGCGAATTCGCCTAAAAAAATCATTTACCTACATGTCATGACAGAAACCTCTGTCACGGCGTCCTCGGCCAGCTTCATCTCCTGCTATCGGGGCAAGAACAGAAACGCTTAACACAACACACAAGTAGTAAGATTGGTTGCAGCCCCTGGAGACACGGTCGCCAAGCATCCATCTCCAAGTCACAGCCACCCATTCTTTTCATGGCCTGCACGGACGAGAGGCCAAACCCCTCCCTTAAATACCTTCCTTCCTCCTCCCTCACTCACTCACCTGGCCATCACTTCTCGACTACCAGCGACCGGCGGCCTCGCGACGATGGCGGCCTCTCTCCGGGCGACGGTATTCCTGGCGATGCTCGCCTGCGCGCTGCTGCTGACGAGCTCCCCGGCAGCGACCGTGGAGGCCGTAGAGGTCTTCCCGCCGAAGGTGGAGGATGCGGTGCCGGCAGACACTGCAAGCCTCGCCGGGCTGGTCAAGGCCGCGGCGGAGGAAGCCGGAGAGGACGACCTTGGATTCGAGCAGAGCCTGATTGTGCTGGGCCATTGACGACGTACGTACTGCATGTGTAAACGCCTCGTTCGATCCGACGAGAAAATAAAATGGCCGGTGATTGTGCCGAATAAATGCATGGATTTATACTGATATGACACATTATGATCGTGGTGGTATTATGGATTTATATTGATAAATATCTGATCTAGTTTTGGATTACCGGTTCTTTGGAAGACATAAAAATCTCAGTAATAAAAGAATAATCTAAAGAATTAAGAATAAGAATTTAAAATTAAAATTAAAAAATAAATACAAAATTTAAGTGTTTCAGTACTTTTTATATCGATAAAATTAACTTCTAGATCATCATATGAGATTAAACAACAAGTCACATTGAGATAACCGACGCACTCTATCACATCAAAATTTCTAGATATACCATAGGGAAATTTTTTCTGAAGATGTATAACATATTTTTAATATAATTAAATCGTAATTTTATGAAATTTTTCGTTTCTCTACCCCACTAGTAAATCTAAAATGTCTCCCTAATTATAGATTTTACATTTTTAGAAGGATATTAGATGGATATATACAAAATACAATGACATTAGAGAGATATACATAATTATATTTGCCTTCATTTATTGGAAAAGAGATTTTATACATCATGGAATAGAAATATATATATATATATATATATGTATGTATGTATAGATACATACATATATGTGTGTATATATATATATGTATACATATATATGTGTATATATATATATGTATACATATTATATGTATACATATATATATATATATGTATATATATATATATATATATGCATACATGCATACATACATATATCTATGTATACACACACACACATATATATATATATATATATACATATATATGGTTCGTATATATGTGACAAGAAACAAATACTGTCTTCTGTACCTACATATATTTCCTGTATCATTTTTAAGTGTTTGTAAGCAGTGTCGTTTCTAAGATTCCATCTCTCTTCCATTTCAAGTGTCTGTCTTCATGTCAAAGAGTTAAATTGGAGCCGAAGGTTTCACGTGAAGGAAAGAAAAGAACAGTTCAGCCAACTGAACTCCATGGTAGATTGAGTTTCTCCATTTATCAACATCAAAGCTTTATTCTGCAATGTCGTATTGCTACTCTTCTGAAGGTGAATAATATGTTGATGTCAACTCTGAGGTACGAGAATTCTACTCTCTTTTGCATCTAAATTAAGGATGGAATATTTGCTTCCTTGAGTCTCTATATTGCTTCTTCCCAGATAACGAAGATTTACAAAAGTAGCAGCAACAGCAACTTTAAGATTTTTCAGATTTGAGTTGGTCACTGCAGTGTATTTTGTAATGCATTAATGTTTTCTTGTGTCACAGGAACTTCTACATGAGTTCATTGAAGTCATCTTTGCCAAACCATGGAATCAAGAGAGTATTCCTGAACATGAATCTCGACATCGTCAAAGAACATATAGATTTCATGGGTGGCGTGAACCATTTCATGCAACTGTTGTGGTTACGGAGGGATAAGGAGGATCGTAGAGGAGGCATCAAAGTATCTTGTTGTCAAAATCGATTCACACTGGCATGAGGCACAGAGTAGTCATGCTCTTTACCTCCTCTTTTACTAAGACAAAACCCTAATTCTTAACTTGTTTCTTTTTTATGGAAACAAGCAAAGTTTTGTTCAATGTAGTTATGTCAGCGAAAAAGAAATAATGATCTGTTGCCATTACAGGAGAACAGCAAATCCAACAAATTTTGCAAAAGATTATTACAATTAGAGCAGTAAATTATCTTCCAAATGCACTTTCATGATGACTGCAGCTGCTGTAGATATCATGCAGCATCTCCAGAGTCCTTATGATCATCATCCAGCTTGGGGAAACATGCAAGCAATTTCCATAATTCTTTCAACTTTCATGCTCGAAAAAAAAAAATTTCTAGAACTAGAAAAGACCTCCTTTGGCTTCGATGCACTTCCAAGTCATTATTTATGTGGTGAAGAACATGCTCAAATGTTTGCTCAAATTTGCATGAGTACAAGCTTCAACATTGTTGCAATTTGCTGTAAACAGTCAAGCAAGCTTAATAATATTCTTGACAGAATGAGCACTGCAGCCAAAGTGCTTGTGCTCTTTGACAACTTGCAATATTTGGCACTGATGGATAAATGGAAACTTGTTCAATTTCATTCAAAGTAGATTAAGGTCTCCAAGAATACAAATCAAGTCAAGTACTGAGAGAAAAATGATCAATGTTACTGTAATTATCCCTTATTTCTTAGAAAATGGGTTCCCTTCACTTATAAAAAATCCTTGTTTCACCTGTCACATTTTTTCCACAACCAATATTGATTTCACGGGCAAATCTGATTTGGATGCTCACAGATTCTAAAAAAATTGCAACTTTAATAAATTTGGCAGTCCATCTCAAGAATAGTGTTCCTAGTAGTCCATTCCTTTCTGTCAAGCAGTAATATAAGATTTCATCTCACCTAACATGTAAAAATCATTATGAGAAATAAATTCCAATGGTTCTCCTAAAATTATGGTCTTCTACTTGAACTTTTAAGGATCGGAAATTTTCAGCTCACTGGAAAAAAAAAATTTCTCCAACAAGGAAATAGTAGGTTTGTTTTCAATTTAGGCATTCAATATGTTTTGGTGCTTAGTGCACTGCTGACAATTTCCTTCACTTCTGTGCTGATGGTTTCTATGCATAATTGTCTGCAGGGCAGCTGACTGTCCTGGACACATTTATGCCAAGTCTCTTGATGTCTCGACTGTCAAGACAGTGTCTGCTAGGGATGATCGAAAGATATGTATCCCCATATCTGAAACAAGTTGCAAGATAAGTGAACCAATTATACTAACACGTCATCTATGTCTAAGATCACTATGTTTAAGAATGTATCATCTTAACTAAGAAAACCAAAAATCCTTGGGAGTTGCAAAAACCAAAGGTAGGCAACTGGTCAGGAAGATACCCACATCAAAATTATTTCCATTGAGAATTTACTGGAATAGTTTCATGTCATCTCTGCTCGACTTTGGGTGACTCAGCTAACTTTGGAATACTCATCGTCCTGAGATGTCCCAAGTTTGGCATAGGGAAATAATCCACGAAATAGACGACGCAACTTGACTTCTATCCGTCCAATCTGGTTATCATCATCATCATCATCATCATTTTGTTCGTCTACAAATTGACTAGAAGCAACTCCCTCATGATCTCTGTTCTTGTCTTTCACTGCAACTTCATTAAGAACTTTTGACCCAGTCAATGACCTTCAGAAAATGGGAAGAGAAAAAGATTTAGAATCAGCAAAGAGAACCAGTGAATGACATGCTTTAGATGCGTCTGGTTGTCTATAAAAGAACAAAGGTATATATTATGATTTGCAAAACTAAAGAACTTGACAAACATGGAAAAGAATATTGGAGACATACTTTCTATGTTGTATTGAATCAGTCCCATGATTTTTCAAACTTCCTTCGCTTGGCCCGTGGTTGAGAGAAAGATGTCTAATAAAATGAAGCTGCATCAGAAAAAGAAAGAAAAAAGCAATTATTTATGTCCAAACAAGTAATTCTACAAATTGTATGGACGAAACATAATTAGAAATTGTTAGGAGAATTAAAAGATGCAGAAAAGACACTAAAGAACTAAGATCAAGGGATCAAAAAGAGAACAAATTTAGGCAGTGAACAAGTCAGTGATGTTTAATACCAAAGCTGATCTTAAATGAAGACTGATCATATGACTGAAGACATGCATCCTGACATAAAGTGATCTAGTTGCGATGCAGTCTTTGCACATATGTCTATGATATTAGCTACCTATTTAAGTCTTAGTGCAGAAGCATTACTTCATAATCAACTGATCAAATTGATCATATATAATTCAATAGAGATGTCAAGAAATTATCCAATAAGATAGATTGGACAAATTAATCCATGATAATATATCTGACTCTGTCAAAGATAAATCAAGATATTTCATATACAAGAAAACATGTAGCAAAATATACTGAATGTTTGTTAAGGAATTCACTTCCAGAGAACAAGAAAACACTCCCCTTCTTAAAACATTTTCTGTGGTAACTCATGGCAATGCATACATCTCAGGTACAACTAAAGTTATCACTTAGGACAGAACCCTGCTTTTCTCTTTCTCCCTTCATCTGTAGGTGGTATATATACATTTTTTGATTGTACACATGTTGAATCTTCTAATAGAAGAATTGTTTCATTCAATTGCACATATTTATCTGTTGAGGATTGAAAGAGTGGATAAATTCTCTGAGGCTGAAAATTCATGATATTTTATAACCAATTTATATCAGAAGAACTCCAACAATTTCACCTATGTTGGACTAGAAAAATAGCAAAAACGGCTCTCCAAGTAGCTGCTAGTATATGAGGAAATATAAGGAAAGTCAGCATCTATCTGCTTCACTTGCATCATCATGTATATACATGTACAGAAAAGAGAAAGGCATCAGTTGTTTTCGAAAGAATGCAACATCAGCTTCTTCTTACTCAAAATTCAATTCAAGAACATTTCTAATCTCACCAATTTAGCAAAAACATTGGTATAATATTGACTCCAATAGTCCACATCAAATCTTAAGAAGGCCAAGGGGTGATGTGACAAATGCTGTTTGCAAAATCTACAAATGCATCAGTAATGAAGCAGGGGATGTCATTAACAGTGCCTATAAATGAGAACAATGCAGCAATAGTAGATGCTATGCACTCAAGGTTGGATCAAAAATTGCACAGATATGTTGCATCCTAGGTTTAAGGGAAATCATCGGCAGCCAAACATCCACCAAAGAGAACTTGAATCATAATTTACAGGAAGACTGAGGCAACCATTTCTTCGGCCTGTATCTTGGACCAACATTAGTGCATCTAAGAAAATTAATGAAGAAACTCATTTGTATGCTGACCTGATCTCCATCTTTTATTCCGAAATTTCGCAGACAAGCCTTATCATTCGTTAATGTGTATTCGTTGTGGCTTAAGCAGAAGTGACCCCATACATGAGACCTAGTATAATAAGCACAATCATAAGAGTCGGATGCATCCAAAAGAAACAAGGAAAGAAAAATCCAGAGAACACTCACGAGCCCTGTTCTGAGAAAATATAGCATTAAATGTGAATCAGCAGTACATATTTGCCAGGCACCCAACATGAATTAGCATAAAAGAACGATATTTGAGAGGAGAGTGAAATTATATAGCATCCACTACATTGCATAGATAATATATGCGTGCAAAACATAATGTTTATGACGAGATTTTAGGGAAAGTGACGAGTCAAAAAGGTCCCCACCAAGATATGATACAACTCCCGTCTTTGGAAGGCTGACTGAAGAGTTCCTCGATGGCTTCCTTAAGATCCCCCACGCATGCGGTCTTCGCGATTTGCACATCTGCCCACAATCGATACGAAAATTAGGCAAATCCAGCAACAAGTGAACAGACAAGTGGTTCGATTACGAGTATGGAATTGCTACCGAAGGAGGAGCCGTCCAACTTGACGACCGAGAGGCGGAGGAGCGGGTCGGTGGGAAGACGGAAATAGGAGAAGCTGTTGTGGCGTCTGTGGCCGCGGGGGGAGACGCGGATGCCGAGGTCGCCGTCCGCGGATGGGTTAGAGCCGGCGGCGGCGACGACGGTGGCGCCGGCGTCAGGGATGAGAGGGGAACCTGCGGACTGCGACAGGGACCGCGGCAGCCCCATGCAGCACGCGACGTCGCTTCGCATCCACACCATCCACCACCCCGGTCTCGCCTAGCTCTCCTCCGTGTCGTCGAAGGCGACAGCGAGATGGCATGTGCTGTATCTCCTATGCCGTCTCTCTCGTGGAGGGAACCATTTCGGACGATGAGGAGGGCAATGATGATGAGTGTGGTCAGGGGAAGAAAAGAAGGAGGGGGCAAGCCTTCGACTAGGGATAGGTATTCTTTAGGGATTGGTTTGGGGTGGGAAAACAGAGAAGAAGATGCAGATTCTTCGGATGACGACAGCGGAAGAGAAGAGGACGCCAAATATGGAGAGAGAGAGAGAGAGAGAGGGCCGTTGGAAGGGTGAGCTTGGACGACGGGCGTCTTTATTCGCAGGTATGACGTCTGGCACGAGAAGACACGGGTTACGTGTCCGCAACTCAAAAACACGAAAGATGGGGTGAATTCTATTTTTTTTCGAAGAGGTCCTTTTTTTCACGTTGTCAATCGGTATTTTTATCATATTTTTCAAAATAATCCTAGTAAAACCCAACAATAAAATTTATTTTTCTTAATGGATCAATTCATTCATAGGATGAGTCATCAATCCACTAATTTAGACCAGTAGTTGATTATTCTTATTCCTAAACCAATAATGATGTTTATTTGAAATCTTATTTTTATAATACGAACTAGTTTTAAGTCAATTTATTTTTATTGTAATATTTTGTAATAAATCTATAGTGTTTCGATGGAGGTATCAAAAATACTATAATCTTATTATAATATTTTAGACATGGGGGACTGGATTGATTCATTCTATAGATCGATCTATCTAGTATACCAAGATATTGCTCCCGTTATTTAAAGTATTGTTAGGGTTGCTTCAAGGTGGCACAAAGCATCATCCTTAACAAGGGCGTTTAATTTCATCGAACGCCTTTTTTTCTCATTGGGCTCTTTACAGTACCTATCCGAACCCACCTAATCAATTTGGGAATCATGACAAGCACAAGCTCGTCAAGCTTCGAGTATAAGCTTCAAGTAATTCTTTGAAAGGAAGCATCCAAGAACTTTTGAGTCAATCAACTAAAAGAAAGTCCTGTGAGATATGTAAAGCAGCAATCAGCATGTCTTCTTCTGGAGGGGCCTCAGATCTACACCGATCAATTGGCTTCAAGCAAATGCATATAACCAGGCCCAAGTTAGATTAACGCATGGCAATGTTGCACACATGTTCATTGTCTCGCAAGCCACCAAGTCCTGATGCACACAGAGCTATAGCAAATCTCCTTTTTCTTTTTTTCCTGCTTCCCTTTGTTGCTACCATGATCATTAAAGATTTCAAAGCTACACTTGCGGAAGGAAAATAATCCCGTAGCAGACGCATCAAACTATGATTCCATTTCTTGCAGGCTTTATTTAGTTATCAGCAGATTCTAAACACAAGCATCTGTTGAAACTGGAATTATTGAAGCAAACCAACTTAAGAAAACCGAGTCAGACACTTGGTATAAGTTATGCAACCAAGAAAAAATTTTTGGATGACGGTCATATAAGCCTCAACATATCCAAAATTTTAATGTAACAAAAGAAGTTGTAACACCCTCGATACAATTATTTCTAGCAGACAGAGAAAGAGAAAATCTTGGGATCTCATCCCTACTCAAATGTACCACCCGAGCTCATTATTGTTGTCTCTTTCACAAAATGGAAGTTTAAATAAAACGAAAAGATTAGTTGACAACATCCACGACTAGCTTGCGTGACTTGTTAACCGACCACTTTAAGCGCCGGTAATAAGCAGCTTGGAGGAGAGCAAGCAACAGCACAAAAATCCATTTGAATCCCATCTACCAAAACAAAACATGAAAGCTCAATGGAGATTACAAATATATGAAGAAAGCAAGGTTACCAGCTTCCTCTCTTCCATCTCGGGCTCTGCTGCCCAGGACAAAAATGTAACAACATCCTTCCCCATCTGGAATAACACACATGAAGAGACCCAAAATTACACCCGACAAACATGGAGAGGATAACATAAACTGTAACGTTAGAAACTTTCACAAAGAATACCTGGGATTCTGTTGCAGGAGTACCATCCTCATATTCAACAGCACCATCTATAAGCATTTTGGGCATGGCTATTGCACCACCAGGAAAGTATGGGTTATAGTCCAGCCCCTCTCGAATCTATGTTTCCAATTATGACAACAAATGAAATAAGACAGCTCAATAAAGTCACATGCTCATGTAGATGCGCACAAGCTTACAACTTCAACAAATTGTGTCAAATCATCACTTTATGCACAACATGAAACATAACATACATCAAAGGACTATCGAATTAGGTTTCTTTAGAAGCAATGACAAAATGTAGAAACCAAAGTTGTCAATACCAATGCATTACTCAATTCAGAATTTCGGAATGCTTTGACTTTATACATGATCAAATTGGAAATGTTCAGCATGAATCAACTACAATAGTACGTGGCAAATACATCAACAGATCAAGCTTAAAGCAAACAGTATCAAATGCATGTCCAAATAAAAGTTATTTTTTTCGCATTATTGCTTATATCCTTTGGTTAGTTAGACATGTTCCATAAATCCGATGTATTTTATCACATGATAGAAGCTGTAGCAAACAATTACAACATTTCATTTGTTTGCTGTTTATCTCACAGGATAGCTTATAATAACTTTACATAGTTATTTGGAATCTTACCAAAACACCAGCAGGAGGATCACGGTAGCCAGTGAGAAGAGCAAAAACATAGTTTTGCCCATTGTGTCGTGCCTAAAAAAATAAAACAAGTTGAAAGTTCTGATGTCAGTTACAAACAACAAAATGCTACAACCAAAATTCACATTCGATGGTTGTACCTTGGTGATCAGGCTAAGGTCTGGAGGATATGCTCCTCCATTTGCAAATCTGGCTGCTTGTTCATTTGAATACGGATGAGGAAAACGGTCACTTAATTTACCAGGACGAGTAAACATTTCACCTTCATCATTGGGACCATCAACCACCTCAATCTCAGCAGCCATCGCTTTTGTCTCTTCTTCAGTGTAAGCCACACCAACAAGATCTCGATATGAAATCAGAGACATCGAGTGGCAAGAAGCACAAACTTGTTGATAAACTTGATGACCACGACGAATACTGATCAAATCATTGAATGTGATTTAATGCAACATAATTTGGTAGCCATATAAGTTATGATGCAAAAAAGGCAAAGTAGCAAGTAATTAGCAAACTGAAGCCAAGAGCAACTGCCTTTCATGGACTACAGTCAACAACAACATTAAATGGCCATCTAGAAATGTAGCTCTGTTAAACATGTGTACTAACACCAAAAAAAATGAAATGAAATACTTCAGGGTTGACTCTATAACTAGAATTATCAAGCACGATGACTATTTGATTTAACATCATACAAAAGCAGAAGAAAAACATCGTCCTTAAAAGACACAATGTTCTTGAAATATATTTAAGATAAGTGTGATGGAAATCTTTTACTCACGATGCATGATCATATGAACTAAGAATGCCTTTGTGAGGCCATGGGTAGCTAGGAGCTGGTAAATCATGTTCTGCTTCATCAGCAGATGTGATGGTAGCCAAGACTCTCAATCTCAGTGACTCCATGGTAGATGATCCAACAGCATCCTCCTGCCTTATGGATGAAACCAAAGATGATGCCTGCATATAAAAAATAAACAGAAACAGCATGACTTTTCAAATCAGAAGTAAAGAGTTTAACAAAACTCTGCATATCAAAATATATGTAAAATACAGGCAGAAGATCAACGTACAAGATAACTTACTAAAGAAAAACAAGGATATCCTCCTTCCCTCATAAATTATCAATAGCCTATAAAGTAATTAACATAATTAGATTGGTTATGACCAATGCCAACCAGATTAGAAACATCAGATCCAGACCAACCAATCAAGCCCATCTTTCTGTCAGCACCCAACTCTGTTGCAAGAAATGATTGTTAACCAATACAGCATCCTAGCGCCTTAGGGCATCCATTTGTGTTTGACCACACAGTGACATATTTGTCAGCCCATACAACATCCTTGCTGGTCCTCCAAGAGCAAGAAACAAAAATGTCACCAATGTATTTGACAATGTTACCTCATAAAGAAGAAAAACAAAGTTCCTTGTGTAATGATGACATTAACAAAATAATTACAGAAGTTTGGATACTATCTTTTGATCACATGCCCATACTATCTCTTCGCTCCCAAATGGGCATGTTGCTTTCATGACAAAATGAACAGAAAACATGCCATGTTTACAGAAGTGGATGTCATCAAGTCATTTAATTCATTAAAAGCCAATTTAGTCAGTGTCAGCTTAAATGATATACATATAACTGTGCAACTAGTTTGTGAATCCAGAACGTGTAAAGCCAACACATCCTTTTATAGTTTCCGCCGGTACCTTCGTTGCTAGGACCCTTTATACCATTAAGAATGCACATTTAGAAGAAGCTGCATGGGTATAGTTGAGATACCAGGGTTTGGGTACATGTAAACAGAAATTTCTATGGAATAAAATATATCTAAACTCTTGGATTAACAAACATCTGAAACTTATACTCCATGGCATGGTTATAAAAACTAGTACTACTCTAGTATAATAAATACTGATACCTACAACAGGTCAAATTGTCACACAGAATAAGATAATATCGATTAAGAAAATAAAAGGTAGAATTCATGCTTGTGTCACCTTTAAGTAGAAAACCAAGAAAGAGATTTATCAAGATCAGTATTATGATTAATAGAACTAGCTTGCTTTATCCAACAACATTTCAAAAACCTAAAGTACAATACAATGATTTTATAATGATCTTGTTTGTCAAAAAAACTTATTTTCACATGCAAAACTTGTACATACATGTCTACAAGTTTCCAGTCCAAAATACTAAAAAAAAAAAACTGGTTTAACTGTGACCAAATCAAATAGTTATTTGTTATCAAACACTAACTTTTTATAGATCATAACAACCTACTAATCTATAACAATACTGCATCGTTAACTAAAATATTACAAGAGAGACAACAACAGATACAAAAAGAGATAATTACTGATGATTGTGTCTGAAAGCTCTTCCTCAGAAGCCGGTTGACGCATCTTCTGGCAGCCATTGTGACTTCTTTGCCAAAGGGATTCCAAAAATTACCATGGAACAGTGGAACAGTGAGGGGCAGAGATCAGAAATCTAAAACAATTGCGTACAAGCAAATGAACCAAACTATAGAAGGCAAATGCATAACATAGCAATAAAGAAAGGAAAGGATCAAGCAGTAAAATGAAAACAAAAAATTAAAGAGATAAGCTGAATCTCTTACATGTGAAACAAGCCAAAAGAAAGTGGTAATTCTCGATCAGGAATGATTGTAAAGTTTATTGCTTTCTACTTCTAGACATTGACTGAGACACACGTTTACTTTATTGGCTCCCCAGTATAAGACACAAGATTGAAATTTCACTCCATTTTTGCTGCACTTAGAGCATTGAGTATGATTAACATGGTTGATATCTTGCTCTGTTGAGAATAAAATGACAGTATTCTTAAATTTCTAAAAACCGAACATCAGTTTCGAATCTTATCGCCCAGATATATATCGGAAGCCCCAAGAAGGTGTTCACCTTAAGATAATGCAGAGCTAAAATAACGCTTAAGTACTCATCAAAAGGGTTTTCGTGGAAAGGTAGAACTTTTCAGATTAGCCGACTACTTAAGCATCACCCAATTTCATCATGTCTATTGCTTGCTAAATTGAACTGTCTCCTCCGATGCGTATGTCTTCTACTACGATCGCCATCATAAGGCTGAATACGAAACCGAAAGGGCAAAAGAAAACTACGAGAATAGCACATTTAGAACACCAAGATTTACGTATGTTGTGATTTTGTTCATATACAAAAGTCCTTCCTTGTTTGTTACCCTTTTTATCCCATCAATTGGTATCAGAGCAAGGTTTTGGTGATTTAATTTTTGTGTTTGAACATGGAGGCTGGTAGTGTTTCTCGCATAATTAGTTTGAACGGAAACAATTGGATGATATGGAAACCAAGAATGGAAGATCTCTTGTATTGCAAAGATTTGTATGGACCTTTGCAAGGGGATAGTGAAAAACTCATAACTATGAAAGATAATGAGTGAAAGAGGTTAGATCGAAAAACGGTTGGGTTTATTCGATGGTGGCTCGATGATGGCTCGATGATAGTGTCTTTCATCATGTTTCTACTGAAAGTTCTGCATATTCTCTTTAGAAAAAGTTGGAAGGTCTCTATGAAAGAAAAACAGCTGGCAACAAAGTTTTTTTAATCAGAAAACTTGTGAACCTGAAATATAAAGAGGGTGCTTCTATTGCTGAGTATTTGAATGAAATGCAGAGTATTACTAACCAGTTATCTTCTATGAAAATGTCTCTTGATGATGAGTTGCAGGCATTATTATTTCTCAGTTCATTGTCAGAAAGTTGGGAGATACTGGTGGTTTCCCTCAGTAATTCTACGCCAGATGGTATTGTCACCATGAGTCAAGTAACAAGCAGTTTGTTGAATGAGGAGTTGAGAAGAAAGAACTCAGCAGCATCTCAGATTGATTCACAGGCACTTATCTTGGAGAACAGAGGAAGGTCAAGGTCTAAAGATAGAAGCAGTTCACGTATAGGTAGAAACAAGTCAAGATCAAGGAAAGATATTGTTTGCTATAACTGTGATGAGAAAGGACATTATAAGAATCAATGTAAGCAACCTAAGAAGAGCAAAAAAAAGGGAAAAGAAGTGGAGTCTACAGAGTCAAAAGAGAATACCACAGCTATAGTGCAGGTTAGTGATTATTTGATTTTGTCCACTTTTAATAATATTTTTTCTTGTGTGTGTCAAGATCTCGAATGGATAATTGACACAGGAGCTTCTTATCATGCTACACCACGGAGGGAGTTCTTTGCTACCTATAGGTCTGGAAATTTTGGTATTGTCAAGATGGGCAATCATGGCACAGCAGACATCATTGGTATGGGTGACATCTACATAAACACCAATCTTGGATGTAAGTTGGTGCTTAAGGATGCGAGGCATATGGTTGACTTGAGACTGAATCTAATCTCAGTTGGAAGACTAAATGATGAAGATTATGATAATAGGTTTCACAAAGGGCAATGGAAACTCAGTAAGGATTCTCTTGTGATAGCTAGTGGAAAGAAATGTCATACTTTGTACAGGTTGCAGGCCAAAGCTTGTGGTGAACAACTGAATGCTATAGAGAAAGACTTCAGCATGGAGTTGTGACATAGGCGATTGGGACACATGAGCGAGAAGGGACTGCAAGCTCTTTCCAAGAGAGAGGTATTGCCTGACCTTAGAGGTAGACGTTTGAACCCTTGTATTGATTGTTTAGCTGGTAAACAATATAGAGTTTCATTTGCTAGTCCTGTTTTGTCTAGAAAAATGCATGCCTTGGACCGTATTTATACAGATGTATATGGTATTTTAAGGACAAAAACTCCTAATGGTTCTATTAATGTTCTTGGCATTAGTGGTACACTTTATTTTGTTACTTTTATAGATGACTTTTCCAGAAAAGTTTGGACTTATGCTTTGAAGACCAAGGATCAGGTTATTGATGTCTTCAAAGAATTTCATGCTAAAGTTGAAAGGGAGATAGAAAGACAATTGAAATGCAAAAGATCATATAATGGTGGTGAGTAAACAGGATTGTTTAATGATTATTGTAGGTCACATGGCATTCAACGTGAGATGACAGCTCCTGGTACACCTCAGCATAATACAATTGCAGAGAGGATAAACCGCACCATCATGGAAAAGATCAGATGTATGCTTTCCCAGGCAAAGTTATCCAAAAGGTTTTGGGATGAGGCTTTGAGGACTGCAGTTGATATGATCAACTTATCTCCTGTCTGACCCTAGATGCTGATGTTACAGAGTATGTATGGTCAGGGAAAGATGTTTCTTATAGGCATTTGAGAGTGTTTAGCTATCGTGCATTTGCACATGTTCCAGACAATGAAAGGTTCAAGCTGGATGGTAAGACAAAAGAATATATTTTTCTTGACTACTCACATGATCAATTTGATTACATGCTTTGGGATCCAGAGAACTGAAGGCCTTGAAGAACAACTGGGTTTTCCGATTAAAAACTCAAGAATATTGTTCTCAACCAAAGTACAAAACGAGATTGGTTATGAAAGGCTTTGGTCAAAAGAAAGGTATTGATTTTGGAGAGATTTTTTCTCATATTATTAAAATGTCTTCTATTCGTGTTGCTCTAGGTATTGCTGCTAGCCAAGACTTGGAGGTGGAGCAGTTAGATGTGAAGACAGCTTTCCATCATGGTGATTTGGATGAAGAAATTTATATGGAGCAACCAGAAGGTTTCAAAGTCAAAGGTAAAGAAAATTTTGTCTGCAAGTTAAGAAAGAGTTTGTATGGATTGAAGCAAGCTCCAAGATAGTGGTACGTAAAATTTGATTCATTTATACGATGAAAATGGATACAAAAGAACGGCGGATCATTGTGTGTACATCAAACGGTTTGGTGAGGATTTTATTATTCTCTTACTTTATGTTAATGATATACTTATCCTTGGGAAAGATATGTGTACAATTGACAGGTTGAAGAAGGAACTGAATGAGTCCTTTACAATGAAGGACATGGGCCCAGCAAAGCAAATACTAGGCATGCAGATTTCTCATGACAAGAAAAACAAAAAGATTTGATTGTCACAGGAGAAGTATATCGAGAAGGTATTAGAAAGGTTCAAGATGAGCAATCTGCAAAGTCAGTTGGTTCTCCTCTTTCAGTCACTTCAAGTTGTGCTCGAAGCAGTCCGTCAGTGATGAGGAGAAGGAGAAAATGCAAAAGGTTCCTTATGCTTGAAGAGTTAGAAGTTTAATGTATGCGAATGGTATGTACAATTTGAGGTCGACATCGCGATACGCAGAGGTGTTACTAGCGATTTCTTACAAATCCAGGCAAAGAGCACTGGGCAGCAGTGAAGTGGATCTTGAGATATCTCAGATGAAGCTCTAAGGTTTGTTTAAGCTTTAGAGGTGGACCACCTGTGCTAACGGGTTATACAGATGCAGATATGGCCAGAGATATTGATACAAGGAAATCCACATCAGGTTTTGTACTTACTTTTGTAGGGGAGTTGTGTCATGGCAATCCAGATTGCAAAGTTGTATTGCCCTCTCCACCACAAAGGCAGAATATATTGTTGTTACAGAAGTTTGTAAAGAAATATTATAGATAAAAGAATTCTTACAAGAATTGGGGCTGAAACAAGAAAACTATGTGGTGCATTGTGACAGCCAGAGTGTCATCCATTTATGTAAAATCCCAACTTTTCATTCCAACTTAAAGCATATAGATGTCAGATATCACTAGATTCGAAATGTAGTTGAAGAGAAGCAATTGCAACTTCAAAAAATTCCTACAAATGATAATGGAGCAAACATGTTGACAAAGACCTTACCGAAAGAGAGACAGGAGATGTGCCGACAGTTGGTCGGCATGGATTTACACTAAGGAGCCATGGGACAACCTCCCTTATGGGCTAAAGGGGGAGGTTATTGGGCTGACAATCAAATTCAGCCCATATAAGCTTTATCAGCCTATAGCCCACTCTCTTTATTTAACCTAAACCCTAATTAGATGAGAGGCTAATGGTGGCTGCGAAAAATTAGGAGAAAACTATAACAAAGGGCAGAAACTTCGCAACAGCAAAGAGGATTCAAAGAGAGGAGAAAATGGTAGAAAAACAAGAAAAAAAGAAAGGGAAGTAGACAAGGAAAACGCAGAAATTGTTCTCATTCATCCAAACAGTTTCTCGTCTCAGGTTAGATCAGATCTACAGTTGATTTTTACTGTGATTGCTTGGGGATGTTTTGGATATTGTGCACAGTGACGTGATCCTTGTATCCCAGTTATTCTCTTGTGATTGTTGCTTGGGTTTTGGGCAAAAGATTCGAGAATTGTATATTCATTATTTCTATAGTGGTCTTTATGTGGATGTCACCTATGCCAATGATGTATGCTGTGTCATTATTGCCCATCCTGACAACACCAAAATTTCCAAACCTATAGGTAGCAAAGAACTTCCTCCGTGGTGTAGCATGATAAGAAGCTCCTGTGTCAATTATCCACTCGAGATCCTGACACACACAAGAAAAAATATCATCAGAAGGGGACAAAATCAAATAATCACCAACCTGCACTATAGCTGTGGCTTTCTCTTTTGACTCTGTAGACTCTATTTCTTTTCCTTTTTTCTTGCTCTTCTTAGGTTGCTTACATTGATTCTTACAATGTCCTTTCTCACCACAGTTATAGCAAACAATATCTTTCCTTGATCTTGACTTGCTTCTACCTATGCGTGAACTGCTTCTATCTTTAGACCTTGACCTTCCTCTGTTCTCCGAGATAAGTGCCTGTAAATCAATCTGAGATGCTGCTGAGTTCTTTCTTCTCAACTCCTCATTCAACAAATTGCTTGTTACTTGACTCATTGTGACAATACCATCTGGCGCAGAATTACTGAGGAAAACCACTAGTGTCTCCCAACTTTCTGACAATGAACTGAGAAGTAACAATGCCTGTAACTCATCATCAAGAGATATTTTCATAAAAGATAACTGATTAGTAATACTCTGCATTTCATTCAAATGCTCAGCAATAGAAGCACCCTCTTTATATTTCAGGTTCAAAAGTTTTCTAATCAAAAAGCTTTGTTGGCAGTTGTTTTTCTTTCATAGAGACCTTCCAACTTTTTCCAAAGAGAATATGCAGAACTTTCAGTAGAAACATGATGAAAGACACTATCATCGAGCCACTGTCGAATAAACCCAATCGTTTTTCGATCTAGCCTCTTCCACTCATCATCTGTCATAGTTATGGGTTTTTCACTATCCCCTTGCAAAGGTCAATACAAATCTTTGCAATACAAGAGATCTTCCATTCTTGGTTTCCATATCATCCAATTGTTTTCATTCAAACTAATCATGCGAGAAACACTACCAGCCTCCATGTTCAAACACAAAAATTAAATCACCAAAACCTTCCTCTGATACCAGTTGATGGGATAAAAAGGGTAACAAATAAGGAAGGACTTTTGTATATGAACAAAATCACAACATACGTAAATCTTGGTGTTATAAATGTGCGATTCTCGTAGTTTTCTTTTGCCCTTTCGGTTTCGTATTCAGCTTATGATGGCGATCGTAGTAAAAGACGTACGCATCGGAGGAGACAGTCCAATTTAGTAAGCAAAAGACATGATGAAATCGGAGGAGACAGTTATTCTCTTGTCTTCTTCCCTTTCTTTTTCTCTTGTTTTTCTACCCTTTTCTCCTCTCTTTGAATCCCCTTTGCTGCTGCAAAGTTTCTACCTTTTGCTGCGATTTTGATCACTATTTTCGCAACCACCATTAGCCCCTATTTATAATTAAGGTTTAGATTAGAAAGGGTTTAGGTTAAATAAAGAGAGTGGGCTATGGGCTGATAAAGCCCATATGGGTTGAATTGAGTTGTCTGCCCAACAACCTCCCTTATGGGCTGAAGGGGGAGGTTGTCCCTTTTGCTCCTCAATGTAAATCCATGCCGACCAACTGTCGGTACATCTCCTGCTTCTCTTTCGGTAAGGTCTTTATCAACATATCTGCTCCATTATTATCTGTATAAATTTTCTAAAGTTGCAACTGTTTCTCTTCAAGTACATTTCGAATCCAGTGATATCTGACATCTATATGCTTTGACTTGGAATGAAAAGTTGGATTCTTACATAAATAGATGACACTCTGGCTATCACAATACACCACATAATTTTCCTATTTCAACCCTAATTCTTGTAAAAATTCTTTCATCCATAACATTTCTTTGCAAACCTCTGCAGCATCAATATATTCTGCCTCTGTGGTGGAGAGAGCAATACACCTTTGCAACTGGATTGTCGCGACACAACTCCCCGCAAAAGTAAGTACAAAACCCGATGTGGATTTCTCAGATCAATATCTCTAGCCATATCTCGCATCTGTAAACTGTTGTTAGCACAAGTGGCCCACCTTCAAAGCTTAAACAAACCTTAGAGCTTCCTCTCGAGATATCTCAAGATCCACTTCACTCGCCAAAGTGCTTTTTGCTTGGATTTATAAGAAACCTCGCTAGTAACACCCATCAGATACGCAATGTCCCTGTACATACCATTCGCATACATTAAATTTCCAACATCAAGCATAAGGAACCTTTTGCATTTTCTCCTTCTCCTCATCACTGACGGACTGCTCGAGCACAACTTGAAGTGACACGAAAGAGGAGAACCAATCTGGCTTTGCATTGCTCATACCGAACCTTTCTAATACCTTCTCGATGTATTTCTCCTATGACAACTAAATCTTCTTGTTTTTCTGCCACGAGAAATCAGATGCCCAGATTTGCTTTACTTTGGCCCCATGTCCTTCATTGCAAAGGACTCACTCAGTTCCTTCTTCAACATGTCAATTGTACACATATCTTTCCCAAGGATTAGCATATCATCAACATAAAGTAAGAGAATAATAAAATCCTCACCAAACCGTTTGATGTACACACAATGATCAAGCCGTTCTTTTCTATCCATTTTCGATCATAAATGAATCAAACTTTCAGTACTCATGTCTTGGAGCTTGCTTCAACCCATACAAACTCTTTCTTAACTTGCAAACAAAATTTTCTTTACCTTTGACTTTGAAACATTGCGTTGCTCCATATAAATTTTCTCCTCCAAATCACACATGAAGGAAAGTGTCTTCACATCTAATCGCTCCATCTCCAAGTCCCGACTAGCAGCAATGCCTAGAGCAACACGAATAGAAGATATTTTAAAAACATGAAAAAAAATCTCTTCAAAGTCAATACTTTTCTTTTGACCAAAGCCTTTCATAACCAATCTAGCTTTGTACTTTGGTTGAGAACAATATTCTTGAGTCTTCAACCTGAAAACCCACTTGTTCTTCAAGGCCTTCATTCCCTATAGTAGTTGTATCAAATCATATGTGTGATTCTTCTATAAAGCATCGATCTCTTCTCGTGATAAAGAACTAACCATTTTTTTTCGCTCACTTTTAATCGCTTCTGGTAACTCTCTGGTTCACCTACATCGAAGCATCACATACTCATCTCGCAGAGTATCTTTCAAAGGTGGCGTTGTCAGAAGATCTTCTCAATCGAGGTTCGGGAAGTCGCTCCTCAACTTCTTCTTGCTCAATATGTCCCTGCGGTAAATTAACATCTGGTTCTATACTATCTTCCTGCACATCTCCCTCATCACCCAGATATACTGGAGGAATAACTGGGTCACAATCTGTTAATCCTTCTGCAAAAGTCTTGGCTGGTGTCTCCTTCAAATCCTCAAGGGTTTGATCTTCAAAGAAGACCACATCTCTGCTTCTAAACACCTGCTTTTCTAGATCCCAAAGCCTGTAACCAAATTGATCATATGAATAGCCAAGAAAAATACATTCTTTTGTCTTACCATCCAACTTGGACCTTTCATTGTCTGGAACATGTGCAAATGCACGACAACCAAACACTCTCAAATGCCTATAGGAAACATCTTTCCTTGACCATACATGCTCTACAACATCAGCATCTAGGGTTGTACAAGGAGATAAGTTGATCACATCAACTGTAGTCCTCAAAGCCTCATCCCAAAACCTTTTGGGTAGCTTTGTCTGTGAAAGCATACATCTGATCTTTTCCATGATGGTGCGGTTCATCCTCTCTGCAATTGCATTATGCTGAGGTGTACTAAGAACTGTCATCTCATATTGGATGCCATGTGACCTACAATAATCATTAAACAATCCTGTATACTCACCACCATTATCTGATTTTATGCATTTCAGTTGCCTTTCTGTCTCCCTTTCAACTCTGGCATAAAACTCTTTGAAAACACCAATAACCTGATCCTTGGTCTTCAAAGTATATGCCCAAACTTTCCTGAAAAAGTCATCTATTAAAGTAACAAAATAAAGTGCACCACTGATGCCAAGAACATTAATAGAACCATTAAGAGTTTTTGTCCTTAAAGGACCACATACATCTGTATAAACACGGTCCAAGACATACATTTTTCTAGACAAAACAGGACTAGCAAAAGAAGCTCTGTGTTGTTTACTAGCTAAACAATCAATACAAGGGTTCAAACGTGTACCTCTGAGGTCAGGCAATACCTCTCTTGGAAAGAGCATGCAGTCCCTTCTCGCTCATATGTCCCAATCGCCTATGCCACAACTCCAAGCTGAAATCTTTCTCTGTAGCATTCAGCTGTTCACCACAAGCTTTGGCCTGCAACCTGTACAAAGTATGACATTTCTTTCCACTAGCTATAACAAGAGAACTCTTACTGAGTTTTCATTGCCCTCTATGAAACCTACTATCATAATCTTCATCATCTAGTATTCCAATTGAGATTAGATTCAGCCTCAAGTCAACCACATGCCTCACATTCTTAAGCACCAACTTGCATCCAAGGTTGGTCTTTATGCGAATGTCACCCATGCCAATGATGTTTGCTGTGCCATGGTTGCCCATTTTGACAACACCAAAATTTTCAGACCTATAGGTAGCAAAGAACTCCCTCCGTGTAGCATGATAAGAAGCTCTTGTGTCAATTATCCACTCGAGATCCTGACATACACAAGAAAAAATATCATCAGAAGGGGACAAAATCAAATAATCACCAACCTGCACTATAGCTGTGATATTCTCTTTTGACTCTGTAGACTCCACTTCTTTTCTCTTTTTCTTGCTCTTCTTAGGTTGCTTACATTGATTCTTATAATGTCCTTTCTCACCACAGTTATAGCAAACCATATCTTTCCTTGATCTTGACTTACTTCTACCTATGCGTGAACTGCTTCTATCTTTAGACCTTGACCTTCCTCTGTTTTCCGAGATAAGTGTCTGTGAATCAATCTGAGATGCAGCTGAATTCTTTCTTCTTAACTCCTCATTCAACAAACTGCTTGTTACTTTTCTGCCCTTTTCTCCTCTCTTTGAATCCCCTTTGCTGTTGCAAAGTTTCTGCCTTTTGTTGCGATTTTGATCTCTAATTTTCGCAACCACCATTAGCCTCTCGTCTAATTAGGGTTTAGGTTAAATAAAGAGAGTGGCTTATGGGCTGATAATGCCCATATGGGCTGAATTGGGCTGTCAGCCCAACATACGTAAATCTTGGTGTTCTATTTTATTGTGATTTCCGTTTAATTCCGCTGTGTATTACGGCCTGCTAGTTTATATACAAAAGTTTTTCCTTGTTTGTTTATCTTTTTTATCCCATCAACTGGTATCAGAGCAAGGTTTTGGTGATTTAATTTTTGTGTTTGAACATAGAGGCTGGTAGTGTTTCTCGCATGATTAGTTTGAACGGAAATAATTAGATGATATGGAAACCAAGAATGGAAGATCTCTTGTTTTACAAAGATTTGTACGGACATTTGCAAGGGGATAGTGAAAACCCCATAACTATGACAGATGATGAGTGGAAGAGGTTAGATCAAAAAACGGTTAGGTTTATTCGATAGTGGCTCGATGATAGTGTCTTTCATCATGTTTCTACTGAAAGTTCTGCATATTCTCTTTGAAAAAAGTTGAAAGGTCTCTATGAAAGAAAAACAACTGATAATAAAGCTTTTTTTATCAGAAAACTTGTGAACCTGAAATATAAAGAGGGTGCTTCTGTTGCTGAGCATTTGAATGAAATGCAGAGTATTACTAATCAGTTACTTGATGATGAGTTGCAGGCATTGTTACTTCTCAGTTCATTGCCAGAAAGTTGGGAGACACTGGTGATTTCCCTCAGTAATTCTGCGCCAGATGATATTGTCACCATGAGTCAAGTAACAAGCAATTTGTTGAATGAGGAGTTGAGAAGAAAGAACTCAACAGTATCTCAGATTGATTCACATGCACTTATCTCGGAGAACAGAGGAAGGTCAAGATCTAAAGATAGAGGTAGTTCACGCATAGTTAGAAGCAAGTCAAGATCAAGGAAAAATATTATTTGCTATAACTGTAGAGAGAAATGACATTATAAGAATCAATGTAAGCAACCTAAGAAGAGCAAGAAAAAGGGAAGAGAAGTGGAGTCTACAGAGTCAAAAGAGAATACCACAACTACAGTGCAGGTTGGTGATTATTTGATTTTGTCCCCTTCTGATGATATTTTTTCTTGTGTGTGTCAGGATCTCGAGTAGATAATTGACACAGAAGCTTCTTATCATGCTACACCACGGAGGGAGTTCTTTGCCACCTACAGGTCTGGAAATTTTGGTGTTGTCAAGATGGGCAACCATGGCACAGCATACATCATTGGCTTGGGTGACATCCACATAAAGACCAACCTTGGATGTAAGTTGGTGCTTAAGGATGTGAGGCATGTGGTTGACTTGAGGCTGAATTTAATCTCAGTTGGAAGACTAGATGATGAAGATTATGATAGCAGGTTTCACAGAGGGCAATAGAAACTCAGTAAGGGTTCTCTTATTATAGCTAATGGAAAGAAATGTCACACTTTGTACAGGTTGCAGGCCAAAGCTTGTGGTGAGCACCTAAATGCTATAGAGAAAGACTTCAGCATGGAGTTGTGGCATAGGCGATTGGGACACTTGAGCGAGAAGGGACTGCAAACTCTTTCCAAGAGAAAGGTATTACCTGACCTCAGAGGAACATGTTTGAACCCTTGTATTGATTGTTTAGCTGGTAAACAACACAGAGTTTCTTTTGTTAGTCCTGTTTTGTCTAGAAAAATACATGTCTTGGATCGTGTTTATACAGATGTATGTGGTCCTTTAAGGACAAAAACTCTTAATGATTCTATTAATGTTCTTGGCATCAGTGGTGCACTTTATTTTGTTACTTTTATAGATGACTTTTTCAGGAAAGTTTGGGCTTATACTTTGAAGACGAAGGATCAGGTTATTGGTGTCTTCAAAGAGTTTCATGCCAGAGTTGAAAGGGAGATAGAAAGGCAACTAAAATGCATAAGATCATATAATGGTGGTGAGTATACAGGATTGTTTAATGATTATTGCAGTCACATGGCATCAACGTGAGATGATGGCAGTTCTGGTACACCTCAAAGATAATGCAATTACAAAGAGGATGAACCGCACCATCATGGAAAAGATCAGATGTATGCTTTCACAGACAAAGCTACCCAAAAGGTTTTGGGATGAGGCTTTGAGGACTGCAGTTGATGTGACCAACTATCTCTCTATACAGCCCTAGATGCTGATGTTGCAGAGCATGTATGGTCAGGGAAAGACATTTCTTATAGACATTTGAGAGTGTTTGGCTGTCTTGCATTTGCACATGTTCCGGACAATGAAAAGTCAAAGCTGGAGAGTAAGACAAAAGAATGTATTTTTCTTGACTACTCACATGATCAATTTGGTTACAGACTTTAGGATCCAGAGAAGCAGAAGGTGTTTAGAAGTAGAGATGTTGTCTTCTTTGAGGATCAAACCCTTAAGGATTTGAAAAAGGAGGCACCAGCCAAGACTTCTGTAAAAGGATTAACAGATTGTGACCCAATTATTCCTCCAATATATCAGGGTGATGGGGGAGATGTGCAGGAAGATGGTGTAGAACCAGATGTTAATCTACCTGCAGGACATGTTGAGCAAGAAGAAGTTGATGAGCAACTTCCCGTAGAACCTTAGTTGAGAAGATCTTCTAGACAACGTCAGTCTTCCAGAAGATACTCTACAGATGAGTATGTGATGCTTACTGATGTAGGTGAACCGAGAGTTACCAGGAAGCAGTTAAAAGTGAGCAGAAAAAGAAGTGGTTAGTTGCTATGTAGGAAGAGATCGATGCTTTATAGAAGAATCACACATATGATTTGATACAACTACCACAGGGAATGAAGGCCTTGAAGAACAAGTGGGTTTTAAGATTGAAGACACAAGAATATTGTTCTCAACCAAAGTACAAAGCTAGATTGGTTGTGAAAGGCTTTGGTCAAAAGAAAGACATTGACTTTGAAGAGATTTTTTCTCATGTTGTTAAAATGTCTTCTATTCATGTTGCTCTAGGTATTGGTGCTAGCCAGGAATTGAAGGTGGAGCAGTTAGATGTGAAGACAGCTTTCCTTCGTGGTGATTTGGATGAGGAAATTTATATGGAGCAACCAGAAGATTTCAAAGTCAAAGGTAAAGAAAATTTTATCTACGAGGTAAGAAAGAGTTTGTATGGATTGAAGCAAGCTCCAAGACAGTGGTACAGAAAGTTTGATTCATTTCTGACTGAAAATGGATAGAAAAGAACAGCTTCAGATCATTGTGTGTACATCAAACGGTTTGGTGAGGATTTTATTATTTTCTTACTTTATGTTGATGATATGCTTATCCATGGGAAAGATATGTGTACAATTGACAGGTTGAAGAAGGAACTGAGTGAATCTTTTCCAATGAAGGACATGGGGCCAGCAGAGCAAATACTAGGCATGCAGATTTCTCGTGACAAAAAAAATAAGAATATTTGATTGTCACAGGAGAAGTATATCGAAGGTATTAGAAAGGTTCAAGATGAGCAGCGCAAAGCGAGTTGGTTCTCCTCTTTCGTGTCACTTCAAGTTGTGCTCAAAACAGAGTCCGTCAGTGATGAGGAGAAGGAGAAAATGCAAAAGGTTCCTTATGCTTCAAAGTAGTTGGAAGTTTAATGTATGCAATGATGGTATGTGACGAGGCCGGACATTACATATCAATGGGTGTTACTAGCGGTGTTTATTATAAATCCGCATAAAAGACCTTCAAGGCAAAAGTAGTGAAGTGGATCTTGAAATATCTCAGAGGAAGCTCTAAGGTTTGTTTAAGCTTTGGAGGTGGACCACTTGTGCTAACGGGTTATACAGATGCAGATATGGCCAGAGATATTAATACAAGGAAATCCACATCAGGTTTTGTACTTACTTTTGCAGGGGGAGTTGTGTCATGACAATCCAGATTGCAAAGATGTATTGCTCTCTCTACCACAGAGGCAGAATATATTGTTGCTACAGAGGTTTGCAAAGAAATGTTATGGATGAAAGAATTCTTACAAGAATTAGGGTTGAAATAGGAAAACTATGTTGTGTATTGTGACAGCCAGAGTGTCATTCATTTATGAAAGAATCCAACTTTTCATTCCAAGTCAAAGCATATAGATGTTAGATATCACTAGATTCAAAATGTACTTAAAGAGAAGCAGTTGCAACTTCAGAAAATTCATACAGATGATAATGGAGCAAATATGTTGACAAAGACCTTACCGAAAGAGAGACAGAAGATGTGTCGACAATTGGTCAGCATGGATTTACATTGAGAAGCAAAAGGAACAACCTCCCTTATGGGCTGAAGGAGGAGGTTGTTGGGCTGACAGCCCAATTCAGCCCATATCTCACTCTCTTTATTTAACCTAAATCCTAATTAGATGAGAGGCTAATGATAGCTGCGAAAATTAGATATCAAAATCGCAGCAAAAGGCAAAAACTTTACAACAACAAAGGGGATTCAAAGAGATGAGAAAAGAGCAGAAAAACAAAAGAAAAAAAAAGAAAAAGATAAGAAAAACACAGAAATTGTTCTCATTCATTCAAATAGTTTCTCATCCAGGTTAAATCAGATCTACTGTGATTACTTGGGAAAATTTTGGATATTGTGCACAGTAACGTGATCCTTGTATCTCAGTTATTCTTTTGTGATTGTTACTTAGGTTTTGGACAAGAGATTCGAGAATGGTGCATTCATTATTTTTATAGTGGATTTTCTCTGATTTGTCATGTGATTTTTATCATAAACGTTGAAAGGATTTTTCACGTAAATCTTGATATTTTATTTGATTATGATTTCCGTTTAACTCCGTTATGTGTTACAGTCTGTTAGTTCATATACAAAAATCCTTCGTTGTTTGATGTCATTTTTTATCCCAACATCTTCTACTATGACCGTCATCGTAAGGCTGAATACGAAACCGTAAGGGCATTTAGATCGGAGTAGAAAAAAGAAGGTGATCGAGTACTAGTCGAATCACAGGTTTTGCAGGAGGGAGGGCGACATGAATCGAGGACTGCACGAAAGGATATAGCAACCACATTCGAAATCCATGGCCAAGAACAACACGGTCAACACAATAAACCGCTCATGACGCCCACTAGCTCTGGCAAGCATATGGAGGAGCAATGGGCGATTCGAGTACCAGATTGAGAACGAAACGAGATGGAAGAGAGGAAGTGAAACCTGGAGAAGCCGCGGGGGAACACACCGGGATCCGTACAGTCGATTTCTTTTCGTCCTTTCTTCTCCGTGGAAGAAGGCCCCCTTGGATCGCGGTTTCTGTTTCTTGGGAAGAGGACGGGAGGAAGGCAGCCGAAACGAAAGGGAGCCGCGCGCGTGCCCTACGTGCGCCTCAGCAACCGCGATCACCGTGAGAGGAACACCATTTTGACTGGCTATGGCAGGTAACCGCCTCACTTTCCATATTTCTTTTAATTCTTTTACTGTTAGATATATATAAAGACAGAACTATTTTAACCGGCTATAGCAGGTAACAAACCGCACTTCCCTTATTCCTTTTTATTTTTTACTATAACAAACACACACGCACAGAGAAGTATTTTTATTCACCGGAAAAGATGTTGATCTTGTCAAACACACGAAAAAATATCTTCTTCTTGAGTACTCAATAGTTTTCGTTGCTTGAAACCAGAGGATCTTCTTTCTTTTTTTACTCCATTTATTTTCTTTTCTTCCTCGTAAAATAAAATTAGAAATACTTTAAACTAATTAAATTTTGTTTAAATAAGAAACAATAAAAAAATAAAAATGTGCACATATATACATAATTGCATCGACTAATAAATTTAAAGAACCACGTAATTTGACTGTATATATGGTTTTTTATTTCTAAATTTAACTCTTAACCCACGAATCGAATCAGAAAATGATTTAATTGAGTCTGGAGTCATTGGGTCACTAATCAAGCCAGCGGACCAACTTGTCAAATTGAATGTTTAGTTGAAATATATTTTGAAATATAAAAATAATTTAAGATTATATAGTATTAGAATGAACGTTAATAAAAGATAAATAATCTTAAACCAGAACGTATTTGACAATGGAGTTACAACATCAACCAACATTATAAGCATGAATCTTTAATATTTAGATTAATCGACTCTTCTCATCTCACAATAATATTAATATGTCTTTGAAAGGTATTTATGTGGATGATCTTTATTTCGCAACACAATTACTTACAAACTAAAAAAAATGGTCTTGTATCGTCCATGCTATTTGACCCATAAAACACTTTTTTATATTTAAATATTGAAATAAAATTTGTATCGTCCATTCTATTTTATATATTGAAATAAAACTTGTGAAGATAAAACAAGTGATTTTTCGAAATGTATGAGGATAAATATGTAAAAAGACCAACTTGAAATTACTATTCAATTTATCAAATATTGTTATTGATAACCCCTTTAAAATAATAAAATATATTTTTATTATTTAAAATTCCTAATCTTTGTATTATCAATCGTATTTATTTGTTTCCCATAGCCCCTCAATGTTACTCCTCTCATCACTCATCACTCGATTATTAGTTTTTCTCTACTTGTTGCTCAATGCCCCATCAAAAATATTTATATTCGTTTTTCGTCGTAGACAAACACAAGAAGAAAATGATGAGATCATTTTTGTTCATTTGCAACGATGAGGGCCTTTATCATTTTGGAGAAAGATTACTATTGATAATCTTAATATTATTATTTTATAATTTTATTTTAATTTTATTTAAATATTTAAAACTATTAAAATTAACATAAATATATATATTTTTTTAATCTCCTCCTCCGCCTCCGGTTAAAAAAGTTATAAAAAAAGAAAAGAAAAAGGGCGGGGTGGGGGGTTTTGCGCGTTGGGTTGGGGGCGGGGGGTGTGGGGTTTTGGAACCAGGGGACAGTAAATAGTATGCTCAGCTTCAATCCGAAATAATTTGAAGTGCCATAAACACCCCCATCACATACGTTAATCCTCCTGAAAGGCATATCTTGCAGCTCAAGAAAGACTCGTCCGTAGCAACAGCGACAGATAGACACGCGACTCGACGCGACGACATGGCGGTGCCTCAGCTTATAAGGTTTGACGGATTCCCGCTCGCTTCGCCCCTGCCCTCCGTTTCTTGTCCTCCCCAAGTCGGACGAGGAGGAGAATAGGAGACTCTCGTTCTCTGACGGTTGATCGCTATTCTCGTTCGTATCCGTCTGTTCTTCCAGTTCCATCTTCATCGCACGCGCCGGTTCTCGGTATGGACTCCTTTTCTAGTAATCTTTGCTGCTATATGTTAGTCTCTTGCGTTTTTGAGACGGATCGATCGAACCCTTCCCCTGTCCTTCGTTTGATCTTTCCGGGAAGGTCTCGGGACGAATCATCAGTTTCACGTTGGTGGGTGAATTAGTTCCTGAATTTATATCCTTAAGACTGTCTCGGAAGGATGTTAAGACTTAAGAACATTATAGGGTACCGTACAAGATGATATTGAGATTATAGACTCACACATCAATGTCACACGGTAATGGAAAATATGAAATGCTTCTTCGCCCCTAAAGCGGTTGCTGTGGATTGGCAAACCTGTGATGAGCAACGTCTTGTCTATGTTTCTTGTTGCATGATGTGTCGAATTTAGTGAGTCATCTCGTAGACACCTGATTTTATAGCTTCTAATGCATGGAATTGCCTAATTCGTTGATGAAGGAAGCCCTAACCTGTTTGTGGATTTCATATGAAAACTTACATTTAGCGTCATTCTTGGGGAAATTTAATCGTGCGAGGTCAAAGCAGACAAGATGTTTCAAGGTTTACGAGAAAAAAAAATTTTCAGGAGCTTTAATTCTTATGGTCATCAAGAAGCTCTCTGATTCTGTCTGGTGAAAATTTTTGCCTATGGGTTGAGACAATTAGCCTAATTATAAAATGTTTGACTTTCAAATTTAGGGAATTTCATGAGATTTTGTGTGTTGAGTTTATATCGGATAAGCAGGACATGTCTTCTTGAAATCATGTTAGCTGTCATTCTTAATATATTTTTACCTGAACTGGATAGTAAGGGGATTATGCAGGTTGCATTCTGTTTGAATTTAACTGTCAGATGGTCTTAAATGCATTTCAACCCAACCCGAAGATGACCCAAAATGTCTTGCGGACACCTCTTAGTAGCAGGCAAGATGAAATAGTTTAGTATTTGCATATTTTACTTTTAAGGCTGACAAATGAGGACTCTGTACAAGGTTTTAAAAAAATGCTCCATTAGGTTATTGAATTTGACAAATGTGGACTCTGTACACGGTTTTTAAGGCTGAAAAATGATCCATTTGTCAAGCTTAATATGGTTGGATTAATGAGAGTCACATTTGTTGGACTTGTATATTTTGATTGACCGTAGACATTATTGATCTGAAGCTTAAGTGGCTGAGACTTCTGAACAAAGTTTTGCCAGATATCAGTAATTGTTAGAACAATGTATAGACCAAGCCTCAAATCGGAAAAGAATATTTATAGCAGCTTGGAAGTGCTTTAATAACTGTATGCATTTGATTTTTTGTTCTTTTTAGGCCTTATTCTCATATCAGAATGTTTATGTGGTTGTTGAGGTTGTTACCAGTGATGTAGTTTTTAGTAGTTTGCTGACATACCTGTTCAAAAGTTGCTATTATGACAAGTTTCATGAGTCTGCATAATGCACACGTTGAGTCTTAACCATGCATTATTTAAAGTTGGGCTTTAATTCCCAACAGCAAACTAACATAATTATTTTTCTTCTTTAGAGCTTGCAAGTTTATCCATTTCAATTTATCTTATACATCAGTAACGATATTTTGGTTAAGTGACTTGCTTATAAATCTTCAAGAACACATATTTTAATCGTGTTCCACCGACATGTCCATGACATGGCGCTTATACTTGGTAAGCAACTTGATGTAGAATGTTCATCTCATGTACTTGTTTGGGTTACATACTATTTAGCAAATTCTTTGTTCCAGGTCATTCTTTTGCAGTTTTTTCTCAATTCAGGACATCTAATTGGAAATGATGGCACAAATTTTGGAGTGTTCTAAGGTTACAAATTATGTGTAATGAGAATCAATTTTTTTCCCCAAAGAGCCTTTTTTAATACATTTTCAAAAGTTATATCGGTCTTGTTCTTTATAGCAGTATGTTTTGCCTAACTAATGGGAAGTAAGACCTCCACATGTACAGCTGGGCTACATTTCTGGTCTTGTTTCTTATTACTTACAAATGACTGTTGAGAAATCAGAATCATGCTCAATATTAATGATGGTTAGGATGAACATGTTTTTGAAGATCATCATGTTATGTTCTTCTTTCAATCTGATATTTATCCATTAATTACACTTTTACAAAGTGGGAAGAATATTATGCAATTGAAAATTTGCAGGTTTGTCTTTGGAAGACATGGTAACACAATCAAGTTTTACCATACCAGCACCGGCTGTATGTCTGCCTGCATTTTCTCGATCTCAGAGACTGCTAGGTAAACACATCGCTGCTAGAAGATTGTATACTCAATAAAACAAATGCTAGGAAGCCTCACATGGTGAGCTGTTGCACCCAGTCTCTTATGAGTGGTCGGTGACCAATTAGTCCAACAACAAGACCTGAGCCAATTACATGCTTGAGGTCAGTGTGAACCATATGCACACAGTGCTGCACAGCGTGCATCATGAAACAGAGATGAGTCACTCAGTAGCTTAGTAATAAATGATCATGAATTAGTTATGAGCTTTTTATTATATGATTTGATGATAGTTTAATATCAACTGTCAGATGGCCATTTTAGTGTTTAATCTTGATAGTTTAGGATAAGTTGTGCAGTAATATAATGCAGCTGTAAGTCCTTAAGTTGTCAAAGTTATTGGGTTTTAATTTCTTCGATGTAATTAGGATTTCTGGGTTTTTCAATGCAATTAGGCTCCAAGAGTAGGTTTGAGTGTGTATTGGCATGAATTTTACACTACTAGTAAACAATACTGATAAGTAGTTCTTAAGCAATCTAAACTATGTAATTTTATCTTGGTTAGTCATTATTTTCGTATATCCAACAACTTGGGGCTGCCGTACTCTTTATGTAGCTCTCCACTTTAATTTCAAAGCCAAATAGCACATCTGTTGCTGGCTAAAATATTGTGATGATTAAGTGATCTTCATCAGTTCATATTTGATTTTTCTAAGAAGTGCCTTTTTCCTCCTCACGGACAAGAAATGAATCTCATGTTCTTTTGATGTCAGGATGAAGCAAGTTTGGTGCCTTAATCATATTTAGATTTGTTTGCATGAGCAATCTAAAACTTCTTGTGCAGATTTAGACTAGGTGGTATTTTACAAACTTTTTGCAACTAAGCCACTTGTTGAGTTGGGAGTCATGTTTGTTTTGTTTTTGCCATTTGGTTACACATCTAATATTCTTATGATAGTGGGGCTGAAACCTATATTGGACTGTTATCCTCAATAGTTGTTAATGTTAGGATCGGAAAGACACTAAGAGGGGGGGGAGGGTTGAATTAGTGCAGCAGATTAAAATCGTAATTTTGAAACCGATTTCGCAAAAAGGCAAGTTCGTAAGAAGATTTTGATTCGACGAAAGAGAACTTGAATGAAGTTGCTTGAGTAAAGGAAATAGAAAGGAACTAAGCAATTTGCAGCTAAGTAATGAAATAATTCAGAAATGTAAACACTCACACATTCATGAACACAATGATGTATAGTGGTTCGATCAAATGACCTACATCCACTCTTGAAGCCTTCACGATGAGGCTCCGCACTTCCACTAGCAAATCCTTTAAAGGGGAAGGACCAAATACCCCTCTTACAACCCTTTACAAGAGATTCACACTCTTACAAGATTTCACAAGGAGAAGGAGGTGAACACTTTAGCAAAAGAAGAGACAAGACTTTGCCAAGACTTTTCAAAGACTTTTTCTCAAAATTCTAACTCTCAAGGGTACCCTTTCAGCTGAGAAAGGGGGGGTATTTATAGGATTAAAATGGATTCAAATTTGGGCTCCAAATTTGAATTTTTTTGAGTTTCCTGGTGTCGGGCGGTGCAATAATCGCTGTTAGAGAAGCGGTGCTACTCACCGTTGTCGGCAGATCAGGCACAAATAGGGCGGTGCTACGCCCAGTCGGGCGGTTCAATCGCTTGGCCCATTCAGCAAAGGCCGAATGGGCCTTATTTAAGGCCCAAGTTGGCCTAGTAAGAGCCCGGTTGGCCCCTACCAGGCAGGATTATTTCTAAATCCTTGCTCTAATCACGTGCAAACTACGAATTTAAAACATAATTCTAAGTGATTTAACCCGACATTCTTCAAGTCAACTTCCGGCGAGCTTTACGGCGAGATTCCGGCGGACTTCCAACACTTCCCTCGGATTTCTTCCGGCGGACTTCCAGCATACTCCCGGATTGTATGGCGAGCTCAACGAGTCTTCGGCTAGCTTCCGAATCTTCCCGATAAGTTCCGCGAACATTCGATGATCTTTGCGACGAACTTTCGAAAACTTCGGCAAGTCCCTGATTCGATCTTGGTTGGTTCCGGCAACACTTCCGATGATTTCTCGAACTTCCGATGAACTCTTGAACACCCCACGGACTTGACCACGGTAAATCGCTTTATGTTTTCATCTCATCATAGTTATTCCTGCACACTTATCTCGACAATATATATTAGAACAAATATTTCACCAATTGACTTCATCATCAAAATCCGAGATTCAACAGTTAAGTAGATAGCTCTGTTATCAAACTCTCTGCTGGGCCAGAATTATCAAACAATGGTGCTACTCTTAACCAGTCAAAACAATTTTTGCTTCACTGTGCTGCAGGCATATGAAATGGATTAGTCTTCGATGCAAATATCTTGTATCCAAAATGTTGCATCAGACCTGCATTGGTGGGAGCCTTGTGCATTGAGCTGCCCTTTTTGCTCTTGCTTCTGTTTCTAAACATATTTCTAATGCTTTCTCTGGCAACTCTCTTTTGTTAAAACTTGCACACTATTAAGTGTAATAAGACATGTTTAACATGTTTATATGCATTTCAGCATCCTCAGGTTTTGCTGAGACCTGCTTCTCTGCCGTTGCACCTAGTTTGCCTCCATTCTCATGTTCCACGTTGTTTTAATAATCAAGGATCGATTCTCGATTTTCTGAAAATGTGGTCTCAGTTGTTCTAGCAAATAATTAGCAAAGAAAAAACCTGCACCTTGGCAGATAGATCTTAGCCGAATATCTAATATTCTTGATTAGGTTCTTTAGTAAGATCAAATTTTAAATTTTCACAAGCAAAAAAAAGTTACCTAGTTGCACTTGACATTTTTTTTTATTTTTGGTGGAACTACGAAGGGCTAACTTAGAATAAAACTCCAATTGTTAATAAACACTCTCAATGTAAAATTCTCCAGTAGGGCAACCGATAAAAGAAAATGTTGTGCATTTCTTTGTTGATTTTAAAACGATCAACTGGAGCAAGAAGGCATTACCAGGGTATAATATGTGTGTCGGTAGCTCTAGAAAGATTTAGGATATAGTAGTTCGTCAACAAAATTGTAAATCATCAAAGCTGAGTTACAAGGCTTTTATTAATGTGTTATTGTATGAAGATGTCTGACACCCTAATATTTGTATTAATATTCAATATGAAGTTTGAGGTTTTTCATCTACAGTGCAGTTTAGTTTCTTACCTTTTTTATCATTGTGGTAGATGAAGTTAGTTGATTGTTAACTAGCAGGTTATCTTATCTAATCTATAAGATATAGCCAAGCTGGCTTTCCAGTTGTCACGGAAAACAAAGTAGATTGGTGTCATTAAGTGGCATATGATGACTGGACTACAGAAAACTAATCATGTTAACAATCAATTCTGTGGATTGAATAATCTCGGACCACAGATGTGAAAATTGTTCAGGGGGCATAAAAGGACTACAACTTGGATGGTTATGCTTGTCAGCTTTTTGCTGAATGGGTCCTCTTAATGTGATGAGACAATAACATAATTTTCCAATAGCAGGTTAATATCTTCAGTTGAGTTGAGATTCAGTAATAAATTTAAATTCTTAATTGATTTTATATTTTTCCAACATTGACTTTGAAGCCTAGAGCAATATATATCTGTGTTTTTTAGTAGGTCTTTTTGTTTTTGTTGGTGTGATGTTGTTGTTTTATTTTCTTCCTTTGCCAAGATATTGAAATGATGCACTGTTGATGTCTTTTGAACATTCATCCTCTGATGCAGAGGAAAACAGACTCCATATTAGCAGACATGGTCAATGGCATTCTATCTCGTTTGCTCGTCGGATTCCCTCTTCTGCAAGGCTATTTGCTGCTTGTTTGGTGTGTATTTTATTTGGTTAGGAATTATGGTCTATCAATATCTGCATGATTTTATACTGGAACTTCTTGATGACCAAGTAAACACCCAAATAATTTAGTTTGAAGACCACCTACTGTGGCTTATTAGTTGGATGTCCTATCACTTGTATATGTTGTCATCCAATAAAATGCCCCAAGCTCTTAAGTCTGTCAGCATCTCTTTTGTAATAAATTACTCGCAAAATGTTCTGATAATTCCCCATGTGATGTCATGTTACTAATCCAATTGTACTTATGCTTCAGAATGCAAGATGTTCCGCAACTCAAACCCAAAGCCAAACTGTGAAAAGTAAATCAGCAACCATTATGGGCACTCCCACCAAGGGTAATTTTGATAATAATTAATACAGCTACCATGTGCTACCATTTTTCTCCATCATATCTGCCGGGTGCCATCATCTACTTGCTTCTATTAGCTGATTTTATTGTATAAGATACTGTCATTTGTCGACATGTTTGTCCTCGTTTACTTGTAGTAGAAGATATTTAAAAGACTTACAAGAAATTGCATTTCAGAATCACGGAAGCTGCCAAAACTTGATGATGGGAACACAGGGTTCCCCCCACGGAGTGGTGGCGGCGGCGGCGGCGGTGGTGGTGGTGGTGGAAGTTCTTCAGGTGGATTTTTCTTGTTTGCCTTCCTCGTATTTTTGGATTACTTGAAGGAGCTAGAAGGAGATGAATCTTTACCAGGATAGTTGGAGATTGTGGTGGTCATCTTAAGTACTTAATAAATATAGTCTTCTTGCATCATGTACTTGATAAATATAGTCTTCTGTCATCATGGGTTGCGTGGTCAGTGAGATTTACCTGCAGCAAATATTTCAGAGATACCGTGTGGAACCGGTGGCCTCATTCAATGCATCTGTTGAACAGCGATTGCCTAACTTAGAATTATGATCTAGACCTCTTGCTCCACGTTCTAAAGTGGCCTATACATGATTTCTATATGCAGTTTCACATTCCATTGTCAGGTAAATATTTTTGGCTGTACAACCACTTGCTGTCATCGCCTTAAATTTTTTACACTTGACCTTGTATTTGATTGAATATATTTCGATGGCCGCTAGGTCGCAGATATAGCAAGCTTGTCAGGGTCGCATGGAAGAGACACTCAACTAACCCGACTACTCAATCGAGACAAGACCTCCTGTCATTCTTAAAATGAAGCCATCACTACTACCTGCTGCAATTCATGCATGTAACGTGAATGCCGCTCATTGCTACCTCCATCTCAGCCGATGTCAGTGCAACATCTCAGGTACTGCAAATCATGCATGTTACGTGAAGGTCATTCATTGCAACCTTCATCGCAGTCGATGTCAATATAACATCTGTACTAACAATTATTGGTTTTATAGGGGGCAATCTTTTATTCATCGCTTAACAGTTCTCTCTCTCTCTCTCTCTCTCTCTCTCTCTCTCTCTCTCGTCACGCATTGCAGACCCTCATCGTCCGAACAAACCGAGTATTGAGATGATTGATTATCTTGGACCACATGAGTTCATATACTTTGGACCGGAGACGGTATCACCGTGGGATAATGTGATAAGCTTCGAAACAAACTAGCCGAGTATTGAGATGATTATCTTGGACCACACGAGTTCATATAATTTGGACCGGTGACAGTATGACTGTGATAAGCTTCATATGTTTGGATCTCATGAGTTCGTATACTTTTGGACCGGTGACAGTATCACCGTGATGAGCTGTGATAGTATGTATCCCTGCAATAAGCTTACAATGTTTCGAGGACTGGGGGACCCCAAGCGTGGATAGAAGAGTCGAGCAATGACTGGCCGAGGATGTGCTACGTCACTGTTACAAGCACAGCCTCCACATGTTCGCCACCAATTCTGTAGCTTCCGTAGTTGACATCGACGTCTAGGAGGGCCTTTTGAGTCGTGCCGAGGCATCTTAAGACCACGAGACCGCCACTCGCCTTCTCGATTCGACAACCAGTGCTTTGTAGCTTCACCCACCTCCACGTGGTGCTGCTGCTTAAGACCAGACCCTTCCAAATCATAGTGAGAGCTGCCATCGTCATGAAAGGAGACAGCAGCAGCAAATGCAACATGCCTCACCTCCTCATGGTCTCCTTCGCTGCCCAAGGCCACCTCAACCCGCTGCTCCGCCTCGCCAAGCGCATCGCCGCCAAGGGCCTCCTCGTCACCCTCTGCTCCACCGACGACATCGGCCACCGGATCTCCTCCTTCACCGCCAACGCCGCCCTTGGCGATCCCACGCCCGTCGGCCGCGGCTTCATCCGCTTCGAGTTCTTCTCCGACAGCCTGGCCCTCGACGACCCCCGCCGCGACGACCTCGACTTCCTCATGCCCCTCCTCCGAGCGACCGGCCCGCCGGCCCTCGCTGAGCTCATCCGCCGCCAGGTGGACGCTGGTCGCCCGGTGTCCTGCGTCGTGAACAACCCCTTCTTGCCATGGGTGCTCGACGTGGCCGCCGACTTGGGCATCCCCAGCGGCGTCCTCTGGGTTCAGTCCTGCGCCGTCTTCACCACCTACTACTGCTACTACCACTCCCTGGTCAAGTTCCCCACCGAGGACAACCCCAACGTCACGGTGAATCTGCCGGGCTTACCTCCGCTGAAGGCGGAGGAGCTCCCTAGCTTCCTCCTCCCGTCCTCCCCATACAAGGTGCTGGCGAAGGTGATCCTGGAGCAGTTCGCCAACATCTCAAAGGCGTCGTGGGTGTTCGCCAACTCCTTCGAGGAGCTCGAGCGCGAGGCCATCGACGCCATCTCCCACCGGCTACCCCTCATACCCGTGGGGCCTCTCGTGGAGCCGGACCACAAGTCGCAGTCCTCCAACATCCGGAGCGACATCTTCAAGGCAGCCGACTGCATGGAGTGGCTGGAGACGCAGGCGCCGCTCTCCGTCGTGTACGTGTCGGTGGGTAGCGTGGTCGTGCTGAGCAAGGAGGAGATGGAGGAGCTGGCCTGGGGGCTCAAGAACTGCGGCCGGCCCTTCCTTTGGGTGGTGCGCAGCGACGCGCAGGCGCTGCTCCCGGAGGGCTTCATCGAGGCGGCCGCCGAATCGGGGCTGGTGGTGGCGTGGAGCCCGCAGGATCGCGTGCTCGCCCACCCCGCCATCGCCTGCTTCGTGACACACTGCGGTTGGAACTCCACGCTGGAGACGCTGACGGCCGGCGTGCCGGTGGTGACGTACCCGCAGTGGGGGGACCAGGTGCCGGGCTCGAAGTTTCTGGTGGAGGTGTACGGCGTCGGGGTGCGGCTGCGTGCCCCGGCGGCGCGGGAGGAGGTGGAGCGTTGCGTGGGCGCGGTGACGCGGGGTGAGGGGGCGGAGGCGATCAGGGGGAGGGCGGCGAAGTGGAGGGAGGCGGCGACCAAGGCGGTGGCGGAGGGCGGCTCGTCGGATCGCCACATCCAAGACTTTGTGGACGAGATCCGGAAGAGAGCCTCCGGTGGCGGCCATGTCGACAGCGATGGCAGGATTTGAGCTGCTCACTGGGTAGGAAACAACGAATGGGAATAAAACACGTGGACACCACACCGAACAAAAACCCGATGTGCAGTACACCACCCGTGCGTGCTGTCTGGTTTCTTTTTACCTTCATCTTAACTAGTGATCGTGATCAAAATCGAACCAACACCGTGTGAGGTCCAGAGGAGGTCACGTCACCCCCCATACGTCCGGGGGCCCGCACACCGAAAGAGGCCACGTCACCCCAGAGATTTTCTCATGGGTGATTGCGTCGAAAGGATGATTTGGTGTGCTGCGGATAGTATTATTATATGCTATTATCAAATAAGTATAAGTATTATATTTATATAAATAATCCAATAAAAAATATGTTATCTAGTAATAAGACTTCAAAGTGCTTTTTAATGGCCTCCATCTTATTCGTGAAGCCTTCTCGCATGGCCATGACACATTCCCTTATCTATCACAGAAACCATGCGGTGTGATAGATAATAGAGTTGTGTCGTCTTGCCTTGTTGGCTGATCTATCTTCTTCAATTAGGCTGCTTGTCATTTTGTCAATCAAACCTTAGTCCTGTCAATCAAACACCAGTTATTATCGAGTGAAGAGGACCCATATTCCTGTTTGAAAACAAGACTTTTCCGATGCAATACAATGTGTACATCACATATTGCTTTGGCATTTGATGTCACTAATACATCACATAATGATTTGCTGTCTGACATTAATAAGGTCAACACTGAGGCCAAACTTGTGGATTACGCCGTGAGCCATCTGCACCATCTGCTCGTGTTATTGTCTTCCGAATTCATGTGATTATTATTATTATTATTATTATTATTAGACAAATTAAATAAGTTGACATCTTTGAAAAAAAATTATATGGTAAAATTTTGAACTCTAGTAAGGATGGGCTGGATATTTTTTTTCAAAAATAAAAAAAATATTACTGAAAAAACTTATCACATACGAAATCATACTCTTTTCATTTTAGCGGCCAACAATTCATCTCTATGGGAGCTTTTGTCATGATAATATTTGCAATCAATAATCATGCAAGCTTCCAGTGTAGGTTCATAATCGAAAGTCTGTCTCACCTTCGTTGTCCTGCATATTAAATGCACCATTAGTACTGAATTTAATCCAATCGATTAGCGAATCTTGCTTCTTATGTAGTTTTGTCATCAATCATGAGAACAATAGTTTTATAAACGATAGAAAAGAATTAGTTTTATCCCATTTATACACAATCAAATCAAACTTTCTAAATCAACCAGGGGCCATAGACAATTAAGGAAACCCTTATGATATGAAATGTTTGGTATTATGCATCACATACCATACGAATTTATCCATCATCAAATTGGACAAGGTCTATTTGAAATCCAACGCCGCAAGACATGCTTCATAGTTCATACTACTTGATCGTAAACGAGGATTAAAAAAAATTAATATTGAAACGATATGATACATACAACAATCTTACTTCAACTTAAAATATTAAAAGATATTCATACTACAACATGTCTTTTCGGTATTCTCCAAAATTTTCATGGGGTTGAGAATATATTGTGTGGATCTTGTCTATTTGATCATCAAAGGAGTTTGATATACACATCTTTATTGCTTGTTAGATTTATATTTGAAAACTAGTAGATCCATCATACTCGTATGAAAGATCAAACCGAATTTTTTATAAGGAAAGAAGATAAATAGAAACACAATTAAAGATGGAATCCTTTGCCAAGCGCTTTTCAAAGAATTGTCAAAGCACAAAATAGTATCTTTGTCGCAGTCAATTTAGTTCATGACAAGTAAAAAAAAAAAAAGAAGCGAAATAGATAACATAATTATTTGAGATGGAACATTTTGGCGAGGAAGAATTGCCAAAGCAATATTATTTATATATATATATATATATATATATATATATATATATATATATATCTTTATCAAAGTCAATTTGGGTGTAAAACCATCAATTTCATTCATTTTGGCGAAAATAGCATTCCCATGGCTCCAATTCCACCCCATCTCTCGTTTTAAGAGAGTGTGTGTGTGATTAGCTTTGGCCAAATCGTTGGCCGTTCATCAAAAGAAGACAAAGATGAAAATTGAGTCATAAATTGACGAACCCAATTATTAATTCGATTTTAATCCGTATTGGATAAATCGGCACAACCGATCTGATTAGATCCCATTAGGTCAGCTATCATCTTTAGCGTGATGGATTTTGATTTCTTTATCTCTTGGTTTATGTGGGTGTGTGAGATTAATGTGGCTTAACAAGTCATTCATCTTGAGCAGCATTAGCTGGGATGAACGCAGCCGCGTTTGGCGCACGAAACCAACAAGTTGTGGCCGAATCACAATCGGGATTTATTTCCGCTTTGGGCTTGCGGCAATCGGGATTTATGTTATTTCTTTCCTGAAACGAAGGTTGCATTTAGCTATTTTTCTGTCTATTGATACGGGCTTAGTTAGAATAGCGTGAGTAGTGAAACACCCATACAATATTTATTTGCAATAGATTAACCTATTTGTAATGTCATGTGATTTGTTAAAGGCTTTCAAACAAAGAAAACGATTAGCCGAAGCGACGATGATCGATAAGTTGTCTCTCATGGCGTACAAATCAAACAATTGAAACCTTTCTTAAAGGAGGCAATCGTAGCATCAAATAATGATAGAATCTCAAGCATTGGAGAGCTGGACAGAGTCTCGTGCACTATCAAAGCTCTACAACTATTATCCTGGAGTCCAATCGTAAGTTACGGGATTAACTTTTGTCCATTTCCACTCGAGTTTGCTGATGATCGTCTAAATAACCTGCGGACTACAAAGTACGGCATAAACTAAGCAAAATGCACATTGTTGAGCTACAACAAATCTTGCTAATTAGAGTCGTACATAAAAAATTGATAATGACGAATAAAACTTGCTAATTCACACCGCAAAAGGTTTTGCGCTGGAAGTTTACTATAGATGTCCATGAAATGGGCATAAGCAAAGGGTGAACCTTCTCATAGTCTCTATATTATCAGCCATTTGACCCGTAACATACAAGCAATATGTCGTTTTATTATTTAAGAATGAATATTAGAATTGCACAAATAAACTAGAATCCAAAATATATATTAGAAATAATATTTGAACCTTCTCTCGGTGTTTAAAGCTACAAGCAGTGATCCACTTAAATAAAAACAAGCAAATTGTCAGGAAACAGTACGCCGTGCGAGACGTGAAAAAAGCACAGCACGCATGAGACTCATTCTGTGGCATGATACATGACGGTACGCATGTGTCACACGAGGAGAGCGCTGGGTGGGGATATACTCATGTAATTTATTTTTCTGCTACATCTTTCCTCCACTTTGGTATTGCTCCTAAATATAGTCCATTCCACAGTCTTTCGCTCGTCTCCCCAACGTGGTCATCGAACACTTGTCATTTAAAGATTGATTGATCACTGCCAATAGGAACGCGATCTCTCTCTCTCTCTCTAAATTCACCATTAAACAGGTGAAAATGTGAGTGGAGACACCACCTTTGATCATGGGTCATCCTGCCTAGCATATTGGACCCGCGAGCCCTTCCGAAGGAGGAGAAAAAATTTTACGACAATAAGGTTAAGGTGATTCAAAAGGCGGAAAAATATATAAAAAAGCAAGAGAAAAAAAATGAAAAAAATAAAGACAACACAAAAATTGTTTTTATTCATTCAAACAATATTCTTATCTCATATTAGATCAGATCTAGAGTGAACTCTTACTGTGATTGCTTATGGAGGTTTTGGATATTATGCACATTGACATAATTCATATATCTCAATTAATCCCTTGTGATTGTTGTTTTAGATTTGGGCAAAAGACTTAGAGAATTATATATTTATCATTTTTATAGTGGATTTTCTCTGGTTTGTCATAGTGGTTTTTACCCTTCACGTTAGAGGGGTTTTTCATGTAAATCTTAGTGTTCTATTTGATAGTGATTTTCGTTTAATTTCGTTGTGTTACAATCTGTTAGTATTTGTTCATATACAAAAGTTCTTCCTTGTTGTTTTTTTATCCTATCAACTGATATCAAAGTAAGATTTAGTGATTTAATTTTTATGTTTGAACATGAAGGCTGGTAGTGTTTCTCATATGATTAGCTTGAACGGAAACAATTTGATGATATAGAAATCAAGAATATATTATCTCTTGTATTGTAAAGATTTGTATAGACCTTTGCAAAGAGATAATGCAAAACTCACAACTATGACAGATGATGAGTGGAAGAGGTTAGATCGAAAAACGGTCGAGTTTATTCAACAGTGGCTCGATGATAGTATCTTTCACTATGTTTCTACTAAAAATTCTGTATATTCTCTTTGGAAAAAGTTGGAAGTACTCTATAAAAGAAAAATAATTGGCAACAAAGTTTTCTTAATCAAAAAACTTATGAACCTAAAATATAAAGAATGTGTTTCTATTGCTGAGCATTTGAATGAAATGTAGAGTATTACTAACTAGTTATCTTTTATGAAAATGTCTCTTGATGATGAGTTGCAAGCATTATTACTTCTCAGTTCATTACCAAAAAGTTAGGAGACATTGGTGGTTTCCCTCAATAATTCTGTATCAGATGGTATTATCACCATAAGTCAAGTGATAAGCAATTTGTTTAATAAAGAGTTGAGAAGAAAGAACTCAACAATATCTCAATTGATTCACAAGCACTTATCTCGAATAATAGAGAAAGGTCAAGTCTAAAGATAGAAGCAGTTCATGTATGGGTAAAAGCAAATCAAGATCAAGGAAAGATATTATTTGCTATAACTATGGTGAGAAAGGACATTATAAGAATCAATGTAAGTAACCTAAGAAGAGCAAGAAAAAGAAAAAAGAAGTAGAGTCTGTAGAGTCAAAAGAGAAAACCACAACTATAGTGCAAGATGGTGATTATTTAATTTTGTCCCCTTCTGATGATATTTTTTCTTATGTGTATTAGGATCTCAAGTGGATAATTGACACAAGAGCTTCTTATCATGCTACACCATAGAGGGAGTTTTTTGCTACCTATAGGTCTGAAAATTTTAGTATTGTCAAGATGGGCAACTATGATATGGCAAACATCATTGGCATGGGTGACATCCACATAAAGACTAACATTGGATGTAAGTTGATACTTAAGGATGTGAGGCATGTGGTTGACTTAAGGCTGAATCTAATTTCAATTGGAAGATTAGATGATGAAGACTGTGATAGCAGGTTTCACAAAGGGCAATGGAAACTCAGTAAGGGTTCTCTTGTTATAGCTAGTGGAAAGAAAAGTCACACTTTATACAGGTTGCAGGCTATGGCTTATGGTGAGTAATTAAATACTATAGAGAAAGACTTCAGCATGGAGTTGTAACATATGCGATTGGGACACTTGAGTGAGAAAAGACTGCAAGCTCTTTCCAAGAGAGGTATTACCATACCTTAGAGGTACACGTTTGAACCCTTGTATTGATTATTTGGTTGGTAAACAACACAGAGTTTCTTTTGCTAATCTTGCTTTATCTAAAAATTACATGTCTTGGATCATGTTTATACAGATGTATGTGGTCCTTTGAGGATAAAAACTCCTAGTAATTCTATTAATGTTCCTAGCATTAATGGTGCACTTTTTTTTGTCACTTTTATAGATGACTTTTCCAAAAAAGTTTGAGCCTATACTTTGAAGACCAATGATCAGGTTATTGATGTTTTGAAAGAGTTTCATGCCAGAGTTAAAAGGAAAATAGAAAGGCAACTGAAATACATAAGATCAGATAATGATGGTGAGTATACATGATTGTTTAATGATTATTGCAGGTCACATGACATCAAACATTATATGATAATTCATAGTACACCTCAACATAATGCAATTACAAAGAGGATGAACCGCACCATCATGGAAAAAATCATATGTATGCTTTCATAGGCAAAGCTACCCAAAAAGTTTTAGGATGAGAATTTGAAGATTACAGTTAATATGATCAACTTATCTCCCTATACAGCCCTAGATGGTGATGTTGCAGAGCATGTAAGATTAGGAAAAGATGTTTCCTACAAGCATTTGAGAGTGTTTAGTTATCGTGCATTTGCACATGTTCCAAACAATGAGAGGTCCAAGCTAGATGGTAAGACAAAAGAAAGTATTTTTCTTGGCTACTCATATGATAAATTAGGTTATAGGCTTTGGGATCTAGAAAATATAAGGTATTTAGAAGCAAAGATGTGGTCTTCTTTGAGGATCAAATCCTTAAGGATTTGAAGAATGAGGCACCAGCCAAGATTTCTGCAGAAGGATTAGCAGATTGTGACCCAATTACTCATCCAATATATTATGGTGATGGGAGAGATACACAGGAAGATAGTATAGAGCCAGATGTTAATCTACCTGTAAGACATGTTGAGTAAGAAGAAGTTGAGGAGCAGCTTCCCACAGAACCTCGGTTGAGAAGATCTTATAGACAACGTCAGCCTTCCAGAAGATACTCTTGCAGATGAGTTTGTGATGTTTACTGATACAGGTGAACCAGAAAGTTACTAAGAAGCAATTGAAAGTGAGCAGAAAAAGAAGTGATTAGTTGCTATGTAGAAAGAAATGGATGCTCTATAGAAAGAATCACACATATTGAAGAACGTGTAGGTTTTCAGGTTGAAGACTCAAGAATATTGTTCTCAATCAAATTACAAAACTAGATTAGTTGTGAAAGGCTTTAGTCAAAAGAAAGATATTGACTTTGAAGAGATTTTTTCTCATGTTATTAAAATATCTTTTATTCATATTGCTCTTGGCATTGTTGCTAGTCAGGACTTGGAGGTTGAGTAGTTAGATGTGAAGATAACTTTCCTTTATAGTGATTTGGAGAAAGAAATTTATATAGAGCAACCAAAATGTTTCAAAGTCAAAGGTAAAGAAAATTTTATTTGCAAGTTAAAAAAGAGTTTGTATGGGTTGAAGCAAGCTCCAAGATAATAGTACAGAAAGTTTGATTCATTTATGATTGAAAATATATATAAAAGAATGGCTTCAGATCATTATGTATATATCAAATAGTTTGATAAGAATTTTATTATTCTCTTACTTTATGTTGCTGATATGCTTATCCTTAGAAAAGATATATGTACAATTGACAAGTTGAAGAAGGAACTGAGTGAGTCCTTTATAATGAAAGACATAGGGCCAGCAAAACAAATACTGAAAATGCAGATTTCTCGTGACAGGAAAAACATGAAGATTTGATTGTCATAGAAGAAATACATCGAGAATGTATTAGAAAGGTTCATTATGAGCAATGCAAAGCCAGTTCGTCTTCCTCTTTCATGTCACTTTAAGTTGTGCTTAGAGTAGAGTCCGCCAAGTGATGAGGAGAAGAAGAAAATGCAAAAGGTTCCTTATGCTTCAGCAGTTGGAAGTTTAATGTATGCAATGGTATGTACGAGGCCGGATATCACATATACAGTGGGTATTATTAGTAGATTTCTTACAAATCTAGGCAAAGAATACTAGGTAGCAGTGAAGTAGATCTTGAGATATCTCAAAAGAAGTTTGAAGGTTTGTTTAAGCTTTGGAGGTGGACCACATGTGCTAACAGGTTACACAAATGTAGATATGGCTAGAGATATTGATATAAGAAAATTCACAATAAGTTTTTTACTTAACTTTGTAGGGGAAGCTGTGTCATGGCAATCCAGATTGCATGTATTGCTCTCTCTACCATAGAGGCAGAATATATTGCTGTTATAGAGGTTTGCAAAGAAATATTATGGATGAAAGAATTCTTATAAGAATTGGGGTTGAAACAAGAAAACTCTGTGGTGCATTATGACAGCCAAAATGTCATCTATTTGTGTAAGAACTTAACTTTTCATTCTAAGTCAAAGCATATAGATGTCAGATATCATTGGATTCGAAATGTACTTAAAGAGAAACAATTGCAACTTTAAAAAATTTATATAGATGATAATAGAGCAGATATATTAATAAAGACCTTATCAAAATAGAAGCAGGAGATGTACTGACAATTAGTTGACATGGCTTCACACTGAGGAGTTATGGGATAGCCTCCCTTATGGGCTGAAGGGGGTGGTTGTTGAGCAGTTAGCCTAATTCAGCCCATATGGGCTTTATCAGCCCACAGCCCATCTTTTCTTTTTCTAAACCCTAAATTTAATTAGGAGGTTAATAGTGGTTGTAAAAATTAGAAAAAAACCACAGCAAAAGAGCAGTGATTTTTGCAACAGTAAAGTGATTTAAAAAGAGAAGAAAAATATAGAAAAATAAGAAAAAAAAAGAGAAAAAGACAAGGATAACACAGAGACTGTTCTCATTCATCCAAATAGTATTCTCATCTTATGTTAGATCATATCTATAATGAACTCTTACTATGATTACTTAGGGAGGTTTTAGATGTTGTATACAGTGACAGGATCATTGTATCCCAGTTAATCTTTTATGATTATTGTTTGTATTTTGGGCAAGTGACTTAAAGAATTATACATTCATTATTTTTATAGTAGATTTTCTTTGGTTTGTCCCTGGTTTTTACCCTTCACATTGGAGGGATTTTTTTTATGTAAATCTTGATGTTTTATTTGATTATGATTTCTATTTAATTTCATTATGTTACGACATGCTAGTATTTATTCATATTAAAAAATTATTATTTTTTTATCCCATCAGTATTTATGTGATAAAATATAAAATATAAATCTATAAAATAAAGTAATTGACATTGAGTAAACAGGTGGATCTAAGGAGAATTTTTTTAAAAAAATATTCATTATTTAAGGAATTTTTGCTAGTATACTCGTTATAAATAGAAGTCTTATATGTTTGGATCTAAATATTTTTTAAAATATTAATTTAACTTTTTAGTAGCTAAATTATTGGACACACGATACTAATTTTGTGGGTGACATTCAAGTCACGAGGATTTGACTTGAAGGAACATGCATTTTGAAATTCATCTCGAAAACTTAATCGTTCATATTTCCAAAACTATTAGGTGGATCGATTCTGTGATGTGCATCGACTACTACTTGTTAACTCCAGTAACACTCCAAATTTATACCTATGGTGAAGAAACTTTTACTTTATATACTATAAAAATAAATAAAAGCCAAATGCAATATATCTTTCTAATATGTGGTGAAAAATATAACTATCTCTTTAGTCAAATCAAGCTCAAGTCCCAAAAAAAAAATGTTTCTTGTATATTCGTTTAAAAAACTCAAGAAATTTTCTCCTCTCAATTGCAGTGAAGTTTTTTTTTTCTCCGACAACTCCTCCTAAAATATTAAGTTACATGAGATATCTGTAAATAACAAATGCTTTTTCTTTTAATTTTATATCTTATAAATAATCTAATTGTAGAACTCATTTGGCTCTAAGGAATAAATAAAAATTATTTAATAATCCGTACAAATTCCACCCACCCATCTTTATATATTCCTCGATGAATGCTTGACTAATATATTCCCAAGCGTCCTTGTCATGATGCTATTGCTTGCACATTTTTTGATGCATCATCCTAAACAATCTTTCAAACACGTAACAATCATCGCTCATTTGATGTATCCAATCACCGCCCATCTTCTCCCCACATATATATATATATATATATATATATATATATATATATATATATATATATATATATATATATATATATATATATACACACATAAAATTAGAATTAAAATTAAAATAAAAAATAAAAAAAATATTAAAATAAAAAGATTTAATATAAAGTTTATGAAATTATCGAGAAGCTCATAAACACTATTTTAAATCAAAATCTCATTACTAGCATAAGAAATACTCAATATTTTCATCGTATGATTCAACTGATATTATCTCTTCTATAAGCATAATAAACACAACAATGGAGTGATTTGATTTAGAATTTTTTAATATATTAAATAATAAAATTAAATTAAATATAGTTAAACAATAAAACTAAAAGTAGAGGAATAAAAGAAAAAAATTATATTCATCTTTTAAATTTTAAATATAACCTACTTAAAATTTTATTTATATAATTTAAAAATATTCTAATAAATATTTTTCGTCAGAGGAAAAAGGGTGAGAGGACGGGTAACTTCCCCTCCCCTCCTCCCTATTTCCCCTCCATATCCTCTTTTTTTTTTTTTTTTTCCTTCTACCTCTCCTCTCCTCCCCCTCCACCACTTCTTACTTCCCCTTCCCTATCCCTTCGCTCCTTCCCCACCGTCTCTTCCTTCCCCAACAAAATATAAAACATCTTTATTTTATTTTAATATTTATTTATTTATTTTACTATTTCTTTATTTATATATGTTAAAAATAAAATATAAAATATAATTTTTAAAAAAATATATTTTAAAACTTAAAAGTAAATTTAAAAGATATATATGATCATTATTTTTTATTTTTAAGTTTTTAAAAATAGTTTATTTACTAATTATGACCCTTGAATAGTTAAATTTATCTAGAAAATATCAAAAATATATATCATCTTGATGTCAAAAATAAAAAATATTAAATAATTTACTCATATATATATATATATCAATTTATATTATTAAAAATAATAAATAAAACATAATAAATTAAAAATAATGAAAAAAATAACAAATATATTTAAAAATAAAAAAATATGATTTTCTTCGGGGATTATTTAGCATCTCCCATTTTAAGAGACACGGTATGAGTGGCCGGAAGAACATGTATTGTCTCGATTGGCCAAATCGTTGGTCGTTCGTCAAAAGATAACAAAGGTGACAATTGAGTCATAAATTGAAGGACCCAATAATTAATTCGATTTAGTTGGGATTAGAGGAATCGACCCAACTAATCCAATTAGATCCCATTAGTAATTAAGTGTGAGTAGGTTAACTACTGTTACGTCATGTTTAGTCTGATGGATTTTGACCTCTTTATCAAATAGTTTATGTGGGCGTGTGAAATTTAGCGTGGCTTAACAACAAGAAGTCCTTCGCGGTTGTAAGTAGCATTAAATCATTATTGGATTTTATTCCAGCTTTGGTGAGGGAATCGAGCTTTGCTGACCGAGTTGGCATGGCAAATCGATCAAGTCATTTCTTTCATGAAATGAAGGGTGTATTTAGTTGTTGTTTTTTTAATCTATAGACACGGATTTATCCAGAATCACATAAGTAGTAGTAAAACACACAAAAGGTCAGCGTAGGTCTAATATCATAGGAGTGGCTCATTATGGACTTGCAAAGAAAGAAAACGGGTCGTCGAAGAGAGTCGTGATGGACAAGGCATCATCGTCGTCTCTCAAGGTACAGGAAACATACATCGAAACCTTTTATGAAACCTGAGAAGCCAATCGTAGTTCCAAATGACGAGAGGGTCTCATGATTACACCAACATGCAATGCAACTAGTGGCATCACAGCGTGAGGAAGCTTTTCAACTGTTATCTTGGTTGGTTGTAAGAGTGGTGAGATGGCTACATTTCTTCATATCACTACTTCATGCGGAAAAAGAAACACCGACTGCGGGATTGACTGTTATCGATTTCTACCCGAGGCTGTTGCCGATCGTCTAAACAACCCGCCGATTGCATGTACAACGTAAACCAAACAAAATGCATGTAAAGTTATGCGGTTGGGCTATCACAAACCTCGCTAATTAGAGTCAAACATAAACATGACGATGATGAGCAAAAATGCCGCACAAGGAAGGTATTGCGTTGGAAGATGGGTACAGATGTCGCGGAATGTGATGTCTTTGCAACCTAGCTATTCTCATAGGGCTGACCGTCTCGGAACCTTCGTCCTATCCATTATAGCTTCGTAACATACAAACGCATGAGCAAAATACATGGTCGTCGCTATTTCGAATATGATGAATATTAGAATTGCACAAGTGAACTAGAACACAAGATGCATAAAATTATTGTCTAAAATATATTAGAAATAATATTTAAATTTTCTCCGGAATAAACCATGCTTATTTGTGACAAGTAGCTGCTCGTCCGAGTAGTATAAGCCGGTACAGCATGCATGAGACGCGCCCTATCGCATGATACATGTGCCACATGAGCAGGGCGCAAGGGTGGGGGTGTAGCCACCGACATTGACATGTAACTGTTCTTTCTGCTACATCTTTCCTCCACTTCGGTATTCCTTCTGCCCACTCGATCACCTGTCTCTTCCTGATGTGGTCACCCCACACTTTGTCATTTATGGATGATGTAACGCATCACTACCCAGAGGAAGACCTCTCTCTCTCTCGCTCTCTCTCTAAACTCACCATTAAACAGATGGAATCGTGAGACGAGCCACCACATTTGCCGATGGGACAACTTGCCTACCGTATTGGACTTGCAAGCCCTTTGCGTCTCCACGTAGTCGATCCAACTCTCCCATCTTTCGTTTACCGCCTATCAGTCTACATATGACTCGTGGAAACCTGCTTGTTTTCGCGCGTGATAAAGTATAAATCCAACAAAAAATAATAATTGACATAAGATTCGAAATATATGCAGCCCTAATCAGGCTTGTCACGCCCATACGAGAGAATATTTCCCAAAATGTTGATCATTTAAGGAATTTTCCCATGGGTACTTATTATAAACACGAGCTTTACGTATGTGGTTTTGGATTCCAACGCTTTTAAAAAATTTTATGATTTGAGTATTAGAAGAATCTTATTAAATATTTACCCTTGATACTGGCCTTGTAGGTGATATTCAAGTCATGAGAAATTGATTTTAAGAAGCTGACATGAAGGAACATGCATTCTCAAATACATATTAAAAGCTCGATCTTCAAAATATGATATTTAAAAAAGATAAGTTAAGTTGATCAATTATATGTTGTGGATCAATGATCAATTATTACACCGACAACATTCCTAATTTATATCTATCGTAAAAATATATCTTATAATTTTTATAATATAAAAATTATAAGATATGAAAATATAATTATCTCTTTAGTCAAATCAAACTCAAGCTCAAAATTCTCTTACAAAACCTCAAGAAAATTTTCTCAACATTAAGTGTTTTTCTCCGATAACTCATCCTAAATTATTATGTTACCTGAGATATCTGAAGAATAATCAAATTCTAATATCAATTTTTTTTATTTTCTCCAATTTTATATCCTATAAATAATCTAATTCTCAAATTCATTTGGTTCCATGAATATATATATAATATATATATATATATATATATATATATATATATATATATATATATATATATATATATATATATATATATATATGATAACCCTGATAGATTCCACCCTCCCAACTTTTATAGATTCAAAGCGTGATTGTCATGACCACCGCTCGCACACTTTTGACGCTTCCCCGATGCCTCCGCATCCTCCCAAACATAATATTCCAAACACGTAAAAATCATCGCCCACTTTAATGTTGGCAGCACCACCGCCCACAAGAAACTATCTCTCACATATGTGCATGTGGACCTCGCTTCCCCCATACGTCCCTGCCGATGCGCCAATTCTTACATTTTTTTTCCATATTGTATAACAATATATATATGTATATATATTAGAATTTAAATTATATAAAAATAATATATTAAATAATAAATTTAAGATCAAGTTTAAGAAATAATCAAGAGGCACATAAACACTATGTTAAATTAAAATCTCATCCCTGATGTGAGAAATATCCAATATTTTCATAACATGAGTCAGCACAATAAGCACAACCATGAAGTGATTTGCTTTAAATTTTTAAATAAATTAACTAATAAAATGAAATTAAATATAGTTGAATAATAAAAATAAAAGAATAGGAATAAAGTGAAGAATTTATATTCAACTCTTAAATTTTAAATGTAGCCTATTTAGAATTCCATTTATATAGCTTAAAAATATTCCAACTAGTGCTTTTCAGGAGAGTGATTATTATTATTATACCTATCTTAATTAATTAAAAATAACTCCGGGAATATGCATATATGTCGATTCTCACATTGTTTCCACGTCATCAGGGTCAAAAGTAGGAGCCGTCAAGCAACTGGTCAGACAGATTGAACTCCTGCAAGCAGTCTCCTCTCTTACGATTCCATCGCCCATAATTCTTCGAGACGTCATCTCTCGTCGCTCTCATGGCACCGTCGTCAACCCTAATTTCCACAGCACGAATTCCGCGCTGGATCCACCACGATCCTTCCTTTGCCGACGCAGCGAACCATGCACGTGGTGGAAAACCATGGCCTCCATCAGCACTCCTCCATCGGTCAAACTAATGGAAACTCCCTTGTATAAAGAACGACAGCAATATACCACGTCTTATGCAGCATCCAGCTACCTCGGCTGTTACTTTGGAGCTTATAAATCCTTTGTTGGTGGATTTATTTGTGCATACACAGCCATGGCTGCTGCACGGTCGAGCAGGGTTGTGCAGGTAGCTCTCCTCGTGCTCGTGGTCGGCTTGGCCATGTCGGGGCAAGCTCGATCGCGGAGAATTCTCGAACAACGTGGCGGCGATGAGATCATCGGATTCGTCGGCGACTTCCTCCTCGGAGAGATCAAGATTGGAAGGCCGAGCTCTGGGGGAAGAGGTCACAAGATGAGTACTGACTTCAACACTGAGGAGGTTAAGGACTCGGGGCCGAGCCCTGGGATTGGGCACTAGAGGAACAGCTCTCGTTCCATGACTGCCGATAGCTTGCCACCATCATCCATTCTCTACTGTTGCGGCTGATTGCTGCAGGTTCATCTGATAAAGTTACAGCAATGAAATTAGTTATTATTTTCGTTTTTGTACACGAGTCGTGAGCGCTTGAGAGAGAGAGCATTGCATGCGTCCATCACGATAAGATGTGGCTTGCAGGCATCTACTAAGACTGAAAGAACTATGGAAATATAATATATGCTGGTACCTGTGCTCATCGTTTGCATAACTTAGATGATGGTCTGCATGGAGAGGCGACGTGAAGGAATCACGAGTGATATGTCTGAATGGGTACACACAAAAGATGGACATATATGCTCGTAGATCAAGCCATCCAATTGGAATAACTTGTCAAATCGAACCCAACCTACCATAGTCCGGTTCGAGATTGGACCCCAATTTCAATCCATGTAACTCGAAATCGGCTCGGTCCCAGTACAGTCAGACTTCGAGTCTGTGAGATGGCTCGTGGACCGATTCAATTTTTTTTCCCGCTTCCTTGGGTTCAGATTAATCGAGGGGGGAGTGAGGGAAAGATGGGGCCGTTTGTTGGGAGCAAGAACGAGGGGAGCTCTGTGGAAGAATACAGCGACGATGATCGGCGAGGGCACCTTATCCGACTCCTACTGCGGCGTTCGTGTCAAGATATCGCTCGATTGAGGGTTTAAAATATTCTTATTTTTCCAACACTTTATCATGTTTAATTTGACTGTAATATTAGTAAGTAATAATACTTCGTCACCCTCGGTTTACTTACCTGGCTATTGACTTTTATGATGGGATGAAGAAAGGGTCCACTTGTAGATTTAATCTTCAATCTTTCAACTACGACACATGTATAGTGACAGAAAAATAACTATGCGCCCGCCCAATTATGATATATTTGATATATGATATTTCAGTTAGTAAAAATAAAAAAGGATATTTTTTAATAATTAAATGATAAATGTCAAATCATATAAATTTAAAGTGAGAGAGTTGAGGATTTCTAATACGTTATAATATTTAATTTGATCATCATACTAATAAGTAAATAGTATGTTGTCATCTCGAATTTGCTTTCTCGGCTATCGACCTTATGATGAGATAAAGAAAGAGTCCGCCCATTGATTTAAAATTTGACCTTTCATATATATATATATATATATATATATATATATATATATATATATATATATATATATATATATATATATATGAGTAAAAGAATGGGTAACTATGCTGCATTAGCCCAATTATGATTAATTTGATAAATGATAGAAATTAAAAATTCTGTAATTTCCCTAAAATAATTAATTGACAAATTTTGAAGTATGTAAATTATAGAATAATTTTATATTATATAAATTTAAAAGTAATTGGATCGTGAGAGAGTTGTTGATATCTAATGTGTTATAATGTTTAAATTATGTGCCATACTATCATTAAATAATACTCCATCATCCTTGGTTCATTTACACGAGTATCAGCATTATAATGATACCACGATGAAGAATTGGCCCACCAGTTGGCCTAATTATGATTATATATATATATATACATGTATATACACGAATCATATATAACCTTTCAACCACATGAATAATCTTTCAATCACAAACCGTTTATACATGTAAAAAAAATATAACTATATGTTGGCCTAATTATGATAAATTTGATAAATGATAGTTCAATTAGTAAATACAAAAACTTATAATTTTCCTAAAAGAATTAAATGATAAACATCAAGATATATAAATTTTAAAATTAAAATAATTACTTTATGCGTCAACCTAATTATGACAAATTTGATAAATTGATAGTTAAATTAGCAGAGATAAATATTTATAATTTTACTAATATATATATATATATATATATATATATATAATTTACTATACCCAAACTAACTCCAAGAATCACGTTGGCTCTTTTCCCACAATTATGTTGTATCGATTAAAGATACGGTGAGGGTGGGGAGGGTTCCTGAGCGTGGGGTTTCGCATTTGCCCATTTTAATGCTTCCGTGCCTCGGGGATAGGGAGGCTGCAACAGCTGTCCAGGGATCGGAGATCGGCTTACCTCACGGCTCTCACGCCAGAGATCAAGAAATCTATACATGGTGAGGGTTTTGATCCTTGGATCTGATTGCAATTGTTCTATCGTTTTCTTGCTTCTAGGAGAAAAAAATTGGTGCGATCAAATCTTAGAGATCATTTTTATTGGACCGAAATTCCTTCCTCGCTGCTCCGTTTCTGGTTATTTGGCGGTCAAATCTTGAAGATGAACTAGCTAGAATTGTATTTTCTTTTTTGTTTTTTTGCTATCGATCATTTGACTGTCAAATCTTTGACATCGTGATTGGATCACACTTGCTTCCTCATGTTCTTGCTATTCTGATTGCTAAATATTTCAAATCCAGCAAATCCAATAAAAAAATTCTAGAAATTCGAAATAGATCCTGTTAAAGAAAAAGGACAGCCATCTGGCTTATCATATAAACCGATTATTAGAGAATCTCAAATTTAGAAAATTCAAACAGAAGAGAAAATCATTGAAATATAAAATAGACCTAGTTAAAAAAAAGGAGCGACCATCTAGATTATCCTCAGAAGATACGGGGTAGTGTCTAAATCTTCACACAAAAATCATAAAATCTCAGATAAAATATCAATGGAAAGGTATTCTGCATAAAATCTTACATTTACTAGCATGGATGATTAAGAGGAGCCAAGGGGGCATATCTTCATATATTGTAAAACTAAATTGAGGACTTAAGGATTCTTACTCACTAAAGTGGTTTTGAACTTATCTGATTAAATGATGTGGATCAATTGTTAAGATTTAAAGTATTGTCTTTCGGATGTTCTTATCTTTTATGTTTTAGAAAAGTTGATTAGATAGAGTTTTAGTTGTTTAAAATAAGAGATGTGATAAGTTTCTCTTAGTTTAAGTTGATAATCTACACCTATTAATAAATGAAACCTACATGTATAGATCCATCCAAGTTTCAAGTCTCCAAGCCTATTGGACTTAAGTCTAGGGTTAGATCTAAGATCTTTCCTCTTGATAAGTTTAATATATTTGTTTTTTTTACTTATGTCTCATTTCTTTTTATTTGGTTTGATCTTGGACTAGTAATACCTTCTTACTTTTATTCAAGAAAGGATTGTATTTGGATATGATCTCTCTCTTTTTTCACATAATATTAGAGCCACAAGGATAGTAATCTATATTTCAAGATCTCCTTGGTAAAGATAATAATCTTTTTCAACGATGGATTACAATAGTTAGGTTGATGGGTTTGATATTAAACTTTTCAATCAAGTCTAACTACAAGATTTAAAAGACTTATTTGGAATCCAATCTCATAGGGGAAGAATTATAAGATGTGATTGATGGCAATCCAATAACACCAGATGTTCAGATAGAGATGTCATAAAGAGATGGAGGACATTAAATGAAAAGCTAAATTTGTGTTAAAGATAGATATCTATCTCTCATGATTTCTTTGAATATATTATTGGTTGCAAATTTAAAGATTTTGGTCACACTTGATGCATTTTTCAACAAAAGGAATATAACTCGATTTTAGTATTTAGAGAATGATTTCTCAAATACTATCCAAGGAAATGTCTCAAATTCTCAATATTTTTGAAGATTAAAAATTTATGTTCAGAGATATTCCTCTTAGATTTAGACAAGCTTATTTCTAATTTATGAATGAAATATCATAGTATTTGTGATCTTCAAAAAGAATATATTTCTCATGTTACATCTATTCAAGGATGGGTTCAATAACCATCCTTATTAGAGTTGAAAAATCTTCTTGCTTCTCATGAATTCTTAGCTCATTAAATGGTGGGTGTTTCTACTTCAGAAGGAGAAGGAGATGCTTTTTTTATAAATAAAAAATAATGATAAAAGTATAAAATAGAAGGATGATGTTAATAGCAAGGCTAGAGTTTTCTTCAAATAATGATGTAAATTGAAAGAAGATCAAATGTTATAGGTGTGGCAAGTTAGGTCATATCAAGAAAAATTATCATGTTAAAATTAAAGAAAAAAATATAAATAAAGAAGATTATTTCAATGCTACCGATGAAGACTAGAGCATATGCTTTATGGCTGAAACTACTATAGTGGAAGCCATGACATTTATCAACTTCGAACATAATTGGATAGTTGATTCAGGATGCGGTCATTATCTCACTAGTAATGGTACCGAATTCTTCAATTTTTATTAATATGAAAGCAATGATACAATATCACGATAGACAACACTCTTCACCAAGTGAAAAAGAAAGATATCATCATAATCTCAAATAAAAATGATCATATTACATTAAAGAATGAGTATCATGTTCTAAGTATGACGAAAAATCTCTTTTCTATTATAAATACAGTTGATGTTGGAAATTATATTCTTTTTGATCTTCGTAAAATCAAGTTTCTTCACGGTAGAAAGGAATTAAATGTGAATATAATATACACTGGTAAAAGGGTAAGAGATTTATATATCTTGTCAGCATTTAACTCTTATATTGATAGGATGAGTACAAATGATGGTGCATCAATCTAACATGCTAGACTTAGTCACATAAATTTTTTAAAATTGAAGATCATGATGCAAAAAATTTTAGTTAATGGTGTTTCCAATCTTACTACTTTTAATAGTGATAAAGTTTGTGAAGGTTAACAATATGGTAAAGCACACAAGCAACCTTTTGATAGATCACTTTCGAGGTAAAAAGTTTCTATAAAACTTATTCATAATGATCTAATGAACTCTACTCAAACTCTATCTTATTCATATTCTTGATATATGCTTCTCTTTATTGAAGATTTTACAAGGTTTACTTGGGTTTATTTTATGAAGTAAAAATTAGTAATTTTTTCTAAAATTTGAGAGTCAAAGTTAATAGTTGAAGGTATTCTTGAAAAAAAAAAATTAAAAGACTATACATTGATAATGGTGGGGAGTTCACTTTTAATTGATTCTTTTGTTTTTGGAAATAGCATGACATCAAAGGAGTGCTAGGTTGTGTAAATACACCACAACAAAATGGTGTGATGAAACAGAAGATTCAATATCTCGTAGAGACTTGTAAATGTTGGCTTTATGCGAAGAATTTGCCAATAGCCTTATGGGTAAAAGATATAGCATGTACAACTTATGTGATTAATCAAACTCATTTTAGTCCAATCAATCTAAGTCTCCATATAAGCTCATATTTGGAGAGATTCCAAATGCTATATTCACATACTAGACTGCATCTTTATTAGCTTTGATGAAAGGAACAAAGAATGAAAATGTATGGATCCGCAAACACATATGTATATGATATCTCGGGATATTACGTTTGATGAAGTTTCTTCTAATTATACTTTACAAGTAGTTTCTTTTAAAAATATCAATCACAAAAGCGAAAGTGAGATTTGTTCAAAGCTTATAGTTGAATTTCTTTTGTCATCTAGTGCTTCTATAGATTTTGGCTCATTTTTGTCATGATCTGTATCTACTCCTATGATTTCTTCATCACTGATGGCGGAGCAAAGTGATAGGAGTAATAATATTCATAAAGAGAAAATTTCAACATTAAAAATATAAAAAATAATAATTATCAAACCAGCATAGTACAGAGATGGAGACAATGTATACATATATCATTTTTTTTTCCAATTGATGATATCATGCTTACTTATTTTGATGAAGCTAAAGGTGCTAAGGAGTAGGAGGCTGTTATGGATGGAGAAATGAAGACTCTTCATTAAAATGAAACTTAGGATCTCATGCCAAAGTCTGTAAATGTAAATCTAATTACTTTTAAATGGGTCTACAAGGTGAAACGCAAGATGGAAGTATAGATATAAGATAAAACTTGTTACAATGGAGTTTCTTAAAAATATAAAGAAAATTATATGGGAACATTTAGTCCTCTAACTAAGATAACATCTGTGAGGGTCATGATTGCTCTAGCAGCTAATATTAGATGGAAGCTTTGGCAACTTGATATGAAGAATGTCTTCTTATAGGGTTAAATTGATAAAGACATTTATATGGAGCAACCATTGTGGTATATTTCTATTTTTAGACCAAATTATGTTTGTAAGCACAAGAAGACCCTCTATGAGCAAAAGAAAGCTCCCAGAATATGGTACAAAAAAATTATTCAATATTTATAAATATTTAAAGATTTTAAAGGTGAGATCTTAATTTATTTATTAAAAGTAAGAAAGTCTACATATTATTGTTCTTCTATATGTGGATGATATGATCAATCACTAGTAATAATGAAGTGGAGATTTTAAAGCTTCATGTTAATCTTTTGCTTCAATTTGAAATGAAAGTTTTGGGAGAATTCAATATTTTCTTACTCTAAAGGTGATAAATACAAAATAATGTATACTTATCTCTTGAACTAGTTATGAAAAGAAAATTATTGAAAGATTTGGAATTAATAAAGGTAAAATTTTTTTTACTCAACTTGATGCAGATATAAAGCTAAGTTGTAATGATGTAAGGTTCTTTTTGACCCTCAATATTTCATACTCTTATTGGTAGTCTCATCTATTTAATAATTAAAAGACCAAATAATATGTTTTCAATTGATCTTGTAAGTCATTTAATGCAATCTCTAAGTAAGCCATATCTCAAAGAGAATTTTAAAATATGTAAATTCTATCCTTAATCTAGGATTATTATATAAGAAGGGCATTCATCTTGAATCGCATAATTATATAGATGTTGATATGGGAGGTGATTTGGATAATCATAGATCCACTTCTAGTTATGTCTTTTTATATGATTTGTTTCTATCTCATGGTATAGTAAAAAATAATAATCAGTATTATGGCTAAACACTCGAATGATATTGTGCATGGCTGAGTTCATAGCCAGGTGTCTTGAGTAGACCCTGTGTGGGCGGGGTGAAATTTAACTGTGTTGGATTGGCTAATGACTAGGATCGTGGAGGTGTTGAGTTCATTTTAAGAAATGATACTAGTGAACCTTTATTTGCTAGGTGCAGATATGCAAAAAAGGGGAGTATCCTTTATTGTGAGGCAGTTGCTATCAAGGATGGTTTGTAGATTATTGTTCAAGATAGAGTCAAGATAATTCATGTAGAATTAGACTCAGAGACATTGGTGCAAATCATATTCAAGGCTGTTCCTACCTCTTGGGTGATAAAAACACTTAATTGAGGATATTTGGCATCTTTTTGGATGTTTTGATTCCTTTTTTGTGATGTATGTATATACAGAAGGGAATACAACTACAAACTAGTTAGCTTCACATACTAGATTGACCAAAGCTATATTTTTTTTGGAGAGGAGAGTGGCCCTCTTAATTGATCAGTTTTTTGTGCTTTGATCTACATAGCTTCTTTGTAATTTTACAATTTAGCTAATATAATTGTTTCTTGAAAAAAATAGAAATAACAATTAGTTTCTCTATCTACAACTAAAGTAGAATATAAGACTTTCTTACTGCTCAAGAGTGTATATGGCCAAGACGTTTGATCGAGGATGTTTGCTGTCAAACTAACAAGACAACTATTTTATAGTGTGACAATCAAAATGCCTTAAAATTAACTACAAATCTAATTTGTCATGTAAGAACCAAACATGTTGAAATTGGACATTATTCAACTGATAAAAGGTGCTTCAAGGAGTCATTGAGGTCATGGAGAATAAGAGTAAAAATAATATTATATATATCCTTATTAAATCTGTCTCCAAAGGATTGTTTGAAGATCTTCAAAGCAAGTTAGGACTTATCTCCAAAAGTATATTTTAAGGGAGAGTGTTAAGATTTAAAGTATTATAATTGGAGGTTCTAATCTTTTATCTTTTAGATAAGTTGATTAGGTAGAGTTTTAGTTATTTAAAATATACAAATCTAATTTGTATATTTTAAAACTAACTATAAATCAAAATACCTTAAAACTAACTGCAAATCTAATTTGTCATGTAAGAACCAAACATATTGAAATTGGACATTATTTCATCTGATAAAAGGTGTTTCAAGGAGTCATTGAGGTCATGGAGAATAAGAGTAAAAATAATATTATATCTATCCTTACTAAATCTTTCTCCAAAGGATCGTTTGAAGATTTTCGAAGGAAGTTAGGACTTATCTCCAAAAGTATATTTTAAGGGAGAGTGTTAAGATTTAAAGTATTATAATTGGAGGTTCTTATCTTTTATCTTTTAGATAAGTTGATTAGCTAGAGTTTTAGTTGTTTAAAATAAGAGATATTATAAGGTTCTCTTAGTCTAAGTTGATAATCTGCACCTATAAATAGATAGAACCTATATGTGTAGATCCATCCAAATTTCAAGTCTTTATGCCTATAGTGCTCATGTCTAGGGTTAGATCTAAGATCTTGTAAATATTTTTCTTTTGAGAAGTTTAATATATATATTTTTTACTTTTGATTTGATTTTTTCTTCTTCTATTTTTATTTTTCTTATTACTATTATTTATGAAAAGATTGCATTTGTCTATGATCTCTTCTTTTTTTCACATGATATTGGAGTCACAAGAGTGATAATCTGTATTTCAAATTTTCTTGGTGAAGAAGATAATATTTTTTGACTATGTATTTTCACAAAGTCTCTTGCATATCCTCTTACAAAAACTTTTCTGTCAGTCTTTCTAGATTATTCAAGTTTTTCTATAATAATTCCCCTTAAAACCTTAAGCTACATGAGATATCCATAGAATAATCAAATCCTAATATCAAATGCTTATTTTTCCTAATAATTTTGTATCCTATAAACATTCTAATTCTTAAACTCATTTGGTTCGAATGAACGAATAAAACATATATTTAACGACCCTTACATATTCTAGTCTCCCATCTTATAAAACCCTTAGCGAATCAATGGTTGATGTATCTCAAAGCATCTTTGTCAAAGGGGTTAGCAAAAGACAATTGGATCTTATCCTCAAAAGATAATTTTAAAAGATCCAAAGTCACTCTTCCCTCAAGGTTCAACTTGATATCAATAAAGTGTCCTTGGCCTACGAGGAATGACAAATTAACATTTATGATAAATTATTTAATATCTCTCCTTTTGACTAGAAGAGGAGAGGGTGATGGAGTGGCCGCATCCATGAAATCCAGAGGGGCAATTGGGTTAGAGAGTGAGAAGGAGGATGATTTTCAATAACAACCTAAGAAGAAGTAGCCTTGGGAGAGGCACCAGTAGGGTTACTTCGAGTACCGGGCATGCCTTGACTTGTTCAATCCCTAAATCACATGACATGCTTAACAACCTTAAGGGTCGACAAATAGGAGTCGTATATGTTTGGATCTAAACATTTTTAAAATTTTTACCTTAAATTTTTTACTAATTTATTGAACATGCCCTTGATACTAGTTTTATATGTGGCATCCAAGTCACGAGCAATTAACTTTTAAAACATACATATTTAAATTCATCTCTAACCGTCAATCCTTAAAACATGACATATTTTTAAAAATAAGCTGAGTTGATTAATTTCGTGTGTGGATTGACAACTAATTATTGTACCAACAACACTCCCAATCTTTATCAAAATTATAATATATCAAAATTTAAAATTTAAAATTTTATAATATAAAAATAATAATATATCAAAATATAATATTTCTTTAGTCTAGTCAAATGCAAGCCCAAAAAAATTCTCTTGCACATCCATTTACAAAAACTCAAGAAGTTCTCTCGGTCTTTCTAGATCATTCAAGTTTTTTTCCCCAATAAATTTCCCTTAAAACCTTAAGCAATATGAGATGTCTATAAACTAATCAAATCCTAATATTAAATTTTTTTCTTAATTTTGTACCTATAAATAATCTAATTATCACAAAACATCTTTGTCAAAGAGGTTGGCGAATGATAACCAGATCTTGCTCTCAAGAGTCAACTTTATAAGATTTAGAGTCACTCTTCCCTCAATATTCAACCTGACAACAGTAAAGTGTCCTCGATTCACGAGGAATCACAAACTAACATCTACGATAAATTCCTTGATAAGATTCTTCCTCTAAAGCTCCTCAATTCTGTGGAAGACATGAATTATGTCTTTCTAGGAGATCTCTGGTTTTTGAGGGGTCAGCCCCTAACTCTCATCCCCTGAAAACCTAATTTTCAACCCTCTTTTAAAATCCATTGGCATTATTCCTACTTATCTTAAATTACCAGGTCTACCCCTAGAACTCTTTCAATCTAATTGCCCAAATTGCATCACAAATAGAAAAATTCTTTAAAGTTGACTAAGTTACTTTATTAAGAACCTAGCAAATATGCCTGAATCGATGTTCTTCTGAACTTGTCTAGACCAGTCCCCTAGGGATCTGGATTCATATTGATATGTCTCAATCCTCCAAACATATATTTTAAGTGTGGCAAAGTTCATAGTAGAACATTCAGGTGTGAACTCTAGGGGAGAGAGTGAGGAAGGAGGTGGAGCGGGGAGGTGGACGAGGAGGGATAGGGGGAGGTGGGTGGGCAGGGAAGGGGAGGGGATTGGAAGAAGGGAGGGCGAGGAGGAGAGAGACTGAGGGAGGAGCAAAGGGGGTAAGGGAGGGGGAGATGGAGAGGAGAGGGGCTTACCTTTCCTCTCACCCTCCTCCCTGTACTCCCTCACCCGCTCTTCCTCCTCCCCTCCCTCTATCTCTCCCACCACCTCTTACTCCTCCTCCCCTCCCTTCTTTCCTACCCCCACCCCCCCTCCCCTACTCCTCTTCCCCTTCTCATCCACTTGCCCCTACCCCTTTGCCTCCTCTTAGCTCTTCATCTTCCCCTGCTCCCTCAGCTTCTGCTCCTCTACTCCCTCCCCACTCCGCCTTCTCTCCCACTCTTTTCTCACTCCCACCCCCGCGCACCCCCAACCAACCCCCCTCCCCCCTCTCTCTCTCCCTCCCTCCCTCCCTCCCTTCCTCCCTCCCTGCTGCCTCCCTCTCCTTCTCTCACCCCTCACACTATTTTTTTGGTATTGATTAGAAGAAGAAATTATTTAATATATAACCTACCTATAGGCAAGGTTCATTATTAACCTCCTACACTCTAGAATTAAGATGATATTTCTTGTGTTTCGATCATACAATTTTAATTGTGGTTTCATGATTACCACGCTTATAGTTGTGTGAACATGCTACCAACAAACAAAATTGGTGTTGATTAAAATTATTAAAATCCATGTGGGGTTACTTGAAAATATAGAATAAAAAAATGGAATATTCTAATAAGCTATGAACATGCTTGGAGGAGCAAAAGGAGTGGTGCAAAAGTTAGCATTGTATTGCTGTCGATAATTGGGGCCTTACTATTTATAATATTTATAGATTTTAACCTTTTGGTTCTTAGAAGATGTTTGGTTGAAGAAAATTCTATCATTCTTGGCAGTGTGATGTGTGCTCTTCCTTCTTGGTTATAGCGGATTGTTTCTGAGACATTAGCATGTAATTAGGCTTCATGTGGTTTCCTCCTTTCAATTACATCAATGTCACAACAATGCTATCTAAAAGCCCTTGGTTCAAGGGTTTGGGGAACCAAGACCTAACAAGATCTAGTTCAGCTTTTTCTGGTGGATATTCGGAGTTGATAAGCAGAAAATATCCCGCCCTTCTTACTCGTCCGGATGCTGTAAAATTAACATAGGGTTGGAAGCCTTTATTCCGCTGTTTTAGCGGATGCAGCAACCATTTTTTGGTAAGAAGATGGTTCTTGGATGTTCTAAGGATGGCTTATTTCATAGAACAAATGATTTTGTTGAGTATTTGCATCTAAAAGATGCAATATACGGAGCCTGGGGACTAAATTAGTGAATGCACTTAGTGCATGAGGTCACTTTGTCGTGTCTTTATTTCTACAAAATAGTGTAGATGTAAAGTGTGCATATTCTTATGAGTAAAAAGGCCATGAAAATCAGAAACTCTAATAGCAACTACAAGAAATATATAATTTACTGTATCAATTGTAAATTTTGTAATAAATCTAATATTCAAAGAGATTATTGTAGGTTGATCATGTATCTACTAAATCTAAGATTCAAAGAGATTTACTGTAGGTTGATCATGTCTTATCTACTTGCTTAAGCTTTTAGATGATCACATTTATAAAAAATTTAAGAATGGGACCTTTGGCTTTGATACCATCTTAGATTTCTAATGTAATTGCATCTAAAAGTTTAAGCCAATAGATATGACATGATCTTGCTTTATATTTCTAATAGCTGGGAGACATTACAAGATTGTGGGCATGTTCTCCATAGTCTTTTCTCCATCATGCATATAAATATTATGTTGCTTTGGTGAATCATTTAAGATTTGTTGAGATTTTGTCTCTATTTTTTTATTCCAATCCATTTCTCATATTGCCTCGGTTATTCTTTTTTTTTTAAAGAAATAACTTCCACTCAATTTTAAAAAACATAGCAAGGGGGTTGGACAATAAACCTGGATCGCCCTGTTTATAAAAACAATAAGAACCCTTAAGTTCTTCCAGTGATTAAAAAAGACGCTCGGGCGCTCGCCTGAGCGCCTCGCTTGACTTCCAGGCGACGTGCTTTAAAGAGGCGTCGCCTGGGCGCTCGCTCGCGCCCAGGTGTTGGGCACTTCGGGCGAGCGCCCGGGTTAAACCGGGCGACCGAACCAGAATTATAGTTCTGGTTCAATCTCCAGTGATTTAGTTGGTTCGATTGAACCAACTAAATCACCGATAACAACCTCTTTCCCCAACCCTAACCCCGCGATTGGCCTCTGCTGTCGTTGTCGCTCGTTGCTCCTGCTCGCGTTGCCGCTTCCTACTCTCGCCGTCGCTCGTCGCTTTCGCTCTTGTCGCTGCTCGCTGCTCCCGCGCACGCCATCGCTCGTCGCTCGCTGCTCCCACGCCCACCGTCGCTCGCCGCTCCAATTGTCGTCGTCGCTCGCCGCACCCGCTCCAACTGTCGCCGTTGCATGCCGCACCCGCTCCAACTTTTGCCAGCGCACGTCACACTCGCTCGAGCTGTCGCCTGCTGCCGCTGTCGCCGTCGCCGCCGCTCCCACCGTTGTCACCTGCTGCCATTGTCGACAGGCTCGATCTTCCTTCTTTCCTTCTGCTTCGAGCCTTCGACAATATACTGTTAACAAGTGTTAACAATATACTGTTACGTGTTAACAGTATACTGTTAACAAAATTTATTTATATATTAAATTAATAATATATTGTTTGGATTTTAATACTATTAATTTTTATTTTTATATTTTAGCGCATCGTTTCGCTCGGGCTAGCGCCTAGCACCTCGGGCGATTTTAGACCTTGACGCTTTTTGACGCCTAGCGCTTTTTAAATCACTAGGTTCTTCCCAAAAAAACTACTTGATGTGCTTGAGTTTGCTAATCTAGGAACAAAATTGAGAGTCAAAACTTGAAAGTTAGACATCAAAAGCTTTACATCGGAAATAAGGGCCTTTAGGTACCAAGGAGAAGCCATGGAACCTTTGAGAATAGAGATAAGAGACTGTGAGTCAGTTTGGAGCCAAAGCCTGTTGCATTGCTGCCCTTCAGCATGCTTCAACCATCGGGGCTTCGACCATAAGTGTATTGTGAGCTTTGCAAGGAGAGCATCCTGCAGCCACTGTGGTGTAAGAAGGAGAGAGGAAGCAGTAACCAAGACCTGCAGCATGAACAGGGGAAGTGAATGACCCATCACATTGCAAGATGTAGTCAAAATCGGCACTCCCTAGGTTCAGATCCGTAGAATTGATATTGCTAGTGGCCCAGGACATGTATATGCATTAGAAGATTCCTTCTTTAGGGCAAAAGCCCTGTAGACTAGGGTGGATAGGCTAGCACAACGATTGTGGAATTTGGCATCATTCCTATTGAGCCATAAACACTAAAAAGAATAGGCAATGAGACTAAGGATCCATTTGGATGTTGGTTTGTCATACCCTTCCCCCTCCCAGAGCCAAGAACCAATGCCTCAAGAGTCAAGAAACTTAAAGTTAAGGCCTGCCTTGGCTTAAAGAATCTTCCAAAAGGAAAGGGCAGTGGGGCATTCAAAAGAGATATGGAATGGAGAGTCTTCATAAAGGTGACAGATTAAGCAGTTGTCTAGTTGATGGTGTAGAACATTGGAAAAAAAAGGTTAGATGTAGGAAGTCAATTCCATTAGAGCTTAGTTGGACTTTTGGAGAAATAGGAAGGTGCCATATTGCCTTCCAACCATGCCAAGCTCATCCCCCTAGCAGTGGACAACGAACCCAATGGATTGAGTTGCCATATCCATGTGTCATCATGGATTGCCTAAAATTATAGATTTTCAGAATTCTCTCAATAAAGGAATCATGAAATAGGAGTTCCAGTTTGATTGCATCCCAATTGTTAGAAACCAGAAGATCAAAAACAAAACAGAAGTTAGACATCTCTTCCATATTAACAAATGTAGGCCAGTAATTGATTGGGAGGTTATCAATCTAGGATCATTGAAGATGTTGGTATTCAACCCATTACCAATGAGTTTCATAAAGCCCCCTCTAGTGTTATTAGTAAGCTAGTTGATGTTTCTGCATGAACAGGATAGGTTGTTGGCATTGGGGGAGCTCCAAGGATGGACACCATATTTGGCCATAAGGATATGAACCCAAAGGAAGTTTGAATCATTTAGGAGTGGATGGATCCTTTTAGCCTAAATAGAATGTTTGCCGGTTGTAAAATCACTAAGGCCAAGACCACCAAGATCTCTGTGTTTAGTAATAGAGTACTAGCTAACGAGTTTCATGCAGTTGGAGGAGTCGGGATTCCAAAAAAGTTTCAAGCTGACCGGGTCATAGGATTAAGAATAGAATCAAAAAATGCTATAATTGCATACGAGATGAGTAGGTATGTGATATGGTGGGATGATACGGAATGAGTTTTGAGAGAAGAAAAGTCGAGAGAATAGCAGTATGCGTAGGAATAAAAGTTCTTTCGGACAGAAAAATAATAATTTCATGAAAATACTTAAACACAATGGTAAAATAGTTCACCACCAGGTTCAAAATCATATAGGGATACAGAAAACTTCACCACCCCAGAGAAAATAAAACGAGAATACAGAACTGAACAAAGAGACTCACCACTCTAGGACGCATCTAAGAGATACAGAGTTTTCTAGAGCACTCCAAGAGGGCTTCAGCCAATATCTTCAGTTTCTGAAAAACCCTTCTAACCCAAAACACCAAAATAAATAGTTGTGCATGAAACAACCCTTCATGCATAGGGAATTTCGAGATAAATACTTTACAGCTGTTAACCACCTTCATTAATATGTTTCTTAGTCATGAAGGAAAGTGCATTGAACCAGCCTTTACTTAGTGTAAAGAAGATGCTCATGAGCTGTCATAGTTGAATGTGCTGAGTGGAAGACTGAGGCAACATTATGGGCTGAAAATTTATCATAGCTTTAGCAAGATCAACATGACTAGATTGTAGCAAGTTAGGCACTCCTGTGTCATTCTCCCCTAGTTGAAAAAGACTTATCCTCAAGTTATTATTTGTTTTAGCAATATAATCATGATAAGGACTTAAATCAGCCACATTAAATATCGAAGACACTCCATAATCTTCTGGTAGCTCGATCTCATAAGCATTCTAGCCAATTCTCTTAAGCACCTTGAATGGACAATCAGCTTTTGGTTTCAATTTTCTAAATTTGCCTGGTGGGAACCTCTCCTTTCTTAGATGAATCCATACCAAATCACATGCATTAAACTCCACAAGTTTTCTGTGTTTGTTGGCAACTTGACTATACCTCTCATTTTGCTTCTCTATGGTTGCTTTAACATCCTCATGTAGCTTCATTATTTGCTTAGCTCTCTCATCAGCATCTCCACTAAATTGTTTAGTTACTAAATGAGGAACCAAATCCAAAGGACCAATAGGATTAGCACCATAAACAACTTCAAAAGGACTCTTACCAGTGCTATGATGCAAGGAACGATTGTAGGCAAATTCAATTTGTGGAAGAATGAGATCCCATTGCTTGATGTTTTTGCCAACATAACTTCTAAGCGAATTTCCCAAGCTTCTGTTTGTTACCTCAGTTTGCCCATCGGTTTGTGGGTGATGTGAGCTGCTAAAATTCAAAGAAGTACCCAGCTTCCTCTATAGAGTTCTCCAAAAATGACTAAGAAATTTTGAATCTCGATCAAATACCATAGTTCTTGGTACACCATGCAATCTCACAATCTCCTTAAAATACAAATCAGCGATATGAGATGCATCGTTTGATTTATTGCAGGGGACAAAGTGAGACATTTTTGAAAATCTGTCGACAACAACCATGATAGAATCCTTGTTCCTTTGAGTTCTTGGCAGTCCCAAAACGAAATCAAGACTCATTTCCTCCCACGAAGCAGTAGGCACTGGAAGTGGTGTGTACAAACTAGAATTTTGACTTCTCATTTTTGTCAAATGGCACACTCGGCATTGCTTCACAAGCCTCTCTACATCTCTGAACATCTTGGGCCAATAAAAATTTGAATGAACAAGAGCTAGAGTCTTGTCCCTACTGAAATGTCCTCCCAAAACACCACCATGAGCTTCAGCTAGAATAACTTGTCTCAATGAACAAAATGGAACACACAAGGCATTAGCTTGTAAAAGAAAACCATCAACGATAGAAAATTGTTGAAAAGAACCTGATTTGCAGTTCTGCCATATTGAGCTAAAATCCACGTCATTCTCATAAAGATCTTTGAATGTCTCAAATCCAATTACATTAACTTCCATTGTTGATAATAAAGAATGCTTTTTGCTCAAGGCATCAGCAACCACATTATGAACACCAGATTTATGCTTGATTGTAAAGTTATAAGATTGCAAGAACTCCACCCAAGCTGCATGTCTCTTATTTAGCTTATGCTGGTGATTAATGAACTTTAATGCCTCATGATCAGAACATAAGACAAATGGCTTAGTAAGAAGATATTGACTCCAATGAGATAAAGCTCGAGAAATGACATAGAATTTCTTATCATAGGTAGAGTATCTCCTTCTTGCATCATTCAACTTCTTGCTAAAAAAGGCAATGGGCTTTCCATCTTGACTCAAAACAGCACCAATTCCCACATTAGAGGCATTACATTCAACCTCCAATACCTTGTCAAAGTTAGGTAGCACTAAAATAGGAGCTTCGGTCATCTTTCTTTTCAATAGTTCAAAGGCATCATTAACTTCACTGGTCCATTTGAATTTGTCACCTTTCAAACATTCAATGATTGGAGCAACAATAGAGCTAAAACCATTAATGAATCTTCTGTAAAAGGAAGTTAAGCCATGAAAACTCCTCACATCATGCAATGAAGTAGGTGTTGACCAATTAAGAATAGCCTCTACCTTACTTTGATCCATCATGATTCCATCTTTTGAAACTGTTGAATCTCGGATTTTGATGATGAAACTAATTGAGTGTGATTTGTGATCTAACTGCGTTTTGAGTTATGCAGGTCTACTATCGATCAGGATTAGATAGTTGATGCTGGAGGAATTGACGTTGCGCCGGAGGTGATCACGTCAGGATATTGGATGTCGAGCCGGAGGTTCGGTCGACTATCGACAGGAGGCTTTGTACGTCGGGCATTGGGCCAAGAAGTGCGGAGTTGCGCCATGGATATCGAGGTTACGGAGGTCAACTGTCGATTGGGCAATAAGCCGCTAGAGAGGCGATGTCGAAGGATCGGACGAAGCGCCAACCAATGATGATGTCTTAGGCAATCGAATGTCAATTCGCGTTGTAATAACTGTCTAGATCGAAGTAGAGTTTTTGGTGTTTGTTTGTGCAGGAGTGACTACGATATGGATGAAGACGTAAAGCGAAACAAAGGGCCGAAGATAAGTGTGATGAATCGTTGGGAGTTCGAGTGTTCAATGGAAGTCCGAAGATTCGTTGGGAGTGTTGTCGGAACTGGCCGAGAACGAGTAGGGAGCTTGCCGAAGGGTTTTCGGAAGTTCACCGGGAGGTTCGTCGGAAGTTCGCGGAGCTTGCCAAGAAAGATCGGAGCTTGCCAAAGAAGCTCGGAGGAACTCGCCAAGATCATCGTGAAGTCCAGAGCTTCTTTGTGAGTCATGGAATGGTTTCTGAAGGTTCGTCGGAAGACCGTCGGAAGTTGACCGGAAGCTCGCCGGAAGAAGTTGTCATGTGGACTTTGTAATAGCTTAGGAAACGTCTTTAAAATTCGTAGTTAACACGTATTTTGGGTTAGGATTAGATAACCCAAAGTGGAGGCCCATTGGGCCTTGATTAGGATGAGTTTGGGCCAAAATTTTGGCCCAAATCGAACCAGCTACGTGCATGCTATCAGAGTCCGAGCATCAGAACTTGATTACTATAGCATAGCGGTAGCACCGCCTGGCTCATCAGAAAGGTGGTAGCACCGCCTGGGTGTCTGCCAGGATTGACAACACCGAAAAACTCAAAAGATTCAAATTTTTTGCTCCAAGTTTGGGCTCCAAATTTGAATCACTTTGAGGTCTATAAATACCCCTCATATTCTTGGATGAAAGATGTCTAGAACTGAAAAAAAGGAAGGGGGAAACTCTCTTGAAAGTGTGTTAAATCTTCCCTAAGTCTTAAGAGTGTTCTAGTCCAAGAGAGAGGTAAGAGTGCTTTGTAAGGGTTATCTTCTAAGCCCATCAAAAGAAGAGGTGTTGCAAGGGAGTTCTTCCTTGCCCATTGGAAGGAGGAAAGCTAGTGGAAAGCCGGTGTCCTCAAGTGAAGAGGAATCAGAAGTGGATGTAGGTCGGATGACCGAACCACTATAAAAATCTAGTTTGCATTTACGTTCTTGCTATTTACTTTGCTGCAAACCATTTTTACTTGCTGCCTTATTTACTCAACTTCCTTATTATCTTATTACGTATGCTTTAAAGTTAAAACGCAATCTTTCCGGGTTCAAACGAAACGTTGCATTCATTCGAACGAAGTTTCCAAAGCTTATTTTAAATCGCTGAAAAATCTATCGTTTTATCCGCTGCACTAATTCACCCCCCCCCCTCTTAGTGCCGCTCGATCCCTAACAGAAATAATATATCCCAAAAACACAACAGTAGTTGTAAAGAAATCACACTTCTTTAGATTAGCATAAAGTTTTTGTTGTCTCAGAATAAGAAAAATCTCTTTGAGATGATTTATATGCTCCTCTTCACTCTTGTTGTACACTAATATGTCATCAAAATAAACCACAACAAAAGTCCCAATGCATGGCTTAAGTATATGATTCATAAATCTTATGAAAGTACTAGGAGTATTAGATAGCCCAAATGGCATAACTAACCATTTATATAATCCTTCTCTAGTTTTAAATGTTATTTTCCACTCATCTCCAGGCCTCATTCTTATTTGGTGATAACCACTTTTCAAATCAATTTTAGAGAAAATAGAAACACCACACAATTGGTCAAGTAAATCATCTAACCTTGGAATGGGAAAACGATAGCCAATTGTGATTTTGTTGATGCCGCGGTTGTCCACACACATTCTCCAAGAATTATCTTTTTTCGGCACCAACAAAGCTGGAACCGCACAAGGACTCATGCTCTCCTGAATCAATCCCTTTTCTACTAACTCATTCACTTGCCTTTGAAGTTCTTTATACTCCTTGGGACTCATTCTGTAGGCTGCCTTATTAGGTAAAATAGCCCCCGGAATAAGATCAATGTGATGCTAAATATCTCTTAGAGGTGGAAGGCCATGTGGAATCTCTTCTAGTACAACATCTTGAAACTCCTCCAGGATTGATTTCATGATTGTCGGTGTCTCCTTATGTTGTTCATTTTCCTCTACAACTAATAAAGCTAGAATATGACCACCTCTTTCTATTTCATCCTTGCATTCATCATAGGACATGAAAGCACTAACTTCCTTCTTTTGTGTACTGATTTCAGGAGGTTGCAATGGAGCTAAAATAATCTTTTTTTCATTCACATTAAAAGAATATGTATGTTTGTAGCCATCATACAACACCCTCCTATCATAATGCCAAGATCTACCCAATAATAAATGACAAGCATCAATAGGAGCAACATCACACCATACTTCATCTTTATAATACTTGCCAATGGAAAACAGAATTAAACATCTTTTAGTTACCTTGATATTATTCCCTTTTTGCAGCCAGCATAATTGATAAGGATATGGATGAGGGATTATGTCTAACTTCAACTTCTGCACCATCTCCAAAGATACCACATTCTCAAAGCTGCCACTATCGATAATCACAAAACACACCTTGCCATGAGAAGTGCATTTAGTGTGAAACACATTCTTTCTCACTCAACTTTCATCCTCAGCCATATAGGACACTTGTAAACTACGTTGTAGCATAATAGACAAACTATGATCAGCATAAGTAACCTCTTCCTCATCATCATCATATTTTGGTTTATCCTCGGCTTCATTTTCTTCTTCATCACTATGATCTTCGACCAACATAACAATCCTCATATTTGGACAATCTGAAGCAATATGCCCAAAACCATAACATTTAAAATATTTTCGACCACTTGGCGTAGACGAATTATGTGTTTGTTTGTTGCCAGTAGATCCTTCACCCTTATCTTGCACCTTTTGCTTTGGACGATAGACTTGGAATTTCCTCCTTTTGTATAGCCTTCTTTTGACCTGTACCGAGAACTCTTTTGAAACTTTTGTTGCTTTTTAACTTTTAAAGCTAATTTACTCACATCATTTAATGACCAATATGGTTGCAGTTGAACAACTTTAGCAATCTTATATTTCAGACCTCCCAAATATCTTGCAATAGTTTGTTCTTCTAGTTCCACAAACTCTCATTTTAACATGGGATTATCAAACTCTGTTGTGTACTCTTCCACACTAAGATCTTTTTGTTTGAAATCATTGATTTTGAGAAAGATCTCTTGTCTATAATTGTCAGGTAAGTATTTTCTCTTCAGATTCCTTTTCATTTTCTCCCATGTCACAATTTTACTCTTTCCCTCACGTTCTCTTTGCTTCTTCAGATTTCCCACCAAAAAGATACTTTTCGTCTGAGTTTAAGCGCCACAAGCTTTGCCTTCTTTTGTTCAGGTGGTTCATGAAAATTGAAATTTCTTTCCACTGTATTAAGCCAATCAATAAAGTCATCAACATTAATTTTGCCTTCAAACTCCAGAATATCCAATCTTGGGTTGTATTTGTTTAGCCATTCATCTTTGATTGCATGCCTTGCCCGAAATCTTCTCGACTCCCGAGAGTGAGGAGGTGTATCATCATTAGAACTAAACTATTGGACATCATTTTCATGCTGGTCATTTCTACTTCGAAGTTCTTCAATGATTTCATTCTTCTCTTGTATACTATTCAGCAATCTGTGTAGCTGCAGCTTCAATGATTCAACATCATCTTCGTGGATGCTATCTTCAACAGCAATATCTTTTCCATTCCGTCGTGCCATAATCTCTAGCCTTTAGCTCTGATACCAAACTGATACGGTGGGGTGATACGGAATGGGTTTTGAGAGAAGAAAAGTCGAGAGAATAACAGTATGCACAGGAATAAAAGTTCTTTCAGACAGAAAAATAACAATTTCATAAAAATACTTAAACACAATGGTAAAATAGTTCACCACCAGGTTCAAAATCACATAGGGATACAGAAAACTTCACCACCCCAGAGAAAATGAAATGAGGATACAGAACTGAACAAAGAGACTCACAACTCTAGGACGCATCCAAGAGATACAAAGTTTTCTAGAGCACTCCAAGAGAGCTTCAGCCAATATCTTCAGTTTATGAAAAACTCCTCTAACCCAAAACATAAAAATAAATAGTTGTGCATAAAACAACCCTTCATGCATAGGAAATTTCGAGACAAATGCTTTACAGCTGTTAATCACCTTCATTAATATGTTTCTTAGTCATGAAGGAAAGTGCATTGAACCAGCCTTGACTTAGTGTAAAGAAGATTCTCATGAGCTGTCATAGTTGAATGTGCTGAGTGGAAGACTGAGGCAACATTGTGGGCTAAAAATTTATCATAGCTTCTGTAAGATCAACATGACTAGATTATAATAAGTTAGGCACTCCTGTGTCAGTATGGAGTTGATTACAGATTTGATTAAGACCATTTTTCCTGTTGGGGAAATCAACCCTTTATACCAACCTTAAATTGTAGAGAGGGCTTTATCAACAAGGATATTTTGGCAGCTTTGGGGGAGATGCCCTAGAGAGTGGAAAGCCCCTAGGTACTTAATAGACTAATTTTTCTCTTTGATACCTAAAGCACTGCATGCCAAGTGTTTGATGGGAGGAGTACATTGTTTGGAAAAGTAGATGTTGGACTTTTGGAGATTGACTTTCAAGTTGGTTAGCTTGTGGAAAATGTCAAGAACTTTGAGGACATCGATGTAGGATATTTTGTTGGAACGAAAAGCCAACAAGAAGTCATCGGCAAACATTAAATGTGAGATGAAGATTTCTTTGAGGTTGAAGGGAGTGATTTGTTTAAGGTCGACCGTCCTAGAGATATGGGATGAAAGGATTTATTGGATTAGAATGAAAAGAAAAGGTGAGGAGGGTCCTCTTGCCTAATGCCTCTTCTAGCTTTGAAGGTGTTGGAGAGGGAACCATTAATTAAGCATGAAAAAGATAGGAAGATATGAAAGAGAGAATCCAGTCCATGTATTGAGGAAAGTTCATGCCAATAAGGTATTGATGTATGGCCTTCCATAAGAGAGAGTTAAAAGCCTTCTTGATATCAAGTTTGAGAATAACAAGGGGGTTTTTACCTTTGGATTTGGAAAGAGTGTGAATAAATTCATTAGCAATCAAGATATTGTCGTGGATGTTTCTTCCCTTAATAAAGACGAACTACTCCGAATTGATAAGATCATGAAGAAGGGGCTTGATGTGATTGGAAAGGACATTGGATGGAAGTTTGTAGACAACATTATAAAGAGTGATGGGTGGGAAGTCTCTAATAGCTGTGGGGTTCTCTTTTTTGAGGATAAAGACCAGTTAAGTGCTGCCCAAGCTGGGAGGAAGAGTGCAGGTTTCATGAAAGGAGGAGAAAGACCCAAGGATGGGGTTTTTAACGGTTGTCCAAAAACTCCAAAAGAATTCAACATTGAATCTGTCTGGCCCCGGGCTCTTCCCTAATCTCATTTGTTGGAGGGTAGTTTTGATTTCAGGCAGTGAGAAGGTTAGAATAGACCAACGGAGGGATGAAAGGATGAGTGGGGTAAAGAGACCAATTAGGGGGCTCTGTAGGAACAGAATTAGCCCAGAGCTTATAATACCAGGTAGAGAATGCATTGAGAATCATACCAGTGTTGTCGAACACTGAACCATCCTCATTAATGATGTGAAGGATCTTATTTTTCCTATGTCTGAGAGAAGCCATTTTATGGAAGAATATCATGTTATTATCTCTAAGTCCTAACCATTGGATTTTAGCTTGTGATCACCACTTAAGGTGGAGTTGGCTATTGAGGGCTATGACTTTGTTGTAGAGAGATTGGAGAGGAAGCCTTTCTGGGTCCATGATATTCAAGCATCCTTGAGCTCAAGGTTAGAAAGCTCAATCATACTACTCTCTTTGATGGAGTGTTCAAGGTGAAGCCCATTTTACTTACTCCAATTGGATAAGGAGACACTCAAGGCCAAAAGACATTCATAAAAGACAAGCAAAGGCAAGCATAGGGCTTAGGGGACATTGATCGGGCTAGGAAAAGGAATATTAATAATGTTATGGACCTTAGCATGTTCTAACTAGTAGTTTTCAAAACGAAAGAGACAGGTGGTCCTAGTGGTGGGGGGTTGGCTACCTATCTTGGTGAAAATGGGAGAGTGGTCGAAATGAATTTTGGGAAGGTGAGAAACCATATAGTCATGGAAAAGAGAAACCCAATGACAATTAGCTAGCATTCGATCAAGATGAGCAACAATTATCTTTTCTATAACGGTTATTGCACCAAGTAAAACAACCACTGGAAAATCTCAAATCAATCAAACCTGAACTGAAAAGAAAGTCCGTGAAATCTAAAACAGATTTAGGAAGAGAGAAGGGATGACCTCCAACTTTATCCTTCAGAGAGGCTATTGTGTTTAGGTCGCCACACAAAAATCGAGGAACATTCGATAACTGATCGATGAAAACAAATTCATCCTATAAAGATTTATGCAAAGAATAAATAGTGCTAGCATTTATAACAAATAAAAGCCAAGGCGGTGTACCTTTAAATTGAATGATTAGGTTAATATCGATGAGAATTCTCCTATCTAATGCTTTCCTATCGTCCTAATGAATGTTATAGAAGCGTCCTCCTGCAAATGAGTTTCTAACAGGACTATCAGATTCAAGTTATATATGTAGATCATGCTAAATACAGAAGTTCTATAGTCTTTTCTTAGTGCCATTCTACAATTTCATGAAAGGAGATTCATGAGGAAATATGTAAGGGTGAATTGGTAGCTTCGACACCATAATGTGCCGAGTTCGAGTTTTTTGACAAGCCAAGCCTTTTCCTTTTGTTACGATGTTTAATGGAGAGGAGGAAATGGTTGAGACTTCCCTGAAGTGGTCGACACCAAATTTTGTTGGTCTTGTCCAGAGGAGAGTTGGTACATTCTCTGTCCGTTTCACCTTCTAAGAAGTCATTATCATTGGTCACTCCATCCTTAATCACTTTTCGAAACACTACTATCGTCGTGTCCATTAAGACATTAATAACAAGTAGAGCTATGGAGGAAGAGGGATGGAGGTTGTTGATCCCTAATGTGGTAGCCTAAGCAAAGAATTGGAAACTCCCTTCTAATGGGGAAGAGGGAACGAAAGAGACCGTGAATTAAAAGAGTCTAGCGGAGCAAAAGGATTCGTTAGGGGAACAATTGAGGAAGGTGATAGTGGTTGTTACACTAAGGCCAACCCTTGGCATTTGTGGCATACCACGAGCCCAAAGGGGACGGTGGTAGATTGGTGTTAGCCTGGTGCTTAATGGAGCTCTAGCTCATCGATCGGGTGGAGGCTAAGCAAGGCAAAGAAGGGTTAGGTAGGAGTAGGGCAGAGGTTGGATGGCCTCAAGAGGAAGCCCTCATTGGGACCCAAAATCTACCTTAGACTAGCTATTGGACCCTGGGTATTTGCCATCATGGTGGATGCTCATTGCGCTAGACCCAAAGGGTTCAATCAAGATGATGGGTTGGGTGGAAGATATTCATGGGTAACCTATTTACCCTTGACCTAATTGCTTAGAGTCTGTTTAGTGGGTTTATGTCGGGGCCTCCTTTGGACCTAAACCCACAACTCATATAGTAGGTTGTCATCTTCTAGAGGGGGTTGTTGGGAAACCTTAGAGTGCTCCAATGAAGGCTCAAGAGTTAAGGATAAGACGGAAGCTCGTTGTTGGATGTGTGATGGCCAACCTTTCTGCATTTAAAGCAGATGTTGAGAAGGTTTTCGTAAGTGATAAATTGGAAGAAATGGCTGTTGTCTACATGTATCTAATACCTTGGGGAATAGGTAGAGTTATGTTTAGGTCCTTAGGACACAAACTCAGGTGACCTTGACATGGGAGTGCCTAATTTGCTACAATCAACTTGTGTGGATTTTGTTGATCCTATGGTATTCTCTACAACCCATAATGTTGTCTCATAGTCTTTAACTCAACCCACTCAAATATAACAGCCCATGAGCATATTCCTTAGATAAAGTTAAAGCTGTTTCAAAATGCTTTTTTTCATGATCAAGGAATGCATTAGAGGAGTTAGTTACCAGTTGCAAAATACTTAATTTCGTAGTTCCATATGCATGAGGGGTTGTTTCATACACTAGTACTTATTTTGGTATTTTAGGGTTGGAAAGAAGTTTTAGAAACTGATGATATTGGCAGAAGTTCTCTTGGAGTTCTCTCTTAAACTCTGTATCTCTTGGATGCTTCCTTGAGTGGTGAGTTTTTTGTTTTCAGTTCTGTATCCTTGTTTATTATCCTTGGGGTGGTGAACTTTTTATATCCTTTTGTGATTTAAAATTTGGTAGTGAGCTATTTTTCGATTTTATCAAAGTATTATTGTGAGTTCATTCCTTTTCTGTCCGAAAAACTTATTCCAGCAAATTCAATTGTACTATCGGCTCTCTTTCAAAATTCATTCTGCATTATCCCCAATATCAGTTTGGTACCAAAGCTAAAGGTTAGAGATCATGGCAAGACAGAATGGAAAAGATGTAATTGGTAACGGTAGCGACCATGAAGATGATGTTGAGTCCTTGAGACTACAGCTACGAAGATTGCTACATAGTCTACAAGAATAAAAGAAAGTTATTAAAGAACTTCTAAGTAAAACAACCAGTATGAAAATGATGTCCAAGAGTTTAATTCTAATGATGATACACCTCCTTACCCAAGGGAGTTGAGAAGATTTCGGGCAAAGCATGGAGTCCAAGACGAGTGGCAGAATAAATACAACCCAAGATTGGATATTCCAGAGTTTGAAGGTAAATTCAACGTTGATAACTTTATTGATCAGCTTAATATGGTCCACAATACCGTATCGTACCGGTGTATCGAGAGTTGATCGATACGGTATGGTACGGTGTACCGAGCGATACGCCAGGGCGTATCGAACGGTACACTTAATTTAGGTGTAAATTCCTCCGAAAATACCTGAAAATAAAAAAAGGTTAGGATAGGGTTTTTAAGTTAGAAATAAATATAGTAATACAATAAATTTAGCAAAATCTGTGTAAATTAGGTAAGAATAGTATCACATATCTTTTTTTGGACTTTAAGGACTAGTCTTATGCAAGGTTGGTATTTCAGTCCATTCCAGATTGTCTTTCTATAAATATTGAAATATCTATAGAAAAATCATTTGAATTGTTAGACGATTTTGTTACAATATAAACTCTAAAATTCAAATGAATTAAATAATCATATATGTAGATATACCTGATTGCTAATTCTACCACCAAAACGAACAACGTGCCTCCACGGGTGGTGGATCGGGGTCCTCGATCCTATACATCTGCATATCAATATGATATGTTTGTTGGACCCAATCATGAAATTGATCCCATGACATAGTATATTGATATACCGTATACCATTGGTGCATCAATGTGGTGATGATCGTAGGCTGATCATCATGAATCACATTTGTCCGAGGCAGCTCATGAGGCATATATTGGTGAATGTCAGAGCTTCTACTTTTGCTACTAATCTATTGCTCTGTATCATGCTGTTGCTCGGAGATGTATGACCAACTATCACCATACTGCTGTTGGTCATATGATTCTTCATAATATGACGGCTGTGAATACGGTGAGCTTCGTTCCGTGTCTACATCATGTAGGCTCTATCGTATCTGCTCAAATTCATCCACTGGTTTCCCCTTCCCCTTCCCCTTTCCTTTCTGTGCATAAACTTGATGAGAACCTTGTCGAGTTCCATGATCTGAATCTTGGGTGGCATGTGTAAAATATTGCTTCTCGGTCCATGCACCACCCTCAAGTTGTGTAGACAAGACCAACGATTGCTTGGCATCGTCGCCATTATCCGTCAAGGCACTACTGTTCGTGTTGCTGTCATGTCTCTGGACTGAGCGAGTTGCCGAATGCGATTGTGAATGTGTCTCGTCACCTGACTTGATTCTTTCCAACAATGCGACTAATGCTACTGCCTTCCCCTTTGCCTTTGCACGTTGGGTAGACAACTGTGATTGTTGGGTGTCTGTAGTTCCTCGAGCAATTTGACTTGATGAACTCCTGTCATGTTGTGATCGAGGGAGACTTGTCACCTATTGATGTTGTGCTTCTTCTTCTTCTATTACCTCGGTGATAAAACGTGAAGGATGTTGAGGATCTCCCACCTCATCAAGTAGAGGATCCTCTTGGTTCTCTGCTGCTTCAACCCAATCTAACATCGGCTCTGAATCTTCGTTGTAGAATTGGAGGTCAATGGGATCAATATCTGGTTCCTCTGGCTCCTTATCTAGCTCAGCACATCGTAACTTTAGTCGCATATTATAATGGACATATACTAGTTTCTCTAACCATCTATATGAGAGTTTGTTGCGGATCTTCGTGTGAATCAATGCAAATGTTGACCAATTACGTTCACAACCGCTAGATGTTGTCGTCTGTGAAAGTATACGAACGACAACCTTCCTTAAATGTCGTGCATCCCCTACAAATTATAGCCACCACTCGATTGCAAAAAATATAAATAATTATTAGCATAACAAATAATTAACATCAAATATAATTGATAATTGATAATCAATATATATAACTTTTCCTCACCAGGATCCATAGTGTAACGACACGATACTGCTACAACATCGGAGAATGAACCAATTGTTTCTCGAAATAATCGACCCTCCATAAGAGCATCAGCTGCATCGGTAGTTTTTGGCAAGAGCCGATATATAATATTTCGTAGTGCTGCTAGTAAATCATGTTGTGTTCCGAGAGCATATCGATATTGAATTGCCGGGTTCAGATAATACGCTGCAAGACATAATTTTGTTAGTATGATTTTTTATTATATAAAAAATAATAAATTAGTTTATTCTGAATATGAATTTACCTACATTTTGGATATCCTGATCCATATGAACTGTGGTCCGACGATCAATGATCCGTATATATTGGTCGACTTTAAAATCATCCTTGAATGCTTTCCTGACCTCATCTCTTGCTTAAATCAGCATATATTTCAGATACGGTATCTATGGATGCTTGTCTATATCAACCTTTCGAAGAATAACATAAAGTGGTTCCACACCTTTTATGATTTCTATCGTGGTGTCCCAAAATCTAGAGGATAGAATAGACTTTTTTATTTTCTTTCTATCGCTTAATCTCGAATATCTAGAATCAGACCACTCTTGTGAGGTGACCATTGCCTTCAAGCCATGCCTTTTTTGCTGTAATGACTTTAATGCAATATAATTGGTAGCAAACCAAGTGACTCTAGGTCGGAGTATCTCACCGTTTACATACTTTTGTATTAAAGCGTGGACCCAATGATGATTATATATAAACTTTATAATTGATTGTGCTCGAGCTACACAATTCTTGACCGCGTCCAACTCACCAATATCCTTCAGTATTAGATCTATGCAATGAGCTGCACATGGAGTCCAAAACAATGTTTTTCTTTTTTTCATTAATTATAAACCGACCTTCTTGAAATTTGCTCCATTGTCGGTTACTATTTGGACAACATACTGTGGTCCGATCTCCTCTACTATAGTGTCCATCAAACTTTCAATGTAGTTTGCATCTTGGATTTTTTTAGAAGCATTAATTGACTTATGAAAAACCACTCTTCTGTTGCAATAAACAAGAAAGTTGATGATACTCATTCTTGTTGTTCCTGTCCAACTATTACACATCAGTGTCACCCTATATTCGTCCCATTGCCTCTTAGAGGATTTGATCCAATCTTTCAGTTTTGCTACCTCATCATCTAAGTACACACCGTAAATCTCCTTCGGTGTTGGAGGTTGGATACCTGAGCCAAACTTTTGAATAGAAGAGATCATATTCTGATAATATGGACCTTGGGCTGTGTTGGCTGGAATCCTATGGAAGTTGAATCATTTTGAAATTGCCTTCCCAATATCTCGTTTCTTTTCCTTTATGTATGCATCATCAATACTGTATATCTGTTTATTTGTTTGTGGGGATAGGCTTGCGGATCAATATCAATAATATCTGGTGCAGACCTTCTGCCAAGACCTCTCATAAAACCACGGAGTTCACTATGCCTCATGCTACTAGTTCGGCCTAACTTAGGAGGAGCAGTTGGGTGTCTCATGCTAATCGACCTCTGGATTCCACTGCCACTGCCGTGCTCTAATTATGAGTCAGGTTGTCGATGCCTCATTGCTTCATCGACCATATACTGATGCTCCAATGATGCACGAATCCCAATTGTGAGATTTGGATCGACTTCATCGTCGCAACCCTTAAACTGATCATAAATTGGTTCCTGTGTAGCCCTTCTATATTCTTCCTCAACTCTTGCCTTTTTTTGTAATGTATCTTCCTTTGCTTATTGTAGCTTGCTTTTAAAAAATTTACGAATCTCCGTCGGAACCTTTTTGCATTTTACAACGTCCGGATACCCGCCGGCCAAATGCATCTTCACCCGAGTTATTCCTCCACCCTTGCCAATGTAATCACAATAAATACATTGCCAATGATGACGGTTCCCATCTAACTTTTTGGCATGAGACCAAGCGTCATCATGTTGCTGTTCCTTTGATGTCATGCTTCTACCAAATTTAAATCAAATAAATATATTGAATTGATCATATATCGATAAAAAATGACTAATCATGGCATTAAATAACTTTAATAAAACCTAATTAAACCTATTTTACCATCGATCAAATTTCTATTAAATCATCACTAAAATGACTAATCGTAGCCTTAAATAACTTTAATAAAACTTAATTAAACCTATTTTACCATCATAAATATGTGAAACACATAAAAGAAGCATTAGATATGTAATTTTAATCCAATATAGTTCAAATTACGATGAAATCATCATTAGATACACTAATTACATGATTAACAATTAATTACCAACTAATTACTTTTCTTTCAACACTATAAACATGTTAAATACCCTAATAGGTATTAAAAACATTAAATTGACCTAAAATCGATCAAATTTCTATTAAATCATCACTAAAATGACTAATCGCAGTATTAAGTAACTTTAATAAAACTTAATTAAACATATTTTACCATCATAAATATGTGAAATACATAAAAGAAGCATTAGATACGTAATTTTAATCCAATATAGTTCAAATTATGATGAAATCATCATTAGATACACTAATTACATGATTAACAGTTAATTGCCAACTAATTACTTCTCTTTCAACACTATAAACATGTTAAATACCCTAATAGGTATTAAAAATATTAAATTGACCTAAAATCGATCAAATTTCTATTAAATCATTACTAAAATGACTAATCACAATATTAAATAACTTTAATAAAACCTAATTAAACCTATTTTACCATCATAAATATCTTTCAATATTTAATATGCATGAAATATAAATATTTGACCTAATAAGCTTCTAATTTCAAATTAATCAATACTAAACACACTAATCATAATATTAAATATCTTAATTACTCTCTAATTAAAGAAAGAGAATACATACCTCTTGATTAGAAAGTTCTTCCTCTTAATCTTTCCAAATTAGCTTCAATTCAATTCACAAATCGATGTTTTGTAAAGTTTAGAAAAGTTTGAGATTGTGTAAAAGAGTAGGAGAATGAAATAGAGTGAAATAGAGGGAAAGAGGTGTTTAAAAAGACATGAGAAAGGGCTCCAACGGTTGACCGTTGGAGTACTGTGCCGGGCGATAACGGTCGAAATTTTGACCGTTACCGCCCGATATATCTCTGTATCGATCGATACGAGAGATATTAGGCATTCCGCCCGGTAGAGGGCGGTCCGCGATCTTGATATCCTCTGTCGGACCAGTGCGTGCACGCCGTCTGAAGCAGATGCAGTCGAATCAGCGCATACCTTGCCAGCAAATTCAATTGTACTATTGACTCTCTTTCAAAATTCATTCTGCATTATTCCCAATATCAGTTTGGTACCAAAATTAAAGGTTAGAGATCATAGCAAGACAAAATGGAAAAGATGTAGTTGCTGACGGTAGCGACCATAAAGATGATGTTGAGTCCTTGAGACTACAGCTACGAAGATTGCTACATAGTCTACAAGAACAAAAGAAAGTTATTAAAGAACTTCTAAGTAAAACAACCAGCATGAAAATGATGTCCAAGAGTTTAATTCTAATGATGATACACCTCCTTACCCAAGGGAGTTGAGAAGATTTCGGGCAAAGCATGGAGTCCAAGACGAGTGACAGAACAAATACAACCCAAGATTGGATATTCCAAAGTTTGAAGGTAAATTCAATGTTGATAACTTTATTGATCAGCTTAATACGGTGGAAATAATATTTGATTTTCATGAACCACTAGAACAAAAAAAGTAAAGCTTGTGTCACTTAAACGTAGGCGGAATGCATCTTTTTGGTGGGAAAATATGAAAAAGTGAAAAGAACATGAGGGGAAGAGTAAGGTCATGACATGAGAGAAAATGAAAAGGGAGTTGAAGAGGAAATACTTACCTGACAACTATCGGTAAGTGATCTTTCTCAAAATCCATGATTTTAAACAAAAAGATCTTAGTATAGAGGAGTTCACAACAGAGTTCGAAAATCTCATGTTAAAAGGAAAGCTTGTGGAACTAGAAGAGCAAACTATTACAAGACACTGAGGGGGTCTGAAATATGAGATTGCTAATGTTGTTCAATTGCAGCCATATTAGTCTTTAAATGATGTGAGCAAGTTGACTTTAAAAGTTGAAAAGCAATAGAAGTTTGAAAAGAGTTCTCGGTACGGGATAAAAGAAGGCTATACGAAAGGAGGAAATTCCAAGCCTACTGTCCAGAGCAAGGTGGTATCAAAGGTGCAAGACAAGGGTGAATGATCTACTGACAACAAACAAACACTTAATTCTTCTACCTCAAGTGACCGAAAATGCTTCAAATGTCATGATTTTGGGCATATTGCTTCAGATTGTTCAAATAGGAGAATTGTTACCTTGGTTGAAGATCATAGTGATGGTGAAGAAGATGAAGCCAACAATGAAACAAAAAATGATGATGATGAGAAAGATGTTACTATGTTGATCATGGTTTGTTTATTGTGTTACAACGTAGCTTACAAGTGTCTTATGTGGCTGATGATAAAAGTTGGGTGAGAAAGAATGTGTTTCACACTAAATGCATTTCTCATGGTAAAGTGTACTTGGTGATCATCGATAGTGGTAGCTTTGAGAATATGGTATCTTTGGAGATGGTGCAGAAGCTAAAGTTGGACACAATCCCTCGTCCACTTCCTTACCAATTATGCTAGTTGCAAAAAGGGAATGACATCAAAGTAACTAAAAGATGTTTAGTTTCATTTTCTATTGGTAAGTATTATAAAGATGAAGTATGGTGTAATTTTGCTCCTATGGATGCTTGTCATTTGCTATTGGATAGACCTTGGTATTATGATAGGAGGGTGTTGTATGATGGCTACAAACATACTTATTCTTATAAAGTGAATGAAAAAAAGATTATTTTAGCTCCATTATAACCTTCTAAAATCAGTGCACCAACGAAAGAAGTTAGTGCTTTTATGTCCTATGGTGAATGCAAAGGTGAATTAGAAAGGTATGGTCATGTTTTGGCTCTAATAGTAGTAGAGGAGAATGAACAACATAAGGAGACACTAGCAATTATGAAACCAATCCTAGAGAAGTTTCAAGATGTTGTATGGGAGGAGATTCTACATTGCCTTCCACCTTTGAAAGACATCCAACAACACATTGATCTTATTTCGGGGCTATTCTACTTAATAAGGCAGCCTACAGAATGAGTCTCAAGGAGCATGAAGAACTTCAAAGACAAATGAATGAGTTGGTGGAAAAGAGGTTGATTCGAAAGAGCACGAGTCCTTGTGCAGTTCCAGCCTTGTTGGTGTCTAAGAAGGATGGTTCTTGGAGTGTGTGGATAGTCGTGTCATCAACAAAATCACAATTGACTATCGTTTTCCTATTCCAAGATTAGATGATTTACTTGATCAATTGTGTGGTGCTTTTATTTTCTCTAAAAATGATTTGAGGAGTGGCTATTACCAAATAAAAATGAGGCTTGGATATAAGTGGAAAACAATATTTAAAGCTAGAGAAGGCTTATATGAATGGTTGGTTATGTCATTTGGGCTATTTAATGCTCCGAACACTTTCATGAGATTTATGAATCACATACCTAAATCTTACATTGGGATTTTTGTTACGGTTCACTTTAATGACATTTTGGTATACAACAAGAGTAAAGAGGAGCATATGAATCATCTTAAAGACATCTTTTTTATTTCGAGGCAACAAAAATTTCATGCTAATGTAAAGTGTGATTTCTTTACTCTTAGTGTTGTGTTTTTGGGATATATTATTTCAAAAGATGGAATCATGATGGATCAAAGTAAAGTAGAGGTTATTTTTAATTGGCCAACACCTGCTTCATTACATGATGTGAGGAGTTTCCATAGCTTAACTTCCTTTTATAGAAGATTCATCAAAGGTTTTAGCTCTATTGTTGCTCTAATCACTGAATGCCTGAAAGGTGATAAATTCAAGTGGACTAGTGAGGTTGATGTTGCCTTTGAACTGTTAAATAGAAAGGTGATCGGAGCTCCTATCTTAGTTCTACCTTATTGTGTTTGAGGTTGAATGTGATGCCTCTAATGTGGGAATTGGTCCTGTTTTGAGTCAAGACAAAAAGCCCATTGCCTTTTTTAGTGAGAAGCTGAATGTTACAATGAGATATTTTACCTATGATAAGTAGTTCTATGTCATTTATCAAGCTTTATTTCATTAGAGTCAGTATCTTCTTGCCAAGCCATTTGTTCTATATTCTGATCATGAGGCAGTAAAGTTTATTAATCACCAGCACAAGCTAAACAAGAGGCATGTAGCTTGGGTGGAGTTCTTGCAATCTTATAATTTTATAATCAAACACAAATATGGTATTCAAAACGTAGTTTTTGATGCATTGAGCAGAAAGCATTCTTTATTATCAGCAAAGATCTCTACGAGAATGATGAGGATTTCAGCTTAATATGGTAAAATTATAAATTAGATTCTTTCCAGTAATTTTTTATCTTTGATGGTTTTCTTTTTCGAGCTAATGCCTTATGTGTTTCATCTTGTTCTTTAAGATAAGTAATTCTAGCTGAAGCTCATGGTAGTGTTTTGGGAGGACATTTCGGCAGAGAGATTTCTATTAGCCTAAGATGTTCAGAGATGTGGAGAGACTTGTAAAGCAATGCCAAGTGTGTTATTTGGCAAAAATAAGAAATCCAAATTTTGGTTTGTACACTTCATTGCTAGTGTCTAATGCTCTATGGGAGGAAGTCAGTCTTGATTTTGTTCTGGGACGGTTAAGAACTCAAAGAAACAAGGATTCTATCATGGTTGTTGTTGATAGATTTTCAAAAATGTCTTACTTTATTCCCTGCAACAAATCAAATGATGCATCTCATATTACTGATTTGTATTTTAAGGATATTGTCAGATTACATGATATTCCAAGAACTATGGTGTCTGATCGAGATTTAAAATTTCTCAATCATTTTTGGAGAACTCTTTAGAGTAAGCTGGGTACTACTTTAAATTTCAACAGCTCACATCATCCACAAACTAATAGGTAAACTAAGGTAACAAACAAAAGCTTGAGAAACTTGCTTAGAAACTATGTTGGCAAGAACATCAAGTAATTGGATCTCATTCTTCCACAAATTGAGTTTGCCTACAATCATTCCATGCATCATAGCATTGGTAAGAGTCATTTTGAGGTTGTTTATGGTGCTAATCCTACTGGTCCTTTGGACTTAGTCCCTCATTCTACAATTAAGCAATTTAGTGGAGATGCTGATGAGAGGGCTAAGTAGATAAAGAAGTTGCATGAGGGTGTTAATGCAACCATTGAGAAGCAAAATGAGAGGTACATACAAGCTGCCAACAAACACAAAAAATACGTGGAGTTTAATGCAAGTGATTTAGTTTGGATTCATCTAAGAAAAGAGAGGTTTTCACTAGGCAAATTTGAGAAATTAAAACCAAAGGTTGATGGTCCATTCAAGGTGCTTAAAGAATTGACAAAAATGCTTATGAGATCGAGTTACTTGAAGATTATGGAGTATCCCTAACATTCATTGTGATAGATTTTAGTCCTTATCATAATCATATTGATGAAACAAACAAAGACTTGAGGACAAGTCTTTTTCAACCATTGGAGATTGACACGAGAGTACCTAATTTGCTACAATCAGCTTGTGTAGACCTTGCTGATCCTATGGTATTCTCTACAACTCACAATGTTGTCTCATAGCCTTTAACTCAGCCCACTCAAATATGACAGCTCATGAACATATTTCTTAAATAAAGTGAAAGTTGTTTCAAGGTGTTTTTCTTCATGACCAAAGAATGCATTAAAGGAGTTAGTTACCAGTTGTAAAATACTTAATTTCGTAGTTTCGTATGCATGAAGGGTTGTTTCATGTACTAATACTTATTTTGGTATTTTAAGGTTGGAAAGAAGTTTTAGAAACCAATGATATTGGCAGAAACTCTCTTAGAGTTCTCTCTTAAACTCTGTATCTCTTGGATGTTTCCTTGAGTAGTGAGTCTTTTGTTTTCAGTTATGTATCTTTGTTTATTTTCATTAGGATGGTGAACTTTCTGTATCCCTTTGTGATTTAAAACTTGATGGTGAGCTATTTTTCGATTTTATTAAAGTATTAGTGGGTTCGTGCCTTTTCTATCCGAAAAAATTATTCTAGCAAATATAACTATACTATCGGCTTTCTTTCAATATCCATTATGCATTTTCCCCTATATCAGACCTTGCTGCTGGAACGTGATAATTTAACTTGGTCTACCCTTAGAAATTTGCTTATCGAGGGAGCTATTTGGGAAAGGAAGTTGGGTTAGAAGAGCTCAAGGCGAGACCAAAAAGCGGTAACCAGGTGGCAATGAAGTCAATTCTCTCCATAAGAGAATAGAATTTTGGCTTCCGGTGGATGAGGGTTAATGGTTGTCCCCTAATAAACCGGGGGCATCCTAATAGGACATGGTTCCTCTCCTCCATTGTGTGAAAACTAAAGTAGAAGAATCTACCAACGAAATCCATGATAGTACAGTTGGCAGTTAGGCCCCAAATCTTAGGAATTAGGGATTTGAGGAGTTCTAGTGGGGGTCTTACCAAGGAATTTGCCATAAAAGCTTGTTTGTCATTCCTTGTAACATTGGGTGAGCTCCTTGACATTAAGCTCAATGCGGAGGCCCGACCGACATTAGATTCTTCCAAACTATTCATTCATGACAGCATTAGCCAGCCTCTTTCCTGCCCCACTCATTGTCTTAAAAAGGCTTGTTGAGTAGGAGGGAGGAGACTACACAAGGGTTGTAGGCCTGGGGGCCAGGGGATTGGAATGGTTGACAAGGGCTTGAGAGGAAGGTTGGGGAAACATGGTTGCAAGGGGGAGTAGGGTGGTTGGTCGTGAGAAGCTCTCTCACTGGAATGCTAGAGAGAGAGAATTACGTGCTCAGTTATTCTTTAGTTATGTATATGTAGGTTACATCCAAGAACTGATGATATTTTTAAAAGACATTAGATGATCGTGAATATGTTATCATACAAGTCTTGAATGGTGATTATGTAAAAGCCACCATAGTTTCTTTAAAATTATATTTTTATGATGTAATTTAAGGTTTGTTACATTGTTTTTCTTATAAGTAAATCAAATAAAAAACTAAATATTTTGGAATAAACAGTTTGTGCATCTTGGGGCATTTTTAGTTATGGATTTGGTGTATATTCCTCATTTTTGTTGTCAGCTGTATTTAAGTTTGATAATTAACTATAAGTCTGAATCAAATATTAATTCATTGATTTACTGAGTTCTAAGATGGATTTTGTTTTATCCTGAAAGAATATTTTTTTTGCTTTTTTTTTCATGTGCTATGTAGTAATCATATTATGATATTTTTTTTTTTTTGCTTCTTTGATAGTAATATCATTAACATTTTTTAAATTTCTGGTCACTATGAATACTTTTTGTTTCCTTCTCTATCAGAATAAACAAGAAGAGAGTAGTAGATATTCATTGGGATGTCATATCATATCAGCCACTGAAGATTAAACGGATGATGATAAAGGAATACAGACATGATACTTGTGTGCCTTCTATTTATTTTTCCTTTTCATTGCTTAAATTGAGAACTATATTTTCTCCTTGTTTCTTTTCCAAAGTTGGTTTTCATTATTAAAAGGAAAAAATTTTAAAAAAAAAGGAGATGTTGATCCCATGTTCATATAGTTTTTTGTAAGCTAGCTAATAAGCTTGTCTACCTATTTGGCATTATATTAAACCCGGTATTGTTTTCTATATACCTGCTTTAATGGGATAATCATTGATTTTGTTACACCATTTCTATACAGAGTTAATATACCTGTCTCATATTTATATTTTTATAGACAGTTAATTTGGGCTTCCTTCTACAGGAAGCGATGATATGATAATGTTCACAAAGCAATCATTGTCATCATTATCCAAGTTTAGAAGATTCTAAAGGAATGTTTTCCTTCTGCAACAAGTTGAAAAGATAAGTATACATGAATTCATATCACGTTCTTTAACTCAAGCATTTAATACACGTATCGACTTTGCATTTATATCACCTGTACTTTTCCTTTTGATTTGACTGAGTTTAGATCTTTTGCTAAATCTTGTCTTTGGAGTGTTTTCAATCTTGCAATTTACTTCTAAGGAACAAAAGTTGATTCATAGACTACTATCATGGCGAAGGTCCATCATCTTATGGTGTGATCTGATGTATTAGTCTGCACCACCCGATATCACATCATTATTTCATGTAGAACATAGCCAACATCTACAGGCAGTTCCACTTGTAGATTCTTACCTTTGCCCAAATGAAGCTTCCCTTGGTATGTTCTTTTTACAATGAAAATACCTTGTCTGATTAATTTTGCATTCCATGTCTTCCCTTTTATCCCTTAAGTTTGTTCTTTGAATCAAATGCTGTGAAACATAATGTGAGGTAACTACCGAGTCTTGGCTCTCTGTCATTTTTTGATGGGATCTGTTGACTTTGTTGTTTTGGCCAAACTGGTCTACCTCAACCTTTTTCTTTCTTGTCCACAAACAATCGACCTTCTTATTGAGTCTGAATTTGTGAAGTAATCAGTCTTGGCATTTTGCTGATTATGCATTTTGGCTTTTGAAGTGTCGCTGGCTCTCCGCCAGAAGACCTACCTAGAGATGTTGATGGAGAATGGCTAAAGAATCTTCAAAGAAGATGGTAAGTCTACTAGTGGAATTTCGAAGTCGGCTTTTGTCACGATTCAACTTGGTTAAATAACACTAAAAAGCAACTATGATGTCTTTGATTTATCGATTTGGAGCAATATAAATCATGGACATTTTTAATTACAGGGTCTGGTACTTGGTTGATACTCATGCAATAGATGATGGGCGATGTTGATGATGTTTGAATCCCAAGGTGACTCGTCGAACCAGCGGAGAGACGGAGATGCTCTCTTCGATTTCGGAAGCCTTAGGTGCTGCGATGGTCAAACCTGAAAGCCAAATAAATTAACTAGAAACTGCTATCCAACTGGCATCCAACCAAGATAATAATCTCTATCAAAGCCAGTGCATGCCCCCATTATTTAGTCCCAAAACCATGTCCCGTTCCTCTTGTCTACTAATCAAACCAGCTGACCTTTTTACCTTCCGATCCGTGCCGTGAACGTCTTATTATTCTTTTTATTTTTTAATTCCTGCGGATAAGAACCCAGGTGGGAAGGGGTGCACAGTGTTGCATCGAAGCTTGATCACAACACTCAAATCAGTCTGACCTATTTCCGTTATCTTTTTGGAGACCACCTCAAAATTTGATTCTTCTGGTGCTCCTCAGAAACATGTGACTGTGGCACACCCTTATCCCGCCAGTTGTTAATAATGCAAGTATCGGGTGGCAAGACCATCGGTTACTGACCCGTGCTTCGTAGCCCACACACATTTCAACGGTGTAACGGTAGATACGAGAGTCCAGAACGAAACGAGCAGTGCACCTTTTTCGCGTTTTGTGTTTTTCTTGTAATTTTTCAGGTCTACATCTAACAGACGTCGAAACTCTTTCCCCTACCTGATCCTCCATCTGCTCCGTTTACTGTACATATTTTTCTCGTTTTTCCTTAACAAAGGAATAGGTGAAAAAGAATTTATATTATGAAGACCTCGGGATCAAGAAGCCGACTTTCTGTATCTTTGTTGGGTATGTTCTTGAAGTGATCTTCCCTTCGCCCATTGATTCCTTGGGATGAATGATACCTTATTCGATCTTTGTCATTCCGATGCGATTGATAACGGTGTCGCGGACGCTCTCTGCTTGCCGTACCTCATGGTGCTCCAGAGCCGCCATGTAGCACTTCACCTCCTTACGGATCATCTCTTGCATGACCGCCAGGAGCTCCGCGTTCAAAGGGAAAGGCTCCGGCCGCCGCTCCTCCTCGGCGGAGGCCACGGTGGAGCACCGCTGCGGCTTCGGCCACGGGGTGTGATTAGAGATCGGCAGCAGTTGGAGCGGGTTCTGCTTCTTGTTGTTGTCGGTGCTACTCTGGTGATGTGGCTCGGAGGTGGTATCCATGTGATCTGTTCCGGGGAGGGAGAGGGTGAGGGAGGTTACTGGATCCTCGTAGATGATGAGGGGAGTGGTGGTGTCGGTGGTAGCAGCAGTGATTCGTTCCATCTGATGGGATTGGTGAGGGGAAGAGGATGGAGGCATGACGGCGCCGGTTACAGCAACCGGATGGCTGTGATGGCCGGGATCGCTGAGATCAGAGCCCGAGGGGCTTCCAGGGTTCAAGCACATCCCTGTTCTGCCCGACAAGAGCACAGACCCGACGCTGCTGGCCCTTTTGAGCGGCCTCGCCGCCTCCTCATGATCGATCTCCGCGCCCGCCTTGGCCGCCATGATGGTGTTGTAGTAGTGCTGGAACCCGTCGTCACCGCACAGCGGTCCGAACTTGCGCTTGAGGGTGGAGTTCCAGTGGTTCTTGATGGCGTTGTCGGTGCGGCCGGAGAGGAGGCGGGCGATGGTCGCCCACTTGTTGCCGAAGCGGCGGCGGGCTCCGATGATGATATCGTCCTCTTCCGCTGTGAAAGGCCGGTGCTCCACTTGCGGAGACAGCTGATTGCACCACCGCAGCCGGCACGACTTGCTGGACCGGCCCGGGATGGACTTGCTTATAAGCGACCAATTCCGGGGCCCATGCCGCTGCACCAGCCGCTGCAGCGCCGCGTCCTCATCCGGGCTCCACGGCCCCTTTTTCCTATCGACGTCTTTGCTGCTGCTGCTCCCCGTTGCCGCCGGCATGGAATCGACAACCTTCCCCCACAAAATTCGATCGATCGGTCAGAGAGAGAGAGAGAGAGGCCGACGGAGATGACTTAGCGGTGGAGCGGGGTTTATAGGGGGCAGAGGCACAGCGGTTGGTGACTGGCTGCGGTCCGTCGGCGTGACTGGGCTAGCAGGGCGTTTAGTTGTGCGCGCCCGTCCGCTTCCTTCCAGTTCAGGCGGTTTTGTTGGGATACAGCTGGCGGTTGACACGCGTCGTCCGCTCGCCACTCCCGTCATTTTCCTCTCTTTTCCTGATCGACGACATAGTGCGACCCCCACATCCACGGCATTCCGAGGACTATGACGGCAGCTTCCAATCAGGTCATGGGTACTTGGGAGGAGAGAAGACAGGCGTGCAGGAAGTGTGGTATCGAGGTCTTGCTTCGCGTTTCGTGCGTCGTGCCGTCTTCGAGCTAAAGCAATTTTGTTAAGTATAGAGGATGGTTTTGTGTCGGTCGCTTTAGTTCAATGTCAATTAATTAAATAGTAGTCTGTCGTATTAGTGTTGGCTGTTTCTGCGTGTACTTCGTCACAGCCGCTGTGATTGGAAAGAGGGGCTCCCTGTGTCTGACTCCCATCCCACGGCCCGCGACCGATTAGTTTTCCTACACGTTTCCGTGAGCGTGTTTTTTTTGTTTTGTGGGAGTTCCGATCCAAACTGTCTAAACGACTCGTATAAGAGTGGAGGCGGGATTCCTTTCAATCCTCGTGAAAGGACTTAAATTTTCTTTCTTTTTTTTCGTTCTTCAGTGGTTTGGGTAACAGTCATAACTACCCCCAGTCAAGTGTTGCTAGGCTGGGGATGAAACCAACAAAAGAGGGAATCGTGAGTCAACAGCATGCAGCGATTACGCGTCGCCAGCTGTCCTTCACCCAACGACCCCTTGATCTCTCGCTGGTCTCGACCATCTCGCGCGTTACGAAGCTTCTCCCCCAAGGAGAAGGAAGAAGAGCACCAGGGGCGTGGCTGGAGCAGCACGTGCCCCTTCAGCGACGCACACGTGTAGTCGGAGCATGTCTTCCGTTGCAGGCGGCACCAGCCAGATGACGTAGCCTCGTCGTGTCAATGGACCTTCCTTGTGGCCCACGCGACAGGAGATGCCCAACTTTGCTTTCGCGAGACACGCTCCAGCCACCAGTGCATGAGTGGCAAACGAAACCGTGGTGGGAGCACATGGACGTCGGCAAACACATTCTTCTTCGTATACAAACAAACCAAATGCGACCAAGTCATAATGCCTCTTCCCCACCAAACATTCGGCCGCCCCCATTAGTTACCTTGTCACCTCTATCTTCACTCTTCCCAGACGACGATATAATAATAATAATAATAATAATAATAATAATAATAATAATAATAATAATAATAATAATAATAATAATAATAATAATAATATAATAATAATAATAATAATAATAATAATATTATATTATTATTATTATTATTAAAAGTATATGAAAGATGATAAATTATTAATTATTTTTAGATATTTTAAAAATTAAATTTTTGAAAAAAAAATTTATATCTTTTGAGAAATCTTGGCAAAGTATTATAATTTTTTAAAATATATATAACTTTATATATATATATAATCATTCTACCGAACTCGAATCCATCTCTATCATAGCCTCCTCTCTCCTTTCCTCTATCTTTACTTTCAACTCCCGTTTTATCCATCGTCTCTATCCTTGTACAACAAACGATGAAATGATTCTATTGGATCATCCCTACACACAAAGAATGTCATTATCGTCATGCGTCCTCCGGACTCTACGGAAGCAACAACAAATTGAATAGAGATAAGGATAAATTAATTTTTTTATATGAAAAAGATATATATATATATATATATATATTTTTTTTTTTAAAGAACGAGGCATGAGATCTAAGGCCAAATTCCAAACGTCATCTTGCTGTCTTTTTTTTCTGTCGAAGTAGACTTTGACCGCCGCACTTTGTGGGACACCAGCAGAGAAACCAATGCCATTGATTACGTTCGAATTGCATGATTCATTGCCACGTCTCTGTTGCATGGGCATGTGCGAGGCCTCCCCACTTGCTTGTGCTCAATGAGCTCGCGGCCTTCCTTCGAAGGGAGAATACTTATATTAGAACCTGTTACTTGTTTGTAGATTGCGCGTTCGACGTATGGCCCGTTCCATCAACCCCACCCATCGCAGACTGACTTGTTCTTTGGGTTGATTGTCATCTTGGCCAAACAACACACCATTATAGATAAGCAAGCTATGTGGGTTGAGCCCGAGTCAATATCGTTTCGATTGTGCCTAACCTCGAGCTGGTGGCTGAGCACGAATCAAGATATCTTCGCCCACACGATTGATTCAGTAATCAAAGTTTCTATCTTTGTTTCAGTGATGAAAATTGATTTTCATAATCTCGTAGTCATCTATTTAATTTTCCACATGATGTATAGCCTCTCATGATATGCTGAGTTCATAGTCAGGTTTCCAGTTTTTTCCTACAAAAGCATGTCATTAACACCTTTTGTGAAGTCCTACATCTAAGAAAAGGAAACCTGTGAAACTCTATGATGAACAGAGAGAGAATTCGAAGCATCATATGATGTTTGGGTTCTGCAGTTCCAACATAATAGAGAATGACCGATTGCATGAGGCTTCCAAACGAGTGTAGTCCTAATTGGAAGCATAGATTGTACAATATGTTACTGATGTTTTGTCATTGACTTCAAATGGTGATGAGAGCAGTTGTTGGCGATGAAATGATCAATTTGTCAGATCATAGGTGGCTTCTGCCTGTTAATAGATAAGATTTCCTCAACCGCACGAGGAAATCTCGGAAGACGGTTGAGGAAAATCCTCTCTTCCTCCTCTCTTCCTATGTATAAATAAGGCTTTGTCAAGCTGCATTGATCAATCCATTATTCTTTTCAATTCATTTCAACATGGTATCAGAGCTATAGAGCAAATTCTCTTCTTGCTGTCCGGCGACAGAAATCATTTTGCCATTACAACTGCGGCTCCGGAAGTCCTCCTTTCTCTCGCTGTTGACGAGCGTGGACTCCGCACCTTATAAGCACAGTGTCCGAGGAGTTTTCTTTCCTCTACTGCGACCTGTTCTTTGCTCCTTCGGCGCCCCGCGTGAGTTCCTGTCCTCCAGGTTTGAGATAACCGGAGGCCCTTTCTCCCCGAGCCCCTACGATCTTTTTCGCTTCCCGAGCGCCGTTGCCTCCTTTTGGTGTTGCACAACAAAGAAGTCGAGCGCCATGACTGCTTTTTTTTCTCCCCAAGCGGCGGGACATCCTCTCGATCCGGCCCCGACCACAGCCCTACCTTCGTGCGGATTTGCATCCGCCGATCTCGCGAGATCGCCGCCCAATGGCCGCAAAGAAGCTCTCGGCGGCGTCGCCCACCACCATTGCCGCCCCTTTCGGCAGAGGCGAGCACTCTCGCACCAGCCCTACCTTCACCGTGCGGATCTGCATCCGCCACATCTGCGAGATCGCCGCCAGGGCCGTAGCAAGCTCTCGGCGGCGTCGTCCATCACCGCTGCCAGCCCCTTTCTCGGCAGAGGCAGAGCACTCTCTGCGCCGACGTTGGAATCAAGGAGTGGCGGTGGGCTGGGAATAGAGGCAAGGGAATCCTTTCCCATTTTTCCCCAGAGAGAGCTCGCAACACTCTCTCGCGCCGACCAACAGTGGGAAGTGAGACGAGGCGCGCCACCACCTCTCGCCGACTTCTTTTCGACGAGGCGAGCATTCTCGCTTCCACCCCAGTGAGGGGGGCAGCGTGGGCGGCGGTGTCTAGCATCAGGAGGATCCTCGGCGACCATTGACGCTGCCGCTTCTTCAAACCGCCGCAACGAGCGTGCGCAAGGTGCAGACGCAAACAGAGACAGCGCCATCGATCTCCTCTGTCGCGAACTCCATCGAAGCAGTGCGATCTGCCTTTGGTTGAGTCTTCGACGCCCATTCTGCATAAAGCAAATCGGGCGGGGTGACAGTGGTTTCCTTCTCCTTACGACCCATCGAAGCCGACGCCATCGTATCATCAAATGACTTCATCATCTACTTCCTATACTCCAGTCATTGTCCCTGTAAGGAACAATAGCATTTCTCAATCTCCAAGCCTCATCACTATCAATGCTGCGGCACTCATTCCTTTCAAGTTATCCAAAAGCGGAAATTATGCATCTTGGCGTGCTCAATTTTCTAATCTTCTATTTGGATATGACCTTATAGGTTACATCGACGGCTCTCTCCATTGTCGCTGCAGTGCTCAATGGCCAGGAGGATCTAGTCCCATACCAAATCCAGCTCACAAACTGTGGTTACGTCAAGATCGTCTCATCCTCCAAGCCATTCAAGCTTCCGTCATCTGGGTCCGTCGCCCCACTAATATCTTCATGTATGACTGCTGCAGAAGCATGGTCCAAGTTGCAAACAACATTGGCAAATCGCTCGCGTACTCGCATGCTCGGACTCTTATCCAGTCTGATGAAAGTGAAACAAGAGGGAAGTACTATTGCTGATTACTTACAAAACATCAAAGTGATCATCGATGACTTAACTTTGATAGGTCATTCCCTCAGTGAAGAAGAAGTCCTCGTTCATACCCTTAATGGCTTAGGGGACGAATACAAAGAATTGGCAGTCGCAATTCGAGCACGTGATTCTCCAATATCATTTGAAGAACTCTATGACAAGTTGACCGACTACGAGACATATTTGAAGCGCGACGATCGGCTGCCCGGACCAACTATCACAGCTCAAGTCAGTCATAAATCCAAGAAAAAGTAACCAATACAATAAGCGTCAATCAAGGTCCGACAAAGCTGCCTCCCCGACCTTATGGGTTCCACACCAAATCCTCTCATCCACATTATCAAGGTGATATCCCCTATAATCATCAAGACTTGCGCCTCGACCTCGGCCGGCCATCGCCGAATCATCGTCGGGTTGTGTGATAAGATCGGGCACTCGGCCGAAAGTCTGTCGCTCTCGACCTCGACTTCCTGCTCCAACACAGTGGCCTCAAGCCAATCTCACAACTACTCCGATGACTAGTCAACCCAACTGGATTGTGGACTCTGGTGCATCACATCACATCACCTCCGACCTTCAGAACTTGTCTGTCCACAATAACTATGGCGGCGATGAAGATGTCATCATCGGTGATGGTAAAGGACTCCCTATCACTCATACTGGTTCCACAACACTTAATTCACTCACCACAACATTCACACTTGATGATGTTTTGTGTGCACCCCACATCAAAAGAAACCTTATTTCTGTCTCTCATTCGCAAGCAAAATAATACCTCCATTGAATTTTTTCCTGACTCCTTTCTTGTCAAGGATTTGAGCACGGGGGCATCCTTAGTCCAAGGCCAGAACAAAGACAACATTTATGAGTGGCCATCTACTTCGAAAACAAACCACCCCACTGTTCACTCCTCGATTCTTTCGCTCCAGGTTGATGTGTGGCATCGACGTCTTGGTCATCCCTCGTCTCTTATTCAGCAAAAGTTACTTTCTCATTATTCACTTCCTACCTCTACTAGCAACATTTTAACTTATTGTGATGCTTGTCGTAGCAATAAAAGTCATAGACTACCTTTTGGCACATCTTCTATATCTTGTTCTAAACCTTTTGAAATTATTTATACTGATGTTTGGGGTCCTGCCCCAACCCTTTCTTTTGACAAGTTTCGTTTTTATGTTATTTTTGTTGACTATTTCACTAAGTACACATGGTTATATCCCCTCCGTCATAAATCTGAAGTTTCAACTGTCTTTACCAACTTTAGAAAGTTAGTCGAGAATTTCTTTCAGTCTTCCATTAAAACAGTTTACTCTGATGGCGGAGGTGAATATCAAGCCCTCGTGATCTCGTCTTGCAGCTTGTGGTATACAACACCTCAAGTCACCTCCTCATACTCCCCAATTGGTTGGTTCTGCTGAGCGCAAACATCAACATATAGTTGAAACTGGGCTCACACTTCTACATCAGGCCTCGTTGCCATCACCTTTTTGGACAGCGGCCTTTCAAACCGCTGTCTATCTCATTAATCGTTTGCTCACTCCGGTCTTACAATACAAGTCACCATTTGAGAAACTATTCCACAAGCCTCCAAACTTTCACAAACTCAAAGTCTTTGGTTGTCTATGTTATCCGTGGCTACGTCCTTATGCCTCACATAAGCTTACACCGCGATCTAAGCCCTGTATTTTTATTGGATACTCTCTTGAATATAATGCTTTTCGTTGCTATGAGCCACACACCCAAAAAGTCTTTCTGTCACGTCATGTTATTTTTGTGGAGTCTTCTTTTCCTTTTCAAAATCATGAGTACTCTACCATGCAAGCTACTCCGACAAACACACATCACTGGAGCATCTCCTCAACCCCGTCACATGAACCTCCCACAACACCATCCAATCCTAACCCTCCTGGTCAGTACACTCCTGTTCAACACCTCCTACCTATCCCTCCAATCCCCTCTTCACCAATACCCTCAGCCACATCATCAGGTGTTGTTGAAGTACAGCAGACTAGTCCACTTGATCTCAATGCCTCACCACCGACTATGCCAACAACTCAACCTACCACTTCTGTAGCTCCTAGTCATCATATGATAACACGCTCCAAAAGTGGTATTGTTAAACCACGTCAAGTTCTTGATCTACATGCCACAACAAACTCTTCCCTTGAAGTCAGTGAACCCACCACAATTAATCAAGCGCAAAAATCTCCACACTGGCGTAAAGCAATGTGTGAAGAATATGATGCTCTTCTTCATAACTCTACATGGACCTTAGTTCCCTCTTCTCACACACAAAACATCATCGGGTGTAAATGGGTCTTTCGAATTAAGCGGAACCCAGATGGATCTATTGCTAGATATAAAGCACGTCTAGTTGCCAAAGGGTTTCATCAACGACCTGGTGTTGACTTCACAGAGACATTCAGCCCAGTTGTCAAACCAACAACAATACGGCTTATCTTGAGCTTGGCTATCTCAAAAGGCTGGCATATACGACAATTGGATGTTAACAATGCCTTTTTACAGGGGACTCTATCTGAAGATGTCTTCATGCAGCAACCCCCTGGCTTTGTTCATCCACAATATCCAAGGCATGTCTGCAAACTAAAAAAGGCTATTTATGGACTTCGTCAAGCTCCAAGAGCCTGGTATAATGAACTTGGCACATTTTTAACATCAATGGGTTTTCTCAATTCCAAATCGATACCTCGTTATTCCTACGACAACATCATGAAAACACTATATATCTTTTGGTGTATGTAGATGATATTGTGGTCTTTGGAAATAATCTTTTGGAAATCCGGACATTCTTAAAGCAACTAGCCATTCGGTTCTCTCTCAAAGATCTAGGTACCTTGAGCTACTTTCTAGGAGTGGAAGCTACATTCACCTCTTCAGGTCTTTTTCTATCACAGAGAAAGTATATTCAAGATTTATTATCAAAGACAAATATGCAGGATGCTAAAGAGGTTGCCACTCCCTCTCTACTAGTGAGTCACTGAAACTTTGTGATGGAAGTCCTGCTACGGACTCTACTCAATACCGACAAGTACTTGGCTCCTTACAATACTTGGCTCTCACACGCCCAGACGTTTCATTTGCAATCAATAAATTGTCACAATTCATGCATCGACCATCTACAATACATTGGTCTCATGGTCAAACGAATTTTGCGATATCTTAAGGGGACTCTAAATCATGGCCTCTTTTTCCGCAAACACACCTCGCTTCAACTTCATGCCTTTGATCGATTTGACAAGGTGAAATTATGATGATAGAACATCCACGTCTGGGCATATTATATTTCTTGGAGCTAATCCAATCGGTTGGAGTTCTAAGAAACAAAAGACGATTGCCCGATCCACAATCGAAGTTTGAATACCGTGCCATTGCCATGGCTACTATCTGAAATAAATTGGATCACAAATCGCTCAAGGAACTCAACGTCAACTCTACCTGTCCTCCTACAATATCTGCGATAATATTGGAGCTACCTATTTATGTGCCAATCCAGTATTTCACTCACGCATGAAGCATATTGCCATTGACTTCCACTTCGTACGAGATCAAGTTATCAAACATCAACTACGTGTTTCTCACGTACATACAGCTGATCAACTAGCAGACTCACTTACGAAGTCTCTCGCTCGTAAATTATTTTCATTACATCGGTCCAAGATCAGTGTCCTTGATAGGAGCTTGATCTTACGGGGGCATGTTAATAGATAAGATTTCCTCAACCGCACGAGGAAATCTCGGTAGACGGTTGAGGAAAATCCTCTCTTCCTCCTCTCTTCCTATGTATAAATAAGGCTTTGTCAAGCTGCATTGATCAATCCATTATTCTTTTTAATTCATTTCAACACTGCCTTGGTCGAAAGATATCAGGATAGAAGGGAAAATGAAGTTTCTCCGAGGGTTCACAGTGCTCTCATAAGTTGGCTGGTTTGGACATCATCCTGGTTGGGCTGTTTTTGCTTGCTTGACTAAGCATAGCAAAGTCGAGATCCAGACAAAAAGCACCACCTATTTAATGTTAATTCTCTTGGTGGTGAAAAATGACTGGTTATTATCCGTGCTCGATGGGGAAATAAAAGGAGGATAGGCAATAAACAATAACTTTCTGTATAAGAACAAATACTAGCAGACCGTAACACATCGGAATTAAACAGAAATCACAATCAAATAGAACACCAAGATTTACGTGGAAAACCCCTTAAACGTGAAGGGTAAAAACCACGGGGCAAACCAGAGAAAATCCACTATAGAAATAATGAATATATAATTCTCGAATCTCTTGCCCAAAACCCAAGCAACAATCACAAGAGAATAACTAGGATACAAGGATCACGTCACTGTGCACAATATCCAAAATCTCGCTCAAGCAATCACAGAAAAACTCACTGTAGATCTGATCTAACCTGAGATGAGAAACTGTTTGGATGAGTGAGAACAATTTCTGAGTTTTCCTTGTCTTCTTCCCTTTCTTTTTCTCTTATTTTTCTGCCATTTCTCCTCTCTTTGAATCCCTAATATTGCCGCAAGTTGTCGCTTCTTATGCGATGTTTGATCTGCTAATTTCGTAGCCACCATAGCCCCTATATATAATTAGAGATTAGGTTAGGGTTAGGGTTAATAAGAGAAGGGTTATGGGCCATGGGTTGCTAAAGCCCATATGGGCTGAACTGGGCTCTCAGCCCAACAACCTCCCCCTTCAGCCCATAAGGGAGGCTATCCCATGACTCAGTGTAAATCCATGTCTTCCTGCATAGCAACTAGCCACTTCTTTTTCTGCTCATTTTCAACTGCTTCCTAGTAACTCTCTGGTTCACCTGCATCAGTAAGCATCACATACTCATATGTAGAGTATCTTCTGGAAGGCTGACGTTGTCTAGAAGATCTTCTCAATTGAGGTTCTGCGGGAAGCTGCTCCTCAACTTCTTCTTGCTCAACATGTCCTGCAGGTAGATTAATATCTTGCTCTACACCATCTTCCTGCATATTTCCCCCATCACCCTGATATACTGGAGGAACAACTAAGTCACAATCTGCTAATCCTTCTACAGAAGTCTTGGCTGGTGCCTTCTTCTTCAAATCCTCAAGGGTTTGATCCTCAAAGAAGACTACATCTCTGCTTCTAAACACCTTCTGCTTTTCTGGATCCTAAAGCCTGTAACCAAATTGATCATGCGAATAGCCAAGAAAAATACATTCTTTTATCTTACCATCCAGCTTAGACCTTTCATTATCTGGAATATGTGCAAATGCACGACAACCAAATACTCTCAAATGCTTATAGGAAACATCTTTCCTCGACCAAACATGCTCTGCAACATCAAGCATCTAGGGTCATGACAGGAGATAAGTTGATCACATCAACTGTAGTCCTCAAAGTCTCATCCCAAAACCTTTTGGGTAGCTTTGCCTGTGAAAGCATACATCTGATCTTTTCCATGATGGTGCGGTTCATCCTCTCTGCAATTGCATTATGCTAAGGTGTACCAGAGGCTGCCATCTCATCTTTGGATGCCATGTGACCTACAATAATCATCAAACAATCCTGTATACTCACCACCATTATTTGATCTTATGCATTTTAACTGTCTTTCTGTCTCCCTTTCAACTCTGGCATGAAACTCTTTGAAGACACCAATAACCTGATCCTTGGTCTTCAAAGCATAAGCCCAAACTTTTCTGGAATAGTCATCTATAAAAGTAATAAAGTAAAGTGCACCACTAATGCCAGGAACATTAATAGAACCATTATGAGTTTTTGTCTTCAAAGGACCACATACATCTGTATAAACACGGTCCAAGGCATGCATTTTTCTAGACAAAGCAGGACTAGCAAATGAAACTCTATGTTGTTTACTAGCTAAACAATCGATACAGGGTTCAAACGTATACCTCGAGGTCGTGCAATACCTCTCTCTTGGAAAGAGCTTGCAGTCCTTTCTCGCTCATGTGTCCCTAATCGCCTATGCCACAACTCCATGTGAAGTCTTTCTCTATGGCATTTAACTGTTCACCACAAGCTTTAGCCTGCAACCTGTACAAAGTGTGACATTTCTTTCCATTAGCTATAACAAGAGAACCCTTACTGAGTTTCCACGCCCTCTCGTGAAACCTGCTATCATAGTCTTCATCATCTAATCTTCCAACTGAAATTAGATTCAACCTCAAGTCAACCACATGCCTCACATCCTTAAGCACCAATTTGCATCCAAGATTGGTCTTTATATGGATGTCACCCATGCCAATGATGTCATCTTGTGCCATGGTTGCCCATCTTGACAACACCAAAATTTTCGACACTGCACGTAGTAAAAACTCCCTCCGTGGTGTAGCATGATAAGAAGCTCCCGTGTCAATTATCCACTCGAGATCCTGACACACACAAGAAAAAATATCATCAGAAGGAGACAAAATCAAATAATCACCAACCTGCACTGTAGTTGTGGTATTTTCTTTTGACTCTGTAGACTCCACTTCTTTTCCCTTTTCTTGCTCTTCTTAGGCTGCTTACACTAATTCTTATAATATCCTTTCTCACCACAGTTATAGCAAACAATATCTTTCCTTGATCTTGACTTGCTTCTACCTATGCGTGAACTGTTTCTATCTTTAGACCTTGACCTTTCTCTGCTTTCTCGAGATAAGTGCCGTGAATCAATCTAAGATATCTGCTGAGGTCTTTCTTCTCAACTCCTCATTCAACAAAGCGCTTGTTACTTGACTCATGGTAACAATACCATCTGACGCAGAATCGAGGGAAACCACCGGTGTCTCCCAACTTTCTAGCAATGAATCGAGAAGTAACAATGCTTGCAACTCATCATCAAGAGACATTTTCATAGAAGATAATCGGTTAGTAATACTCGAATTTCATTCAAATGCTCAGAATAGAAGCACCCTCTTTATATTTTAGGTTCACAAGTTTTCTGATCAAAAAAGCTTTGTTGCTAGCTGTTTTTCTTTCATAGAGACCTTCTAACTTTTTCCAAAGAGAATATGCAGAACTTTCAATAGAAACATGATGAAAGACACTATCATCGAGCCACTGTCGAATAAATCCAACCTTTTTTCGATCTAATCTCTTCCACTCATCATCTGTCATAGTTATGAGTTTTTCACTATCCCCTTGCAAAGGTCCATACAAATCTTTGCAATATAAGAGATCTTCCATTCTTGGTTTCCATATCATCCAATTGTTTCCGTTCAAACTAATCATGCGAGAAGCATTACCAGCCTCCATGTTCAAATACAAAAGTTAAATCACCAAAACTTTGCTCTAATACTAGTTGATGGGGAAATAAAAGGAGGATAGGCAATAAACAATAACTTTCTGTATAAGAACAAATACTAGTAGGCCGTAACATAATGGAATTAAACAGAAATCATAATCAAATAGAACACCAAGATTTACGTGGAAAACCCCTTAAACGTGAAGGATAAAAACCACGGGGCAAACCAGAGAAAATCCACTATAGAAATAATGAATGTACAATTCTCGAATCTCTTGCCTAAAACCCAAGCAACAATCACAAGAGAATAACTAGGATACAAGGATCACGTCACTGTGCACAATATCCAAAACCTCGCTCAAGCAATTACAGAAAAACTCACTATAGATTTGATCTAACTTGAGATGAGAAACTGTTTGGATGAGTGAGAACAATTCTCGAGTTTTCTTGTCTTCTTCCCTTTCTTTTTCTCTTGTTTTTCTGCCCTTTTCTCCTCTCTTTGAATCCCTAATATTGCTGCCAAGTTGCTGCCCTTTACTGTGATGTTTGATCTGCTAATTTCGTAGCCACCATAGCCCCTATATATAATTAGAGATTAGGTTAGGGTTAGGGTTAATAAGAAAAGGGTTATGGGCCATGGATTACTAAAGCCCATATGGATTGAACTGGGCTCTCAGTCCAACAATCGTTTCACCGGGAACATATTTCAGGACCCATCCATATGTGACGACCAAACACTGATGTGAAAGTTCAACATATGGTACGATGTGGAGTTGAGAAAACTGTCGAAGAATAGAATAATTAGTGAAGGGCATTACTGAGGTAAAATGGTTTAACTTCTTGTGTGCACTGCTGCATATGATGAGCATCTGGGCCATCTCGCCGTACCCTGGACGCAAATTGCAATGCCCACCGTGGGTTGTACTTTGCCGTACCCTACACACGGCATACTGAGTTAAACGGGATTATGTTTGGAGCCTGCATTTATTGTTTAGCGAATGCCCATGCTCTTAAAATTGTTGGGTATTTTCTTAATCTACTCTGGACTTGAGATCATGGGTGAAAATGTCTAGGTTCTAAGAAAAACAGATCATGCATTGCCCTCCAAACCGACCAACTTCCGCTGGCTGGTTGCAGTTTTAGCCAATGTAGTCTTGATTCAGGGCATGGTGCTATGTTGAGGGTGTGCCGCCAATCAAATCTGAGCACATAGAAGGTGTTGTTGCGCGCAGGGCCGCAACATTTTCTTTCCTCCAAAATTCTGTCCCTGATTAAGTTTCTATTGCCAAACACATTAAGGGGAAAGATCCCCTGACCAACTGTCCTTGGTCTGACTGTGCCATCAACAGCAGCAGCGACAACAACAACAGAAACGGTAACGTCTTAGCTTGGGGCCAGCAGTTATAGAGCTTCAACTTCTGATATCAACACATATACAGTAACATATTTGTGCTAATGATTCTTTCATCTCGTTATATCTTTATGTTGCTTAAGATTTTTTTTTCTTCTTCTTCTTTTCTAGATCGGCTCTTTAATTTTAAGTCCACAATGTGCCTCCTATACTCGTGTTCTTCTTTTCTTTCTTGCCATACGGCATATGCTGGGATCTTTCTTCTCGTCATGAGACTTCCTTGCAAATGGCATCTTCAAACATGCATTCTCCTGCTGCCAAAAATGCGGGATTAGCATTTTCCTTTGATAATAGTCAAACTGTTTTTATCTTTCTAGTAATTAACTGCTCAATGTTCAAACTATTTGGCTGTTTGGTGAGCTTCCATTTGGAAATGTCTAGAGGAATATCCAAAGACACTAAACATGCCTGAAATTATTATGATCACTGAGAGATTGCTTTCTAAAAATGGTTTCCCAAACGTTGGAGTTCATTTGTCGAAGCATTCTCACCGTTTCAAGGCTTGATGAATTGGATAGACTTGAATCTAAATCATTTGTGGGTTAATTTAGTCTGTAATTATTGAGTCAGTCCAGCATTTTTTTAGATAGTTGACAAAAATAAATCAATAAATAAATTAATAAAAGAGAGAGAGAGAGAGAGAGAGAGAGAGAGAGAGAGAGAGAGAGAGAGAGAGAGAGAGAGAGAGAGAGTGAGTGAGTGAGGATAGTTATGGACGGTCAGCAAGAGGATTGTTCGAGTGTGATTGGGATTTTGCAGCCAGACATCACCCCATGGAGCCACAGACTCCAATAACATGTATAGAAACTTTAAGCTTTTCATGTCCCAGCTGACAGTCCCTCTTCTTATACAAATAAATATCAGGCCACAGTTTAACTTTCTCTGTGCCCGAGCAAATTAGTTGCTGGATGTACAACATGAGGAATTTGTTCAGCCTATATGTGGTCAATAACTTGAGCTCTTTCATTACTCTTTACTGCAGCAAATAAATTAATAAACCATGTTTAGCTACAATTTTTTGAGATAGGAAAGCATGATTTGTGTCTACACCTAATCATCATGCTTTGATTCTCAAACTCACTTCCAATAAATCAGACCATGTTTTCAAAGGGCACTTAGGGGAGATGAGATTTAAGCACTTTGTAATATCTCGGGATGAGGCATTTCAATGAAGTGTCGCTCGAGAGAGGTGAGGCCTAAGCATTTTGCAACATTTCGAGATAAGGCATTTCAATGAAGTGTCACTCAGACGAACGCTCAAGCTAAATCGAGCCGACTTCAAGATTGGGTTTGATTGCATGAGTAAGATGATTCAATCGAACCAAATAATGTGATTTACCCTAACACCCCAACCCCAACCATTCCTCGCATCCAATTTAGTGAAAGATACTATATCACTCATCCTCTATTGTTTCATCCATCACCTTTGTCTGCATTGTCCGCTGCCTTCATAGGCTCCATCTGCCATTGCAGCTTCATTTGCCACCCTCTCTAGCTTCATTCGGTTTTCATATTCCTTCACACTTGTCGATTACTTCTTCATCTTCTTAGATTTTTCTTTCTCATTTTATAAGTAATACTTTCGTTGATAAATTTGTTGCACCATATTGAGGTGGTGTACTTTTGCTCTCTTAAGAGTTAGAACTTAGGAGTTTTTAAGTTTTTGTAGGTATGAATATGATAAGACCCCTAGGGTTTTATCATAGAAAAAATAAAAGAAAGGAGATGATCGCTTCGAGGGGATCAGCCTTCTTGATCATTTCGAAGGGATCAACCTCCTAGGGTTTATCAAACGGTTGAGATAATATTTTCATTGCTTGATGAAAAAAAAATAGATACATCTCTATTTATAGAGTTCTACCTAGAGTCTACTGGGATTTAGACTCTTAATAATAAATAAATATTAAATAAACCCTTATTCGACTCTTATTGAACTAAACAAATTCAATAAACATTATTCAAAAGTTCAGAAAATAAAAAGATCCTAACAATTCTGCCCCCTTTAAAGCAGCCTTGTCCTCAAGGCTGAGCAACACTAAACTCAGGGAACACTTCAGTCTCAGGGTATTTGTGGGGCATCACAACTCGTTGATCAAATAGATATGGTCTCCACTTTTTTATAATATAAGTAATAGATCGATATTTTAGTGTAGTAGCCATTGCAGTCTTATGAAAAATCCTCTCCATCTGATGGCTAGTGATAATTGTGACCTTACTTTTACGTCTTTCTTTTAGGATCACCTGTTTTCCATTAATAAAAAACTTCATGATTAGTTTAGAAAAATTCTAAGAAACATCACCCAAGGTTGACAACCATTCAATTCCAAGCACCACTACAAAGCTTTTCAAGGATAGTAAAAAGAAATCCACCAGTAATTTATATAATAAGCTTTATCTTCGAACATTTGCTATCATAAGTTAAAATTCGTCTATTAGTGACATTTACTTTGAATTTGTCATAGTCTTTAATATAGTAGGCCAATTGATCAACAATCTTACTATCTATAAAATTGTTAATGCTATCGGTATCAATCATAGACCGATGTTCTAAAATTTCTCTAACTTTCATAGTTTGCAGGTTAGAATAGCCGGCTAATGCATGCACTGTATATATGATTGTTTTAACATCTTCATCAGAATCCATACCTTCATGATTAGAGTCCACGTTGTCAGCTTCCAATTCTTTCCTAATTGGTTTAATCACTAAAAATTGCCCTTGTTTATATCTGTGCTCTTTGCTCCACTTTTCATCACAGTGCCAACACAAACCTTTCGCTGATCTTTTCTTGAGCTCTTCTCAGTTTAGTCTTTGGGTGTTAGGGTTTCGACTAGAAATAGATGGGGTTGGTGGCTTATTGATCATTTGTTTATTATCACTTCTATTTCAATGATTTTTCCTACTAATTTTTAATTCATTCAAACATGCAAATGAGATTGCAACTGTCATAGTGCAGGGTTGGTGAGCTTTGACTTCACACCTGATATTTGGATTAAGTCCTTCAACAAATATTCTCACAAGTTGCTGTTCGAACCAATCTCTAGCTTCATTTGACAATCGATCAAATCTACTCTGATACTCTAGCACCATAGATGTCTGACAAATTTTAGCGAGCTGCCCATTAACATTCTTATATTTAGATGGTCCAAAGCGAACAAGAAGCCCTCTCTTAAATTGCTTCCACGATGGAACTTCGTGGCAAGTTTTGTACCAATCATACCACTGAATTGTATCTCCATCTAATTAGACTAAGGCTATTTGAATGAAAAAAATTTTCTGCCCTAGAAATCCAACTAGTCAGATCTCCATCTTTCCATTTTGGAAATTTCATCTTCATGCATGGATAGCTTATGTCATGTTCTTAGTTCCTTTTACCCGTGTCTCTAGATTGGTTCAATGTAAGGCTTGAACTTTCATCTTGCTGAAACTTGCTGAAGCTTTCCAATAGACTTCTTTTGAAATCATTAAGAGTTTCTTACAGCTAGTTCTCAATTCTAGTTTCTAAGGCTTCTAATTGGGCTTTCATTAAATTATCAATAGCCATTGCATAAGATTATAGATCTGTAATCCCTAACTTCAATTTCTGATATCGGGTCAAGGGCATCAGCACTACCCTATTTAGTGTTGCTATTGTGGCATCGATTGGTTCGGTGTTGTTGCAGCGACGTCGATTGGTGGCAGTGGTGGCTGCGATCACTATGTGGGAGGCAGCGATGCTTGCTGCGATCGCTGCGTGGAGAGATCGCTACTGCTGAGGGTTGGGAGGAAACAATAGGATACGACTGGGGGTAGTGCCACCGAGGGCTCACTACGATTGAGGAAACAACAATGATAACGGTTGAGGGCAGTGTTGCCGAAGGCTCACTGCAGTCGAGGAAACAATTGTGGTGACAACGTGAATGGGAGGCAGCATTGTCCTATTTCTGTCGCATCGTGGAAGGAGGCATTGGCTGCGACGGTTACTGTCGATGTTGGAAGCAAAGAGGGGAGGAAACGATGGTGGTTATGGCAGCTGTGGCTACGGTTGCGACCCAAGGGAATGCAGCTAGGGGGAAGAGCTGTTAGTTATAGGTACCTTACAAGCCAATCACGTGAGTGATGACATTTGTAACACGCTGCATCAATCTTTTTACTTATGATTACTAGCATTTTCTCACATTATCTGTATATATATTGTGATATCCTTGGATCTGTGCAATGGGAATCGGATCATGATGAGATCATGATAATGAGACCGATTTCCCTTTAAACACAAACCCTAAATAATCCCGGTCATAGGTTATTCAAGAGGGACTTTGAGATAACTGGACATATTAGTATACTGTATACTCATCCATATGATGGAGATGGCTGGTCTCATAGCTACTCATATGGGGACACTAAGGATATAGCAGGTGCTCATTGGAAAATGAGTTTACTGATTGATCTACTTATAGAATGCTGGATGGTTAATGATACCTATTGTCAGACAATAATTCCGTAGTCCCAATAGTGTATCTGGTCCTCAGACTTGAGATACCAAGGATGTTCTGTATGAGTACTCCACTCTTTGATGTCAGACTTATAGGTTTTGAAATTTCAGATCTAGTACAGTTGGTTATTGGGAGTGACAGCTAACTTACGAGGGCTTTTGAGTATCAATAGAGGATCATCCACTCTCGGTATCATGAGGAGAATATCATATATATTTTTGCTTAAGCAAATCCCTAGCCAGGGTCATTAAGATTGAGAGAAAAAAATTTTTCCAGGAGAATCTCATTAGAGCGAGACTCAAGTGGAAACCGCATGGCCCTAATAGCACCATTCCTGGCATACGGTCTTTGGGATATTAGATTAAGGACAAACAGATCCAAAAGATTAGATTCCCTTATATCGTTTGAGGACTGTGGCGTAGTGGCCTAGTACATCCATAGTCGATGAGTCGAGTGAATTATTATGGAGATAATAATTCACCAAGTCGAAAAAGGAGTTCGATAGGTATGACTTACAACCAACTCAATATTGGGCCTAGAAGGTCATACACATATGGAGGGTGTTGCGACGAGTAGAGGTTTGTGTTAGGGATCAAGTGGCACTAAGAGGGGGGGGGTTGAATTAGTGCAGCGGTAAAGAACGATAGATTTTTCATTGATTAAAACAAGTTTGGAAACCATGCGAATGAATCGAGTGTTTCGTTTGAACTTGGAAAGATTGCGTTTTAACTTTAAAGCATATGTAAGAAGATGAAGAGGAAGTTGAGTAAATAAGGCAGCAAATAAAGAGGGTTTGTAGCAAAGTAAATAGAAAGAACATAAATGCAAACCAGATTTATAGTGGTTCGGTCATCCGACCTACATCCACTTCCGAAGCCTTCTCTGATGAGGCTCCCAACTTCCACTAGCAAATCCTTTTGTAGGGGAAGGACCAAATACCCCTCTTACAACCCTTTACAAGAAGTTCACACTCTTACAAATTTTTCAAAGAGAAAGAAGGAGGTGAACACTATTGAAAACTAGACTTTCCTAAGCCTTTTTCTCAATTTCTAACTCTCAAAAGGGTTATTTTTCAGCTGAGAAAGAGGGGGTATTTATAGATCCAAAATGGATTCAAATTTGGGCTCCAAATTTGAAATCAAATTGGAGTTCCCGGTGCTGGCGGTGCTACGGCCTATTAGAGGCGGTGCTACCGCCTGTCAGTTTGACAGACTGACACAGCCAGGCGGTGCTATCGCCTGGCTTTCCATGCGTCGGGCGGTGCTCTTTGCCCGACGTGGTCTGGCTGGCGGTGCTACGCCGACCACTGGTTGGGTTTGGGCTACCGCCCAGCCTGCTACTTATAGAATGCTGGATGGTTAATGATACCTATTGTCAGACAATAATTCCGTAGTCCCAATAGTGTATCTGGTCCTCAGACTTGAGATACCAAGGATGTTCTGTATGAGTACTCCACTCTTTGATGTCAGACTTATAGGTTTTGAAATTTCAGATCTAGTACAGTTGGTTATTGGGAGTGACAGCTAACTTACGAGGGCTTTTGAGTATCAATAGAGGATCATCCACTCTCGGTATCATGAGGAGAATATCATATATATTTTTGCTTAAGCAAATCCCTAGCCAGGGTCATTAAGATTGAGAGAAAATTTTTTTCCAGGAGAATCTCATTAGAGCGAGACTCAAGTGGAAACCGCATGGCCCTAATAGCACCATTCCTGGCATACGGTCTTTGGGATATTAGATTAAGGACAAACAGATCCAAAAGATTAGATTCCCTTATATCGTTTGAGGACTGTGGCGTAGTGGCCTAGTACATCCATAGTCGATGAGTCGAGTGAATTATTATGGAGATAATAATTCACTAAGTCAGAAAGGAGTTCTGATAGGTATGACTTACAACCAACTCAATATTGGGCCTAGAAGGTCATACACATATGGAGGGTGTTGCGACGAGTAGAGGTTTGTGTTAGGGATCAAGTGGCACTAAGAGGGGGGGGGTTGAATTAGTGCAGCGGTAAAGAACGATAGATTTTTCAGCGATTAAAACAAGTTTGGAAACTTCGTACGAATGAATGCAGTGTTTCGTTTGAACTTGGAAAGATTGCGTTTTAACTTTAAAGCATATGTAAGAAGATGAAGAGGAAGTTGAGTAAATAAGGCAGCAAATAAAGAGGGTTTGTAGCAAAGTAAATAGAAAGAACATAAATGCAAACCAGATTTATAGTGGTTCGGTCATCCGACCTACATCCACTTCCAAAGCCTTCTCTGATGAGGCTCCCAACTTCCACTAGCAAATCCTTTTGTAGGGGAAGGACCAAATACCCCTCTTACAACCCTTTACAAGAAGTTCACACTCTTACAAATTTTTCAAAGAGAAAGAAGGAGGTGAACACTATTGAAAACTAGACTTTCCTAAGCCTTTTTCTTAATTTCTAACTCTCAAAAGGGTTATTTTTCAGCTGAGAAAGAGGGGGTATTTATAGATCCAAAATGGATTCAAATTTGGGCTCCAAATTTGAAATCAAATTGGAGTTCCCGGTGCTGGCGGTGCTACGGCTTGTTAGAGGCGGTGCTATCGCCTGTCAGTCTGGCAGACTAACACAGCCAGGCGGTGCTATCGCCTGGCTTTCCATGCGTCGGGCGGTGCTACTGCCCAGCACGTGGCTGCTGGGCGGTGCTACCGCCCAGCCTGCTGGTTGGGTTTGGGCTAAAAACTTTTGGCCCAACCTTGTCCAAATCAAGGCCCAATGGCCCCTACTTTGGGTTTATAGGATTAACACCTAATCCTAACCCAAATTAATGTGCTAACTATGAAATTAAAGACATTCCTAAGCTATTACAAAGTCTGCAAGTTAAGTCTTCTTCCGGCGAGCTTCCGGCAAACTTCCGACGGTCTTCCGACGATCCCTCGGAAACCATCTTGCGGACTCCTGGCAAGCTCTCGGACTCCACGATGATTTTGGCGAGTTCCCCCGAGCTTCTTTGTCAAGATCCGATCTTTCTTGGCAAGCTCCGCGAACTTCCGAAAACCCTTCGGCAAGCTCCCTACTCGTTCTCGGTCAGTTCCGGCAACACTTCCAATGAATCTTCGGACTTCCATCGAACACTCGAACTCCCAACGATCCATCGCACTTGACTTCGGCCCTTTGTTTCGCTTTACGTCTTCATCCTTATCGTAGTTACTCCTGCACAAACAAACAACAAACACTCTACTTCGATCTAGACAGTTATTATAACGCGAATTGACATTCAGTTGCCCGGCACGTCATTGGTCAGCGCTTCGTCCGATCCTTCGGCACATCATCCTCTCTTGCGGCTTGTTGCCCAATTGACGGTTGACCTTTGCAACCTCGATATCCATGGCGCAACTCCGTACTTCTTGGCCCGATGCTCGACGTCCGAAGCCTCCTGTCGATAGTCAACCGAACCTCCGGCTCGACATCCAATATCTTGACGTGATCACCTCCGGCGCAACGTTAATTCCTCCAATGTCAACTGTCTAATCCTGATCGATAGTAGACCTGCGTAACTCAACACGTAGTTAAACAACAAAACACACTCAATTAGTTTCATCATCAAAATCCGAGATTCAACAATCTCCCCCTTTTTGATGATGACAACTAATTGATGACTGACGGAGTTAACCATAACTCCCCGGAGTTTAACACAAACTCCCCCTATCAATATGTCATTGATAGAACCCTTAGATTATCCCAAATCCAAGTAACATGTATCATTCATGTAGTAAGAAATATAAATCCATCATGCAAATATATAAAATATTCAAGCATCATTATATTGCATGAAGTCATCAATCTACTTCTCCCCCTATGTCATCAACAAAAAGGAGAAGTAGCATCATAGCTAGTTTAAAAGATATGCAAATTTCTTACAACACACTAGCTATTTATCATATCATACAACATTTTTGTAATACAACATCAAATAATATCATTCAATCATAGCAAGTTACAAGGATGGGCAATGATGGTAATTTTTACTTACTTCTTGAGATGTGCAAGTTTGCACCTTGTTTCTCACGATAGCAATATTTGCATCCTTTGATATAACAATTCTTAGCTTCTCATAAAGTTATAAAATAGGAATCAAGATGGCAAACTTTTGCAATGTTTGAGCTAAAAACTTTCTCCCCCTTTGTTAGCATCAAAAAGAAAGGGAGGATCAAATATTTCAAATAATCTTGCATGAGATTCAACAATAATTTGTAACAAAAATGTAAGCAATTTTGAAGAAGTAAAATTGAGTAAGATTTTTGCCTCTCTTGAGATAGCAACTTTTTGATTCTCAATATTCAAGCTAGTAAGATTTTCTCTTTTGATGCACAAGCTAGCAATTTTCTTCCTCTTGAATGAGCTAGCAAATTAATCATACAAGCTAGCAATAAATCTTCTCCTCCTTTAATTTTGTTAAAAAGAAGGGAAGAATACAATTCTTTTCCCTTTACATGAATGCTTCCATCATGACAAAATAACAAATTTCCATCATGAATTTTTAACATATCAAGTCATGAATTCAAGGTCGTAAACAAATCATGGTATGAGGGAAATTTATGACAAGCAAGCAAGCAATAATGATAAGCTAGCATACTTTGCAATACGTAAACTAGCTCCCTTTTAATTTTTCTCTTTTACACCTAAGTTTCCCTTTTGCAAGTCATCAACTTTTTGTTTGCAATGAGCTAGTAATTTTTGTAAAATTTATAACATTTTAAACATGCAAGCTCATGAGTTAAAAAATAATGCAACTTTACAATTTCTTTCTTCTCATTTTGAGAAGTGCAAGTTTTGCCTTTTGCAAGTTCTAGCTAGCTATGTTTGTCATTTTCACTTGTGATACATAAGCTAGCAGGCTAACTCCCCCTTTGTCACTATCAAAAAGAAAGGATGAATAATATTTCAATGAAATAATTTAGCACCAATCAATATTTCAATTTTTTTCATGATGCATACAAAACATAGATGCAAAGAATTCATGAAAGATATCAATATGAAATATCAATAAGGATCAACACCAATAGACATCATTCATGATTCATCATAAAGTAAATTTCATTTATGTCAAATGTTCAATTTACCACACAAGGCAAAGAAATCATGTCACTTTTAGGGTCATAAAATATATGACATCAAGGCTCATGATTCATTTAAAAAGATATAGCACAAAGAGTAACTTGATTCATGCATAAGAATTCCAAGTATCAAGTATTAAGATATCAAGACTTGGATTGTGACGAAGCTCACTCAAGTTCGAATCATCAAAATCATTAACATAGTTTATGAGATTCACAAAAAAAAAAAACATAAACTTGAATTTCTCCTTTTTGGTAAATGATAAAAAGAAGCAATCATTTTCGAGATTCAAAATGCTAGCAATTTGCATTAATCATGACAAGTGATACATCAAAAGTCTACATCATTATTTCAATCAACAAGTCATGAAGCATACAAAGTAGTATTGAAACATGAGAGAAAAGTTCAAATTATCAAATCATAATCAATTCATCGAAATCACTTCTATAATTTATGAGATTCTTAAGATATCATGAAATCATTAATCTCGATAAGATATTAAATATAATTTCTTTATGTTTCATCATATAAGTATGTCTTTTGCCTTTATATGCCAAATCAAAATATTCAAAATCGGAAGACAAACTTCATTATAAATATTGTCAAAACAACACATTGTTTTAAGACATGAGATTTAATTTATCATGATAATGTATTTCATTTTGTTTCAAACAAGTGTGCTCATGTTTCAAAAGATGAGTATCAAATTTAAGACCAAAACATGAGTTTGTCATCAAGATATGATATCACGAAGTCATTAAGCATGATAACAAACTTTTAGTATTTTCATTTCAATGATGATTTCATAATGTATGTTCAAACATTTATATGGAACCCATCATTATAGAAATTCAAAACATAAGTTTGTCATTAAATCCATCAAGATCATATGCATCAAACATCATGATAGTATATTTTCTCATCTTTATGAATTTCAATTTAAGTGATTTGATCTTTCATAAGAATGTTCAAATTTTTCATATGAAAATGTCATGCATCATATTCAAAAACGAAAATATCATCAAAATCATTTTAATTCTTTCTTACATTAGTTATAACAAGATGATCGATGCTCAAATTTTTTGGTAAAATCATGCATCATTTTATAATTCTGAAAAATAATTTTCGTCATGAAAATCATCAAGTCCAAATGTAATACAAGGCAACATTAAAATCACATTTCTTTCATTTGGAAAATTTATGGGTTAGGTCTTTATAATTGATTTCATGAAGACATGTATCATCTAAAAATTTCATCATAAAAAGGGTCAAGACCCATTAATCCAAGATAGAAGTTTTTAAATCAACATCACTTCAACAACTCATGCATGATATAAAATCATCAAGCATCATGTTTAGAGACAATGTAAACCATCAAGATACTCATGCATGGGTTGATCCTATTAGGTGTCTAAACATTATCACAAATCATACAATCATCATTCATATTTTTACTTTTCAAAAATACTATAAAAAAATGCATAGTATAATTTTTAAAATATTTTTTTAATTTCTAAAAACATAAGAAAAGCATGAAAAAATTCCTACTAACTAAGTTAAGCATTCATGGAAAGCATCATGTAATTTCAAAATAAGGTAGAAGCAACTTGGGTGAGTTTCTTACCTCATTGTCGAAAACCATCAAAGCCCATTTTGCCTCTTCTTTACTTGATTCTTCTTACAAGCCTTCTTCTTCTTCTCTGGCCTCTTCCTCCGTTCAAGTTCATTATCTATTTTAGATTTTTGTTTAATGAACTTATTAAAATTCATTAAAAGTTCAATGTCCTCATTGTCCTCATCACTTGAGTCATCACTCAAGTGGCATTCATTTGTCCGATGTTTCAAATCTTTCTTGTTCTTTAGAAGGTGGTCCATGTGTTTATCGAGTTCATTGTGTTCCAAGAAGGCCATTTCATATGTCATTAAAGATCCGATGAGTTCTTCAAGAGATAAGTCATGTAATTTTTTAGCTTCTTGTATTGCCGTTACTTTTGGATCCCACTCTTTTGGAAGGGATCTTAAAATCTTGTTTACTAAATCAAAACTTGAAAAAATTTACCAAGACTTTTTAAATTATTGACGATATCCATGAAACGGGTGTACATATCACCGATAGTTTCGCTTGGTGTCATTCGGAAGAGCTCAAAATCATGCAACAAGAGGTTTACTTTCAAGTCTTTAACTCTACTAGTTCCTTCATGCATGATTTCAAGAGTTCACCAAATGTCAAAAGCCGTTTCGCACATAGAAATCCGATTGAACTCGTCCTTGTCCAAAGCACAAAATAAGGCATTCATAGCCTTTGCGTTTAAAGAAAATGATTTCTTCTCTAAGTTCGACCATTCGTTCGTCGGTTTAGAGGGAAGTTGAAAGCCACTTTCGATGATGTTCCACAAATCTAAATTCATTGAAAGTATGAAAACTCTTATTCGAGTTTTCCAATAAGTGTAGTCCGTACCGTTAAAGAACGGTGGACGAAAAACCGAAAAGCCCTCTTGAAAATGATTTAGAGACATTTCTCACGGGTATAAATCCGAAAGAGAAAGAACGTGGCTCTGATACCAATTGTTAGGGATCGAGTGGCACTAAGAGGGGGGGGGTGAATTAGTGCAGCGGTAAAGAACGATAGATTTTTCAGCGATTAAAACAAGTTTGGAAACTTTGTACGAATAAATGCAGCGTTTCGTTTGAACTCGGAAAGATTGCGTTTTAACTTTAAAGCATATGTAAGAAGATGAAGAGGAAGTTGAATAAATAAGGCAGCAAATGAGGAGGGTTTGCAGCAAAGTAAATAGCAAGAACGTAAATGCAAACTAGATTTATAGTGGTTCGGTCATCCGACCTACATCCACTTCTGAAGCCTTCTCCGATGAGGGTCCCAACCTCCACTAGCAAATCCTTTTATAGGGGAAGGACCAAATACCCCTCTTACAACCTTTTACAAGAAGTTCACACTCTTACAAATTTTTCAAAGAGAAAGAAGGAGGTGAACACAAGCTATTGAAAACTAGACTTTCCTAAGTCTTTTCCTCAATTTCTAACTCTCAAAAGGGTCATTTTTCAACTGAGAAAGAGGGAGTATTTATAGATCCAAAATGGATTCAAATTTGGGCTCAAAATTTGAAATCAAATTGGAGTTCGGTCTTTGGCGGTGCTACGCTTTGTCGATCTAGCAGATCGACACGGACTAAGCGGTGCTACGCGCCTGACCTCTTGGTTGAGTTTTGGGCCAAAAACTTTTGGCCCAACCTTGTCCAAATCAAGGCCCAATGGCCCCTACTTTGGGTTTATAGGATTAACACCTAATCCTAACCTAAATTAATGTGCTAACTATGAAATTAAAGATATTCCTAAGCTATTACAAAGTTCGCAAGTCAAGTCTTCTTCCGGCGAGCTTCTGGTGAACTTCCGGCGGTCTTCCAACGATCTCTCGGAAACCATCCTGCGGACTCTCGACAAGCTCTCGGACTCCACGATGATTTTGGCGAGTTCCCCCGAGCTTCTTTAGCAAGCTCCGATTTTTCTTGGCAAGCTCCGCGAACTTCCGACGAACCTTCCGGCGAACTTCCGAAAACCCTTCGGCAAGCTCCTTACTCGTTCTCGGCCGGTTCCGGCAGCACTCCCAACGAATCTTCGGACTTCCATCGAACAAACTCCCAACGATCCATCGCACTTGACTTCGGCCCTTTGTTTCGCTTTACGTCTTCATCTTTATCGTAGTTACTCCTGCACAAATAAACAACAAACACTCTACTTCGGTCTAGATAGTTATTACAACGCGAATTGACATTCAGTTGCCCAGCACGTCATTGGTCGACGCTTCATCCGATCCTTCGGCACATCGTCCTCTCTTGCGGCTTGTTGCCCAATCAACGGTTGACCTCCACATCCCCGATATCAATGGCGCAACTCCGCACTTCTTGGCCCGATGCCCGACGTCCGAAGCCTCCTGCCGATAGTCGACCGAACCTCCAGCTCGACATCCAATATCCTGACGTGATCACCTCCGGTGCAACGTCAATTCCTCCAGCGTCAATTGTCTAATCCTGATTGATAGTAGACCTGCGTAACTCAACACGCAGTTAAACAACAAAACACACTCAATTAGTTTCATCATCAAAATCCGAGATTCAACAGTTTGGATATGAGATATCCGTTAGAGCCCCTATCTTATTGGATATCCAATAAGCCCCTGAATTATTGGATCCCATAGATGAGATCCAATAAGAGCTACTAAGAGATTATTGGGTAAAAACCTATTAATCTAAGAGGCTTGGATAATTGGATGAAGATCCAATACCCAATAGGGCAGGATCCAATACCCAATAAGGGGCCTCTACAAATAGGAGGGAACCAAAGGCTCATAAGTTATGGCTTCTTGGTAACCACCTCCTATTCTTCTCTCCCTAGAGAGGAGCATCTTTGCAACCCCTGTCGTGTGGATCACCGCTAGAAAAGAGGATGCTTGATCTCATTAATCCTCCCCATAGATCTGTAGGAATCTTAGAGATATACGATCTTCCTAGGTACTATTTTTCTTATATATGTAGTTTTTCTGATTCACGGATTTTTACGCACCAATCATCGCACGACGATAAAACCTTTTTATAAAAATCTAGGATTTTGTTTTGTTTTCTGTTCTTCTGCTGCACATATGATGTCGCCCATAGATTCCCAACAAGAGCACCGAGGCTAGGTGGCTGTGGTTGCGACCCAAGGGGAGGCAGCAAGGAGGAAGAGTTCCGAGAATGGAAGCTAGTGGCATTGGTGTAATTTGGTGGTAATCGACGGTTACGAGAGGGGATGCAGAGTAGATGGGGTGCGATTGTGATGGTTACTACAGACAAGGCTACGGGGGTTGCGGCTGCGACCCAAGGCGAGGCAACGAGGGGGAAGGGCGCCGAGGCTGGAAGGCGATGGCGTTGTGGGGAGTCGTCAATGATCATGGGCGGTTAAGAAATTAGTGATGGTAACCGATGCTTGCGACAGTCATGGGAAGTGCCCTATTTCGATCGTCACAAGAAGGGGGATCGACGATGTTTTGCGTTAAGGCAACGATGTCGTGGGGAGTCAACAATGGTCGTGGGCGGTTGAGGAATTAGCGATGGCAATCGGCGCTTGCAGTAGTCATGGGAAGTGCCCTATTTCAGTTGCTGCGAGGAGGGGGATCGGTTGCTGTCCAGGTCGGGTCACCGTAGTGATGGCGCGGCCGGAAACAACATTGTCGAGGCTGGGAGTCCTGATGGAAGGGCTGGCCGTGGAGCAACGACGACGGCCCTTCTCGCTCGAGTAGGATGGGGAGGTGATCGTTGGCTGGGAGGCTACGACGTCGATGGTCGTGGGCTGGGAAGCAACAACAGCGGTGGTTGCTGGCCAGGAAGCAGCCGCCTACGCACAGTGTGGAGGTGCGTGGCTGCCAGCTTGAGGTCCTCCTTTGCGTGACTGCTGACTTCAACCTTTGTTGTTCTTCTGCTTTCTCTCTCTTTTTTTTATGATGACGGATGCAATAAAGTTGATGTAAAATTACAGCGAGAACGCTAATGATCGTTGTTCTGATACCAAATGATAAGACCCCTAGGGTTTTATCATAGAAGAAATAGAAGAAATGGAAGAAAAGGGGATGGTTGCTTCGAGGGGATCGACCTCCTTGATCACTTCGAGAGGATTGGCCTCCTAGGGTTTACTAAACGACTAAGATAATATTGTATTATTTGATGAAAAGAAATAGATATATTCCTATTTATAGAGTTCCACTTAGAATCTACTACCACTTGGATTTTTAATAATAAATAAATATTAAATAAATTTAAGATTTAAATTCTTAATAATAAATAAATATTAAATAAATCCCTATTTGATTTTTACTGAACTAAATAAATTTAATAAATATTATTAAAAAATTTAGAAAATAAAAAGATCATAACAGAACATCACATTTATATGAAAACATGCTTGGAACATAACAATTGTAAAAATACACTGCTTAGCAGTTAGGACCCATCTCAAATTTTACTCCTTTTGAAAACATTGCTTAGAACACAACATGATAATGTAATTTAGTAGTTTATATGATTTCAATTTGATATGCCCGTTTTTAGTTTTGTGATCTATATTAGCAATCATAAAACTCGAGAGCTTCTTGCGTCGCTTGTCTTTTGGGATCTTGACACTTTTCGGCACCTAGTGTTTTTAACAGCACTGATCGGAGCCTAATGAATTATCGACTAGACTGTTACTTTCTAGAAAAATTAACATTGTAGAAAAAGCTAAATTATAAGCAGCCAAATTATGCAGATAAATAAAAAAAAAGGAGCCAAATTAGAAGTTACTGGACATGGGTCGGACAGAGGGACAGTAGTATTTCAGATTTAGATCTTTTCTTCTCAGGGATTTTTCTCTTAAGTTGGTACTTTCTCTTGCTTATAAAACGCTAAATTACCCTATTAATGTCATGGAGCACCGACTTATACAAAACCTTGATGGCATAGTTTCTCTGCTAGATAGAATGTTCAGCTGTCATTTACCACCAAGAACATGCATGACACTGAACAGGTATCTTATGTAAGAATTAATCAATACCATTAATGTGAGGCCATACCAATTGCGTTCTCTATGTTGCCTGTACCATTACAGTCATGTTCTTATCACTCGTCTCCCGGTAGTAGTAACACATGAGTTCTTCCCAGTGTTGGTCTCCAAACCTAGTATTCATTTTGGCCATTTATTACTATCTGAATTTTCTGGGCTATGATGGTGTGCGGCGGCAATTACTTCTTCATTTTTATCAGGATTTAGGCATGACTATCTAACTTTGAGTAATTGTTTCTTGACATATTTGATGCAGTTCTTCCGTTCTCGGTCAAAACAAACCTTCTTTTTGTATCGAATTGGACTCGAGATCATAGTAAGTTCTCATGTGTCTCTTCTTTTAGTTCGTCATCTACTTTTTCATTGCCATTGAATTTGTATGAAGTGATGATTCTCACTGGCTTCAATCCTACTGGATATATTTATTATGAGCGTATCGTTCAGCTCGAACTCTGCGACTGAGAGTGGCAAAGATAACTAGTCGCAATTGATGAGTGAACTCCGTGTCCATTAGAACGAAGAGCTTGGTAGACCTCCTGTTAAATGTCAAGCAAAAAGGTGGAAAATTGATGGTCCTTGGAGTTGTAGTTGTAGGGCGCCAGATACACAGCACAGAGAGAGAGAGAGAGAGAGAGAGAGAGAGAGAGAGAGAGAGAGACGCGATCCATACTTGGCAACGGAGAATCAACAGCGCGTGGTGGAAGACAAAGAAGGGAGGAGATGATACAGATTACAATTGCATGCCGGGAATGAGATGACCGGTTGTTTCCCTCGGGGTGCGGCGACAGAGGAGACGTTGCCCGAAAAAGGCCGGTTTATTCCGCCGCCAGCTTCATCGTCTGCGACGGGCGAGGAGATGTCGTAGGACGTGGACGGTCAAACTTGGTTCTTCTCTCTTGCCTTCGCAAAGGGAGGGAGCGCGTTTGTCGGATTGGCGGTTTCAGGTTAGAGGACAAGTGCTTCGCCAAGATATGTGTAAGAGAGAGAGAGAGAGAGAGAGAGAGAGAGAGAGAGAGAGAGAGAGAGAGAGAGATTCAAGCTCGTCCATTACTTTTTCTTCCTCCCCACAACAAAGAGCAACGAATAAATTCATGAATATGCCTACTTTTGCAAGTAGGATCGCTCTTCCATGCATTCTCTTCCTTCTCTGTTCCTATAGTTTGCAGGTTTCCTGAGCGCCAGGAAACCTTCCTTTGAACTGGGGGACCGCATAAAACATAGTTGCTAATCTACGAGGTTGGTTTTCGCGATCAATTTGATGCCGTCTCTATCAACGAAGAAATCATCCGAGCATCGGTTCTGGAATAAATTTGTTCTGTTTCTGGTTCCAGGATTCCTTCTAGGACTTGGGGGGAATGAGGCTAAATGTGCTTCTGCTGATCTTGTTTCTTCATGGGGCTGCAGCTGTGAAGCCTCCTGCAAAGTGGCAGACCTTGAGCGGTATGATTTCAACCCTGTGTGTATGATTGCTCTCTGTTCTGTCATCTTCTTCGATGCTGGGTTTTGATAGGCGACAATCTAAGCTTCCAAGACGTGATAGGTACACTGCTTTTGTTGCTTGTCCAAGAACAAAATTGAAAAAGAAGAAAAATATGTAGCTTTATTATACAAACAATTTAGAATTTATACAGTTTGAACCAGTAATGACCTTAAATTGCATTTCCAAGAGCATACACACCATTCGGCGAAACAAATTAACTTTTCGATACTTGATATTATGACATGCCCGTGGAAGCTTTCAAATTTGTTTATAAAAATTAGAGTAACTTTCTTCTGACGACGGAAACAAAACGTCCAGACTGGCTAGTATTCATTTGTATCTCAGTTTGCTGTGTATGATGAGATATTGTGATGATAACATTTTTGCTCTTAACATTTAAGTGTTTTTTCCCCACAACGCATAAAGATTTGATTTGTTATTCATGTCCTAATTTACTAATATCATGTTGTGTTATTTCAATTTTTTGGTAAATTATCTCTTATATTAAATTAAATAATGATTTTAGACATCTATTTTGTAGGTGAGGCACCTGTGGTCGTAGCACGAGGTGGCTTTTCTGGGATCTTCCCCGATTCTAGCCAATATGCATACCAGATTGCACAGTCGACAAGTTTGAAAAATGTGGTTCTGCTTTGTGATCTTCAATTAACAAAAGATGGAGGTGGTATCTGCCAGTCAGATTTGAGACTTGATAATTCGACAACTATTTCATCTGTCTTCCCCAAAGGGCAGAAAACTTATTCTGTGAACGGACAGCCCCTTACTGGATGGTTTTCAGTTGATTTCACTTCAGACCAAATATATAACAATGTCTCATGTGAGTATTCCAGTTTCTGTAGTTTCAGTGGTTTTCATAGCGTCTATTTAACTGGCAGTAGTGACGAGGAAGAAATAAACAACAATTTTGGTCGATCTTCATGTGGTTGTGACCTCTTGAGGTAAAGTGTCTTACTCTCAAGGAGTAAATTTAGACATCAACAAAGTGGCTTTAGAAGCTTGAAGCAGACATAATTCTTAAATTCAAGGAAACTTGTTCCTTTTGTGAGAATATTTTTGAATCAATCATCATATATTAGTTTGCATAGTATACCAAAAACTAGGCTATGAAAGTGTTCTGTAAGAGCCTAGGTGAGTTGTGCTCCAATCCATGTAGGAAATTCATACTTCATGCATCTGATATTATATTATACGTAACATACAAGGGCACCCAATTACATTACTACCTCCATTGTTCGCTGTATCTCTGGTGCAAACTTATTGATTTACAGGAGTTAGCTCTATTCTTGTGGATTACAATGAATTTCTTCATTCATGTGGATTCTTATAAACAAGACATATATGCATAGATTTACATGGTACTCATGGTCTTGCTTCATACAGTGTGTACCGATTTGTGATCATTCATATAATGATTAGTTCCTTGACCTTCTTAGGATATCTGAATTATCTAATTTCTTCTTTCTTCACTTTTTTGGTTTTGAAGTGATTCAAAATATTTTTACTCGACCAAGTGTCTTTGATGGGAGTTTGCCAATGTCCATGGTGGAAGATGTCACTGGGCTTCACCCTTATCAGTTTTGGATAAATGTGCAGGTAAGGATCAAGGTCCTAGTTACTGTGGATACAAGTTAACGCCTACCTTCACCTCAATTAATAACCTTGATGGTTCTGTGTCTGAAACCTTCAAGCTTAGAGTATATGCATAAGAAAGTAGCTGCTAATTTGATAAGTCCATGAGGCTTGTAAGCCTGTTTCCTTCTTAGAAGTTCACGTCCCATGTCTATTTCTAGCAAGATGATCTTTGATAATTTTCCAAAAATATGATACTTCTATTGACTTAATACTTTCTTTTAAATTTTTTGCAGTACAGCATCTTTTTTAAAGAACACAAACAGGATGTAGCAACCTACATTACAGCAGCATCAGAACAGATGGTTATTGACTATATCTCTTCTCCAGAAATAGCATTCCTGAAGAGTCTGAATGGGAAGCTTACAAGGCGCAAGACAAAGCTCATATTCCGATTCTTAGAGGTGGATGATGTAGAACCTTCCACTAAACAAACATATAAAGCTCTCCTAAATGATCTTTCCACGATCAAGTCATTTGCTTCTGGGATTCTTGTTCCCAAAAGCTACATCTGGCCCGTTAACAAAGATCAATATCTAGATCCCCATACTTCTTTGGTCACAGATGTTCACAACCTGGGGCTAGAAGTGTATGCATCCAATTTTGCAAATGACATGCCTGCAAGTTACAACTATAGCTTTGATCCGACTGCCGAGTACCTGCAGTTTATTGACAACTCAAATTTCTCTGTTGATGGTGTGCTTACGGATTTTCCTTCGACAGCATCAGAAGCTGTTGGTAGGCATATATTTCTTTCTTATCTGCCAATATATTTTAAATCTTTAATGTCATTATCCAAAACTATAGCTATAGAACTTATTATTTAAATGTTTATGTATGAACAAAGTTAACAAACAACTTTTTTCCTTATGTATGGTCATTATGTATGTTTAAGATCCAGTTTCTATTGTTTATAAATAATGCTTATTTTAAATAATTGGAGGCAAAAAGGAATGGCGCTGTCAAATTTATGTTATAATACTGGAAAGAACCTGAAATAACAAATTAAATATCTTAATATAAATACGGACTTACAAAGAATTACTACTAAGTTTTTGAAAATCAATTTTATTTTTTTGACTAATAGAACCTTGACTAGTTGATAACTTACTTTACTGCAATGACTAATAACTTATTTTTTCTGAAGTGTTATTATGTGAATATCTAAAATGCTTCAACTATACAGAATAATGATATTTACGTCATGAAACCTTTTAAATTATTTTGTTCTGAAGTTTACTATCTATATTTATTTATGCCTTTTGTTTGATGCAGCCTGTTTGGCACACAACAAGAACAACACACTGCCCACTGAAGGTAAATTTAGTTATTTTGATGTTAGTCCATTGTTGTAGAATTCTAAATGCGTTTTTTGGTTCCTAGTGATGCTTGGATGCTTGCTTTATACTTCTTCATATCTTGATGCAGGAAGACCACTAATTATAACACACAATGGTGCCAGTGGGGTCTTTGCGGGATGCACTAATCTTGCTTATCAACAAGCGGCAGAAGATGGAGCTGACATACTTGACTGTTCAGTGCAGATGTCAAAGGATGGAGTAGTCTTTTGTTTGGATTCAGCTGATCTTATGGGTCACACAACAGCAATAAAAACGTTTATGCCCCGAGCAACAGTAGTCCCTGAGATACAAAAGGAAAATGGAATCTTTTCATTTGATCTCACATGGAGTGAGATTCAGAGCTTGAAGCGTAAGGAATTTACATTGTTGACTTTATGTTTGCCGATGACATTGAAGTGTCAAGGATTTATGTATGTAATCAAGTCACTAGTGTGCACTATTTTTGCACTTACCATTGACCTAATCTTTGACGAAGTAGCTACTAATTCATCCCTTATGTTGAAGATCTTTCTTAGTATCCTAAATGCTAACATGCTTAACATTCCAAAATAATGATCTTAGTAGTGTCGATTTCTTTTTCATCTGGGAAGTGTCTCAAACTTCTTTCTTTTCAGTAATGTTCTAATACCTTGCTAGTTTACTAATTCTCTAGACCTGTATAACCTTTAAAACTTGTTATTTGCTTATGTTCTCTGTGGACTGATTTTGTTGCTATGGAGTAGTAATAACATAGCTTATTGATCTCATGCTTTTGTTATGTCTTCCAGCGGAGTTGACAACCCCATTATCTCAGTCTGGCTTGGCAAGAAATCCAGCAGCAAAAAATGAGGGCAAGTTCATGACACTGGCTGACTTCTTGGAGTTTGCAAAAAAGAGCACCGTCGCTGGAGTTCTGATCAACATAGAGGTATACATGAATCAGCTACAAATAATTTCTCTGCAGCATATCTGTTGAACATGATATTGGCATTTTTTCAGTTGAAAAAGGACACCAATTTGCTCCATTTATACTTGAACTTGGAATTTAATTTGCCATCAAGATTTTCTTGAGATTTGTTTTCTTTTGGATTTTCATTGGCCTGTGCTGCTCATGTTTAAGCCTGAATCTGGTGAAAAAGTTCAAGACCATAAAAAGTGAATTGTTTATGTAGGGTGCTGGTTAGCCTAGTTGGTAAAAACTTTAACAGTTTATCGCAAGATCCTAAGCTCAAGTTTTGCCTTCTTTGCAAAAAATAAGTAAATAAATAAACCCAAACTGTTCTGATGATGAACATGACTAGTACTTCTCTTTTTGTTTTCTATAGCATAACTTTCCTTGAACATTTGCATCAGATGGTTCATTGTCCTAAAGATACATTCAATATCAAACTTTTATCTGCTAGATTTAAACTGGGATGGAGCTTTGTGCATGACACACATATATACATATTTACATGCATGCATATGTCAAGGGATCAAGTGAAACCACCGCTAGTTGATTATCCAGTGTACAAATTTACACCTTTCATTTCAAGTCACCTATGCAATCAATGCCACTTTTTACGCAGAACGCTGGTTACCTTGCTTCAAAGAAAGGTCTTGGGATCGTAGAAGCAGTCTCCACCGCATTGACAAATGCCAGTTACGACAGACTACCAAAAAAGCAAGTGTTAATCCAGTCTGATGATACAGCAGTGCTCTCTGCATTCAAGAAAAATTCTGGCTACAAACGAGTACTCTATGTTAAGGAGACGATAAGTGATGCTCCAAAGCCAACCGTTGATGAGATCAAACACTCTGCAGATGCAGTTAACCTTCCTAGATCATCTATTGTTGCTGACTCAGGCTTCTTCGTCTCTGCCTTCACTGGCGTGGTTGATGAGATGCATGCAGCAAACATATCTGTTTATGTTTCGGTCCTGAGGAACGAGTTCTTGGCAATAGCATTTGATTACTTCTCGGACCCCATGGTTGAGCTCGCTACCTATGTTGCAGGTGTTCAAGTTGATGGTGTTGTGACCGAGTTTCCAGCAACTCTGGCCGCATACTTCAGTGAGTATCTACCTATACATGTTTTAGCTTTTTCAGAATCTGATTTCGCTAAATTGGATTGATCTCCATAAGACCATCTAATTTTGTGTTTGTCGCCTAGTTTTTAATACTGGTCAGACTGATACATATTAATCAATATTTATGGGTCCGACCAAAGATCAATACTGACCTCACCAGTCAGTATTTAAATTTCAATGCCAATTGGTGCTGGTCAGAATACCGCTTAGCGTGCCAGTATTTCATCAATCTAATAATTTTTCAGAGCTGGTATGAGATCAACATTTAAAGCCTGGGTTTGGCTAAGGTTTTTTAGTGCATATGATTTACTATTACTATGTTGATAAATTATGTTTGTTTGTGTCTTTAAAGACACTGTTCTCGAAGTATACTCGATCTTGAAATTTCATCATTGTCTTAGCAATTAAATCTTGGCACCTGAGGCGTAACCATGTGAGATTAAAATTGAATGTTTTGCAGGGAGCCCATGCTCTAACTTGAATGCCAAATTGTCCTACTCCATCTTACCGGTTGAGCCTGGTAGCCTCCTCTCGCTGGTTTCGCCTGAAGCATTGCCTCCAGCCGAAGCCCCTGCGCCTGTTCTTGCGGTCGCTGACATCCAAGATCCACCACTGCCGCCGGTTGCAGATCTTTCTGACAAGGCATCAGTCACCGCCGCACCGCAGACTTCGCCACCACGGAGTGGACAGCCAGCGATCGCCGTGAACGCTGCTCTTTCTCTTTTGATACTGATGCTCACCTTCATTCGATTGAGCTTTCACTGATGTGGTGCCCTGATCTGATTCAGCTTGTGAGTGTTCCCTGCATGTTCTTGAATCGATTGGATTACCATTAAGGACGGCATTGGTTCTCCTGTTTTCTGTGACATGAAGATGTTTCCAACGGTGATTGAGATGTCATGAGTTGGTGGATAATATTTGCATTATAAGCATAAAAATCTTTAATCATGCTTCTGTAATGCGGAAAACTTTAATGCTAGGATCGAAATCAAAGAACAATAGATTTGTTTTTACGATGTGTACCTTTGATACCATCCGCAAAGAAAGGAGGAAAGATCTGAATACCTTCCTTAGATCCAACGCCTGTGCCAATCTGCAAGGAGAACTAGACTCCTCCTCTCTTCCTATCCTTTCACAGGACCACTGTAATTGATGGCTCAGGGAGATTGAGAGAGAGACTGTAATCTCTCAATCTATGTCTGTGAAATATTTTCTTTTATGCAACTCCTAGATGCATCTGTGTTGCTAATCTTTACGCAACTCTTAGATACTTTTGTGTTGCTTCTCACACACGACACACCTAAAGTCCCCTGAGGTCCTGTCTACTTATAGGCGAGAGCAGAGGATCTAGGATAAGTTATTAGGGGAGTTCCTTCCATCAAGGGCATCCCCTAAGGTATCCTCCAAAATATGGACTTCTTTTCTATTGGCCGATACTGATATCAGAATCCAATTAGTTACATCATATATCTTATCCGATTATAACGGGCCACATAATCATTCGGTTGAGCTTTCACTGATGCGGTGCCCTGATCTGATTCAGCTTGTGAGTGTTCCCTGCATGTTCTTGAATCGATTGGATTACCAATAAGGACGGCATTGGTTCTCTGTTTTACGTGACATGAAGATGTTTCCAATGGTGATTGAGATGTTATGAGCTGGTGGATAATGTTTGCATTATAAGCATAAAAATCTTTAATCATGCTTCTGTAATGCGGAAAACTTTAATGCTAGGATCGAAATCAAAGAACAATAGATTTATTTTTACGATGTGTACCTTTGATGCCATCCGCAAAGAAAGGAGGAAAGATCTGAATACCTTCCTTAGATCCAACACCTGCGCCAATCTGCAAGGAGAACTAAACTCCTTCTCCTCTCTTCCTATCCTTTCACAGGACCACTGTAATTGATGGCTCAGGGAGATTGAGAGAGACTGTAATCTCTTAATCTATATCTGTGAAATATTTTCTTTTATGCAACTCCTAGATGCATCTGTGTTGCTAATCTTTACGCAACTCTTAGATGCTTCTGTGTTGCTTCTCACACACGACACACCTAAAGTCCCCTGAGGTCCTATCTATTTATAGGCAAGAGCAGAGGGTCTAGGATAAGTTATTAGGGGAGTTCCTTCCATTAAGGGCATCCCCTAAGGTATCCTCCAAAATATGGACTTCTTTTCTATTGGCCGATACTGATATCAGAATCCAATTAGTTACATCATATATCTTATCCGATTATAACGGGCCACATAATCATTCGGTTGAGCTTTCAACGATGCGGTGCCCGATCGATTCACTTGTGAGTGTTCCTGCATGTTCTTGAATCGATTGGATTACCAATAAGGACGGCATTGGTTCTCCTGTTTTCTGTGACATGAAGATGTTTCCAATGGTGATTGAGATGTTATGAGCTGGTGGATAATGTTTGCATTATAAGCATAAAAATCTTTAATCATGCTTCTGTAATACGGAAAACTTTGATGCTAGGATCGAAATCAAAGAATAATAGATTTGTTTTTACGATGTGTACCTTTGATGCCATCCGCAAAGAAAGGAGGAAAGATCTGAATACCTTCCTTAGATCCAACACCTGCGCCAATCTGCAAGGAGAACTAAACTCCTTCTCCTCTCTTCCTATCCTTTCACAGGACCACTGTAATTGATGGCTCAGGGAGATTGAGAGAGACTGTAATCTCTCAATCTATGTGTGTGAAATATTTTCTTTTATGCAACTCCTAGATGCATCTGTGTTGCTAATCTTTACGCAACTCTTAGATACTTCTGTGTTGCTTCTCACACACGACACACCTAAAGTCCCCTGAGTTCCTATCTATTTATAGGCGAGAGCAGAGGGTCTAGGATAAGTTATTAGGGGAGTTCCTTCCATCAAGGGCATCCCCTAAGGTATCCTCCAAAATATGGACTTCTTTTCTATTGGCCGATACTGATATCAGAATCCAATTAGTTACATCATATATCTTATCCGATTATAACGGGCCACATAATCATTCGGTTGAGCTTTCACTGATGCGGTGCCCTGATCTGATTCAGCTTGTGAGTGTTCCCTACATGTTCTTGAATCGATTGGATTACCAATAAGGACGGCATTGGTTCTCCTGTTTTCTGTGACATGAAGATGTTTCCAATGGTGATTGAGATGTTATGAGCTGGTGGATAATGTTTGCATTATAAGCATAAAAATCTTTAATCATGCTTCTGTAATGCGAAAAACTTTAATGCTAGGATCGAAATCAAAGAACAATAGATTTGTTTTTACGATGTGTACCTTTGATGCCATCCGCAAAGAAAGGAGGAAAGATCTGAATACCTTCCTTAGATCCAACGCCTGCGCCAATCTGCAAGGAGAACTAGACTCCTTCTCCTCTCTTCCTATCCTTTCACAGGACCACTGTAATTGATGGCTCAGGGAGATTGAGAGAGACTGTAATCTCTCAATCTATGTCTGTGAAATATTTTCTTTTATGCAACTCCTAGATGCATCTGTGTTGCTAATCTTTACGCAACTCTTAGATGCTTCTGTGTTGCTTCTCACACACGACACACCTAAAGTCCCCTGAGGTCCTATCTCTTTATAGGCAAGAGCAGAGGGTCTAGGATAAGTTATTAGGGGAGTTCCTTCCATCAAGGGCATCCCCTAAGGTATCCTCCAAAATATGGACTTCTTTTCTATTGGCCGATACTGATATCAGAATCCAATTAGTTACATCATATATCTTATCCGATTATAACGGGCCACATAATCATTCGGTTGAGCTTTCACTGATGCGGTGCCCTGATCTGATTCAGCTTGTGAGTGTTCCCTGCATGTTCTTGAATCGATTGGATTACCAATAAGGACGGCATTGGTTCTCCTGTTTTCTGTGACATGAAGATGTTTCCAATGGTGATTGAGATGTTATGAGCTGGTGGATAATGTTTGCATTATAAGCATAAAAATCTTTAATCATGCTTCTGTAATGCGGAAAACTTTAATGCTAGGATCGAAATCAAAGAATAATAGATTTGTTTTTACGATGTGTACCTTTGATGCCATCCGCAAAGAAAGGAGGAAAGATCTGAATACCTTCCTTAGATCCAACACCTGCGCCAATCTGCAAGGAGAACTAAACTCCTTCTCCTCTCTTCCTATCATTTCACAGGACCACTGTAATTGATGGCTCAGGGAGATTGAGAGAGACTGTAATCTCTCAATCTATGTCTGTGAAATATTTTCTTTTATGCAACTCCTAGATGCATCTGTGTTGCTAATCTTTACGCAACTCTTAGATGCTTCTGTGTTGCTTCTCACACACGACACACCTAAAGTCCCCTGAGTTCCTATCTATTTATATGCGAGAGCAGAGGGTCTAGGATAAGTTATTAGGGGAGTTCCTTCCATCAAGGGCATCCCCTAAGGTATCCTCCAAAATATGGACTTCTTTTCTATTGGCCGAATCGATATCGAATCCAATTAGTTACATCATATATCTTATCCGATTATAACGGGCCACATAATCATTCGGTTGAGCTTTCACTAATGCGGTGCCCTGATCTGATTCAGCTTGTGAGTGTTCCCTGCATGTTCTTGAATCGATTGGATTACCAATAAGGACGGCATTGGTTCTCCTGTTTTCTGTGACATGAAGATGTTTCCAATGGTGATTGAGATGTTATGAGCTGGTGGATAATGTTTGCATTATAAGCATAAAAATCTTTAATCATGCTTCTGTAATGCAGAAAACTTTAATGCTAGGATCGAAATCAAAGAACAATAGATTTGTTTTTACGATGTGTACCTTTGATGCCATCCGCAAAGAAAGGAGGAAAGATCTGAATACCTTCCTTAGATCCAACACCTGTGCCAATCTGCAAGGAGAACTAGACTCCTTCTCCTCTCTTCCTATCCTTTCACTGGACCACTGTAATTGATGGCTTAGGGAGATTGAGAGAGACTATAATCTCTTAATCTATGTCTGTGAAATATTTTCTTTTATGCAACTCCTAGATGCATCTGTGTTGCTAATCTTTACGCAACTCTTAGATGCTTCTGTGTTGCTTCTCACACACGACACACCTAAAGTCCCCGGAGGTCCTATCTATTTATAGGCGAGAGCAGAGGGTCTAGGATAAGTTATTAGGGGAGTTCCTTCCATCAAGGGCATCCCCTAAGGTATCCTCCAAAATATGGACTTCTTTTCTATTGGCCGATACTGATATCAGAATCCAATTAGTTACATCATATATCTTATCCGATTATAACGGGCCACATAATCATTCGGTTAAGCTTTCACTGATGCGGTGCCCTGATCTGATTCAGCTTGTGAGTGTTCCCTACATGTTCTTGAATCGATTGGATTACCAATAAGGACGGCATTGGTTCTCCTGTTTTCTGTGACATGAAGATGTTTCCAATGGTGATTGAGATGTTATGAGCTGGTGGATAATGTTTGCATTATAAGCATAAAAATCTTTAATCATGCTTCTGTAATGCGGGAAACTTTAATGCTAGGATCGAAATCAAAGAACAATAGATTTGTTTTTACGATGTGTACCTTTGATGTCATCCGCAAAGAAAGGAGAAAAGATCTGAATACCTTCCTTAGATCCAACGCCTGCGCCAATCTGCAAGGAGAACTAGACTCCTTCTCCTCTCTTCCTATCCTTTCACAGGACCACTGTAATTGATGGCTCAGGGAGATTGAGAGAGACTGTAATCTCTCAATCTATGTCTGTGAAATATTTTCTTTTATGCAACTCCTAGATGCATCTGTGTTGCTAATCTTTACGCAACTCTTAGATGCTTCTGTGTTGCTTCTCACACACGACACACCTAAAGTCTCCTGAGGTCCTATCTCTTTATAGGCAAGAGCAGAGGGTCTAGGATAAGTTATTAGGGGAGTTCCCCTAAGGGCATCCCCTAAGGTATCCTCCAAAATATCAGGACGGCGAGAGCAGAGGGTCTAGGATAAGTTATTAGGGGAGTTCCTTCCTTCAAGGGCATCCCCTAAGGTATCCTCCAAAATATGGACTTCTTTTCTATTGGCTGATACTGATATCAGAATCCAATTAGTTATATCATATATCTTATCCGATTATAACGGGCCACATAATCATTCGGTTGAGCTTTCACTGATGCGGTGCCCTGATCTAATTCAGCTTGTGAGTGTTCCCTACATGTTCTTGAATCGATTGGATTACCAATAAGGACGGCATTGGTTCTCCTGTTTTCTGTGACATGAAGATGTTTCCAATGGTGATTGAGATGTTATGAGCTGGTGGATAATGTTTGCATTATAAGCATAAAAATCTTTAATCATGCTTCTGTAATGCGAAAAACTTTAATGCTAGGATCGAAATCAAAGAACAATAGATTTGTTTTTACGATGTGTACCTTTGATGTCATCCGCAAAGAAAGGAGGAAAGATCTGAATACCTTCCTTAGATCCAACGCTTGCGCCAATCTGCAAGGAGAACTAGACTCCTTCTCCTCTCTTCCTATTCTTTCACAGGATCACTGTAATTGATGGCTCAGGGAGATTGAGAGAGAGACTGTAATCTCTCAATCTATGTCTGTGAAATATTTTCTTTTATGCAACTCCTAGATGCATCTGTGTTGCTAATCTTTACGCAACTCTTAGATACTTCTGTGTTGCTTCTCACACACGACACACCTAAAGTCCCCTGAGGTCCTGTCTATTTATAGGCGAGAGCAGAGGGTCTAGGATAAGTTATTAGGGGAGTTCCTTCCATCAAGGGCATCCCCTAAGGTATCCTCCAAAATATGGACTTCTTTTCTATTGGCCGATACTGATATCAGAATCCAATTAGTTACATCATATATCTTATCCGATTATAACGGGCCACATAATCTAACATTCTCCCACTTGGCCCATTAATTGATAAGATATAAAAGATATTTAAAATCAAAAATAAACAAAACAAAATTTGTTTAAAAATAATTTTACCTAATTGGATTCTGAAAATTTTGAAAAGCATTTTATACATGGCCATGAATTTTAAAACAAGCCAATAAGTCCAATAAACAGAATAATACTATATTAAGTCCAACCATCAATGCGAGTCATAGCAGTTATATATCATCAATGTTATACTCACTTCTATGTACTACAACATTATTAGTCTTTCCTAATATAGTCCATAATGACCCCTGTAATTTGTCTTGTCAAGACAATCCTGTTATCACATTCAACCATAATATGTACATACATAATTGTGAATAGGATAGCATAAACAAATAACTTTAAGTACGTAAGTAAAAAAAAATGTCAATTACAATGTCCACTCAAATATGCATCACCATATCCTTTATGGGTTGCTCACAAACCCAATCATAAGAACATGTTCTTTCAAAATACTTTAGACTGTAAGTTCTAAGTAAATGGATCAGCAACCTATATAGTGGAACTCAAGTAATTAATTGACATTAGATGTTTCTGGACTCGTCTTTTCTTACCATCAAGTATTTTCTACCATAATGCATAGAAATGCAATAGTACTTGTAATTCTTAGAGAAGAAAACTACTGCGATATCATAAAATATCTTCAGCGACTTGACAATTGAGTCTGACCACACCAAGGCCTGAGATAAAATTTTGCAGTTATAAAGTTTGATTAGTGGCCTCAAAGCATACCACAAAATCAATTTTCATAATAAATTGCCTCTCTAATTAATATAGATCTTAACCATAAGGTGGACTTCCTGTTATTGAAGCAATTTATAAAATCAGCATTTGAAAAACACAATCATTTCAAGCTGATATAATTTCACACATATAAGCATATAATCCTTCGTCCCTTCCAGATATCTTATTACTTTTCTTTGTAGTCCTTTAATATTTTTCATTTCTAGATAACTGCAAAACTGATATCTGTTCTGACATAGGCTTGAGTATAGACTTTCAACTACGCATATATAAAGAATATTTCCTTTATCTGATTCTTTTCAAGTCATTTTAAAGCACTCAATTTTGACTAAAATTTTACTTTTATGATTTGTTGAACAAAGTTGTATATCATCTCAAGACTCAGTTAATATATCCTTTCTGAGACAGTCTTAATAATCATTGAAATATATCCCTGAATATCTCAATACTAATAATATAAGATATCTCATTCATATCAACCGTCTTAAATTCTTAGTAATAATTTCTTGGTTTAGTATAATAAACCAAGTCACTATTGGCAATGCAAAATATTATCCGCATATATGATCAATATAATAAACTTGCTCCCACTGATCCTTAGATATAAATACTGATTAATAGTATTTTTCTTAAATCTGAAGAAATCAATGATATTAAGAAACTTTATATATCATTGTCTAGAAGCTTGTTTAAGATCATAAATAGATTCCTGAATTTACATACCAAATTATATATTTCTTTCATTTTCTCTACGAGTCATTCAGAATAACTTATGGAAAACTAGATCCTTAATCAAAAATTTGTTTTCATATCATTATGATATAACTCAAATTCATAATGAGTCACTAATGTCATGACGATTCTTAACGAGTTCATTTTAAAAATTAAATGTCTCGTTATGATACATTCTTTATGAGTAAAATCTATAACCATATTGAAAACTAAAAGTCTGACCATTATATCGTTCGAAATTGTCCATTGAGTTATATTTATATAACAAACTCTTTTACAATTATTGGACAATTCGATAAATTCATCATACACCATTCTGGTTATTGATTTTAACTCTACTTATATTGTATCATATTGCTTTTCAGAATCGTTACCTTTCATGACCTATAAAAATAATAAGGGATCTATTCTGATTCTTATATCAAAATATAATTCTTATAGATATACCACATAATCATAAATGACAGGATTCCTTTCCCATTGAAAAATTTTCAATGCTGTCAAATGTGGTTATTCTATAAGACCATTATCAACGATATCAATATAATGTGAGAGTTTGGTAATATTATTTTGTTGTTCACCTTTATCAAATTATTTAATAATTTGAGTAACAACAATCTCTCAAATAATAAAGGAGTATCAACATGTATCTCCTCTATATCAAAATTAAATTTCGAGATTTTTACTCCTACTGATTCGCTATTTTATAGGAACCTTATATTACCAGATTTAACCATCCTCGTACTATGATTAGAGCAATAAGACATATACCCTTTTTTTTTAAACTTTTCTGAATAAATAATAAAATATTCAGAAATAGTTATTAACTTTAATTTTTCTTTTATGTGAGTTGAAGATCCTTATCTCTACAAGACAATCCTAAATATATAAATATCTTAAGTTAGGTTTCTTATCATTCCATAACTCAAAAGAAGTCATGTAATTTACTTACTAGAAACCCAATTTAAGATATACATAGTTGTCCTTAGAGCTTCTTCTCACATTGATTTGGGTATAAAAGAATAATACATCATGCTCCTAATTACATTTATAAGTGTACGATTATACCTTTCAGCAATTATGTTTTGCTACAACACATCTGGTAAATCATGAATACCATAAAATCCATCACCCCTATCAGATATGATGATTTTAACTTTTCTATCTAATTATCTCTCGACCTCTTTTATGCACACTTTAAAAGTGTCAATGGCCTAAGACTTTACATGAATTAGATATATACAAAATCATATCTCAATAGGTTATCTATATGGTGATAAAATACCTCTCTTTAATTAGACAAAAATATAGAGTGACTCGTAGATATAAGTATAATCTCAAGGAGTTTATGAACTTATATTTTATTTTAATATTTAATTATAGGATCGTTGTAAACTCAAGATTCATGTTAATTCTGTATACACCATTATACAAAATCCAAAGGTTAACTTTTATTGAATCATATTAAGTTCACAACTATTAAAGGAGAAACAATATTCTAACAATTCTAAGTAAAGAATCCAAATTCTCAGAATTATAAGAATATAACACGAATCCTCAAGATTCATCAAATAAATCATCTTTAGTCATAGGCGATAAATACAAACTGCTATCGCTTTCACTTTAAGATGATTTCCTGTAATGATGAATATTTCAATCTCCTTTTATTTTTATTTCTTTTCCTTTTAAATATTAAAATAAATCTCTATTATTGGTAACATACATTGAAGCATCAAATTAATCCACCAATAATTTCTATAATATTTGATTTGAATCACATAACTTTTCATTTCAAATCAAATCTTATAATTCTTCTTCATATAACTTTCATTATTACACAAGTAACACTTTATTATGAAGAAATTCTTTTATGAGTTTATATAATAATTATAAACTCAGGTGGCTTATGCTTCATCCTTATTTTATTGTTACTCACTCCTTGAGTAGAACTCAAATATTCTAAGTCTTGAGCTTACAACTTTGTTAATTATATTGAGGAGATAATCTTTAATTCCTCAAATACTTTCATTTTTAGTCAGTTCTTTCATTGATGTGTCAACTCATGACTTATCAGAAAATTTATATTGATCCTTAAATATTCTCATGCGCTACTGTACTGAAGTCTAAGTATCGTCAAATTGAGTTTTTCAGACCTTTCCTGATCAGTAACCTTAATTATTTATTCCACAGAACTTTCAGTAAATAAGTCTATGTTCCTTCAAATAATCTGATCAAGGTCTCACTCATTCAATATAACTTATATATGCTCAAGCCATTTATTCTAGAAAATATAGGGACATTTATAAAAATATAATGAAGGAAGTAACACTGTAATAATATAACATCAATGCTTTGAGTTTTATGTTGAACTATTGATATCATCAATATTTTACTTTCAATAATGATATATCTATTGTTCACACATATAATCATTATGGAGGACTGATACCATCCTTGTGGAATAGTGTTAATACCTTTGGGTATAAAACACTAAACGTCAAGAATATCCAAAACAGTATCATCCAACCCCATCACATAATTATTCAAAATAGATTCTCCTTTGGGATTATCTAAATCTCCTAATTATGTGTGCCATTGTGAATATTATTTTTCTTTAATATCATTTAGGACCAATCCCATAATGTATTTTATAGATTATTGGTCTAGGTCACTTTGGTGACTGCAAGACCAATACAAAAATATAAAATATAAAAATATCCTATGAATGATAAGACTTTAATGTAATTTATATCCCATAAGTCTATCATCCCAAGCTACTTTGGTAGCTACTGATTAGATAAAACTTAAGAAAATAAATTATAAATACTTATCAAATTTCTTTAATATCATTTAGGATCAATTCCATAATGTATTTTATAAATTATTGGTCTAGGTCACTTTGGTGGCTGCAAGACCAATACCAAAATATAAAATACAATCTAAAATATCCTATAAATGACAAGACTTTTATTGTAATTCATATCTCATAAGCTTATCATCCCAAGCCACTTTGGCAGCTACTGATCAGATAAAACTTAGGAAGATGAATTACAAATAACATTCACTAAATTTCTTTAATTCAATTTATGCTAAATAATTCAATAATACAACAACAACCATAATGATTATTGAATATTCATGAGCATAAATGAAATTCATATGATAACTATAATCATGATAACACATAAATCATGAAAAAATATTATGTGAAAATCAACTATCATTTCACAATTTCAAATATATACATATGAATAATCAAACAAATATCCAAGAACAATAATTGGATATTATTTATAACTTACAATCAATAATACATATATATTGATTAGCATAAAGAAAACTCATATGATAATAATCATGAAAAACCTTTATGTGAAAGATAACTATGATTTCACAATTTCAAATATATACATGTGAGTAACCAAAGAAATATCCAAAGACAATAATTGGATTTTAATTTACCACATGTAATCAATAAATCATATGAGAAAAACTATAAAAGGAATAATAATTTATAATTTTTTTAATATATAAAATATCAAATTAAACTAATCAATTTTATTTAATTTGGGCAAACCCAGAATCGAGCTTGATATTAGCCCAATTAAATAAATCGATCAAAATCAAATATTGATCAAAATTTAATCTTTTCTAAATTTGATCAAAATCAAATTCAAAATAATCATGATCAAATTTAATTATTTTTTTGATCAATTTTAATAATTGAGAATATAAATAAAAATTCTCAATTTCATAAAGATAAAACTATAAATATATTGACAGGATTAAACTGTAATTTTTCATATTAATAGAGGGCAAAACTGTCAAAAATACTAAAAGTATTAATAAAATACAGAAGGGCAAAACTGTAATTTGGCAAAAACCAACCGAGGCCAAAACTGTAATTTTTGCCAAAACCCTTTCTTCCTTCCCTGCGCCGCCGTCGCCTACGCATGCTGCAGTTGATTCTTAAAGCCGAACGATCGACCGCCGTAGGCAGCGTCTTGTAGCTGCCGTCGAAAATGGCGTGATAATTCGCAGTTGCCGCTTCTACCATGATTCTGTGTGCGGCTATGGCGAAGCGCCGCGCCATAGCGGTAATCGGCCCGTCATGTGCGCATACCGCCGCCAAAATGGCCGCCATGTAGTGCACAATGCCGCTGCCGAACGGCGCGCCGCGTAGTCTGTATGGCCCTGCGTGTCTTGTGATGCATGTGGTGATCTGACTGCGCTGCTCGCGGCTGATCGATGCGGCTTTGTGCTGCGCATGGTGACGCCGGTGCGGCTTGCGCTCACTTCTTTATCGCCGAGATATAACAGCATCCGACGGGGTTGCCGCCCTCGTGCAGCCAATCTGCAGCCTGATTGTTGCGGTGCGGTCGCCGGCGACCCTTACGGCCATACGCAGCAAGGTTGTGCAGCACCAACAACGATCGTCGTTGTTTCCTTAATATCGCCGACAAGCAGACGATAAACCACGACAATAAACCAAAATCGATAGGAATACAGATTTGACAGAATTCGGATCAAACATCGTAAATCAAAAATAACAGATCTAAAGTTTTGATTTCAAGAACCTAGGCTCTGATACCAATTGTAAGCATAAAAATCTTTAATCATGCTTCTGTAATGCGGAAAACTTTAATGCTAGGATCGAAATCAAAGAACAATAGATTTGTTTTTACGATGTGTACCTTTGATGCCATCCGCGAAAAAAGGAGGAAAGATCTGAATACCTTCCTTAGATCCAACGCCTGCGCCAATCTGCAAGGAGAACTAGACTCCTTATCCTCTCTTCCTATCCTTTCACAGGACCATTGTAATTGATGGCTTAGGGAGATTGAGAGAGACTGTAATCTCTCAATCTATTTCTGTGAAATATTTTTTTTTATGCAACTCCTAGATGCATCTGTGTTGCTAATCTTTACGTAACTCTTAGATGCATCTGTGTTGCTAATCTTTACGCAACTCTTAGATGCTTCTGTGTTGCTTCTCACACACGACACACCTAAAGTCCCCTGAGGTCCTATCTATTTATAGGCGAGAGCAGAGGGTCTAGGATAAGTTATTAGGGGAGTTCCTTCCATTAAGGGCATCCCCTAAGGTATTCTCCAAAATATGGACTTCTTTTCTATTGACCGATACTGATATCAGAATCCAATTAGTTATATCATATATCTTATCCGATTATAACGAGCCACGTAATCATTCGGTTGAGCTTTCACTGATGCGGTGCCCTGATCTGATTCAGCTTGTGAGTGTTCCCTGCATGTTCTTGAATCGATTGGATTACCAATAAGGACGGCATTGGTTCTCCTGTTTTCTGTGACATGAAGATGTTTTCAATGGTGATTGAGATGTCATGAGCTGGTGGATAATGTTTGCATTGCCTCGTTAGTGGATGGACGTGGAAATTGAAAGTCCAAGTTCTATTGCTTATATGTCCGCTGCATAGAACGATCCAAGGTGGAGGCGTTTACACGAAACTGAGATTTGAGTAAATCTTTTTCCCCGCCAGTAGTTTGTAAAAATGGGATCGTACGACATCCAGATATATTTCTCTATTGAGCTTAATTTTGTTGGGTTGGGTTGATGATTTCAAACCAGATTTTACTAAAAACTACAATTAAATTTAAATATTCTTAATTTAATCAAGGACAAGATAGTTGAACAAAAGATTCAGATTTTAAATACTCAATGACAAGGGAGTTTAGATATATATAAGTTCACATCGCATTGTGTATATTATCAACTTGACGCATGAGACGAATAAGTCTCCTATAGTGACATCAACGTGGTACCAACACGAAGGCCTACACGGCTTCACACGCTAGTCGATAGCTTCCTATGTTAGCTATATAACTTGAATATTTGATGATTCAACACACGTCTTTATTTTCCAATAATAACTAATGATTTTACAAAACTCCTACTTTAATTCATTAGTTGCCCCACTCGCTGTAAGGACTGTGTATGTGCATCTTTGTTTAGGCTTAAAATAACACCCCTTTACTAATTTTGATTTCTTCATATCTTTACTAATTTAAGCGAAGGGATATTGTCGCTCCATTGATATAGTTTTGTAGGATCATCCTCAAATCATTTTATTTTTTGACAATTAAATTTTGACTTTAAGACTTGGGATGCTACGATTTTATTATTAATTGGTCTCATGCAGATTAACATGATAAGGAGGTATAATTTTCAAAAATTAACAGGAATGGTTGGATTCACTTTATCAATCGTGCAAGAAGAAAGGCGAATCATGTAGGAGAATCAACGGCCGATTTAGTTTCTAAAATATAATTATTAGATGGAGGTTCAAATTTGACTATATGTACTAAATGATAATAATATTTTTTTCATCATCATCATCATCATCATCATCATCATCATCATCATCATCATTATTATTATTATTATTATTATTATTATTATTATTATTATTATTATTATTATTATTATTATTATTATTATTATTATTATTATTATTATTATTATTATTATCATCATCATCATCATCATCATCATCGGTGGCGACGAGTTGCAACTGGCAAGCAGATGCATATAAAATAAGCGGCGGAATCGCCTCGGCCTTAATCCTCCGTTCGACTCTGCTCTCGCACTACAAAGGTTGCAAGAAATGGCCCTCTCTTCCTTCTTGATAGGGAACGGGAGCCTCCTCACCCAATCCCTCGTCAAGCCCCGCAACTTCGACTCCTCCTCCTCCGCCGCCGCGGCCGCTGCCGTCTCCTCTTCCGCGCCTCTCTTCACCGCTCTGCCACGCCGTCCTTTGCTCCTCGGCCCGTTGCTCGGCTCCCAGAGATGGCGCCGGGCCAGCGGGATTGCCAGGGCGGAGGAGAAGGCCAAGAGCTCCTCCTCCTCCTCTTCCCCGTCTTCCCCTCTTCTACCAGGAAAAGACTGCGGAGATTACAGGGTAGGTTAGCTTCTGAACGTCCACAAACTCTTGAAAGTACAGTGCTTTGGTTTCTTGTCTTTTTTCTCCACCATTATCCTTGCTTGTGATGATGAGCTGTTTCTCTCTCTCTTTCTTTACTGGTTTCTGTAAATTTCTTGTTGTCATCCTACACTTACAGTAGAATTAGGCTGCTTCCATAGAACGCTTATTCATAGACAAATGTTTCAACTTTGAATTTTTCGTTGTTTCCCCTTGTTTATTAATCTTAAGCTTCATCTTCATATTCACTGAAGTTTAGATGCTTAATTTGCAAATGCAACAATTTAGGGTGTGATAGTGCTCACCCTTTCTACGGAAGGACGCCAGATATGAAACCTTTGCTTTGTGTTTGATAGGCAATCCAGATCGTAAGTGATATGTCATTTGAGCGGGTTGTATTTCTGTTGAACGATAGGTGATGTTATTTTCCAAATCTGGTCGGATGGCAGAATATGAGAGAAAAGAGTTGGCCATTTTAGCTTGAAATTAACCTGCTTCTTTGTGCACTGGGATTTCCTCCTCTTAAACCAGAAAATATCTTGAAATCCTTTTGCTTTGGATCAGAATCTTCTTTAGCTTTGAATCAATCTGTTTGGACTTTAGGTTTTGCTGGTGTTAATTTGATTCTAAAAATAAAGTAAACATTGTAACCCGAGCCATATATAGTTCTTCATACTTGGTATATTTTTCTGATTCAGAATTTCTATTTCCATGCTTTTTGTTTGATATGATTCTGTTGATCTCTTCAGCAATCCTTTAAGGTGAGCAAAAAGCCATACAATATTTTCAGAAGAATAGGTTATAATTTACTTTCAGCCAAATGCAGACTCGATAAATCCATTCTTTATTCAGAGGTTCTTCATATGTAGTTAAATTTTACAGAAGATAACATTTTACGGACAGTTTTTGGATCAATTTGACAATCTATGGTTAAAAAAACAGTCATACTATTGCTTCATCAGACTGCTTTTAAAAAGACCAAATAGATTTGATGCAAATGTTGTTTTGCTTTTGATGCTACTCATCCAGAAAATTTCCAATGGACACTCTTAGCTATTTGGTCTGAAGTGTTTTTGAGGGAGAAATCATGGGGATGACTGCCACCTTGTTTGTGAAAAGTTGTGTTGACTTTATTAGTATCACATCTGAAGTTAATGGTGGGTTATTTAGTACATAAAGCTTTTGTGTTTTTATTATGAGTAATTTGGATTTAAGCAAATTGGTTTACATGCTTTAAGGCATGATATTCAAATTATTGGGTTAGGTTTTCTTTAACTTACATGGACTCTACAGTGACCTAAATGCACATGTGGCACTACTCTTAATAAATATTTGATCGAAGAGATATTTTTAAGCCATTCTCATTCAAAGAAAAGTGTTTTTTTTTAAATAATAAAATCAAATGGATAGCTTATGATGGTGCAATTGGTCATCCTATGGTTCATATACTAATTTGGTTTCCACCTATTTGGCAAACAATGACATTTCCATTGTTTTTTGTGTCTTGTCTTGTTTAGTTAAGCACTTTACTGGATATACTTATCATTGATTGGCGAACTTTGTATCATGTTAGGAGTTGATAGATGGATCTGGAAATTGTGACCCATTGTGTTCTGTTGATGAAGTAAGCTCACAGGATTTTGAAGCGAGTTACCAGCCAAAGACTGATTTGCTGAAAGCTCTTACTATTCTTGCAACTGCTTTAGCAGGGGCAGCTGCTATCAATCATTCCTGGGTTGCTGCCAATCAGGTTTGCCTTTCTGTTTGATGCTTGTGCTTTTAGAAATTGACACTCAAACATGATCGATAATATGTGAAGATCTAAAATCTTTTAATGTAAATGTTGCTTGCCTTTGTCCAGATCCAGATAATTTTTGTAGACTGTTGACAGTCATTAGTTTAAATTGTGGAATGTTGATGTGAAACAAAAAAAGAAGAGAGGAGAGGGTGAGCAAAGAAGTGAGATATGGGAGGACAAAGAGAACTCTCTCTATTTTAAGAGATACTAAGAGCTAATAGCTCGAAATACAAAAATTTGATAAGGTTTCAAAAAAAAAAAAAAAAAAAAAAAAAAAAAAGGATGCCCCACCAATCTTCTTTCCTTCCCCTTTTATAGATCTCTTATACATTGAATCCCTCAACTACCTAATTAATGAGTCACAATTTACTAAAAGCGAAGCACAAATTATAATACATATTAAATTCATTGTACTTTGGTGGTTTTGAAATTTTATAATTATTTCAAGATACGAACCATTTTTTTGAAATTTGATAGGACTGCGCTTGAAATTTATTGTCTTGAAACATGGGAGCATTCAATGCTCACCATGCATTGCATCATTCTTCCCAAGTGAGAAAGAACTCGTCCACGAGTTGTCATCATTATTGCCATGGTAAACTGATAAATCTAGAATGTTAAATATGGAGTGAGTGTGAACGTAAAGGGGAAGTTCAATCTTGTAAGCATAATTATTAATTATCTTTAGAACTTGGCAGGGATCAATTTTCTCCTCTTTGGGTTATTGTAAGTTTTTGCTGGAAAATATATATATATTTTTAAAAAAAGACCCAAATAAGTTCTCCTTCTTCAAAGATCATCACACGACGATGTTTGTTGGCCTTTTCTTTGTAAACTTGATTGCTAGCTTTAGGCTTCTTTACTTCTTCATGAATTTTTGTTATGGTAATAGCAAAATTCTCTCCTTTTGAACTTGATAAAGCTGATTCAGAAACTCTAGCAAGATCTAGATAATAAGGTAAAATACGACTATAAATAATCTCAAATGGACTCTTGCCAGTAGACTGATTAACCATGGGGTTATAAGTAAATTCAGCATGAGGTAGCATGAGATCCCATTGTTTTGGTCTTTTTGCAGCAAAGCATTGTAGCAGATTACCCAACGTTCTATTAACAGCCTCAATTTGGCCATCTGTATGAGGATGATAAGCACTACTATATAATAGGTTGGTGCCAAATTTCTTCCATAAACTTCTCCAAAAATATTAAGAAATTTAGTATCTCTATTTGATGTGATAGATTTAGGAATTTCATGAAGTTTGACCACTTCATTAAAATAAAGGTTACCCATATACGAAGCATCCATGGTCTTTTTACAAGGAATAAAATACGCTATTTTGGAAAATTGATCAACAACAACAAAGATAGATTCTGTACCTCTTTGAGTTTTTGGTAGACCAATCACGAAATCTATACTAATGTTTTCCCTAGGGGCATTAGGAATTGGTAAAGGAGTATATGCATCAAGAATCTGAGTTTGCCCCTTTGAAATTTGGCCTGTATCTTTTCACATAACGTACAACATCTCGATAGATTGTAGGCTAAAAATATTTTGCTTTGACAAGAAGTACTATTTTGTCTCTCCCAAAATGACCTCATAATCTACTAGAGTGCAGTTCTTGGATAATATGCTCTCTTAGAGAACATTTTGGAATACAAAGTTGAGTTCCATGAAAAAGAAAACCCTCATTGATAACATAATCTTCATGATGACTCTTCGTGCATAACTTCTATGTTTCTCCAAAATCTTCATAATTAAAGTAAGTATTTCTTAGTGCATCAAATCCTTTTAGTTGGGTATGCATAGTATTAGAAGTGCAAATCGTCGACTGAGTGCATATGCAACCTTATTACATATTTTATTCTTATGCTTCAAGACAAAAGTATGCTGTTGTAAAAATGTCACCCATTTTGCATGTCGCCTATTGAGATTTGCTTGAGAATTTATATATTTAAGAGCTTCATGATCAGATTTAAGATAAATTCTCTTTGGATTAAATGGTCTTCAATGCTGCAGTGCTTGAATAGTTCTTTCTTGTATTGTTAAACTTTTCACTAAAGAATGCAAGTGGATGCCCGTCTTGGCTAAATACTCCACCAACAGCCACATGAAAGGGATCAAAATCAACTTCAAATATTTTAGAAAAATGTGGTAATGCAAGAACAAGAGCAGTGGAGAATTTCACTTTTAGTAGTTCAAAACTGTCGTTTGCCATAGGTGTCCATTTAAACACTCCTTTCTTTATGCAATTAGTTAGAGGAGCTACAATAGTGCTGAAATTCCGAATAAATCGACGTTAAACAGATGCCAACCCATGAAAACTTTGAACATCTTAGGGATGTTGGTGTTGGCCAAGTCTGGATAGCTTTAATCTTCTCAAAAGCCACTTGGATACCTACAGGGATTAAATTGAAAGCCTAGAAAAGCTAGGCTAGAGGTCATGGAGGACTTCTTAAGATTTACTTATTAACTTTTCTGCCTTCAAGTTTGATAGTATAGTTCTTAAATGTTCAATTTGATCAAGTTTGTTATGACTATAAATAAGAATATCATCAAAGTAAACAACAACAAACTTTCCAATATAAGGACATAGAATTTGATTCATTACCCGCATGAAGGTGCTCGAAACATTTAAAAGTCCAAATGGCATAACTAGCTATTCATAAATTTCATATAAACCTTCTCGAGTGTTGAAAGTGGTTTTCCATTCATCTTCTAGTTTAATACGGATTTGGTGATAACTGCTTCGAAGATCAATTTTAGAGAAAATTTGAACACCAACAAACTTATCAAACATATCCTTCACACATGGAATAAGAAATCTGTACTTGATGGTAATCTGATTAATCGCTTGATTGTCGACGCACATCTGCCAAGTTTCATCCTTCTTTAGAGTTAATAGAGCTGGAACAGTGCACGGGCTTAAACTTTCCTGAATATAACCCTTGTGCAGGCGATCCAGTACTTGTCTATTCAACGCTTTATGTTCTTTTGGACTCATCCAATAGTGTGATTTGTTTAGCAAGATTGCTTCTGGAATTAGATCAATTTTATATTGAATGTCTCGAAGAGGAGGTAGGCCATTAGGAAGTTCTTCAGAGCATATGTCTTTGAATTCCTCCAAAATAGCTTCTACTTCATGAGGAATTTCTATAGGCTGTGTGCATTCTTTAGCAATTAACATAAATACAACTCCACTTTCTTCCTTTCTTTTGTAAACTTATTTAAATTAAGGAAGTTATTTCTCGACCTTTGGGTTAAAGGTTTGGGAGCAAACTCTTCTTTGCATGGCAAAAACATAATTCTAACTCCATTAAATTTAAAACATAGGTGTTCTTTCTACTATCATGAATAGCACACCTATCATATTGCTATGGTCTTCCCAAAAGTATATGGCTAACATCCATTGGTAGTACATCACACTATACATCATCTTTATAATTTTTGCCCATCGAAAAATAAACTAAGCATCAATTAGTAACCTGTACCTCATTGCCTTTCTTGGTTCTGTCTTGAGCTTGAGCTTGTCCACCATATCTTGAGACACAATGTTCTCACAACTACCACTATCAATAACAAAAGAACAAACTTTACCTTGAGACTTGTAGCATGTCTGAAAAATATTATTTCGTAACCATTCTTCCTACGAATCATCTTTTAGAGTAGTAAGCGCTCTATGGATTACTAAGCATTTGCTTTCTTCAGAAGCCTCCTTGAGGTATTCATCATATATTGGTTTTCCAATATCTTCAAGTTGTTCATTGGCATCTTCTTCTTTGGCAAAGTTGACTTGTGCATTAGCTTATCTATTTGGGAAATTGTTCATATAGTGTCATACTTGTTCACATTTAAAGCAAGTAGGAAGGTGACCGGTGCAACTAGATTGTCCTACACGATTGGTAGGAGTTAGTTTGGATGCATTTTTCATGATTTCGCTGGCTTGTGATCCACTAGCATTTTAATGAGCAGAGTCAGCTTTAGAAGAGAAATGTAAAGGAACATTAGAATACTTCTTTCCTCCACTTTTAGCAAGTTTTGCTTTAACTTTTAGCACTAAATTGATAAGCATCAGATAACCTCCATAGTCGTTGCATCTTCACTTCATCTTGGATCATAACTCGTAGGCCGTCGACATATCTTGCAACAAGTTCTTCTTTCGTCACTTGAGTGTTATTTCGGGCCATCAACTTGTAGAATTCTTTAGTGTAGTTGATGATGGTTTTGCTACCCTACTGAAGATTATTAAATTGTGAAAAAAGAGTTTGAATATAATCAGATGGGAGAAAATTCTTATGGAGCCAAGATTTCATCTTCTCCTAAGATGAAATCTTCATCTTCCCTTTCCGAAAATGCATCTCTTGCACCTTGTTCCACTAGATTGAAGCATAATCTCGAAGCCTTATAGTAATTAATTTTACTTTTCGGTCTTCGGGTTATCTCCTTGTACTCAAAGAGTTTCTTAATGGCACTAAGCCAATCAAGAAACTCTTCAGGTTGAAGTCGACCATGGAACTTTGACAAGTCAATCTTAATGTTGTCATTTGTACGAAAAAACCTCTCCATAGATGAGTCTCCTACAACTTCTTTGGATGCAAGGGGATTCATGTCTTTAAATCCATTACATGCATAACCATAGCTTGAGTCCTAGAGCCATGGGTTTCTTGACATTCGAGGCGCATGGAAAGCTCTTCAATTTGTCTCCTTAGTGCTTCAATTTCTGCATCCCTTTCATCTCTATCTGGTTGCATTATTTTTTCACCGCATCGCCCTCTGTCCCTTCTAGTTGCCATAATAAAAAGGTACTCCAAGAGCATAGCAAGGCTCTAATACCAAATGATGTGAAACAAAAAAAGAAGAGAGGAGAGGGTGAGAATAAAAGTGAGATATGGGAGGACAAAGAGAACTCTCTCTATTTCAAGAGATACTAAGAGCTAATAGCTCGAAATACAAAAGTTTGATAAGGTTTCAAAAGAAAAACTGGAATGCCCTACCAATCTTCCTTCCTTCCCTTTTTATAGATCCCTTGTACATTGGATCCTTTAACCACCTAATTAATGAGTCACAATTTACTAAAAGTAGTCAAGCACAAATTACAATACATATTAAATTCATTGTAGTTTGGTGGTTTTGAATTTTTATAATTGTCTCAAGATACGAACCATTTTCTTGAAATTTGATGGGATTTAGCTTGAAATTTATTGTCTTGGAACTTGGGAGTATTCAATGCTCACCATGCACTTCATCAAACGTGATGCAGGATCTTGCTATGGTGTTGGTATTTGTAATTGGTTATGCAGGCATCGTTTTTGAGGAATCACTAGCATTCAACAAAAGTGGAGTTGGGTTACTAATGGCTGTCTGCTTATGGGTCATTCGAAGCATTGGGGTGAGACTCATTAATGTTCCATGTTATAATTATGTTCTAGTTACCTTGTGAAATCAGATTAGCATGTTTGATTTGTGTTGCATTCTACTCCAAACCCTTAATTGCATTTGCTGACCAGAGTGTGAAGTTAGTGATATATACTGTAGTCCAGACACTTGATGGCAGATCTTCCCTATCATATCCAAAAGTTGCATGACGCTTTTGGGCTTTGATGTGGTATGGTGTTCATGAGGAGCTTGCTTGCATTTTATTGTCCTTGTAATATTCTTGTGCTGTTTACAAGACACTCGATTGCTATCTTTCTAAAATGAGTGTCATATTGTAGCTTTAGCAGAAGTGAAAGCTTTTGCCATATTGTCAAATAATTGAAAGCAAGGATTGAAATTTTATACCGTACTGGTGTATCGAGCTTTGCTTGGTACGGTATGGTACGGGATTACTAAGCGATACATATAATATAATATAATATAATATAATATAATATAATATAATATAAAAAATCTAAAAAGGAGGCGTACGCTGCCTCGGCGACGTTGCCTCGTCTTCTCCTCGTCGCCTCAAATGGGGAGAAGAATGCGGTCTCCATTTCCTCATTTGTGGCATTCGGTAAAGAAGGCAGCAAAAACGTCAAAGGCTGCAGACGTCTCCGGTCTTCAGTGAAGAACGCAGTGAAGAAGAAGCTGTAGAATCGCAAACAAGGCGATGAAGGAGACCGCCTCTTTCGCCGCTCTAGCCATCGCCTGGTCGTTACCTCCTGGATCGGGGTCATCAAGAGAGGGTCGTGTCGGATTGGCACGTGTCGAGATTCTCTCGATTCTCCATCTTCTTCGAACGCTCTCTTTTTCTTCTTCCTTCTCCCTCAATGCTTCTTTTTCCCTCGCCGCAGCTAGGCTGATACCGCCCGGTAGTGGTTGATCACGGTTGAAATTGATCGTTATTGCTCAGTACGGGCGGTACCATTTGAAATTTAAAACCTTGATTGAAAGTCACATATGTTTCTTTTTGTTGGAACTACACAATCTGGATCAACCTAAACAACCTGGTTCCTATCCATCAATTGGAATCAGTTAAGATCATAACATTATGGTTCTCTTATGGATATCACAGCTCGTTAAACATGACCATAGTATTTTTTTAGAACTAATTTGATTCTATGAATTTATTTATCTTGTCTTTTAGGATGGAATATGTACGACTGCTATATAGGATATAAAGCAATATTAGTTATCTGGTTTGTAGCAGTACAGATAAAGCACTTCTGAAGCCAAATTTAATGCAACATATATTCAAAATTAACATTTTAGAATGTTTTGGCTAACAAGCATATAAGATGGGCTACTTTGGTGTATGTATCACTATCGAATAACAAATCAATTCTTTTTATTTTTTTCCCCGTTGTTTTATTATATGGATTTGTTTCCACATCTACAAAATAGGTTGGATACACATCCACATGTACGATTTCAACAAGTAATAGAATTCTTAATTATACTATTCTGATACATAAAATGATATAACAGTTATAATAAGTGAATCTTCTTTCAATTCTGACGCTTCTTACGGATTTAAGTTTCAATATCTCACATTTTCACTACAATACAATGCAAGTATTACCTTGTTTTCCCCTTGAGTTATTGTTCTCCTACATGTTGTACCTCTTTTTTGTCTCTTGGTTGAATTGGACACTTGGATGCTTGTTCACATTAGATTCTCATGCACATGCCCGTGCAAATAGACTGACTTGATGTGATGAGTTATATATGTTGCATGCTTCTTAATTACACATTCATTGAATTTTCATTGATTCTTATGTATGTTTTCTATGTTATAAGTTCATTAAATAAATAAAAAGATATCAATGGTTCATGATGCAGTTTTATTTAGCTTGCTCTATATTAAGTCATGGTTAATCTATGGTTGTTTTTGTTGTGCCTTAGAATATTACTCTTTCACTTTGGCACCCATTGCAGTTCTTAACACATTAGTAATACATCAACAAGTAGCATGCATCAACTCATCCCCTTTTAGTTCATTACAGGATTTTGACGTGCTGTCACGCCAAGCGCCCTAGAGAGGGGGTAGGCAGGGTGAATTCTCAAGGATGTCACGGTGATCACCCCATAGGGGGTATCACGTCGAGCACCCCAGGTGGGGGTGCGCCCCAGGGGGTAGACAACCGTGCACCCCAAAGGGGGTGCGCCCCAAGAGGGGGTAGGCAAGGTGCATTTAGTCCCACATTGGTAAGGAAAGGGGAGGTCTTGAGCCTTATAAGCGTTGGCGCTGCACACCCGACAAGCCGGTTTTGTTGGGAGAGGGTAATGGCCACGTGACAAGTGGTATTAGAGTAACCCCTGGCCTTCACCAATCACCCCAGAGGGGGTGTTCACGCCGAGCGCCCCAGAGGGGGTAGGCAGGGTGGCCAGTCTGTGACGAGGACGTCATGAGATTGGGTGGGGGAGAATGTCACGCCAAGCGCCGCAGAGGGGGTAGGCAGAGTGAATTCTCAAGGATGTCATGGTGATCATCCCAGAGGGGGTATCACGCCGAGCACCCCAGGTGGGGGTGCGCCCCAAGAGGGGGTAGACAAGGTGCATTTAGTCCCACATTGGTAAGGAAATGGGAGGTCTTGAGCCTTATAAGCGTTGGTGCTGCACACCCGACAAGTCGGTTTTGTTGGGAGACGATAATGGCCACGTGATAGTGCTCTCAGATAAACTCTTAGCATAGCTAGAGTATTGTCTATCAAACGTTCACTCTAACTTTGATACATCCATACTTACTCTTTTCTTCTGGTTAGAGATGTTTTGCTTCTAGTAGAGCAGTGTTTAAGTTTCTTCTACTAGGAAAAGCAACAAGATGCCCTTGGTAATCCAAAGGTAGAATGAGATGTAGCGAGAGCAGATAGGTCATCTATATTGCACTAGTAATGTTGGGATGGCTATGATCAAGCTATCCTTGATTTGATCTTGTTCCACCTAGAAAGCACCAAGGGCATCTTGGGCATTTTTCCTAGGAGGACCAATTATAAGTTGCTTCTGCGGGAGCATTATGACTCTGCGTCTTCTTTTTTTCTTGGGTTGCAATTTTAGATAGTACAATGGTTGAACGTGGTAGACAATCACTGTAATTCCAAAATATATTGACCTTCTACAATCAGGTGGTCAGTTGATAATCTTGCATAAAAGGCCAAATTGAGCAGTATACTCAATGATTGATGAGTAAAACAAAATAGATATGCATATAAATCTTCCTCACTTAGTTTGGAATTGCAATTATACTGCATTGTCCATGGCATGCTCCTCTGGATTTTGTTATGAATGATTTGTGCATGTCCTCAAAGTTATTAGTCTTTGAAAGTCTCTTGTTTTTTGTTTCAGTGTTGAATTGTGCAAAATGGTTTGATTTCTTACTTGAGCTGCTTGTACATATCATAACAATTCCTATTAAAGTCATTGAGCATTAGTATATATATGTTGGCATGATTAATTTGCACTTGGAAGTTACAAGTTACATTTCTCTTTCATAGGCTCCATCTACAGAGATAGCTGTTTCAGAATTAACCCATGCATCTGCTGAAGTCAGTGAAATTGTGTTCTTCCTACTTGGTGCAATGACAATAGTGGAGATTATTGATGCACATCAAGGCTTTAAGCTAGTTACTGACAATATTACTACTCGGAAACCTCGCATTCTCCTTTGGGTGGTGAGTGTTATTTTTTTGGTCATTTTCACACATTATATTATTATCTTACACTCTGGAATAGTCATTAAACATGTTCGCTGTTACATTCTTTTAGTAGTTTTCTATCAGGATATATGCAACTGGAGTCACTTGCTTTTTCTGGTAAATATGTTGTCTATCATGCTGAAAATGGTCAGGGGTTACTGCTAGGTCCATTTGTTTTCTGCTAAGTCCAAATTTTTTGGTATAATTTGATCAAATAAAAAATGTCATCAAATCTTTCCTACCAGAGAGTTGTAGGGTACCTGCATAGTGGATGATGTCATCCAAAGTTGTATGCACATACGACTGATGGGCACATGAGTTTATATTGGTGAAAATTGATGGTAAGAAGTTTACATTGGTCATGGAATCCAATTGTGTAGATTTCATGCTCGGAGTAACCTAATAGATGCAACGTTGATGGTTAAATTTGTATCAAGAGCAGTCATTGTTGCAATATAATGAAGTTTGGATATATTCCAGATGAACTTCATGTTGTTTGGTGCATATTGTAACTGTAAATAGTAACAAAATCAGATCTGGTGTTGCATCAACTATGTTGAATTTGACTAAAGTGACTGAACTTGCAAGACTTGCTTGTTGCCATCCTGATCATCCTAGTAGAAGCATTTCCTGAAAAGAAATAATGATATAGTTAACTATTTAATCATCCACTCTAGTCTACTTTGATTGAGAAAAAATGCATTAAAGTGATATTTCACTATTGCAACAAATACAGGCAATATCTGAGGGTAAAATGTGTATTAATTTTCAACAAATACAGACAACTATGCACTTGGCCAAAATGTGTTTGGAATTATTCAATTTATTGTTTGAATCAAGGATCATAAGTTTGGGTACCGAACCCATTTTCGTGATATGATAAGACTGGTACATACTGGTCAATACTAGTGTACTGTGTGTTTCAAAGAGGAAGAAAAAAACATAAGAGAAAGGGGTGGTGGAACAAGAGAAGGAAGGAGGAGGAAGAGAAAGGAAGAAAGGGAGGCAGCGGAGGAAGAGGAAGGAAGAAAGAGAAGCAATGAAGGAGGAGGAAGAAGACAACGGTGGAGGAGGAAAAAGGAAGAAGCCATAGCGATGGAGGAGGAGAAGGAAGAAGAGGAAGGCATGTACCAAAGAGAGAAATGACAGCGAATAGGCAGGCAATGTCCAATGGTAGCAGTAGTGGCAACATTGTGAGAAATGGGGGAAATGGGTTGCAAGCCTTAATTGGGGGTGGTGTGTGTGTTTGATGCAAGGTCTGCAATACCGAATGGTACCGGGCAGTACGTACCAGTCCGTCAATTGATCGGTACGCAGACCGTCCGCTACTGCTTGGTATCATCGATTGAGGTGTTATCGGAGGCGTTATCATTGACGATGACCGATGACGAGAAAGAAGAGGGAGAAAGGGAAGAATGAAATAGAAAAAAAGAAGAAGAAAGAATCTGGATATCGTCGCTCTCCTCCTCGTCTGTCAACGGCGACTTCTCATCCGCGGCATCGACGTCGCGGGGCGGAGAGAGCTGTTTTTTTTAATCAGTGATAGTGCCGTTGCCCGAGAAGGGAGGCGGCGATGTGGCCCCGCATATATATATATATATATAATTATATATATAATATTTATAATTATATTTATATATACCGAACGATATACTGAAATATACCATACAGTATACAGTACCGTACCTTATCGAGTAAGTATCGAATCTCCGGTACGGTACGAAATTTCAATCCTTGATTTGATGTATGTATGTCTGTACATATGTATGTATAATTTGGACTAGACTGCTTGAAATGGGAGCCATCCACTTATCGGTCCACTCTTAGACTGGCACGTGCCAACGGTCCTTGGTTTGAATAGTTGGAAAGGTGTTTCATGGTCTTGATTGTGTTTGATGTATATATATATATATATATATATATATATATATATATATATATATATATATATATATATATATATATATATATATATATATATATATTTCAGGATCGCTTGAAATGAGACCCATCCAACTGGTCGACACTCAGACTGGAACGTATCAATGATCCTTGGTTTGAATAGTTGGAAAGGTTTTTTATGGTCTTGACCATGGTATGTAATTTCGAATTGTACCACCAGGTGCGGGCGGTACATACCGGTCCTATAAGATACCGGTACGCGGACCGCTCACTATCGCTCGGTATCGTGTTTTTTATTTTTTAATAGAAAAAAAATCGTTTTTTTGTTTTTTTAATGGGCGACGTCGCCTGAGAAGGGAGTCGATGACTCTTGAGGTGACGTTTTTTTTTTTACATGCGACGTCTCACGGGCGACGTCGTTTTTTCTTTTGTTTTTTTTACATGCGACGTCGATGTCGCTCGAGAAGCGAGGCGACGTCGCATCGCACAAGTGACGTTGCGTCGCACGGGCGACATCTCCCTTGGTGACGTTGCCCAAGAAGGGAGGCGACGTCGTACGGGCGATGTCGTTTTTTCTTTTTTTTTTATATGCGACGTCAACGTCGCTCGAACGATATACCGAACGGTATACCGAAACGTACCGTTCGGTATACCGTACCGTATTAGAGAATTATCGAAACTCCGGTACGGTACGAAATTGCATACCTTGGTCTTGACTGTGTTGGTCAAATTGTTTTGTTCAGTGTCACAGAAATTTTACTAGCAAAAAGATATCAAATTATTTTTTCTTTTGTTATTTGTGTAGGAAATGTTGGATAGCTATAGAATAATCAAACTAATTGTCATTAATTTGTATATTAGACATAATTAATGCAATATATTTTTGACACATTCAATTTATCTGTATACTGATAATATTATGGCTGTAATTACAGGTTGGTCTTGTGACTTTCTTCCTGAGTTCAGTTCTTGATAATCTAACATCAACAATTGTTATGGTTTCCTTATTAAGGAAGCTAGTTCCACCATCAGAATACAGGAAGTATGATTCAATTAGTTTTCTCTAATTTAATATCTGCAAAATTGACCATGAGTTGTATGATGGTATGACCTCTAGTTCAATAATATTATCCTACAATATTCTTGTTGATGTAGATGGCCAAGCTCTATGGACACACAAAACCTAGTATTACATATTTGCAGTTTGGTTGTTTCATTTCCTTCCACATAATGATCTATGTACCTTCTACTTTTTACATTAATCTTATTTTTGTAATTTGTACAGGCACTAAATTCTCACTGAAGAGTCAAATCATATCAAACATCTTACATAGATTCAATGATTATGTTGTTCTGGTATTTCTTGCATATGTACTAAGAAAACAGACAACTGCTTTATAGGGATTGAAGGACAAGTAAACACTTAGCCTATCTATAAATTTTATAACCTGGAAGAACCAGGTGATGAAGCACAGATCAACAAGAAGTCGTGCAGAAGTCTTATGTTGACTTGTTGCAGGAATAGTTATCATAAGGGAGGTTCTTAAGATGATGTTATTTTCCTAATCGAAGTGTATGATCTAACTTGAATTTATAACTTGGCAAGCCTAGTTTCAGAGTCAAGACTTCTAAAATGATATGTTTGCACTACACTGAATTGATAAAACAACATTTGTGATTATAAATTTGTGGATGATGGCTAAAGTTTTAATTCTTGCTCCCAAGGATCACTATTTTGGGTACCGGACCCATTTCGGTGATCTGGTAAACCAGTACATACTGGTCAGTACTGGTATTTTGAAGAGGAAGAAGAAGGAGAAGAGGAAGGCAAGGTAGAGGAAGAGAGGAGGAAGGAGGAAGAGAAGGGGATGTGACAGAGGAAGAGGAAGAGGAAGAGGAAGAAGAGGAAGCAGTGGAGGAGGAAGAAAAAGGAAGCGGTGGAGAAGGAAGAAGAAGAAGGAACAAGTGGAGGAGAAGTGGAGGGAATGTACTGGAGAGACAAATGGCGGTGACGCCGAGCTGCAGCAATAGCGGCAGCTGGTCGTGGGAAACAGGGGGAAACGGGGTTGCAAGTGCTAACTGGGGATGTTGTCCCAAGCTCTAATCGCTATTTTAGGATTTCTTTTATTTTTTTTATATGAGTTGGACCAGACTGCTTGAAACGGGGGTGGTCATGTACCGGTCCACACCCCAATTGCTATGTACCACTTGTTTCATATGTTTCAGACTGTACAATACTACAATGGTCATTGCTTGCACCTTTGTCATAGCCATGCTTTCTTTTTGTCCGCTGTGCACAAGTTGGCCATGTTGGAAATTGATATCCAGTTACAACCTGCCACTACCCCAATGTATGTAATAAAAAACTAAGCTATCATAATAGAGACTTGGAGCAATCTGAGAAACTTTCTTGTACTATTATTCATGGTTCTCAATTTCAATGTGTACCGTTTGGTATAGGCGGTACGTACCGGTCTGAGAGGATACAGGTATGAGGACCGGCCTCTATCAGGCGGTACCAGTATTTTGATTGGTACCGAAGCGTACTGACCGGTTCCGAGGTGTATCGACCGGTATCGTCCCAGATTTCACTCTAGCGTGGTAGGTGAAGGTATTTTTAAGATTTTAGGATGTATCGTCGGTATGCCCTAGCATACCAACGATACATGCTAGTATGTAGTATGTACCGTACCGAGCAAAGCTCGATACGCCGATACAGACTGGTATTCAAAACCCTGCTATTATGGATATCTATATTTGTTATTTTATTATGATATCCTATTCAAAATTTTGTGATTTTTAATGTGTGATTTGTCAGGTCTTAATTCAGAATAGCACAATGATTATTAGTCATTGCTCTTAACTTTCATATTTAAACTTGCCATTTGTAATGAAGTTTCTTATGTTATGTCATTTTTAATAAGTAATGGGCATGATATATTAAGTTGTTCTTATGTTAAAAGTGGTTTCCTTTTTATTGTTTCCGTTATTATTTCAATTCATTGTAGCATTTTTGTACTTTAATTTGATTATGATCACGGTGCTAGTCATTGTCTGTAATATTTATCTGCTAAATTTTGCTCCAACATTTTTAGGCCAACTTCTCAACATTGATATTTTATGGTTTAGCATATGATGTGACAGATTTTTAGGTGCTGTTGTTGTAATAGCAGCCAATGCTGGTGGTGCATGGACGCCTATAGGTGATGTCACAACTACTATGTTGTGGATTAATGGTCAGATTTCCACTTTGCAAACAATGCAGGTAAATTTAGGTTGTACACTTGTTGTTTCTTTTCTCATGGGCTGAAATTATCCTAAATTAATGAAAAAGAGTTATCAAAACTGATATTTATTGGTCAATATCTGTTATAGAGTTTATTAGCTAGCTTAATATGTATGGGATAACAAAAAAGCATATAATGAAATGAGCAGACCTCAAGATGTCCAATCTTCTTCCAGAGTGCTCTTTTTTGCTCTTGATCTATCATCCAATTCAGTCTGCTTCATAGATCTATGATAAAATTGTTATTGATGATAATACTTCTTAAGTGTCTGAATGAATGACAGTTTAATTGTGTAATGGAAATGCACTTGCAAGTTGTAACATTCTTTCTTGGTGTAATCTGCTGGCATTTTATGGAAAGTTCACAAGAACCTTTTCTTAATCATGCATGTAATCTCATACAAGAGTGGCTATCCAAGATTGCCAGAGACATTCAAGATCCAGAGAAAACTAGATTTTATTGCTGGGAACTAACTTTAATGCCATTACAGAAAAAAAAGTAAAAAAGACAAGCATCCAAGTTCAAACAAAAACACAGCTCACTAAACACTGCAAAAACTTTGTTGAGAAGCAACAGGTTATGGGAAGAGTTTCTTATGTGCAAAAAGCTGTTTCCAACAAGTAAAAAAAAATGAGAATTCTAAGTGATATATTAATGTTCTTTGATTTCTGCTATTAACTTGAATTAGCAAAAGTTATGATAATTTACTTTTCACTATACAAGTGAGTAGTCTTTTACTGTGTCTATTCTCATTATTCAAATATTGATTTGATTGACATATTGTTAATATAATGCAAGTATATACATTAGATATAGTATTACATAAAGCATAATTCTTCTATGTAAAAAACTGATTTTGAAATGGATTCCTTTTCGTTGCCAACAAGAGTGAATTCATAGATGTTGTTTAGAAAACTGTGCTTGTTTGTGCAACATCTACATTATGGTTCTTTCAAAGCTTTGACTTTAGAATATCTGAAATTTAATGAAAATATTTGCATAATGTTAGTGGTTTAGCATCCCATTATGTATGAGAATTTCAATTAAAAAAGGTTCTGCTTTGTCAATTTGTTATTTTGCAATTTTTTCTATTTACTCCTTCCATTCAAGTATCACATAACCATTTATATTTTAGACACTACAGGACTCGAATTCCTGATCTCATAACTGCAGAAATTGCATCTTAAGCACTAGGACATATTCTCCGAGACAATTGTATATGTTACTTTCTATTTTGTTAAAATATACAGACAAGAATTGATCATCTAGGTATTTGCAGCAGAGAGTCTTTGGACCCATTTTTTACATTCAATATGCCTCTTGACTTGATCAATTTTGCTGCTTGCTACCCCATTTTGAAGGTTGCTGTTCAGCGCAACAGCCAATTTCTTTAAGTGGTCGCAATTTTGTTGTTCTTTTTTTCTCCCTTAGTTGTTTGCTAACATTTGTTGCTAGAAATTATACCTGGATGTTACTTTTAGATACCATGAGAGATGCAAAATCTCTGATATCTAAGATAGATTCTATGGGTCATTTTTCAATCGCAGGACTTGTTTATCCCTTCAGCTCTTTCCTTAGCTGTCCCACTGGCTTTGATGTCCCTCACGAGGTATTTAATGAATAATTAGCAGATTATAAATTACACTATTTATTATGACTCGCATAAGCAGTAACCAGTTTTTCATGTTTTTCATTGTAGTGAAGTTAATGGGACATCTGAGAAACAGTCCATTGTTTTAGCATCAGAGCAGATGGCTCCTAGAGGGCAGCTAGTTTTTGCTGTTGGTATAGGGGCTTTATTGTTTGTTCCTGTATTCAAGGCCATAACAGGCCTGCCACCTTACATGGGTATGTTGCTTGGACTAGGAGTTCTATGGATTTTAACAGATGCAATACATTTTGGGGACTCTGGAAGGCAAAAATTGAAAGTACCACAAGCCTTATCTCGTATAGATACACAAGGAATTCTTTTCTTTTTAGGGATTCTTCTGTCGGTGAGCAGGTACAACCAAGAACATCTACCTCATCTTTGCAATACATGATCAATAACGTGCTAATATGAACATTTTATCCATGATGGTTTTTGACATTTTGTCACATTATTCCAACCTGAATGCATGCACTTCTGTTTTTCTTTCTTAAGCATTGTGAAATCTTTCACCTTTTAGAGAGAGATTTCTCAATCAATTTGGCATATAAACATTACGATTGTGTTGATGCATTAATATTTTTAAGTGATCTACTTGAAGCATTGGTTTAGATATTTAAAATCTTTGCAGAGCCCTCCTAGCAAGTAGAGGCATTCTTACCTAACAAAAGAAATAATATTAGTTATTTATAATACGTCTAGAAATCAAGGCCCTATTTGGCTGTGTTTCACAAAAAAAAAAAAATTCTCAAAAACCAGTTTTTAATCTGAAAGTAAGGAATAAGTCTACGTTGTTTCCTTTGTTGGTTACTCACTGCCAGCAATACACTACCACTCGATCACTCTGCGACTTGGGATAAGTGGTATCCGAAAGCAAAAAAGCTAACGAATGGTATCTGAAATGAGAAAAACCATTCACCGAACATTTTTTTCTCTTGTTAAATTAATATAGTTGTTCAAAGAACATAGCTAAATATGCCTTGAGCAAGGTTCGTAATTTCATACCTTACCGGAGTTTCGAGCTCAGCTCGGTACGGTACGATATAAGGATACCGAGCGGTACGTTTCGGTATATCGCTCGATGAATATATATATATATATATATATATATATATATATAACGATGTTACCTTGATACTCCCCGTGCTTTGCCCACGTGAGGAGGTTTCCTTCTCCCTGCCCAAAAAAAAACCCAATGTCACTCGGTTTCCTTCTTGGTGATGTCGCTCGGTTTCTGCTCGTGAGGGGAGAAGAAACCGAGGTTTCCTTCTCCTTGTGCAAAAAGAGAAAAGGGGCGATGTCACTCGATTTACGCTTGCGTGTGGGGTGGGGTGGGGGGGGGAAGAAACCATTTCCTTCCCCCCGCGCGAAAGAAAAAGAAAAAGAAGGGCAACGTCGCCCAGTTTCTGCTTGCGTGGCGAGAAGAAACCGAGGTTTCCTTCTCCTCGCGGTTCATGCATGCGAGGGGAGAAGAAACCGAGGGTTCCTTCTCTCCACGCAAAAAAGTAAAAAAAAAAAAAAAAAACTTCTTTTTTCTTTTGCCTACATGGGGAGAAGAAATCGTTTCTCCCCGCGATGTTGCCGAGGCTTCTTCTCTCCCCACACGGATGAGGAGAAGTCGCCGACGACGTCGAGGCCTCATCGCCTCAGGTGAGGAGGCGACATCATGTGCGGCATCTAGCGAGGGAGGGTGGCGACGGATCGAGATCGTCGAGGGAGATCCGTCAGATCTCCAAGTTTTCTCTTCTCTTTTCCCTCTTCTTTCTTCTCCCTCGGTTAATACCATGTGATAGCGGGCGATGACGGTCAAAATCGACCATCACCGATCGATTTAGGGTGGTAACAGAGTGGAAATAGCCCCAATTAACGGTACCACCCGGTAGTGGGTGGTCCGCGTATCGATCTGTTGGCAGACTGGTACGTACCGTCCGATACAGGCGATATTATTTAAAATTAAAATCCTTGGGCCTGAGCCACCTTACTTGTATCTCCCTCCATAAATAATCAACACACATTTCACTTGTATGAGTTGTTCGAATTGTTCTATGGTGTTGTGTTACAACTAAATAATTTTCACAAAGGTTAAAGATCAACATCATTAATTGTGATATCTGCATCCACTAGTAAAATGAACAAAGTATTTCCTCTTGTAGTATTCTTGTTCTGTGAACTTGGGCAGTTCAGTTACTTCCTGCATCCCCAAAACTTTGGCGAATGCATGGTAATTTTATGGATGTTGGAAAGAAGCATCTTCAGTTACTTCCTGCATCCCCAAAACTTTGGCAAATGCATGGTAGTTTTATGCATGTTGGAAATAACCATCTTCATTTACTTCCTGCATCCTCAAAACTTTGGCAAATGCATGGTAGTTTTATGCATGTTGGAAAGAAGCATCTCAGATCTTTAGCTTCTAGCAGAAGACAAGTGGGCAATAAGGCCCAAGAGCAAGATAATAAATCTGCTTACATCACTTGATTTTCTTTTTGGTGTTTGTGCTTTGTAGCCTGGAGGCTGCTGGAGTCCTAAGGGAGTTGGCTAATTACCTTGATGCGCATATCCCAAGTGTTGAATTGATTGCAAGTGCAATTGGTGTAGTCTCAGCAATCATAGATAATGTGCCACTTGTAGCAGCAACAATGGGAATGTATAACCTGACATCTTTTCCTCAAGACTCTGAGTTCTGGCAGCTTGTCGCTTTTTGTGCTGGAACTGGAGGCTCCATGCTTATCATAGGGTCTGCTTCTGGGGTTGCATTTATGGGAATGGAGAAGGTGGATTTCTTTTGGTATCTTCGCAAGGTAATACAGTGTCATTCATAATGTAGCACAAATTCTTGTTTTCAGTGCCTGCTGCAGCATTTTTCAATGTTATACAGGACTAGAAGTAATCATACACAACGCTCGTAAAGCAAATGTTTGTTGATGAATGTCGTATTGTGTTTTTGTGTTAACATTTCTATACCAAAATCTTTGTGCTGCGATTTGATCCTTTGATCTCTTGACAAGTAAGAACAGAAATCTCTCTTGATATTGTAGCATTGAAGATCTTAAGAAAAATATTCAAGACTTACCGTCTACATTATTCAATATGTATCAGACCATCCTCACTGTGCCTTCAAATCTTTTTTACAGGTTAGCGGATTTGCTTTTGCTGGTTATACTGCCGGAATTGTTGCATACCTGGCAGCCCATAACTTGCCGTTCTCTCTACCAACTTCTTTGGCTGAGCTTCCATTTCTTTCGGGACCTTAGATCTCGGACACAAAGAAGTTGATTTTGGACATGCGGGATAGTTCAGGCCCCTACTTTTAATCTGTATTCAGCTCCAATTTTCCAATCTGAACTTCAGCTTTCTAAATTACTATTAGCAATGGCAAAAGATCTTCTTGTAGTTTTGACCATACAGAATAATTGCCAGAGGACATGTGGTGTATCAATACAAGATTATGGCGCATCCGAGCATCGAATAAGGAATGGTGGCACATCTGGAGTATACCACAATGTAGAGAATGTGAATGTGTGATGAAAATTCCATTGAGAACCTCCACACTACCATGATCATGTGAGCTTTCCTCGAAGTACCTGTCATGAGCAATTTATGATCATAAACACATGTGAAACTCTTCATACAAACAACCGTTTCATGTTTACTTATTGTCGAACATTCATTCAAATGTGCTTCATTTTGTCACTCCACTGCCCCATCGAGCCATATCTACTCTGGTGTTAAATATGCAGTTGCTTATCAGGGTATGTCACTCTGCAACCAACTGCATTTCGTTTATTGTATTTTTTGTTTGGACGTACTAATTTAAGTGATCCTTCTTATTTGTCAGCAGAGCGCAATTCCCAGAACTTTTGCTGCTATGAATCACAAAAATGTACTGATAGAATGTAATGATTTGCAAGTATTAGCTTGTTTCAAATGCATTAAAACGAGCATATGCTTGCTAATGTTAAAAGATCTGGATGTGGGTTGCAGAAACCACCCGGGAGATGTGCTGCCTGCATAATGTTCTTTCGAGAGTAGTTTATATGGACAAGACTGGCTGAAGCTTCCTCCTCTGGAGACTGCATCGAGAGATTGGCCCTCGAGGTGAAGTCCCATTTGCTCCATCGGTATTGCATTGTGTTAGAGCTGGCCCCAGGAAATTACCACAGGGTAATTTGGCAACCCAATAAGACAATAAACAGAAAAATAAAAGAGGAGACAAGGACACAAGAATTTACGTGGTTCGGTCAATTGACCTACGTCCACGGACAAAAGGAGGAGCAAATCTCTACTAACAATGAGACAATTATAAATGTCTTAGGAAATTGTTCCTAGGCCAAAAAACATCTAAAACGACTAAACAAGAAAAGCCCAGAATATTTAACTTGATGTGGACTTAATAGAAATTAAATCCAAAACGGTTTTTCTTGTGATGCTTGTGGTGCATCTGGTGCATCTGTCTTCGAAGCTTAGACTCCTTTTTATAGCATCAATAAGGGATAGCAAAACTGATTTTTCCGATGTGGGACTAAAAGACTTGCCAAACCTAACAAATCTCCACCTTGGCATGTCCCAACAAAACTTGCTCCACCTTTTTCACAAAAGCCCCAACGGGCAATCATCAACAATAAATACCAACCAAGTCCAAGCACTGCTTGAACTTGTAAACCGGAAGAGGCTTCGTAAGTATATCAACTGGATTGTCCTTCGTATGAATTTTCTGAACAAGGACCTTTCCCTCAACAATGGTATTATCACAACAAACTGCATTTGAGTAGGTAGTAGGCTCACTAACTCCATCAGTTTCTTTTGCAACAAACAAAGCATATGCAACCAAATTTGCATATCTTTGTGGTGGTCGAATATTTCTCCGTGGTCTATCCTTGGCTATGGAATATTGCTCTTCCTTTGGAATATCTTTATCAGTAGACTCAGGAGAATCGAAAGCGATTCTTTTCGCTTCCAAAATGCAAGTGTTCACGTAAATCCAATGGCCCAAAGATTCTCGTTTGCAAAGAAGACCCCTTTTGCTTAATATGCTCAAACCTTTTTTGTAATTAGACAATGATGATGACGAGATCAAGAATCGATCCTGTGTGATGAGTTCCTGCAAAATATACAAGCTACAGATCTACAAGCTTTCATAACAATAAGGGCATTTCTAGAAACTTTCATAACTCCACCTTCAGCTGTGTATTTACACCCAAGAGCCTCTAGGGCGCCTAAAGAGATGAGATTCTTTTTCAAATCAGGAACATGTCTAACATTAGTGAGCGTCCTCACAATACCATCATGCATTTTAATTCGGATTGTGCCTTTACCAATAACATCACATGCGGCATTATTGCCCATCAAAACAATTCCACCATTACAAGATTCATATGTGGAAAACAAATCCCTATTGGGACACATGTGATAAGAACAACCCGAATCTAAAATCCATTCATTTTAGACCTTGTCACGTCATCGAGCAAAGAAAATATTTCCAAAATTCTCATCGCCTACAACACTAGCTTCAGTGACTCGATGAGTTTTCTCAACAATTTTTTCCTTTTGCTTTAATTTATTTTTCAATTTAAAGCAATCGGTCTTAATATGCCCAATTTTATGACAATATCAGACTCCAAATTTTTATATCGGATTTAGATCTAGATTTAGATCTACTCCATCAAATTCTCTTTTATCGTTCTACCCACGACAACCATACCCTACTGATTTCCTCTATTCTCCCGGTGATATCCCTATCAATCTGCTCCTTAGATTTTAATGCAGATTTAATTTCATGATATGAAATTATTTCTTTTCCATAAATCATTGTATCACGGAAAAACTTAAAGGATTGGGGAGAGAACACAAAAGTAACAGTGGCCTTATCCTCATCATCAATCTTTGCATCTATATTCTCCAAATCCATAACTAAGGAATCAAATCTATCAAGATGTGAGATTATAGATGTACCTTCAATCATCCAAGCATATACAAACTCGCTTCAAGTAGAGACGGTTCTCCACTGCCCTCTTCATATACAAGGCTTTAAGCTTGTCCCATATGCTCTTAGCCGTAGTCTCCGTAGCTACCTCCCGTAAAACCTCATGAAAGATTTAGAATAATACTAGATCGGGCCTTCTTATCCATACCGCAAAATCTTCCTCGACATACCATCCGGAATTTTTCGGCTCCTCAGAGTGCCAAATCAACTCCGTCTTGAACCGTAATGGCCTCCATCTTGAGTTGCCACATGCCGAAGTTGACATTTCTGTCGAATTTCTCGACAACAATCTTTGTTATTGTCATTATTGCCAAAAGATCCCAAAACCAGGCTCTGATACCAGTTTGTTAGAGCTTGCCCCAGGAAATTACCACAGGGTAATTTGGCAACCCAATAAGACAATAAACAGAAAAATAAAAGAGGAGACAAGGACACAAGAATTTACGTGGTTCGGTCAATTGACCTACGTCCACGGACAAAAGGAGGAGCAAATCTCTACTAACAATGAGACAATTACAAATGCCTTAGAAAATTGTTCCTAGGTCAAAAAACATCTAAAACGACTAAACAAGAAAAGCCCAGAATATTTAACTTGATGTGGACTTAATAGAAATTAAATCCAAAACGGTTTTTCTTGTGATGCTTGTGGTGCATCTGGTGCATCTGTCTTCGAAGCTTAGACCCCTTTTTATAGCATCAATAGGGGATAGCAAAACTGATTTTCCCGATGTGGGACTAAAAGACTTGCCAAACCTAACACATTGCCTCACTGCACAAACGGTGATTGGTATGTTAAATGTGATGGTATCAGGTGCGACGTCGCGAATCCTACGAGGCGAGTCGAAGGAATGGGTAAGGGGTTCATGCCCAGCTCCATCGTATAGGATAGAATGTCTTCTCCGTTTCGCCCGACTCCTTTTGTGCCTCATTAACAAGCCTTTCTTTGCACAATCCGCAAATCAAAAGTGCGAGATACGAGCTCGGCCTATGATTTGGGCGACGCATCGTAGAGCCAGATCATAACTTGGGTTTTTGTTCTAGAAAATGGACTAGGATCCGGAAGCATCAGACCTAACCTAAAATGATCACGATGATGATGATGACTGGGGCACAAAACCAAGTCATACCTTAGGTGAGCACATATGTGAATAACAATTAAGATACCGGTTCAATTCAAGTCTCTCAATCAATTTTTTTTAATTGAAAAAACATATTATAAATGTCAGAAAAAAAGAGAGCAAAATATACATAATTAAAACTCTTTCTGATTCACCTTTTAAAGGGGTTTTTTTCTTTTTGTGAATTCATGCCACGCGGAGTTGAAGGCGAGCAAAACCACTTTACGTCAAAGGATTCGGTCTGTCGTGCATGCGAATTAGGCGTCCTATCTGTTCACAATTAAAGAAAGAAGAGAGAGAGAGAGAGAGAGAGAGAGAGAGAGAGAGAGAGAGAGAGATTTTTCAAAGGGTTTTAAACATGGCTTTTTTTAAAAAAAAAAATAATAATATTATAAGACAATCAAACTCTCTGAAAGGTGCGATGCGAATGCAGGATACATACGTCATGTCAGTTCCTCTTACAATGCATAAGATTCTATCCATCTTCCTCCGAGCATTGTTGGATAATCGGTTGGCTTATAAATCAGTCCCTTCCTCGCGGCTTCAATTCCTTGCCCTCTGACGTAAGTGAGGGAATTGGCTTCATTCCTATTTCCTCCCGCAGAATCAAGAATGCCAAGGACGGCTAAAGTAGACAAAGGACCGGTTGAGCGTTGTACTTCCGTAGAGTTGCTGTTGTTGCGCGTTAGCCATTGCTTGTTCTCTAAAGAATCGAATTGAGCTATCCACTTCATACAGACAGATTAAAAGTCAACAAACAGCCTTTTATTCGAGCTCACCTGGGCTATCGTCTGGCGCTCTTGCTTGGAGAGAGGAACAGATTGACTGAGAATGAAAACGTCGCCTAATTTTAGTTTCTTATGGCCAGGCCTGACATCTGTACATCTGTTACGTGGTAGATGAGATTTTTTTAACTACACGAGGAAATCTCGATACTAATTTATCGAGACAAAAAAAAAATCCTCTTCCAAATATGTATAAATAGATAATAATCTTAGTTGATTGTAACTTACATTTTTAGCATCATATTCTAATTTATCGCTTTCATGCAATCCACCGATCCATTAAGAATCCCCCCGCGACCCATAAACGCCATGCCATTACAACAAGCATGCACCGGGAAACCAACGCTCATCACATCAAAGACTGACTGTAGCGTGTCCTCATCGGAACACGTATGTATATTGAAGAACACTGCCATTGTTGCAGGTATGTTTGTTGTACCGGAAATAGTAAAGTGAGAGTTGTCTTATGACTAGGTATCAGAAAAGAAATCTTCGCAGCGTGGGACTGCAGTAGCAGGTGAAAATAGAGAGAGAAGACGAACCAACGGTGATCAGTAAACCACGGCAAAAACGAGAAAGAAAAAAAAAAAGAAAAAGAAAAGCTGGGAACAGCAGCACTCTCCATTCGATGTAGGGAGAAGGATGGGTTTGGATGTTCTTTCCCTCCTTGTCAATCTTTATTTGAGTGACAAAAGTCAAAGTAAAGTCGTCCGAGATGAATGATTAGAGCTGATCTGATCTACTTTTCATGTTTTTCATGTTTGAAAGCACAACACATCATTTAAAGATACCGACCGAGATGGCAAGTGGAATTGAGAGGCCAACATTTTAGTAACGGAGAGAGGACAAAGCGGAGAAAAGCTAACGAAAAGCTAAAAGAAAAGAAAAAACACAAATATTTATCTTGCCATCCCATGAAAAAAAAGGAAAACTCGGAATTTAGCGAACAGATTTTGCATATATGGATCATTAAGAGGAGATTTTTTTTTCATTTTGATATGATGATAACATGACGATTGAGCTGATGGAATTGTAATCTAATTTATTAGATGAATATTCTCTGTGATTCGAAAATCCACATATTTTTTAATTAAAGGTTGAAATATTTTTCCAAAACATGATCATATGTGCTCAAGCTTTAGGAGCTCCTAAGTCACAAGTTAGATGATCTTTAGGTAGAATGCGGTTTCCTTCAAAAAGGGAACAGATGAATCGTGCTCCCAACGACGGATACATCGAGTCATTTTCTAATAGTTTAATTTTTTTTTGAGATTATAAGTAATATAATAAAAAATATTTATCATGGCATCAGAGAGCATGTCGCAAGTTCAAAACCTGTATATGCTCTTCTTTTTTCTAATATTTAACAAAAAATATCTTGCATAACACTCGTTTGAAATCAAACTTTTGGGATAACTGATACTTCAATTAGAATCTTTATTTACAAAATACTTGGTTCTTAGATTAGTACACGTGATGTGATCTTGCAAGGTTAATCCACCCAGCCCTCGAGTTGTGCCCAACCGAAACGCCAGCGCTTGGGAAGCAGGCAAATCACAGAGACCCAATGATGAGTTAAGGCGGACGAGTCGTATCCATCTCCCCACGTCAAGGAAGACGCACGCACACACACACCACTAGGTTATGCAGGCAATGTCAAGGTCATTGGTCGACCAGCTCAGAGAACGAAGCAAATTGCTTTAGCCACCCTCCTCCTCTGTTCTTCTCTTTGATCTTTAATCGCACGCCTCGTCGTTTCTCCTTACCAAGTGTGACATTTACTCCAAGAAAGATTTTGGCACAAATGTTCATGATTGATAGCGCCAGTGGCATGATGGCTCGTCAGCCCCCGGTAGATAGAACTCGGAGTCGCCCGGTGCTGCGGCAGCAATCCGATCTTCCGTGTCCTGCCACACTCCACACTCCACACTCCACACTCCACACTCACCCATGCCATCCTTGTTTAAAGTAAAAGATGAGGAGCAGAACAGAACTGAGAGAGTTCTCGCTAAGGACAAGGCAGTTGTTGGCCCTTTTACTTCTTTTTCTACGACTGTCTGCTGTGTGATGTGCGAAAGACTTGTAGTAAAACAAAAGAAGCTTTTGTTTCACCTGTCTTTTCGTCTTCAAGTCTTACGATGGGAGCGAGAGAGAGAGAGAGAGAGAGAGAGAGAGAGAGGGGTTAAATGCCTTGGAACAAGCATTCAGAAGAACAGTCAGAGGCAAGCATAACATGGAGAGAGGATTTGCGCGAATCCTTCGGATTGTTTTATGAGTTGATGAGCTTTAGTGATAAGAGAATGACTTGATGAAGACGAGCATTCCTCACAACAAAGATGAAAGAACAGTGCCGATTATAAGGAGAACAGAGATGGAGTGCAGCAGTTAGTACGAGTGCCGGATCATAATCTATTTACATTGGAACAGGAGCAGAGTCCATTGCCTACGAAGGTCTTGCCGCCGCTGCCGCAGTTTGGCTTTTTGCGAGGGCGAATCTCCGGCGAAGGTGAGCCCGAGGTTGGCCACCTTGACCAGCAATCGCTGCCGCTCGACGAGCTCTCGCTTGGTCTTGGTGGTGAACTGTAGGCGTAGTACGAGGAGGCAGAGGAATGCTTTCGCTTACCGCCATGGATTCCTCGTTCCATGATGAGCTGATAGCATTCGTCCAATTTGTCCTGTAGATGGATTACTTCCATCGGTGAGCAGATGATGACAACGGAGCAGTTAATGGGGAACCAGATATGGAAGAAGAATCCAACCTTCGGAACGTCGAGGAAAGAGATGAGGTGGTGGGTCTCGTGGGACTCCAGCGAAGCGGCGGACAGCGCCGCCGCGGCCCAAACGGATGCAGGATAGCGGACCCATCTCCGGTCTTCCACGAACAGATCCGATGATGAAGTGAGATTGACGAAAACGAACAGTGTTTGAGGAGGAGTAGGAGACGTTTGGCCGAGCACTCACCGGCTATGACGCAGAGGAGAATAGCTTCGCACCCGTTGACCAGATCTCGGACACGGGCGGAGGCGGTTGTGGTGGAGATCGCGTTCTTGTCTTTGGAACAGGGACACAGTCGAGGAAGGAGGTGGTGGATGAACGAGAGCGGCGTGACGGGGTTCATCCGCCACCCAAGGGAAGAGAGCACGAGGAGCTCCATCAGCCGGATGGTCTTGGCCTCGAACACGAACTTGTTGTCCTCCGGCTCCGTCGCCGTCGCCGCGGCTAACGACAGCTGCAGGTCAAGGAGCAGGGGTACGCGGGTCTCCTCCACCTTCGCCGCCAGAGACAGGCAGGCCACAGCCGCCAGCCGCCCCATCCACGGCTTGTCCTGCTGGAGCCGGAGCCCGCCGGCTGGGGAAGAGGTGAGGAAGCACCGGTCCAGGTAGTCGACGGCGAGCAGCGCCGTGAGGGCGGAGAACAAGTGGCGCTCCGCGGCGCGAGCCACCCACTCCACCGCCTCCCTCCTCGCCGACAGCAGGTACGTGTGTTCCCCGCCGCCGTCAGGCAGCCGGGTCTCCCCTTCTCTGGTCGCCAAGGTGCAAAGCGCCTCCACCCACTCCTCCTCGGCCACCGCCGCCCAGTCCTCGAGGAGGCGGTCGGGCGACAATGGTCCTGTCCGTCCTTCTTCCAGCTCCAAGCTCTCTTCTTGGCAACACAGAGGGTCAAAGAGAGGCAAAAGAGCCATCTTTGTTCTCCTTTTCTTCGTCACTCTAATAGAACGAGGAGGAAGAGGAGACGAGCGAGACGCTTCCTCTACCCTGTTATCTCTACCTGCTCTCTTCTGTCATTGTCTTCTAGGTATCTCGAGTGAGTATAAATGGAGGACATGGTTGGGATTCCACAGCAGCAGCGCCATCGCTGCCCTTTTCCCCCGTCCTTCCATCTACTACTGCTTTTATGTCGCTTTTCTGCAGTCGTCTTGGGAGAAGTCTGAAACCTGCAGCAGTGTTGTGGTCATCTTTTACAAGCTAAGTAGGCTCGATCGGTGCATGTCCATCCGTGGCGTTTGTCTGCTTTCTGACTCAGGTAGCTTTAGAACACGAAAACTATTAGGATGAATGTTATTGAAGAAAATAAATTATTAATATTTTAAATATTTTGATAATATATTATAATAATTTAAATTATAAAAATTATGGTAACATATTATCATGATTCTATCAATAATGGATATCATGATCTCAACATAATCTCCTATATTATGAAATGATTTATATAAATATTTTATATTTATCAAAAAATTATGTAATTATCATATTTTATAATATCTCTAAACTCATACATATTATCAATAATAAAAATTTAAGCTAGTCATTTAGAGCAATAGTTGCTCCAATGATTTCTTTTTTTCTTTGATCCTCTCTTTTGTTATTGTTGTTTTGTATTTCTCCTTCGATCGAAGGTAGCATTAAAATTTGTATGAGCTTTATGCTTAAACAAACTTAATTTTCTTATAAGCTGTTTCGAATTTTTATCTTTACTTTTTGATATGACCGATAATACATCTTCAACTAGTTAGTCATCTTATTTTATTCCAACTTCTTTATTCTTAAAAATACCCTTATCTACGTTAGTATTACAGTCCAACCTCCTCTAAAACTCACACATAAAGTATATCTCTTAACCTACTGAATTTTATTCTCTTTTAATTAGTTATGATCTCATAAATTATGTAGATGGCACCATTATTATTTGCCCTTCACAAACGATTAGAAAAAATAATCTCGAAGTTGTTAATTCTAAATACACTTATTGGATATGTCAAGATCTTCTTCCTAAATCATTCTCTCTCTCTCTTCTCAAATTATTCCGTATGTATTATCTATAACTTCAAGAAACTCTCTTCAAACTTTATATGGGTACAAAATCTATTTTTAATTATATATAGACTATCAAAATTCAAGCAGATGCACTTGTTATGGTTGATGCATCTGTTAACGATAAAGAGATTATTTTTTATGTATTAAATGATTTTGGTTCAAATTACAATGAGATTTCGACTACAATACGTGCTCGTGATAGTTCTATATTTTTGAAGAACTTCATGATAAAAGCTTATCTTAAGTGAGAGTAGTTACCTTGTAATGCTACTGGTTTCACTATCATTTTTGCTAACATGACTAATTCTAGCAACGAAGGTAAGATCCATAATTAGTAAGATAATTATCTAAACAATCATTCTGGAAGCAACATGCAATAAGGCCACAATAAAAAAAGTCAACAAATTTAAGAAACAATTGAATAATAAAATCACCTATAAAATATATGACATGGAAGAACATGGTACTAAGAAATATCATCATTTGCAAGCTGCTATTTGATGGATGTTTCACCCTTGCTCAATTTTTATTACTGCCATCACGTGCTCACTTTGTTACTCAATCCTTTCTATTGAATCTCAGATTTTGATTATGAAATTAATTAATAAATTATTTGATCTAATTTATATGTTAAGAAAAGTATTCAGGATTAACTACGATAGCGAACAAGACATAAAGTGTTGGGATCTAGAGCGGCACTAAGAGGGACGGGGGGTGTGAATTAGTGTAGTGGTTGAAGAACAATAAATTCAGTAATTTAAAAATACTTTCGGAAACTTTGTGCGATAAAAATATGTTTCGATGAAAACCGATCTCAATTGCACGTATTGAAAGATGTAAAGCTTGAAGTCATTCGTAAGAATGAGAAGAGGAGGTGGAGCAAGTAAAGTAAAGACTTGCAGCTATGTAAATAATGATAAGGTAAATGTAAATTGATTTTATAGTGGTTTGGTCATACGACCTACGTCTATTCCCGAATCCTCTCCTTTTAAGGCCAACGGTTTTTCCACTAGTTGTCCTCCTTCCACGGGGTGAGGACTAACTCCCTTACAACTCTCTCCTTTTAACAGGCTTAGGAGGTAAACTTTACAAGCACTAAAACACTCCTCTCTTGAATATAAGTGAAGACTAGAGGAGAGAAAGGATTTTAATAGAGTTTTCCTACTTTTAGGTTTAGTGTGCTTGTATGTTCTAACCAGAGATGAGAGTGGTTTTTATAGGCTCCAATTTGATTCAAACTTAGAGCCAAAAAACTTCCTATCCCAGTTTTTAAGGGTACTAGCGGTACCACCGCCAGTCTGACTCTTGTTGAATCTCGGATTTTGATTATAAAGTCAATTGGTGAATTATTTGTTCTAATCCATATTGTCGAGATAAGTGTGCAGGATTAACTACGATGGGATGAAAACATAAAACGATTTACCAAGGTCAAGTTCGCTGGGAGTTCAAGAGGTCACCGGAAGGATCGTCGAAAGTGCTGCCAGAACCAACCGAGATAGAATCATGGACTTGCCGAAGGTTTTGGAAGTTCATCGAAAAAATCGTCGGAGGTTCGCGGAGATCACCGAGAAGGTTCGAAAGCTTGCCGAAGATTCATTGAACTCGCTACAGAATCCGAGAGCTTGCTGGGAGTTCGTCGGAAGAAATCCGAAGGAGTGTCGGAAGTTCACCAGAATTTCGCCAAAAAGCTCACCGGAAGAAGACTTGAAGAATGTCAGTTTAAATCACTTAGAATTATATTACAATTTCATAGTTAAGCATGTAATTTGGGTTAGGATTATGTGTTAATCCTATAACCCAAAGTAGGGGCCTATTAGGCCTTGTTTTGAACCAGTTTGGGTCGAGTTTAAGGCTCAAACCAATGTGCTGAAAAGTGTTGGGCGGTGGCACCGCCCAACACCAGCAAGCTGGGCGGTGGCACTACCCAGCACCCGAGAGACTGGGTGGTGGCATCGCTGCCTTGGGCGATGGAACCGCCCAGTACATTGTCAGTTTGTCAACTGACAAGCGGTGGCACCGCCAGCACCAGGAAACCCAAAATGAATTTAAATTTGGAGCCTAAATTTGAATCTTCTTAGGGTCTATAAATATCCCTCCTTTCTCAGTAGAAAGATCACCCTTTTTGAGAGTTAGAAATTGAGCAAAGACTTTGGCAAAATCTTATTTTTGATAGCTAGTGTTCACTTTCCTCTTTCTCTTTGACAAATCTGTAAGAGTGTGAACCTCTTGTAAAAGGATTGTAAGAGGGGTATTTGGTTCTTCCCCTTCAAAGTGACTTGCTAGTAGAAGTTGGGAGCCTCATCGAAGAAAGCTTCAGAAGTGGATGTAGGTCATTTGACTGAACCACTATACATCGTGGTGTTCCTTGAATGTGTGAGTGTTTAAATTTCTGAATTATTTCTCTACTTAGCTGCAAATCATTTGGTTTTCATCTCCTTTACTCATGCTACTTTAACTAAGTCATCTTTCGTCGAATCAAAATCTTCATACGAACTAGTTATTTTCAAAATCGATTTCAAACTTGTGAGTTTTAATCCGCTGCACTAATTCACCCCCCCCCCCTCTTAGTACCTCTCCGATCCTAACAATTGGTATCAGAGTAAAGTTCACTCTCATATTTGGTTTAAAACCCAAGAGAGATGGTTTATTCCGGCATGTAAGAGGGTCATTCCATTACACGTCCGTCTACGTTCAATGGGTCGGATTACACGTATTGGAAGACTCGTATGAAGATCTTTCTTATTTTCATGGATTTTGAGCTTTGGAGCATCATCGAAAATGGATTTCAAAAATCTTCTCTTCCAATGAGCAAATGGAATGAATCGGAGAAGAAGACTTTTGCTTTAAATAAAAAGGCTATGAATGCCTTGTTTTGCGCTCTCGATAAAAATGAATTTAATCGTATTTCGATTTGTGAATCGGCTTTTGATATTTGGCATACTCTTAAGATCACTCGTGAAGGCACTAGCCGAGTGAAAGAGTCCAAAATCAACATTCTTGTGCATTCCTATGAACTTTTTCGAATGAAACCAAGTGAGTCCATCGGAGACATGTACACCCGCTTCACGGATGTTATCAATGGACTCAAAGCACTTGGTAAAGGCTTTTCTAATTTTGAACTTGTGACTAAAATTTTAAAATCCCTTCCAAAGAGTTGAGATCCAAAAGTTACGGCCATTCAAGAGGCCAAGGATCTTAAAACATTTCCTCTTGAAGAACTTATCGGGTCTCTAATGACCTATAAAATGACATGCCATGCTCATGATGAGCTAGAGAACCCCCTTCCAAAGAACAGGAAGGATATGACATTAAGAACACAAGAAGACCACTTGAAAGGAACATAAGTAATGAGGACTTTGATGAAGACATTGCACTCTTAACTAAAAAATTTAAAAAATTCATTAAAAAGGGTAAATTTAAAAATGAAACCAAAAACAAACTTGAACCAAAAAAGGACCAAGTCATATGTTATGAATGCAAGAAGCCAGGACACTTCAAATATGAATGCCCCCAAGCCAAGAAGAAGCAACTCAAGAAGAAGAAAGCATTGAAGGCTATATAGAATGACTCAAGTGACTCCGAGGATGAAGAAGCAAGCAACAAAGAGGAGGCCAACTTCGCGCTAATGGCTTTAGGAGAAGAGGTTAGTGAGTTATTTAATGAAGAATTATCTTTTGATGAACTTTCTATTACTTTTCATGAATTATTTGATGAATGTAAAACTATTAGTAAGAAGTTAAATTTATTAAAGAAAGAGCATGCTTTATTACAAGATAAGTTTGATAGTCTCTAAACTCCTTCTTCACTCCCATGCTCTAAGTGTGAACACTTAGAAGCAATCAAAAATGAGAACTTGCTACTTAAAGAGATCCTAAACAAGTTTAAGATCGATAGCAAGGGCTTGGATATGATCCTTGCAAACAAGGGTCACGTCAGAAATAGAAGTAAAATTGGATTTATGAGTGGATCTTACCGAAATCCTACCACATTTATTAAAAGACCCACATTACATGTTTCACCTCATTTAAAATATAATTTTTGTTATAAATCCGGACATGTTATTTACAAATGTCCATTTAGGAAAATTAGTCCACATAAATTGATATAGGTTCCTAAAGGAACCATAAATAATTCGATGCTAAATGATAAAGTTAGTAGATCAATATTTGAGACACCCAAAATCAAATGGGTACCTAAAAACCATCCTCTTTTGTAGAACCATTCACCATCACAAGCTAGGAGCAAGAGATGGTATCTTAATAGTGGATGCTCAAGGCACATGACCGGAGATCCATCTCAATTCTCTATGCTCACTAGCAAAGAAGAAGGGTATGTCACCTTCGGAGATAACAACAAGGGTAAAATCATTGGCAAGGGAACCATAGGTAACAAATCAAGTTTTTCAATTGATGATGTATTACTAGTTGATGGATTAAAACATAATCTTTTGAGCATTAGTCAATTATGCGATAAAGGTTATATTGTTAGATTTAAATCTAATACTTACATCATTAAAAAACCAAACAATAACATATCCATGATTGCATTAAAACAAAATAATGTTTACACCATTAATATTAAAGAACTTAGTAATGAAATGTGCTTCTCCGTTCTAAATGATGATGCTTGGCTTTGGCATAGGAGATTAGGCCATGCAAGCATGAAACTAATATCTAAAATTTCTTCTAAAGAACTAGTACAAGGAATTCCAAATATCAAGTTTGTCAAGGATAAAGTATGTGATGCATGTCAACTAGGAAAACAAATAAAAACTAGCTTCAAATCAAAGAATCAAATAAGCACATCTAGACCATTACAATTGATCTATATGGATTTATTTGGACCAATCGACACAACAAGTCTAGGAGGTAGCAAATATGCATTTGTTATTGTAGATGACTATAGTAGATATACTTGGACCTATTTCTTGGCTCACAAAAGTGATTACTTTAAATGTTTTTCTAAATTTTGTAAACTTACTCAAAACGAAAAGAGTTTTATGATTTCATTGATTTGAAGTGATCATGGTGGAGAATTCCAAAACCATGACTTTCAAAATTTTTGTGAATTTAACGAGTATAACCACAACTTCTTTGCTCCAAGAAATCCTTAACAAAATGGAGTAGAAAGAAAGAATAGAAATTTACAAGAAATGATAAGAACCATGTTCAATGAACATAGTTTACCGAAATACTTTTGGGCCGAAGCCGTTAATATGGCTTGCTATATTATGAATAGGGTTCTAGTAAGACCATCTCTATCCAAGACTCCTTATGAATTATGGAATAACAAAAAACCTATTGTTTCTTATTTTAAAGTTTTTGGTTGCAAATGCTTTATTTTAAATGAAAAGGATGCTTTAGAAAAATTCGATGCTAAATCCGATGAAGGCATCTTTCTTGGTTACTCTTCTATTTCTAAAGTTTTTCGTATTTTTAACAAAAGAACGTTAGTTATAGAAGAGTCTATTCATGTAGTTTTTAATGAAATTTCTGAATTTAAGAAAAAAGATTTTGATGATGATTTTGGTTTTGATGGTTTGAATTTAAATGAACCCTCTCCTCAAAATAGCAACTTGGATGCATTTTCTTCCCAAATTTCCTTAAGGAATGGAAGTATATATATGCCCATCCCAAGAAGTTAATTATATGAGGCACATTGAAAGGGGTTCAAACTCGTTCTTTCTTTAAAATTTTTGTGTCCATGTCGCATTTCTTTCTCAAATTGAACCTAAGTGTATTGACGATGCCTTGAAAAATGATTTTTGGGTTATCACAATGCAAGAAGAATTGAATCAATTTGAAAGAAATGAGATACAGAAGCTTGTTCCTAGACCTAGTGAGTTATTGGTACTAAATGGGTCTTTAGAAACAAGCAAGATGAATACGGTATCGTGATTAGAAATAAGACTAGACTAGTGGCCAAAGGTTTTAACCAAGAAGAAGGTATTGATTATGAAGAGACATTCGCTCCTGTGATAAGATTAGAAGCCATTAGGATGCTCCTTGCCTATGCTAGTAGTAATAATTTTAAGCATTTTCAAATGGATGTCAAAAATGCTTTCTTAAATGGTTTTATTTCTGAAGAAGTGTATGTTGAACAATCACCCAGATTTGAAAATTCTCTTCTTTCCAATCATGTGTTTAAACTAACTAAGACTCTCTATGGATTAAAATAAGCCCCTAGGGCTTGGTATAAGAGACTTAGTTCTTTCTTAATTTTAAATAATTTTACTAAAGGCAAGGTTGATACTGCTAGTCATATATGCCCTGCAAGCCAATCACATGAGTGATGACACTTGTGACTTGATATTCACTTTTTCTCTTTGCTTATTATTAGGTGTTTTATCACTTTATCTTCCGTATTGCATATATTGTAATGTCCTTGGATCTATGTAATGGGAATCAGATCGTGATGAGATCATGATAATGAGACCGATTCACCTTTAAACACAGACCCTGAATTATCCTGGTCATAGGTTACTCGAGAAGGACATCGAGATAACCAGATAGACTGGTGTCCAGTATACCCGTCTATATGATGGAAGTAGCTGGTCTCATAGCTACTTGTGTGGGGACACTAAGGGTACAATGCAGGTGCTCAATGGGGAATGAGTTCACTGATTAATCCGCCTATGGAATGCTGGATGGTTATTGATACCTCACGTCAGACAACGATTCCGTAGTCTCAATAATGTATCTGGTCCTTCGACTTGAGACACTAAGGATGTCCTGTATGAGTACTCCACTCTTTGATACCAGACTTATAGGTTTGGAAAGTTTCAGATCTAGTACAGCCGATTATTGGGAGTGGTAGCCAACCTTACGAGGGCTATTGAGTGTCAATAGAGGATCATCCGCTCTCGGTATCATGAGAAGAGGAATATCCCATGTGTTCTTGCTCGAACAAATCCTTGGCCAAGGTTATTCGGATTGAGAGAGAAAGAGTTATCCGGGAGAATCCGACAAGAGCAAGACTCGAAGAGAGACCGTATGGGCCTAACAGCACCATGCTCGGTATAGGATCTCTGAGATTTTGGATGGATGAGGGACTATAAATACATGATAACTTATGACAGATAGGTCCAAAGGATTGGATTCCCTTGTATCGTCTAGGGGCCGCGGCGTAGTGGCCTGGTACGTCCGCAATCGATGAGTTGGGTGAATTATTATAGAGATAATAATTCACTAAGTCAGAAGGAGTTCTGACAAGTATGACTCATGGCCAGCTCAATATTGGGCCTAGAGGGTCACACATATATGGTAGGTGTTGCGACGAGTAGAGGTTCGGATATGAGATATCCACTGAACCCCATATCTTATTGGATATCCATTAAGTCCCTGAATTATTGGATCCTGAGATGAGATCCAATAATTGCTAATAAGAGATTATTAGGTAGAGACCCACTAATCCAAGAGGCTTGGGTAATTGGATGGAGATCCAATACCCAATAGGGCAAAAGATCCATTAGGATTTTCTGGGGGCCTCTATAAATAGGAGAGAACCAAAGCTCTATAGGCTGAGGGTTTCTTTTGGTAGCCACCTCCTGTTCTCCTCTCCCCAAAGAGAGAAGTGTATCGTTGCAATCCCTGCCATGTGGATACCACTAGAGAGGAGGACGCTTGGCCTCCTTCATCCTCTCCCACAGATCTGCAAGAATTCAGGGATATACGATCTCCCTAGGTATCTTCTTTTACACGTGCAGTTTTATGGATTTATTTTTAATGCACCGATCTTCGTATGACGACAGAAACTTTCTACGGGAAATCTGGTGTTTTGTTTTCTGTTCTTCCGCTGCGCATGTTATGTCGCTCCCCTGATGGATTACACCAATAGTGGTATCAGAGCCAGGTTGTTCGTGTAAAGATCGGATCTTAAACTATGTGTGTTGTGTTTTGGATCTACTTTTGAAGCCAAAATCATTGGTACAAAAGGGCCAGGAAGGGCAGCAACGGTTGTTGCCCTTGCTGTGTTTGTCTGCAAAGAAGATCGCAAGGGTCGCTTGCGCCTTTGCCTGCACTGCTGAAACATGACCACCAATCAGTGGGCTGCTGGTCGCATGCAGGCGGCCTGCAGCCTACCCGTAGGGGTGCAGGCGGGCTACCTGCAGGGCAGCGCCGGTGCATGCCCGCGGGGCAGCGCCTGCGAGCACTATGCCCGCGGGGCAGCGCCTGTGAGCACTGTGCCCGCGGGACGGCGCCAGGTGCCAGCAGCTTGTGGGCAGCAGCGGCGATGCCGTTCGCATGGACGGCAAGCGCCGCCACCCCGGCACCCTCCCCACGCGCAGGGGCCGCCACCGGCAAGGTGGCGGCGGTCGCAACCGCAACGCAGGCAGCTAGGGGTGATGAGTTAGGGTTTTAGGGCAAAAGATGGTTTTGCCCCTCGGAATTTTAGAAATTCTAGGTTATGCCCCTTTTGATAGAATTACCAAAATACCCCTTGAAATTTTAGAAATTCTAGATTCTGTTCCCTTTGATAGAATTACCAAAATACCCTTTTGGCCGAATTATCGAAATACCCCTGGGAATTCAAAATTTTTCTTTATGTCCTTGATTTTAAGAAAATTAAATATGTTAATTAAATAGTTTAATTAACTATTATTTTTGTCTAGTAGTCCTATAAAATAACATATACATGTGATGTATGATGTGGACAGATGATCATAGACCTGTGATATGATGTGTATACGTGTTATTATTATTATTAGGGCCTGCGAGCCTCTATTTTTTTCTCATTTATTGTCGGGCCTGCGTGCCTGTAATTATGTTCTAATTACATGAGGATGTGTAACGGTAGCATGACTCACGAGGTCGAGACGGACGATTCGACGCATGGAGATGCATTGAGATGTCGACGGATCCGACAAAGCGAGATGGACGATCACAGGGCATAGAGATGTGTCGAAGTACACATAGATCTTGATGTGAGTGATTGGGCCCACTGGCTCGGACCTGATCACATTAGGATGTGGTCCATGATCATCTGGTGTGATTGCTCATGTGATGTGTGATTAGATATACACCTACCAGATATGTATATATATATATTTGTATGCGATGTAGATATATATATTAAATACGTATGTGTGTGACACATTATGTTAGAAGACCAAATCAAAAATCCTCTTCATTAATAATATTAAGTCGGTAAACGTGAGGTAATTAGATTGACCCACGTGGCCTTCCATCATTATAAGTAGAAACTGATTCCCGGTGTAGGTTGAATTGGTCGAGTCCCTCGAGACTCACTTATATCGCATCTCGCTATCTTATCTATGACATAGAGATGTCACCGGTGACCTGAGGACATGGTATACTTGGTCAAGTCCCTCAAGAGTATATCACTGAATCAGACTCATCTTGTAACGATGGTGATGACTTAATCGAACATCATGGTTGGTCGAGTCCCTCGAGGCCATAGTGGTTCGGAGGCCGAATAAGACGGGAATTACAAAGAGTTGTGATTGGCAAGAGTTGCCTACCTTTATGGGCTTAACGTGATTGGTCGAGTCCCTCGAGGTTACGTTAAGACGCCGATTGGATCCCGATCCCCACTAGAGATCCGTCGGGGGGTTTCTGATTCACATATCAGAGGGTGTTGTGTGTCTCACGAAAAATTAGTGGGAGTACATTAAGATAGAAGTCCTTATCTTAACTGTTTAATTTTTGCAAAGTCTGCATGTTATTTATTTCTGCTACATCTTTAATTTCAGAAAATGTCGCTTTCAAATCTTTTACGTGGCATACTTGATGCCAATCGCCTCACTGGTCCAAATTATATGGATTGGCTTCATAATCCGAGAATCGTTCTCACGACGGAGAAAATCGCGTATATTCTTGATACAGTGATCCCTATGCCCGACGAAGGGGCAAGCGAGGATGAGATCGCTCGTTATGTGAAGTACTTAGATGATTCCACTCTTGCTCAATGTTATATGTTGGCCTCTATGACTACTGAGTTACAAAGATAGCATGAAAATATGGATGCTAATTCCATACTCCTGCATCTCTGCAAACTATTTGAGGAACAGGGAAGAACTCAGCGATATGAGATATCAAAGAGTCTTTTCCATGCCAAGATGACTGAGGGGACACCGGTTCAGAACCATGTCCTTAAGATGATTGAGTGGATAGAGAAACTCACAGGTCTGGGAATGTTCCTAGAGGATAACCTGTGTGTGGATCTTGTGCTTCAGTCCCTACCAGATTCCTTTTCTCAGTTCATAATGAATTTTAATATGAATAAACTTGAGGTGACCCTCCTAGAGCTCCTTAATATGTTAAGAGAAGCAGAGAGCACCATCAAGAAAGAGAAGCCAGTTCTCTACACTAGTGAGACCAGAAAGAAAAGGAAGGCTAAGAAGACCCTTAAGAAGGGCAAGGGCAAGGGCAAAATGGGTAACACAAAGGTTGCCAAGAAAGACCCAATAAAGGAAAAGGCCAGTGCTTCCCCTACGGCAAAGATGGGCACTAGAAGAGGAATTGTAAAGAGTACCGTACAGAAAGGGTGAAACAAAAGCTTGGAGAAGCTTCAGGTACATTTATGATCAGTCTCCATTTGTTAGAATCTTATGATAACACATGGGTATTGGATACCAAGAGTGCTTATCTTATCTGTAATTCGTTGTAGGTTCTAAAAGGACCTAGGAGATTGAACAGAGGCGAGATGGACCTTAAGATGGGCAATGGAGCAAAGGTTGCTGCATTGGCTGTTGGCAATGTCACCTTACATCTGTCTGGTGGAGCTATTATTGCATTAGATGCATGCTATTATATTCCTTCTATTATCAAAAATATTATTTCCATTTCATGTTTGACAGTTAGTGGATATAAATTAGTTTTTGAGAACAATGGTTGTTCAATAATATCAGATGATCAGATCATCACGAGAGGAACATTGTATAATGATTTATTTATGCTAGATACAGCTCCACGTATCATGAGTGTAAGTGAGTATAAGAGGAAACAAGAAGAGGTGAATAATGCATATTTTTGGCATTGTAGGTTAGGTCACATCCATGAGGGAAGGATTCAAAAGTTGCTAAAAGATGGATATCTAGGTCCATTTGACTATGAGTTATATACGACATGTGAACCTTGCCTTCAGAAAAAGATGACTAACTCTCCATTTAGTGAAACTGGAGAGAGAGCCACTAAGTTGCTAGAACTCATACATAGTGATATATGCGATCCCATGTTGACTCATGCCATAGGTGGTTACTCCTACTTCATTACTTTCACTGATGATTTCTCAAGATACGGATATGTGTACTTGATGAAGTACAAGTCTAAAGCTTTTGAAAAATTCAGGGAATATAAAAATGAAGTGGAGTACCAAACAAGAAAGAGTATTAAAACCCTTATATCAGATTGAGGAGGTGAGTACTTGAGTACAGAGTTCACCTAGTTCCTCAAAGACTATGAGATCTTATCCCAATGGACACCTCCTTATATACCACAGCTTAATGGTGTATTAGAAAGGAAGAATAACACACTGTTAGATATGGTGCATTCCATGATGTGTTTCACTGACCTACTCACCCATCTCATTCTGGGGATATGCCATAGAGACCGTAGCTTATCTTATGAATAGAATTCCAACCAAGTTAGTGATGTCTACTCCATATGAGATATGGAATGGGAAGATGCCTAATTTTAGATTGTTAAGATTTGGGGCTGCCCTACCCACGTTAAGAGACACAACCCTGACAAATTAGAATCCAGAACGGAATAGTGCAAGTTCATGGGATACTCCAAGGAAACTTGTGGGTATTATTTATATCACCCTGAGGACTAAAAGGTCTTTATAGCTAAGAGAGCAGTGTTCCTTGAGAAGGAACACATTCTTGGTGGAGAAAGTGGGAGCATGATAGGGTAGAGTGAGGTTGGAGAACATAGCTCAAGCACCATTCCAGAATCTGTTCAGATACCTAACATACAAGTTCCAACTTTACGTAGGTCCGATAAAGTATCTCATCCTCCTGAGAGATATTAGAGACATATCAGAGGAGAGGATATTAAGGATATTGATCCTTAGACATACGAGGAGGCTATTATGAGCATAGACTCTGGGAAATGGTAAGAAGCCATGAATTCAGAAATGGATTCCATGTACTCCAACAAGGTTTGGAACCTAGTTGATGTACCTGAGGGTATTGTACCCATTGGCTGCAAGTGGATCTTCAAAAAGAAGATTTGAGTAGATAGAAAGGTAGAGACCTATAAAGCAAGGCTATAACGAAACTTTCTCGCCTGTAGCCATGCTAAAATTCATTGAATTCTATTGGTTATTGCAGTACACTATGATTATAAGATTTGACAGATGGACGTCAAAACCGCATTCCTCAATGGCAACCTCGAGGAGGAGGTGTATATGATATAGCCTGAGGGATTCGTGTCCAGGGATAACCCAGATAAGGTGTGCAGTTTGCTTAGGTCCATTTATGGATTGAAGCAAGCTTCCCGAAGTTAGAACATAAGATTTGATAAGGCGATCAAATCTTATGACTTCGTTAAGAACGAAGATGAGCCTTGTGTGTACAGGAGAGTAAGTGGAAGCACTATCACCTTTTTTGTATTATATGTGGATGACATCCTGATCATTGGGAATGATGTAGGAATGCTCTCCACAGTAAAGACTTGGTTATCTAGGCACTTCTCCATGAAGGACTTAGGGGAAGCATCTTGCATATTGGGGATACGTATCTATAGAGATAGATCCAAGAGGATGTTTGGCTTGTCCCAGTCCAGGTACATAGACACCATTGTTAAAAGGTTTGGCATGGAAAATTTCAAGAGAGGTCTCATACCAATGAGATATGGAATATCACTTTCTAAGAGTATGTCCCCAAAGACTCCTGAAGAAAGGGCACACATGGATATGATGCCATATGCATCAGCGATAGGATCTATTATGTATGCTATGCTATGTACCAGGCCTAATATAGCGCATGCTCTGAGTGTCACGAGCAGATATCAGGCAGATCCAGACTTGGAGCACTAGAAAGTAGTAAAAAGTATCCTTAAGTACTTGAGAAGGACTAAGGATCTTTTACTTGTATATAGAGGTAGTAGCCTCAGGGTTGAAGGCTATACGGACTCAAGCTTCCAGTCCGATGTCGATGATAGCAAGTCTAATTCAAGGTATATGTTTACCCTGAATGGAGGAGCAGTATGCTGGAAGAGTTCTAAGTAAGGCACTATTGTTGACTCGACCACAGAGGCGAAATATATTGCTATGGCAAAGGCAGCAAATGAGGGAGTCTAGATGAAGAAGTTCATCATAGATCCAAGAGTCATCCCGAGTAGTGAGGAGTCGATTCCCTTAAATTATGATAAATACAGGGCGATTACTCAAATAAGAGAACCCGGGTCTTATCAAAAGTGTTCTGAGGAGGTTCCAACTTATTAGAGAGATCATGGCCCAAAGAGATGTAGTAGTGGAAAGAGTTTCATCTGAAGATAACATTGTAGATCCACTAAGAAAGCCATTGACTCAGATTGTCTTTAAGCATCACAGAGGTCTAATGGGGATCAGACATGTTGGTGATTGACTTTAGGTCAAGTGGGAGATTGCTAGTCATATGTGCCCTGCAAGCCAATCACATGAGTGATGGTACTTATGACTTGATATGCACTTTTTCTCTTTGCTTATTATTAGGCATTTTATCACTTTACCTTGCGTGTTGCATATATTGTGATGTCCTTGGATCTGTGCAATGAGACCGATTCACCTTTAAACATAGACTCTGAATTATCCCGGTTATAGGTTACTCGAGAAGGACATCGAGATAACCGGATAGACTGGTGTGCTGTATACCCGTCCATATGATGGAGGTAGCTGGTCTCATAGCTACTCATATGGGGACACTAAGGGTACAGTGTAGGTGCTCATTGAGGAATGAGTTCACTGATTGATCCGCCTACGGAATGCTGGATGGTTATTGATACCTCACGTCAGACAACGATTTTGTAGTCCCAGTAGTCCCAGTAGTGTATCTAGTCCTTAGACTTGAGACACCAAGGATGTCCTGTATGAGTACTCCACTCTTTGATACCAGACTTAATAGTTTAAAAAGTTCCAAATCTAGTACAGTCGGTTATTGGGAGTGGTAGCCAACCTTACGAGGGCTATTGAGTATCAATAGAGGATCATCCGCTCTCGGTATCATGAGAGGAATATCCCATATGTTCTTGCTCGAATAAATCCTTGGCCAAGGTTATTCGGATTGAGAGAGAAAGAGTTCTTCGGGAGAATCCGACAAGAGCAAGACTCGAGGAGAGACCGTATGGGCCTGATAGCACCATGCCCGGTATAGGGTCTCTGGGATTTTGGATGGATGAGGGACTATAGATATATGATAACTGAGGATAGATAGGTCCAAAGGATTGGATTCTCCTATATCGTCTGGGGGCCGCGGCGTAGTAGTCTGGTACGTCCGTAGTCGATGAGTTGGATGAATTATTATAGAGATAATAATTCATTAAGTCAGAAGGAGTTCTGACAAGTATGACTCACGGCCAGCTCGATATTGGGCCTAGAGGGTCACACACATATGATAGGTGTTGTGACGAGTAGAGGTTCGGATATGAGATATCCGCTGAACCCCTATCTTATTGGATATCCATTAAGCTCTTGAATTATTGGATCTTGAGATGAGATCCAATAATTACTAATAAGAGATTATTGGGTAGACCCACTAATCCCAAGCGGCTTGGGTAATTGGATGGAGATCCAATACCCAATAGGGCAAAAGATCCATTAGGGTTTTCAGGAGGCCTCTATAAATAGGAGGGAACCAAAGCTCTATAGGTTGAGGGTTTCTTTTTTTAGCCACCTCCTGTTCTCCTCTCCCCAGAGGGAGAGGTGCATCGTTGCAATCCCTACCGTGTGGATACCTCTAGAGAGGAGGATGCTTGACCTCATTCATCCTCTCCCACAGATCTGTAGGAATTCAGGGATATACGATCTCCCTAGGTATCTTCTTTTACACGTACAGTTTTGTGGATTTGTTTTTGATTCACCGATCTTCGCACGATGATGAAAACTTTCTATAGGAAATTTGGGGTTTTGTTTTCTATTCTTCCGCTGCGCATGTGATGTCGCTCCCCTGACGGATTTCCCAACAGATACTACATTGTTTATTAAATATTTTAAAAATAATTTTTTTATTGTTTAAATTTATATTGATGATATTATTTTCAGTTCTTCGAATAAATCACTATGTGAATCATTTGCCAAGTGTATGAGTCATGAATTTAAGATGAGCCTAATGGGAGAATTAACCTTCTTTTTAGGATTATAAGTTAAATAACTTAGTGATGGTATATTTCTTAATCAAATAAAGTATACATTAAATTTGTTAAAATGATTTAACACGGATGGTTCAAAAGCCATCAACACTCCAATGAGTACTTCCACCAAATTAGACTTGGATGAAAGTGGAGAAAATTTTGATAAAAAACATATAGGGGAATGATAGGTAGCTTACTTTACCTCAACACAACTACACCAAATATCATGTTTAGTGTAGGTCTATGTGCAAGATTCCAAGCTAATCCTAAGTTATCTCACCTTAAAGCTGTTAAAAGAATCCTTAGGTATCTTAAAGGAACTCCTAATCTAAGATTATGGTATCCAAAATCTGATAACTTTGATTTAAAAGCCTATGCGGATGCAGATTTTGGTGGATATAGAATAGATAGAAAGAGCACATCCGGAGCATACCAATTTTTAGGACATACACTTGTTTCTTGGACTTCCAAGAAATAAAATTCGATTGCACTATCTACGGTGGAAGTCGAATACATAGCCGCAAGTGCATGTTGTGCACAAGTTGTTTGGATGAAAAATACCTTAGAAGACTGAAATTTATTTAAAGAACATTCCCATAAAATGTGATAATATAAGCACTATTTGTCTAACTAAAAATCCAATTCAACACTCAAGAACTAAGCATATTGATATTAGGCATCACTTTATACGAGATCATGTCAATAATAATATCATTCTAGAATTTATTGATACAAAACACCAATTAGTGGACATCTTCACAAAACCCCTAAATAAAGAACAATTTGACTTTATTAGAAGAGAATTAGGCATGCTAAATTATTCTAATACATGATGTTATATATTTCTTTTCCGAAATTTTCCAACTTTGGTTTTGATTGTATCATCTTAATATCACCTCTTCATTTTTTAATGACATCTTTACAACATCATCTTGGCATTTTGATCTTCCTATTGATGAATTTTTAAGTTATGACTTTTGATGAAATGATTAAATTTTCAGTTTTGATAGTTTCACATTGATATTATATTTTCGCATTTTGATAACATCTTTATATCATGGAGCTCTCATTTTTATCTTTCAATCATAATCTTGATAAAAGCTATCATGATGTTGTTTCCTTCTTTAAATAGTGGACACTAATGATGTAGTAAAAACTGATTTTATACCCTCCTTTAAGTATGACTAAAGATATTTCATGACTTTGAATTTTATATGAAGCTTAACATATGCATAAATTAATATCATTATTTTTATACCCTCCTTTAAGTATGACTAAAGATATTTCATGACTTGAATTTTATATGAAGCTTAACATATGCATAAATTAATATCATTATTTGTGCAAAATTAAGTTCTTAAATGTTCATTTTTGATTTTTATTCTTGTGCTTATCAGTATGATTCAAGGTTTTATGACTTCCACCTCATGAATCACTATAAGAATATCACGTCGAAGTTTTTCCTTCAAATTTTTGATATTGATATATTTCAATCGTTGAAGCTTTATGAGTTTTGACATCTCATTCTCATGGAGTTTACCTTAAAATATGAAATCCTTGATGAATGACTTTAATGATCTATCAATTCACAATTCTATACTTGAATTCTTAATTAAAAAATTGAGTCTTATATTCTTCATGTATGAATTCTTCATGAGCATTTTGACACTCTAATATTTTCTTTCGGATCTCATGAACATGAATAAAAATGATCCAAACATTTTTCGGATTTCTCCGTCAAGCATGACATATTTTACATTATGTTTGACTCATTTATCATATGCTTGAAAATTGACTACTCATTTTTTTTGTATGGTATGATACCTTGTGATGGCTACTTCACCTCCTATTTGTTGATGACAAAGGGGGAGAAAAATATAAAATTGATGACAAATGACTTATATGTAGTAATATGTTAGAATGAAAATGACTTATATGTATTGTATCTTATCACAATATATCTCAAATGCTTAAATTTTTTAAGCTATTATTTCATTTGATATCATGTCTTAACTTTGTGCACCTCGTTGATATCATTTGATCCTTGTGTTATTTCAATTTGTGATTAGTTTCTCTTGTCGAAATGATGAATGTCTATCATTCGACTAGAAAATGCATATCATGCCATGACATTGTGAAAAATATAAAGTTTTATATTTATGGATGAAAAATCATGTTTATTAAGCTTGACGATAAATGAAACTAATTGGTTTCGGCTTGAATTCAAAAGATTGAATTCAAGTGTTTTTACCTTCTCATGATATGGCATATAGATAGGGAGAGTTAAGTTTAACTCTATCATCAATTGATTGTCATCATCAAAAAGGGGGAGATTATTGAATCTCGGATTTTGATGATGAAGTCAATTGGTAAATTATTTGTTCTAATCCATATTGTCGAGATAAGTGTGCATTATTAACTACGATGGGATGAAAACATAAAGCGATTTACCGAGGTCAAGTTTACTGAGAGTTCAAGAGGTCACCGGAAGGATCGTTGAAAGTACGACCGGAACCAACCGAGATAGAATCAGGGACTTGCCGAAGGTTTCAGAAGTTCACCGAAAAAATCGTCGGAGGTTTGTAGAGATCACTGAGAAGGTTCGAAAGCTTATCGAAGACTCACTGAACTCGCTATGGAATCTGGGAGCTTGCTGGGAGTCCGTTGGAAGAAATCCAAAAGAGTGTCGGAAGTCCACCAGAATTTTGCTAGAAAGCTCACCGAAAGAAGACTTGAAGAATGTCAGTTTAAATCACTTAGAATTATGTTTCAACTTCGTAATTAAGCATGTAATTTGGGTTAAGATTAGGTGTTAATCATATAACCCAAAGTAGGGGCCCATTGGGCCTTGTTTTGGACCGGTTTGGGTCGAGTTTAAGGCCCAAACCAATGTGCTGAAAAGTGCTGGGCGGTGGCACTGCCCAACACCCGAGAGACTGGGCGGTTGCACCATTGCCTTGGGCGGTGGAACCGCCCAGTACATTGTTAGTCTGTCAATTGACTGGCAGTGGCACCGCCATTGACAGGCGATGGCATCGCCAGTACCGAGAAACCCAAAATAAATTCAAATTTAGAGCCCAAATTTAAATCCTCTTGGGGTCTATGTTGGGTCCAACTCATATGTGGGCTTGGACCAGATAATTGGGCCTGAGCCCAACTCAGATAATTAAAAAGGTTATGGTGCTGTTGAGGAAAAGGTGCAACAGAGAATAGCAGAGACTGTAGCAGTGTGCAGCGAGCGGCGTGCGACATGCAGCGTGCGGCACAGTGAGAGAAAGGGAAGAGAGAGAAGAGGAAAGAAGAAAACTAGGATTCTAAGTTTTCTGCTTGACGATCGGTGACCAAACTTCGTCGGTTTTGGCCCAGATTTGATGTGGAGAATCCTTGCAGTAAACTCTACAATCCTAACGATGCTGATCTACGATTTATCCTTTCTAAGGTGCTTTCCTGCTATGTTTACTTGGTGAGATCTAAAGTTTTTCTTAGAAGATATCCATCTATACGATGATGATTCACTATTGTTGAGCCAAGATATCTGATCTTGATGTTACTATGATCCTCTTATTATTTTTGAGAAGACATATTGTAAACCTGTTATCATTATTGGTGATAGTGGAAGTTTGAAGTGAACTACGGTCCCGTGGTTTTTCCCACATTAGGTTTTTTACGTTAAAAATTCGGTCTCACCTGTGATTGATCAGTTATTCTGATATTAATATTGTTCTGGTTAATACTTGCTTTTAATATCAAGTTGGTATTTTTGATGAGGAATCCATTTTGATACATAAAGAGGGAAAAGTATTATTCCGCATTAATAGGTTTTTTCCCAACAAGTGGTATCAAAGCAGCAGGTTATTATTTACTACTAGTATTTTCTTGTGTGATTAAAATGGAAGAATCAGATGGTATGATTAAATTGAACTCATCAAATTATTTCACTTGGAGGTGTATGATGGAAGACTTGCTCTATTACAAAGATTTGTATAAGCCCATCAAAGTTAAAGAAAAACCCTCTACTATGGAAGAGGAGGAATGAGAGGTCCACAGGAAAGCTATTGCTTATATTAGAAGATGGATGGATATAAATCTGCATGAGCATATTTCTGATGAAACTAGAGCTGATATTGTTTGGCAAAGGCTAGAAAATCTGTTTGCGAAAAAGACAGTGGGAAATAGAATTTCTTTCCTTAGAAGGCTTGTTAATTTGAAGTATAAAGATGGTGACAGCATTGTTGAGCACATAAGCCTATTTCAGAGTCTTGCAAACAAGTTGGTTGCTATGAAAATGAATATAGATCATGAAATACAGGGATTGCTACTTCTCAGCTCTTTACCAGAAAGTTGGGAAACGTATGTGGTGACAATTTATAACTCCACGCTAGAGGGAACTCTAACTATAGACATGGTTAAAGATAGTTTACTGAATGAAGATGCCAGAAGGAAAGAACAGGGAGAATCTTCTTCTGGTGCACTTGTTACTGAAAAGCAAGAAAGACGTGGAAGAAGTCACAGTAGAAATCCACATGGTTATAGAGAAAGATCCAAGTCTAGAAGAGATATCAGGTGTTTCCACTGCAATAGGCCAGGTCATATGAAGAAAGAGTGTAGATTTTGGAAGTGAGAACAGAATGAAAGGAAGAAAAATGAAGAAGAGACCAATACAGTTGCTGCTGAAGGTGATATCATTACTGTTTATGATGATGGATGTGTTAGTCTTGTAGCTTAGGACAACAATTGTGTAATTGACTCTGGTGCTTCATTCCATGTTACTTCTCATGGTGATTTTTTCAGATCCTACACTACTGGTGATTTTGGCAATGTTAGAATGGGAAACAATGGTACATCCAAGATTGTGGGTATTGAAGATATTTGCTTAGAGACCAGTACTGAGAGCAAATTGATACTCAAAGATGTTAGATATATTCTAGATATTCGTCTAAATTTGATATCTATAGGCAGACTTGATGATGAGGGATTTATACATTACTTTGGTGAAAGCAAATGGAAGCTCACTAAAGGTTCTCTAGTTGTGGCGAGAGGAAAAAAGTTGAACTCTTTTTATATTATGAAAGCTAAGCTACACAAAGGAGAGATTAATGCAATTCAAAAGGGTGAAAGCATAGATCTTTGGCATAAGAGGCTTGGTCATATCAGCGAGAAGGGACTTCAAACTCTTGCTAGAAAACAGTTCTTACCAGAGTTACAAGGTACATCTCTTAAATCTTGTGATCATTGCTTAGTTGGAAAAACACATAGAGTTGCATTTCATACAAATCCGCCATCTAGAAGATCAAATATTATTGATTTAGTTCATACTGATGTTTGTATTATGCAAACTAGAACTCTTGGAGGTGCTCTTTATTTTGTTACTTTTATTGATGATCATTCTAGAAAAGTTTGGGCTTTTGCTTTGAAATCTAAAGACCAGGTACTCGATGTCTTCAAAGAATTTCATGTTAGTGTTGAAAGAGAAAGTGGCAGAAAGCTAAAGAGTGTTCGAGCAGATAATAGTGGCGAGTACAAGGGTCCTTTTGAGAATTACTGTAGGTTTTATGGTATCAGGCTTGAGAAAACAGTTCCAAAAACTCCTCAGCAAAACGGTGTGGCAGAAAGGATGAATAGAACCATTGAAGAAAGGATTAGGTGTATGCTTTCTTACGCCAAGTTATCTAAGTCATTATGGGGGGAGGCTATGAGAACTACAATTGACCTAATAAATCTTTCTCCATCAGTTCCTCTACAAGGTGATATTCCAGAGAGAGTATGGAAAGGGAAAGATATATCTTATGATCATTTGAGAGTCTTTGGGTGCAAAGCATTTGTACATATTCTCAAAAATGAGAGATCTAAGCTTGATAATAAGGCAAAGGCATGTATTTTCTTGGGATATGGTCATGAAGAATTTGGGTACAGATTATGGGATCCAATGAACAAGAAGATTATTAGAAGCAGGGATGTTGTGTTTCTTGAAGACCAATTGTTTGATAATGGTGATAATGTTGAGAAGCCAGAAACCTCTATTTATATTCCTTGGAGTTTGGGTTCAGTTCCTCCACCTATTGTTCATGATGATCATGGGGAAGATGAAGAAGAAGAATGTGGTGAGAATGTTAGTGATGATACTCCTACAGTTGATGAAGTTGAACCAACTGAGCAAGCACCTCCACCACTAGTTGAGATTCCATTGAGAAGATCCATAAGAGAGCGACAACCATCTACAAGATATCCTCCACATGAGTATGTTATGCTTACTGATGAGGGAGAGCCAGAAACTTACCAAGAAGCTATTCTACATGAGCATAAGAATGAGTGGGTTAAAGCCATACAAGAAGAGATAAAATCCTTGCTTGAGAATCATACCTATAACTTGGCAAAGTCTTTACCTAAGGAGAAGCTTGAAGCTTGTAGGCGAAGAGCAAGCTTAATACAGCCTACCATATGAGTTGGAGGGGGAGAATTGTTGGGTCCAACCCATATATAGGCTTGGACCAGATAATTGGGCCTGAGTCCAACTCAGATAATTAAAAAGGTTAGGATGCTGTTGAGGAAAAGGTGCAACAGAGAACGAGAGAGAGCTGCAGTGGTGTGCGGATGGCGGCGTCGCGCGTGTGACGTGCGTGAGCGGCATATGACGACGACGGACGGCGACGTCACGCAGTGCTTGGCGCTTGAGAGAAAGGAAAGAGAGAAGAGGAAAGAAGAAAACTAGGATTCTGAGTTTTCTGCTTAACGATCGGTGACCAAACTTCATCGGTTTTGACCCAGATTTGACGTGGAGAATCCTTGCAGTAAACTCTACAATCCTAATGGTGCCGATCTACGGTTTATCCTTTCTAAGATGCTTTCCTGCTATGTTTACTTAGTGAGATCTAAAGTTTTTCTTAGAAGAGATCCATCTATACGATGATGATTCACTATTGTTGAGTCAAGATATCTGATCTTGATGTTATTATGATCCTCTTATTATTTTTGAGAAGATATATTGTAAACCTGTTATCATTATTGGTGATAGTGGAAGTTTGAAGTGGACTACGATCCCGTGGTTTTTCCCACATTGGGTTTTCCACGTTAAAAATTCGGTCTCACCTGTGATTGATTAGTTATTCTGATATTAATATTGTTCTGGTTAATACTTGCTTTTAATATCAAGTTGGTATTTTTGATGAGGAACCATTTTGATACACAAAGAGGGAAAAGTATTATTCCGCATTAACAGGTTTTTTCCCAACACTATAAATACCTCTCCTTTCTCAGTAGAAAGATTACCCTTTTTGAGAGTTAGAAATTGAGCAAAAGCTTTGGTAAAGTCTTGTTTTCGATAACTAGTGTTCACCTCCCTCTTTCTCTTTGAAAACTCTGTAAGAGTGTGAACCTCTTGTAAAAAGATTGTAAGAGGGGTATTTGGTCCTTCCCCTTCAAAATGACTTACTAATAAGTTGGGAGCCTCATCGAAGAAGACTTCAGAAGTGGATGTAGGTCATTTGACCGAGCCACTATATATCGTGGTGTTCCTTGAATGTGTGAGTGTTTAAATTTCTGAATCATTTCTCTACTTAGCTGCAAATCATTCAATTTTCATCTCCTTTACTCAAGCTACTTTAACTAAGTCATCTTTTGTCGAATCGAAATCTTCATATGAACTAGCTATTTACGAAATCGGTTTCAAACTTACGAGTTTTAATCCGCTGCACTAATTCACTCTCCCCTCTTAGTGCGTCTCCGATCCTAACAACTCCGACATTGGACGGTACCACCATCCAATCTGATAGTACTACCACCCAGTTTGGCGATACTACTGCTTGACACATTAATACAGTCAATGTACTAGGCGGTACTACCACCCAAGCACTCTACCTTAGGGTGATACCACCACCCTAGACCACCTAGGAAGTTGGACCTGGGCGGTGCCACCGCCAGATAAGGTTCAGCAACCTTGTTTGGGCCTTAAGTCTAGCCCAAATTTGTTCGTGTATGGGCCCAACTAGCCCCTAACTGGGTTGGCCTAATTACAATCCAATTAGTTCTTAATCCTACTTCGATCTAGGCAATTATTACAACGCTTAATCAAAATATTATCCCGCATGTCATTGGCACATCGGCACTTCATCCGTTTCTTCGGTGCATCGTCCTCTCTTGCATCCTATTGTCCAATCAACAGTTGACACTTGCAACCCTAATCTTCTTGGCGCAACTCTGCTCTTCTTGGCCCGATGCCCGATTTCTTTATCTTAAGCCTTCTACCGATCGTCGATCGGGCCTCCGGCTCGATGTCCAATCTCCTAACGTGATTTCCTCAAGCACAATATTGATTCTTCCTGCGTTAATTATCTAATCCTGATCGAGAGTAGACCTGCATGACTTAAAACGTAATTAGATAACTAAACACGATCAATTAATTTCATCATCAAAATTCGAGATTCAACAATATTCCCCTTTTTGATAATGATAACTTATTGATGACAAAGTTAACCTTAACTCTTCGGAGTTTAAACAAACTCCCCCTATCAATATATCATATTGATAAAACCCTTAGATTATGCCAAATTCAAGCAACATGTTATGAAAAATATCAAACCATCATGTAAATATATAAAATATTCAATATTTCATTCATTGTATGAAATCATCAATCTACTTCTCCTCCTTTGTCATCAACAAAAAGGAGAAGTTGCTCTAGCTATTTAAAGATATACAAGTCAACATATAAGCTAGATTTACAACATTCAATCATACCATTCAATTATAGTAAGTTTTTAAGTATGTGTAATCATAGCAATTCAATACTTGCTTCTTTTGAAATTGCAAGGTGGTAATTTTTTATGTTCAAGATAGGAAATTCCTTCATTTCAATGATCAAGCTAGCAAATTTTTTATTGAAGTTGCAAGCTAGTAATAAATTTTCTCCCCCTTTGTTTTTGTCAAAAAGAAAGGAAGAGTACAATTCTTTTCCCTTTACATAAATTTTAAAATTATGATAATTAACAAAGATAAATATTCATGGGGTATCAAAAGTTTACATTCATGATTCAAAATCAATTAATAAAAATCAAGTTATGAATCAAAATCAAGTTGCAACATTCAAGCTATCTCTTACGGTACTTATTAAGATGCGAGCAATTTTGCGATACGTTAGCAGGAAATTTGCTTGCTCTAGCAAAATTCTTTTTCTTGTGAAGCACAAGCTGACTCCTCTTTTGTTTTTGTCAAAAAGAAGGGAGGACTCAATGGCTTAAAATTTCAATTATTATACAAGCCATATAAAGAAATGATATCAAGAAAGTTTAAGAATGATATGATATCAACACAAATCTTAGGAAAACAAGGAAGATATCTAGATTCTTGTATAATATCTCTCATTTCGTCATGAATCATACGAAATAATTTCAAGCATCAATTATTGAGATATCAAAACTTGGATTATTTTCCTCTTTAATGAATGATAAAATGAAAGAATCATAGAGGAAAAAGATTTTGATTCCAATTAAAAATATCTTAAGTCATAAGTTTGAGAATCCAAGATCAAGACATAATCACAAATGCTAACATGTTTTATTTCCCCTTTTTGTCATTGCCGAAAAGAAGGGGAGGAATAAAGACTCAAAATAGTTCAATCATAAGGCATACAAGTCATAAGAAATCATGTTATGAACACCAAAAGACATCTTAAGTTATCATTAATTCATAAAAAAAAAAAATTCAAGTAATAAGTTCCAAGAAATCAAAAGATAAGTTGCATTTCATTTGAAAAATTCTCTTTTGATAATCGGAAGAAGCATGATGGGATCTTGATATATATATATATATATATATATATATATATATATATATATATATATATATATATATATAACTTCATGTTATAATTATCAAGATCATGATTTCAATAACATTTCTTTATTACAAAATGAAATCTTTTAGAACTTGATTCAAGCATCACATATATCTCAAAAAGTCATGATAGGTAGAGATTAAGAGAAGAGTCAAGAATCATTAACAAGTTTCATTCAAATTCAACTTGACTACTTCATACTTGTCATCAAAATTATTTTCATAGATTCATATAAATGGATATTTTAACACATCATCAAAATCTCATTTATAATTCATGTGACTCACAAAGTATCATAAATGAATTCATCACTTGTCTTCCATGGAAAATAGAGATAAGCATGAAAGTTCAAGACGTAAAGGCAAAATTCCATCAAAAAGATCATCAAGGGTAAAAACTATAGCACATTACACACAAGGCATAAAATTCAATTCAAATCATATTATAGTTGAAGAGATTTACCAATAATGGCATGAGTTCATCACTTGTCTTTTATTGAAAAATCAAAAACTTTAGAGAAAGAGAGATGTTCAAGAAACATGTATTTCTCTTTTAGTGATTTCAATTCATGCATTGATTTCATATAAACATGCCTTTGCCTTTAATAAAAATGAGTATCACATTCAAGAGTAAAAGGTAAAGTTTATCATAAAAATCATCAAGACGAAACACATCAAGCATAAGACATCATGATAGTACTCTTTGTCATTCTTATGTATTTCGTTTGATGCAAATTGATTTGATATAAGCATGATCAAAATTTTCATACGAAAATCATTATCTTGTAAATTTGAGACAAGGTTTTGTTAAAGCCATCAAGACCAAGCACATGAAACATAAAACATCATGATAGTGCATTTTCTCATTTTATGTATTTCAATTTGAGTGAGCATGTTCAGATTTTTCATGCAAGGGTCAAAGCATCATATTTAGAATTGAAAAACAATATAAACATCAAGATACATATGCATGGATTAATCCTAAGCATTATCACAAATCATGCAAGTATCATTTTAATTTTTACTTTTCAAAAATACTAGAAAGAAAAGCATGATATAATTTTTAAAAATAATTTTTTATTTCCTACTATCTAAATTAAGCACTCATGAAAAACATCGTGGAATTTCAAAATAAGGTAAAAGCAACTTGGGTGTGTTTCTTACCTTATTGTCGAAAATCGATAAGGCATAGTTTGCCGTTTCGCCTTTGGATGCACTTGAATCTTTTTGGAGTTCTTCCTTCTTCTTTGGCCTCCTTTTCTTTTCTTTTGTGTGCTCGTCTTTGGAGCTCTTTGGCTTCTTACGTTCATAGCAAGAGTTGGTATTCTTTTTAAGTTCATTTGTGTTTTTCAATTCTTGTTTAATGAACTTTTTAAATTTTAACGCCAAACGTTCAATGTCCTCAAATTGTCCTCATCACTTGAGTCATCACTCAAGTGGTATTCTTTTGTTCAAAGTGCCCAAGCCTTCCTGTTCTTTGGAAGGTGGTTCTCATGTTCATCAAGTTCAAGAGTCATTTCATAGGTCATTAAAGACCTAATTAGTTCTTTAAGTGAATAAACGTTCAAGTCTTTAGACTCTTGAATAGTCGTTATTTTTGGATCTTAACTCTTTGGAAGAGATCTTAAAATTTTGTTAATGAGATCAAAACTTGAAAAAGATTTATTAAGACTTTTCAAACTATTGATGACATCCGTAAAACGGGTGTACATATCGTCAATAGTCTCGCTTGGTTTTATTTGAAAAAGCTCAAAATCATGCATCAAAATATTAACTTTCGAGTCTTTGACTCTACTCATTCCTTCATGTGTGATTTCAAGAGTGTACCAAATATCAAAAGCTATTTCGTACGTTAAAATCCGATTAAATTCCTTTTTATCTAAAGCATAAAATAAGATATTTATAGCTTTAGCATTTAAAGAAAAAGATTTTTTTCTCCAAATCCGACCAATAATATAGCTTTAGAAGGACATCGAAAGCCGTTTTCAATAATATTCCATAAGTTTAAATATAGAGAAATTAAAAAAACTCTTATTCAAGTTTTTCAATATGTGTAGTCTGATCCGTTAAAGAACGGAGAACGAACAATCGAAAAACTCTCTTGAAAGCCGTGAAGAGCCATTTCTCACGGGTGTGAATCCGAAAGAGAAATAACAAGGCTTTGATACCAATTATTGGGATCTAGAGTGGCACTAAGAGGGGGGGGGGTGAATTAGTGCAGCGATTGAAGAATAATAAATTTAGTAATTTAAAAATGCTTTCGGAAACTTTGTGCGATAAAAATACGTTTCTATGAAAATCGATCTCGATTGTATGTATTGAAAGATGTAAAGCTTGAAGCCATTCGTAAAAATGAGAAGAGGAGGTGGAATAAGTAAAGTAAAGGCTTGCAGCTATGTAAATGATGATAAGGTAAATGCAAACCGATTTTATAGTGGTTCGATCATACGACCTACATCCACTCCTAATTCCTCTCCTCTTGAGGCTATCAGCTTTTCCACTAGTTATCCTCCTTCTAACAGGTGAGGACTGACTCCCTTACAGCTCTCTTCTTTTGATGGGCTTAGGAGGTAACCCTTACAGGCACTAAAACACTCTTCTCTTGAATATAAGTGAAGACTAGAGGAGAGAAAGGATTTTAATATAGTTTTCATACTTTTAGGTTCGGTGTACTTGTATGTTCTAACCAAGGATGGGAGGGGTTTTTATAGGCTCCAATTTGATTCAAACTTGGAGTCAAAAAACTTTCCATCCTGATTTTTTGGGGTACTAGTGGTACCACCGCTAGTCTGACTCTAACATTGGGTGGTACCACCGCCTAGTCTAGCGGTACTACCGCCTGACACACTAACACGGTCAGTGTATTGGGTAGTACCACCGCCTAGGCACTTTGCCCCAAGGTGGTACCACTGCCCAGTCTGGGCGGTACCACTACTCCAAACCACCTGGGAAGTTAGACCTGGGCTGTGCCACCGCCAGACAAGGTTCAGCAACCTTGTTTGGGCCTTGAGTCCGATCTAAACTTGTTCGGGTATGAGCCTAATTGGCCCCTAACTGGGTTGGCCTAATTACAACCCAATTAGTTCTTAATCCTACTTCGATCTAGGTAATTATTATAATGCTTAATCGAAA